>OZ007527.1:11738865-12470932 GCA_963931895.1 Eupithecia pulchellata | reverse complement strand
ATATGGGAGGTTTGGACTATGGAGGTATAACGCGTTGTTGCCGCAGCGGCGGCGTTGCGCGCGCGCGGGCTGGGCGCCGTGCGCGGCTGGCGCGCGCGCCGCCCCTCCATCCTGGGTCGGGATGGCTTCTTCACGCGCTATGGGGAGCGGGAGCGAGCTGCTGTGGCCACCTTCGACTTCCTTGATGACCTCTCCGGGGGATCCTCGCCGGATGCCGCCAAAGACTGTACCTAACTTAGCAATAACATGCGTCCCGATACTAATTAATCACTTCAGCTGTCTGAGTCACTTGTTTGACAGGCCGATTAATTGTATATTGGATTTTGAGGTCACCAACCTAAATTGTAATTTCTTGAATAAGAAATTATCGGCCATCAGGCCATCAATCCAATGGCCATGTCTAAAACGTTTGAATGTGACTTAGAGTACAGACTTGAAGCTGGTGGCAGGATGTCTCCTGTGGTCCTAAATAATTATATTTTTCTATGTGATAGTATACGCGCTCCGGCGCCCGGTTGTTGTTGACGACTGATGTGTGTATCTGCCTTGGTTCTGCTAATTTTTGTTGAACCATCGCCGAGTTCCTTTATAAGTTCCGTTCAAAAACGTTTTTGCATGCATTGTCGATGTAAGCTCAAGATCTGCAAATGCAGCATGCTATTTTGTCTTTGTCGCATAATTCTAAGTAATAAGGTTGAAATTGTAAAGCAATAAGTTCAGCTTCATCAATCTTGTACCTAATTTATTTTATTTGTATCGTCATTGTGCTAAAATTCTGTTAAGTTTCGCTTGTGTGAATTAGCAGAATCAGGGCTCTGTAGTTGTGTCTCGCTTTCGCGTAGTTATTTGATGATAAGCCAAATAGTTTTTTATTTTTAGTGTAGCGTTGTATTATTATGATGGCTGCACGATCCGCAAGGCTGCAGCTTTAGGCGTTCTGCGGCTTTTTATATCTTTGTAGATCTCGTAGGTTTTGTAGTAATTTCTCTTCGAATTACTTATTAAGTCTATGAGGCACCTAGTCCTATTCTTCCTAGATTTTCATATTCGTACGTGGGAAGAAAGTTAAATCAAGAGCAGGCATGAAGCGAAATACCTGTGTGCGTAATTTTGAAGTGCTTTAATACTGACTTGAATGTTTTCATCTAACTAATAAATGAATCAGTATGAGTATGACAACCATCGAGTGCTTTGCGCTTTGAAATGAAAAGCTTACAGCAACCGGAATGTGTCAGTCAAGAATGAACCTACTACCAGCTGACTTAGCTTACTAAACGCTTCGAACCAAGGAACCGATGAATTAGGTAAGAGACGAGTAAAAGTAATGACTAAGTAAAAGCTGCGGCCTCGAAGTAATGTGATATTTTTGTATATACTGTAAGTCCCACTTATTTTCATAAACATTTAAATGGATTCCTTTCTAACTAAACGAACCGTTATTGTTGGTATTTGGGTGGATTTGGGTTTCTTGAAGTCAGAACACCTAGCGTAGCCAGGATCGTAGGTTTGATCACTTTTTCTCGTAAGGAAAAAATCTAGAAAAAGTAATTGAATTGCACGTTCTTGCTAATTAATCGTAAAATTAAGTACTTATGTAAATATTGATTGCGATTTTACTTAACGAATTAGTAACAACACTTATTGATTTAATAGTAGTGTCGTGTAAACCATCGTTTAACCAGTATAGAGATCCATTAAATCGAAGGGTACTAAAGTATTTTGTAAGTGTATATAAGTAACTACGATGTCATCAAATGCTATTTATTGATTTGTATCTTTTGCGTATTGTGGATCATTTTGTATACTTAGGTACATATCATGGATTTGTATTATTTCGTAAGGCAACGATATTGTATCACATTCTCTACGTGGGTACTCAAACAGTTATAGATGGTCAATTATTTTATCTACTTCCAATTAGGTAGATACATATCCCTTCTTTTAGTGTAGGCACATTTTTTTTAACTTTCTTCATTTTGTAAATTTATCGACCTTTCAACGCAACTTTAGTTAATTTTTGTATGTTCATTCCTGTTTGAATACGTACGTAGGAAATAGCTTCCTAATTAACTTATATTTCGCTATCAAACCATTTGATATTTTCAATGGGTTACGGTTTTGAACCTGGTTACTTGTATTTTACTTTAGTTAACGTATGGCTAAACCAAAGTTTAAATGAAAATCAATTTTGCCACCACTTGTTATGCTGCAACACTTTAGTTTTTATTTTCCGGCTTTTGTTTTGATGGTGAAGATTGAAGACAATAAAGGAAGATTTATACCTGTAATTATTAATATAACGTGACTCGATCGATATCTTAAAATGTTAACGTATAAGTAAGCTAATGCTACGAATAACTATGTATTGACTTATTTGAAAATTGTGTAAAAGACGTCCCAATAATCATTGTACTTTATATTGGTATTGGATTTAATAATATGAATATCCTGGATCTGATTATCATTGCATATAATAGTGGTATATAATTAGTTTTATTTTTTCGAACTTTTACGGGTCAGTGTTATATCTCAAAATCTATCGACAACTTTCATCGATACGGCAGCCAACATTAGTTTTAATTGAAGCACCCTGGCCAGTGCATTATAATAATCTAAATGCCTTTACCTACCCAAGCTTTTTACTACCGAAGCTATATGACCTAAAATATTTTAGGTACATTGATACCTTATTTATATTTCTCGATATATTTTCAGTTGAACTTTATTAAATTGGCTTGTCATATTTATACTTATACGTATATCGTTTCTCATAGTTTTCATTAATAAACTATAATAATTTTATTAAACTAATTGTAGGATCCAAAAAGTACTGTGATCGGTAACTACCACTGAATTTTGGAGCACAATTTGAGAGTTAAATGTTTCTCTCAAACTTTGTTTTCTGGTGCAATGCTGGAACGATTAACCGTATGATAGAGAAACTTGAGATAGGTAGGTACTTTGAACAGTACAAAGTTTAGAGTAACATTGTAAACGGTACCTATAATTTAATTATTATACTATAACGATGGGTTCAATAAACGATTCCGTTCCCAAATTATTTATGTGGTTTTTTTTCACCTTACCGTAAGGATTTTCGAATCAACTGTAGAATAACCAAAAACCTTGCCTGATGGTCAACATAGTATCTAGAGGTAGACTGAGACTACAGAAACCAGCAGGTTGTTCGCTACGGCAGCGTAGATACTAATACGAAGTACATAAGAAGCTACAATGGGTTGTAGAACCTACAATGCTACTCGGCGTAGACATTTAAACCTAAGCGGCGTAGACATCAAAGACATGCGCTGCAAATGCTATAACAACGTTGGGAATATTGGCTACGGAGCTACGGCGAATAGACACTATGATGCTACGGCGTAGACATTACAGACCTCGACGAGGGAAAGATGCTACGAAGTGGTAACGTTGTACTCTACGAAGCTACGTGGATCAGGTAATTTTTATAAAGTAGATAGGCAAAATACAGCCTGTTTACTGAATCGGGCAAGTACTGACATGGTACTGACCTATCTACGCAGTTGAGTAGAAAGTAGGATACTACTCCTAATTCATCTACAGGCTATACTGATCCACTGCTAGATGCAGACCTCCCTAGATCCCTTATTCGGTTAAAGTCAATTCTGGTAACGATATATTCGCTTAAAGATAGAAGTAGGTACAGTGAAAGGAAAAATTACTCAGGTACCAGAACATTAACAGGGTACCTGGTTCGGTTTTAGTTAGATTCTGATTAGGATAAACTGTTAAAGATATACTGGGGTAACATAAACGTGGAAGTAGTAGTAGGTATTTTCAATATAATTAGCCGTACTTATTCTGAAGTTAAATTTATACACTCTTTTTGTAGGAACAACTGCAAAACGTTGACAAATTCAACGTTTATCTATATACATATAATAAAAATCTAGCGGAACGCTGTCTGTACATGGAAGATATGTTAGAAAAAATATTATAGGGACCTCTAACAACGCAAATAGGACCCAAAACAATGATTTTTAGAATTTTTGTCTGTTTGTCTGTTTATCTGTTTGTCTGTGCGTTTGTGCACGCTAATCTCAGAAACGGTTTATCCGATTTAGATGTGGTTTTCAAAAATATATTAAGGCAAGCTTCAATTAACATTTAGTGTTTGTTTCGTGTAAATCGGTTCATAAATAAAAAAGTTATGCTTGATTGTTATGAATGTTTTGAATTTTAGTGTATTTAAAATTTATTAAAATCAAATCAATCCGTATTTTCTGTTCATATAAAACATAGTTTGTAACTAGGCCCACTATAATGATCAGGCATAATAACGATTATTATAATTGCCGTCTGGTGCCAGCATAGTATTGCACTTTACACCCCAACTCTTCCCGTTGAGACAACTGAAGGATACACACACACCGGGGGCATGGGCGTAGGGAGGTACGGGCAGGGGGGGGCCGCTGCCCCCCCCCCTAGAGGATGCAGTCTTAATTTTAAATACGTAGATAGCCAAGCCTATTAATAAACTAAACTTCATTGACAGGTAAATTTTATACAATCGTACTATGTTTGCATCTAAATGCAAACCCCCACCGAAATGTTGAGGCAAATTTAAAATCAAACTTCAATGTATAAAATTTTCTCGGATATGTACGTGTCACGCAGCACCTGAAATGGTTGGTTAAAAACTCAAGGCTCTTTTAAAAACTCTATTTTTTTTTTCATAAAATTCTCTACTGCAACAGCGCGCTGCGCGATGTTGGTTGCGGGCTAGAGCACGCTCGCGCTCCGTGCCATTCGATTCTTATTGTGCATCTACATTATCTGTAGGCACATTTATTGGATAGATACCTATTTCCATGTTTTTCCGTAATTGAATATCTCCCTCCGTTTGCTGTTATTTCTTTAGTTATAGAATACTTTCAAAACTGTTCGCTAAAGACCGAGAAAGTCAGAAAAAATTTCGCGGCTTGCTCCGCTCGCCGTTAATTCTCTACTTTTGTAAGCTTTTTTACAGCCTTCCGAAAATGTCACAATTTCTCAACAATTTTCAGAGGCCGCAAACACAAAAAATATCCGCGCTCATTCCACTCACTGTTATAATTTTTTTACGCTGCTACGGGACCATCCAATTTGTGTTTTGTACCTATATCTAAATATCTATTTTTTTTGTCGTTTTACCAAGCTTTCTTCGCCAAACTTTAAAATTACCACCGCAAACGTTCTCCACTTTGCAACAGCGCGCTGCGCGTCATCGGTGGCGGGGTAGGGCGCGCTCGCGCTGCATGCCATTTCATTCCTATTGTTTACCTACATTGTAGGTTAGTGAGCTAGGTGCACGCATCGCATTCATTTACGCCCGACTCCAGTGGGAGTCGGGCAGGAAGGCAGATCACGACATAACTTTTAATTTCGTGAATCTATAGATGGATAGATAACTATTTTAAAGTTTTCCGTAATTGAATATCTCCCTCTGTTTGCTGTTATGTCTTAAGTTATAGCATAATTTTCAAATATGTTTGCTAACGACCGAAAATGTAACAAAAAAATTCGCGGCTCGCTTCGCTCGCCGTTCGTTCTCTTCTTTTCTAGGCTTTTTAACAGCCTTCCGAAAATTTCACAATTTCTCAACCATTTTCAGAGGCCGCAAACACAACAAAATATGAGCGCTCATTCCGCTCACTGTTATATATTTTTATGCTACCACGTGACCATCCAAACACACTCTGAGTCTTGATTGTTTTTTACAGATCATCCATATTGTCTAAAAAAAAAATTGCGGCTCGCTCCGCTCGCCGTTAATTCTATAGCCTTTTTGTGATGTTTACCAGCCTCTCCAAAATATGACAAAAATTTGGAGGCTCGCTTCGCTCGCCATTCATTCCGTAGTAAGAGTTTTTTTATCTTCTAAAACCAAATTTTTCTTAGCTTTCTTTTCTTGACTATGATTTTTTTAAATATTCGGGGCTAGCTGTCATTTCAAGTGTCATTGCGTACTTATTTAAAAAACATCGAAAAATCTCAAAAAATTCGCGGAAAGTGCTTAGAAGTAAACATGGCTGAGGAAATGATGATTGAAAATCCTTTAAACGGCTTAGGTATGCTCAGCGTACACCGAAGCATGGTACTTACCTACAAATAAATAAGAACAAAATTGAATCAGAGCTGCTAAAATGGTTTTGTGGAGTACCTCGAAGACTACTATTTTGTAAAATAACGTGACGTATAGTTAAACTATTGTTGTTTTTTTTTATTCTAAACGTAGCCTACCTATCCCATTTCTCGTGCAGCATGTACTTAGTAGGTATTCTTGGTTTTTTTTCGGCTGCCCCCCCCTAAACAGAATCCTGGCTACGCCCTTGACCGGGGGCGGGCCTTGCACAACAACAACACCGAACTGCTATCCCCAACCTGCATACCCAGCAAGGGGATAATACGCAATAAATATCCAAATGATAAATAAAACCACCTATAGCCACTGCCTATAGCGCTCATTAGGCGAGACCTATTTCGAGCAGTGGACTATTATAGGCTGATGATGATGAAAATATATCATTCATCTTTTTCATTGCATCACACATATCTAGCCACCTGGCTAGCAAATTTTCAATCTTATTTTAGTTTTTTTAGGGCACCATGCCCAATTTGTCGTTAAGTCATTGACAATTTCACTCGGACCGTTACAGCCAACAAGACATCATAATGCTAATTCCCATATCGAAGAAGTCAAGTCAAGTCATCATAATGCCATAGATTTATGAATAATTGATAATTGCTGAGATAATTGCCAATTTCAATCCGACCGCACAAAAACGTCATCTACTTATGTAGATTATTATTAAAAAATAAATATTAGTCTTTGGAACGTAACGTCTTTTGGTTTAGAAACAACGGGTAAATTAATAATTTCTATACCAGAATTCAAAAAGTGGTTATGATTATTACGTGTTTAGTTTACTAAATAACGTTCTGTTACCTACTATTTAATGTAAGAATGCCTCGAAAAAGATCCAATCTCTCCCAGTGCAGCAGAAATGCTAAAAGGATGAGATTAGTTCGATCACAGGAATCTGAAGAAGATCGTGAGGCAAGACTCACTGCATCTCAGGAACGTCAGGCCAGATTTCGTGCTACAGAAACTTCGGCTCAGCGTGAATGTAGACTAAGTTCACATCGATTTCGAATGACGGCTACTCGAATTATGGAGAGCAGGGAACAGCGTGAGGCACGTTTGGCCACCGATCGCGAGGCCCATGCACTATCGCGTGAGTCTGAGACATTTACTGATACGGAAAATCGCTTGAGCGCTCAGAGGGTTCGGACAACAAATGCCAGATCTCAGGAGACACCTGAAGAACGGGAAACACGTCTTACTGCTGATCGTGAAGCTCATGCACTATCGCGTGAGTCTGAGACATTTACTGATACGGAAAATCGCTTGAGCGCTCAGAGGGTTCGGACAGCAAATACTCGGTCTCAAGAAACACCTGCAGAACGGGAAGTACGTCTCACTGTCGACCGTGAAGCTCATGCACTATCGCGTGAGTCTGAGACCTTTACCGATACGGAAAATCGCTTGAGCGCTCAGAGGGTTCGGACAGCAAATGCTCGGTCTCAAGAGACACCTGAAGAACGGGAAGCACGTCTCACTGTCGATCGTGAAGCTCATGCACTATCACGTGAGTCTGAAACTTTTACTGATACAGAAACTCGCCTGAGCTCTCAAAGAGCACGAACTTTGCATTTTAGGGATTTGGAAAGTAGTTCAGATCGTGAATCTCGATTAACAGCTGATCGAGAGCGACATAACAATACCAGAATTCTTGAAAGTGAAGATGAGTATCGACAAAGATTACAAACAGCTAGAGAAAACTATGAGCTTACCCGCCAGAGTGAGGAAAATTATTTATTAGCTGAGAGAGAACGAGTAAGAGAAATACGGCATGATGAAACTGCAGAACAACATCGTTCACGACTTAATGCCGATCGACTTCGGCATACAATTAATAGAATGTTATCAAGTTCGATAGAAGATTCAGAAAGTGGAGCGGAAATTGATATTATTCCATGGATGTCCAAAGAGAAAGCCGGTTATTTGTATTCGCCCAGAATCGATTACTCTGAATTCGCATCTATCGGAAGTATGGCGGTATGTTGTCAGTTTTGTAATGCTCTTAAATGGAGAAAAGAACCAAATGGAATATGCTGTTCAGGTGGCAAAGTGCTCATTGAAAACTTCCATGATCCCCCAGACTTTATAAAAGCTTTACTAAATGGTGAGCATCCTCAGTCTAAACATTTTTTAGACAATATCCGTTTATATAATAGTGCATTCCAAATGACATCTTTTGGAGCCAAACAAATCACAGAGGGACCATTCATGCCAACTTTTAAGGTACAGGGCCAAGTTTATCACCTTATTGGATCTTTGCTTCCCCAAAATGAGCCAAAATTTCTTCAAATTTATTTTGTATCAAATTATAATGAACAGGCCCATTTACGACATCATAACTTTCCTCAACTGAACATCAACCTTATACGTCAACTTCAGAATATGTTACATCAAGCAAATCCGTATGTAAGAAGTTTCAAAGCCGCTATAGATTCCATCCCACAAGGCCAAAATAACGATTTTAAAGTTATAATAAAGGCTGATATGACGCGTCCTGCGGAAGAACATCGTGGAAGGTACAATGCTCCCGTTGCAGATGAAGTTGCAGTAATATTAGTCGATCAGGAATGTGATAGACGTGACATCGTGCTACGCACTCATGATGCTCGCTTACAGCGTATTTGTGAAACACACCGAGCTTATGATGCCCTGCAGTATCCTTTGATATATTTCCATGGTGAGGATGGGTATAACTTCAGGCTCTTCCAAGTTAATCCAAACACTAGAATAACAAATTATAATAAAAAAATGTCGGCCCTACAGTTTTATTCATATCAGATACAAATTAGACAAAATTGTTTTAATTATTTACAACGATTTCGAGGATTGTTCAGTCAATTTATTGTGGACATGTATGCAAAAATAGAAACGGAAAGGTTAATTTATATACGCACTAACCAGACACGTTTACGTGCCGAGGATTACGTGCATCTGCGAGACGCAATGCAGCAAGATAACAACGTGGAGAACATGGGACGATTAGTTATCTTACCGTCAAGCTTTATCGGAGGTCCACGTTATATGCATGAGCGTACGCAAGATGCCTTTTGCTATGTCCGTAAGTACGGTCGACCTGACCTTTTCATCACCTTCACCACCAACCCAAAGTGGAATGAAATTTCACAAGAACTTTTTCTCTCTCAGGCGCCTCATGATAGACATGACATAATAGCCAGAGTTTTCCACCTCAAACTTAAGTTGATGATCGACCTAATTACAAAAGAAAAGGTTTTTGGACGATTTCTTTGTTATATGTACAGCGTTGAGTGGCAAAAACGGGGCTTACCACATGCGCATATACTATTGTGGCTAGAAGAAAAAGTAAGGCCTGATGCTATTGATAGTATTATAAGTGCTGAATTTCCTGATAAGACAGAAGATCCCATATTATTCGATATCATAAAGACTCACATGATACACGGACCATGCGGCACATTAAACAGGAATTCTCCCTGTATGCACGAAGGTCATTGCTCTAAAAGATACCCTCGAGCACTTTCCGAGCAAACAATATCAGGAGAAAACGGATACCCAATGTACCGTCGAAAATCACCTCAACAAGGTGGCTTCACAGCAAAAATAAGGCTACATGGTCAGGAAATAGATGTCGATAATAGATGGGTGGTGCCTTATTCACCTGTATTATCGAGAACCTTTCAAGCTCACATCAATGTTGAAGTATGTAACAGTGTCGAATCCATAAAATATATATGTAAATATGTGAACAAGGGTAGTGACCAAGCAACAGTGGGATTCACAAATAATGATAACGACGAAGTTACAAGATTTCAGTCTGGCCGATATATTAGCTCTTCTGAGGCAGTATGGCGTATTTTAAGTTTTTCAATTCATGAAAGACATCCACCCGTTATCCATCTTGATATTCATCTTGAAGGTGGCCAAAGGATATACTTTAACCCTGAAAATATACACGAGCGTTTAGAAAGCCCAAGACGAACCACTCTGCTTGCTTTCTTTATTCTTTGTGAAACGGATGCTTTTGCTAAAACACTGTTATACAACGAAGTTCCATCGTATTATACCTATAATAAACAACAGGGTATTTTTAACCGCAGAAGACGTGGAACAGCTGTTGAAGGTGAAACAGGTCTTTTTAAAGAACACGTTATTGGTAGGGTTTATACGGTGCATCCGAATAACTCCGAATGCTTCTACCTACGTTTACTTCTACACGTTGTCCGAGGTCCTACTTCTTTTGCCGAGCTCCGAAAAGCAGATAATATCGAATACCCTACATACCAAGCTGCTTGCCGGGCACGTCACTTACTGGATGGGGATCAACACTGGGATGATGCTTTGTCCGAAGCAAGTATAAGCGAAAGTCCTCAGCGGTTGCGCCATTTGTTTGCAATCATGCTGGTGTTCTGTACCCTTTCTGATGCTGCACAGTTATGGCATAAGTATAAGAACAAATTAGCTGAGGACTTTTGCAGACACGCACTAATAAATAATGACAACCCCATTAGCGAGAGATTACGTGAAAGTCACTTGAATCGTTGTTTGCTGGCTCTCCAAGATATAGTAACATCTATTGGGGGTAATCCTATTTCTCAATATGGCATGCCCGAGCCACTTTTTGACGGTGAACGTATTAATAGAGATTATGCAATAGAAATAAACTATGATCCAGTAGACCTAGCCGAAGTTTTAGAAACTGATGTCTCGAGACTAACTGAAGAGCAGCGGGTAATATTTGACCGAGTTTGCCGCAGCGTTGATAGTGCTTTGGGAGAAATGCTATTTGTAGATGCTCCCGGTGGAACGGGGAAGACATTTCTTACCAAAGTAATTTTGGCGAAGGTACGTAGCCAAGGTAAAATTGCGCTTGCTGTCGCTTCATCGGGCATAGCAGCCACTTTGTTACCGGGTGGGAAAACTGCCCATGCAATGTTTAAAATTCCGATCGACTTAGACCGCACAGAAAACCCTGTTTGTAGTATTTCTAGAAACAGCGATAAAGCTAAAGTTATTCGTGATTGTAGCCTTATTATATGGGATGAGTGCACAATGGCAAACCGTAAAGCGGTTGAAGCAGTAGATAGAACGTTGCGTGACGTCAAGCAAAATGGTCAACCTATGGGTGGCGTTACTATAGTTTTTTGTGGCGATTTTCGTCAGACTCTCCCTGTAATACCACGTGGAACGCGGGCTGATGAAGTTAGAGCATGCTTAAAGAGTTCTCGACTGTGGCATAACATTATACCTTTGCATTTGACAATAAATATGCGAGCTCAAATCGGAGGCAACGAAAATGCTCAAGAGTTTTCGGATTTGCTACTTGAGATCGGTAATGGTGTGTATCCGCAGGAACAAGGAAAAGATGTTCTAAACGAAAACCTATGCTGCAAGGTCTCATTATTGCGAGACCTCATATCATCAGTGTATGGAAACGTAACGCAAATACCAACTTGCGAAAATTCCTGGCTTTGCGAAAGAGCTATTTTGACTCCACGTAACGACCAAGCAGCAGCAATAAACTCTGAAATTTTGAACTTTGTTTCGGGGGATAATGTAGAGTATACCTCTATTAACAGAGTTATGAAAGATGAAGAATCTACCAGCTACCCAGTAGAATTTTTAGAATCTCTCAATGCTTCTGGACTACCAGCTCATAAAATAAATTTAAAAGTCGGTGTACCCATAATGCTCCTTAGAAATTTAAGTCCACCAAAACTGTGCAATGGTACCAGATTGAAAGTAACCAATTTACAAAGAAACCTGATAGAAGCAGAGATTTTAACAGGTTGCGGAATAGGTGATAGTGTTTTTATTCCTCGGATTCCTCTCATTCCAAACAATTTTCCGTTTAGTTTTAAAAGAGTCCAGTTTCCAGTAACCCTATGTTTCGCGATGACAATTAATAAAGCCCAAGGTCAGACTTTAAAAGTTGTAGGAGTGGATCTACAAGCTGTTTTTCGCACGGTCAGCTTTATGTGGCTCTGTCACGTGTAAGCAACCCTCGCAGCCTGTATGCTTTGATTCCCGATGGCTATACGTCTAATATCGTGTATAGAGAAGCATTATTGTAAAGAATTTTCGTTTTGACTTATGTCGGTATATTTTTTTGTTTTGTAAGACAAAAGCGTAAGAGTAGAGATTTACTTTATTTTTAGTTATAATGTATAGATTTTAGATTATCATAAATAATTTAATTTTGTTTCAATACTCGCAGTTAAAGTACCTATTGGTATCTAAGCCAATAATGTGTGTATTTTATGAGAAAAATAAATAATTTACTAACTGACTTACTTAATGTTTATAATTCAAAACAAATCAAAAGATATATTGAAATATGCTGCCCAAAGTCACTATTCCACGCGGACGAAGTCGCGGGCACAGCTAGTGTAGAATATATCCATATTGCCGATACAAAACCCTAAGCTACGATAAGCAAGTCTATTTAACAAATGATAAATAAAACTTCAAGTGCGAGTCAGACTCGGGCATAGAGTTACGAAATATCATTATTTGGTTTAACCGAACAAGGCTTTTAACATACCCGAAATGACGCTAGGCATGAGGGTTGGGCAAAAAGCGCTGGCACGTGACGTTGTGCAACTTCTAAACCAGCCCACACGACCAACACAATCCTGGCCTAACTGAGTCAACCAAGCCTGCTAGACATAAGACCCCAAGCAAACTTCATCAATCAATTCAATCTATAGCTTGCTTCCTACAGCCTCTACTCGTCACTGCTTATTAGTAAAAGATAATATTCATTACTAAAATTTAATAACAAAGTAATCACTTCCTATCAGGTGTTACGACATTTCGGCTTTGTTTGTTCTTATGACGCACGTCTGCATCACTCACCGGTTGCTGATAAGTGATAACTCGACTATTGACCGGCGAATTGCATAGGCGTTGACGACAACTCACGTTTTTATACCTACGTCGGTATTTAGGTTTTTTAAGATCCTAGATGGCGCTAGAAGAGGTAGAAACTAATGTAAGGTAGTAGAAACTAATGTAAGGTAGTTAATAACGGAACTACCTTTGTTCATAATAACCTAGACAAAAATACTACCTAGTCTTGTTTCCCTGGTCTAGATATTTTTTTATGGGTCCTACTTTAGTAGTTAAAAAATCATAACAGATAACAATAAATTTTTAATAGTCATTATAAAAACGTAAAAAATATTTTGGTTGTCAAGAAAAATTTCAACAAAGCTTCAATATTCAGTCCAAAATAGCGCTAGCTAGAAAAACTGGGGGCGCTTCGCCTTGTGACCTGAAAAACCACGAAACTTTAAAGTTCTCCCAATGACTGACTTTATCCTGTATTTTCTAGAAGCTTTGTCTCTTTTTACAGATGAACATAAGTTTTATAGGAGAAAACTCAGCAAGAGTTAGGATAATGGGAAAAATACTTCTAGAAAATACAGTATCTTAAAGGGTTGAGTTAGTAGCGAAAAACACACACATTAGTATACGTACTATGTATGTATGTGTCAAAAAATAACACACCAGATACAATAAAACATTTATTGATAAATAATAAAGTTATGTCATGAAATTACAATAAAATCACAGACCACAATAAGTAAAAGCTTTATAAATAATAATAAAATATAACTAATAGTTATTACTAACAGTTTACGGAGAGCAATAAACAAAAATCTAATTGGCTAACTCAGTGATAAGTTATCGACGGATAGCTGCAGGTTTAATTGTTAGCGATAAGGTGTCGATTGTTTTTTCCGATACAAAGGATTTAGAATTTTACTGTCAGCATTCCGAAAGGTTAGAACAATTGAAGAAGTTTGTGACCTTTTTGATAAAATATTTGAGTTAAAGGTTTTCGGGGACGAATATGGCATAAATCCACTCAATATCTCTATCGAATTGAAGTAGGTGAGTACAGGGGCGTCCATTGTTTGCTGTGTCCATTGGCTCTGTTACGTTAAAAGAAAATTTCTATCAATACAGAACTTTTTTAAAACGAGCTAACCATGAACGCCTCTCTACCAACACCTATAGGTACTCATAAAGCCACACTAGGCCACTGAATTAAATTTAAATAATAAAAATAATATATTTATTTCAAATAATTGCATAAATAGTTCATAAATAGATATCCATCAATCTACCTGTAAAATGCAGTTAACATTCTATAAATAATTTAATATGTAAACCTAAATTATTTACTATTTAAAACACAAAATAAAAGTAATCTAAATCAAAATGTACAAACAAATATCATTAAAAATCTAAATAATCTATGAAAAGTAACTAAAAACATTTTAAAAGAATACAACGATGTCGATGAATTAGCTAGCGTTTATTTGTGACAAATTTATGTTAAATCGTTTGAAAGATATGAGAATACAGATCCTAAGAAATAAAGGAAGAGTACGAAATAAATAGGCAGATTTTCGGAGTTTTTTTTGTATCAGCGAACCATAGTAAGAGCGTTTATTCCCATTTGTTCCTTTGACAGTTCCTTTAAAATTATTAAAGGAACTAATGGGAAGAAAAAGTCTCATTTGTCTCTTTAAAGGAACTGTCAAAGGAACAAACGGGAATTAACGAGTAAGAGTATTCACAGCAATATTTCAGGTACAATACAAAACAAGTAAACAAATTGAGTGCTGTTTTCGCGGTACAACCCAAGAGCAATATAGTACATTAAAAAAAGCAAAATTGATATTTTTACCAAAATCTTAGAAATATGCAAATTAATCAAAAATCTGTCTGTGTTGCCAACCGCAGTGTCCTATGCAATGCCAAACTAAGTGCGATAACACAAACATCCAAATCGTACGATCAAGGAACTCAGACGATGTATTTGGAAATATTCCAATTGAAAATTGGGCTTGATTCAAAAATACGATGAATTTGCCGTGCCTAGATATTATTTTAAGCACCTTGTAGATAAAATTTAAGATAAAAGAATTTTATACTAATTAGTGAAAATGTAAAAAAAAATCCAACAGATATTGGATTAAACCCTGAGAATACTTATCTAATAGAACATTCAAATAAGTTCAGAGAAATAATTCAGGAGCAAATAATTAAATCGTAAAGATAAAAACTGAAAAGCGAATTTAGAGTTACATTTAAAAAAAAAGCTCCCAGCTGGTCTCATGTTTACAGATATACAATATTATAACTAAAGTCATTTATAACGGGATATTTACCATGATTAGAGTTTTGAGTTTTCTATATACATATATAATATCTGCCAATAAAATCCAACTCGCAGTGACCTTCAGTTGTTTCGTGATCATGGCGCATGAAACTATAACGAAATATTGGAAAACTCAAAACTCTAATCATGGTAAATATCCCGTTATAAATGACTTTAGTGTTAATAACCATGATAGTTTCAAAAGTTTTAAACAATATTATGTTAATGCACATAGTTTTTTACGCCATTTCGTTGCGTTACTTTTCTTGCTAGCAAATTACAAAATTTCTTTAAAATGTGTTCTTCCAACACAAATATATGTTATACCGCTCACATCCGTAATGTATTCGTCAAAGTACAATATTATTGTAGTAAAACACATTATTTCTTTTTATAAATAATTGACACCCCACAGATGTTTATAGACGCGAACAATTGATATCAATATTTACGAAAAGAATGTTGATTTTAGTATACATTGTGTTGTAGTAGTCAGATGACTAAGTCATCTAAATCTAGGTCATAAGACTTAGTCATCTGACTCTAACTTCTTCCACTAGTGGACAGAAAGTTGTAGTGAAGAGAAAATCAATAACAACGTACTTCTTATTTTATTATTATTTATAGTGCTTATTTTGCAAGCCTAAAGAAAAAAGTTATCGAAATCTGAAATGTGACTTCTTTAACACAGGACCTCACCTACTTCAGGGGATATTAAATGGGGGCTCAATTACGCTGTGTCAAAAGTCCAGAATGTGTTTCCAACACTAGAATGCTCAAAAACATTTTCAGACATCGATATGTATAAGCTTTCATAATAAGGATCTTAAACTAGACTAAAGGCAAAGGAATCGAAATTTTTAGACAAAATAGCAAGCGCATATACGTGAGTAGGTTTAAATAGTGATGCATCGTAGGTACGTAGGTACATTGTTTTTATTGCTGATGCGTAAAATTGCTAGAAGTATTATGCTTTGTTAAAATTATAATGAGATTTTCAAGGGTGGCATGTTCAAATAATTGAACGAGCACTTAATAAATGATTTTAAAAAAAAATATTATTATGAGATCTTGGCAACTGCGGCCATATATTCTCGACTCCTGATGTGTTATGTGGCTTTTATGTTGACCATAAAATAAACGCGAACCATGCTACATGCCTAAACGGAATTTCATAGCGATTTAAATACAATTCCTTGACCTTGATAGATCGATAACAGTAAAAACACCAATAAAATCCGTTCGATTTTCATAGTGAAAAACCTTTTTACCTATTTCCCACTTACAGTAATTGCCCGTATAATATCAGTGTCATTTTCATAATAACACAGGCTATAAGATAAGATATTATCTGCCCGCATGTGGAAAATTTCATGATAAAATCATTAATGAGTTTTGAATGACATCAGTTTTATGAAAAAATATGAAAGACCTCAAAGTAAAATGAGTCGCGAGAGTTTTAAATGTAAAAAATACTTGCAAATTACTAGTTTCGGGGACATTACTGTTTTAATAAATAGACATAAAGATATCAATTGTTCGACCGTACATACCTATATATATTTATAAATAAATCACTGAGTTTCAATAAATTAGTATTGTGATGTAAAGTTGACGGAAAACCAACATAATCTATTATAAAAACAATGAATTTCTAACACATAATACCTATTGAAGACACCAAAAATCTAGATTAATTAGCTATACTATCACTGTACGCCTAGGTCAAAAGAATCACCTGGTGAAGAATGTATAGTTTACTCTATTCAATTTACACATAAAGGTACAAACAGACTGCGCCCACGCCGCGCAACGAACGCGACGCATTTTTGAGATCAGTACGCTTGAAATTGTATGAAAAATATGTAGATGGAATAATTGTACGCCATGCCATTCAACGTTTCTTACAGTTCTCCGCGTACGATGTATCGCGTGGGTTTAGTCTATTTCCCGCTTAAATCTATACATTTAGGAACACAGTGCTGAGATAGACTATAATTTCTTAAGTTAGTCATTGTACATTAAATTCAAATAAGAATGATTTTTTTATTATTTTTGATGTACTCAATTATAATAATGATTTTTCACAGGAGAATCCATGGAGAATACAATATGATGATTTTAAAGTATCTCGATTTAAGAATTATGTGCGTAAATACATATACCTAACCCTAAAACTAGCTTTCTACTTTTTAAATCTTCACACAAACCCAATCGTAGTGCTTAATTGACTATAGACCCCATTTCACCATATTTATGTTTTAACAGAACTTTAAGTATCCAAATTATTCGTTATCTTACAAAATACACGCACTTTAGAAATAAATTAACACGTTCACATTATAGCTATTCAGATAAATGTATATATAGCATTCATCCAGTAGTAATCCACGTGTTAAAGCGTCAGGAAAACACTCATAGATCAGTGTGCACATGTGCCCCCTGATTAGGGTGCTAAAACTGGTCCTGGGCATTTTGAGCCCGTCTTATACATCCTCTATAGTGTACGTTTAGCTCCAAATTCTGGGTTTCCCGCTGCCTGACGAGCATTCCGCTTGCTTCTTACTGCCGAATAAGTTTTTCTGCTGAGCCTTGTCTTTCGCAGTGCTGTATGGACAATTTTACAGGTTATTACATAAGTATGTAGTATGTAAGGAGTTTACATTACCCTTTTTAGAAAGTCACTAGCATAAGGATTGATAAATATCTAGAGGTCAATCATTATTTTACGATTTAACCGTATGGTTGGAAAGTCACTAAACGTATTTCAGCCATGTACATTTAAGAATCCTTATCAAGCGGTCATTAAGAGTGGAAAATGTTGAAGTGTGTTAAATGCTATGGATGCCCGTTTATAACAATAGAAAGGAAATGTAGCTTTTTCTTTTTCCCTTTTATATATAGAAAATAATTTTATCCAACTACAATACGATATGCTAAAAACCAGCGGTGCATGCTAAAACATAGATTATCAAGGATTTAGCATGCACCGCTATGAAACAGCGACATGCGTTTCGTGCTAAACCATTTACATGCAAACAGACAGATCAGAATAGTAAGGAAAATCAAACTACAACACAAATCTCATGCACACAATAAATCAAAATCAGCATAGATCTCATAAGGGCCATTTCCAAGGGCTAATGTTCCCTATCGTCATCAATCGGTCGTGAAATTTCCTCAGAATACGGCGCTCTCTTAAGGCGCATACAGCACCTAAACTACGAAAATAGATTTTGGTGGCCACTAAGGGCAACTTCGTATCTCTTCCTAAACTAAATAGAATAAAACTATTACAGAGGCATTAAAAAAAAGCTTATGATAGGTATCACAAACTGGACGATGGATTTTTGAAAATTCCTTTGTTAAACAGAATAATAACATAAAGTAGGTGGTGGCGCTAGTTTAGGTGCTGTATGCGCCTTAAAAAGTCGTCCAAAAATAGGTCGATTTGACTGACAATAGGGCTTTTTGTACTTGGGGCTGTCTTTAGGTGGTATAGACCCCTGCTTTTTAGAGTTCCGTAACTACCTACCCCAAAGCTGAAATGGAACGCATTACTAAACCACCGCTTTCTTTCCGTCCTTTTGACTCTCAGATATAACTAATAAACCGTAAATGGTTGACAGTTTAAATAATTTACAGAATGTATAATTCTTTTGCACAAAAAAGTAACTTTATAAAACTTTTTTTTTTATTTTTGTCAAGAGAGTATTCCATAGAACTTTATTAACAGTTTAAATTTTAATAGGGTAATATAATAATAAATAATATTCTAATTTGCTATAGAATATGGTACGTCGAATCTATATGATAATCTATTGAATACAATTAGTCTTTAGATATGGCCCATTATTATTATTTTTACAATGGCAATTAGATTAGTAAAGTAAAGGTAGTAAGCACAGCACAGTCAACGAAAAAATCGCTCATCTCATGAAAATAGTAGTGTGTTGAATTAGATTTTGAATTTTCAGCATTTTTCTCGTTGACTTGTTCTAGTTGAAGCTGAAAATATCTATTTACAGCGCGCTAAAGACTTAATTAAGAATAGCTATACGATTATTCTTGACTTGACCGAGGTCATTGTGAAGATCACGCAATATAAAACCATCAGTTAAAATTTCTTGAATTCTCTTGAAATTAATTATTATTATCTCGATTACAATTCAAAGAACGTGGAGATCATATAAATTGCATAAAATTCTATTTTATCTGAAGATGTTCCATAAAATTCCCCAAATCTGACCTCGGTCACGACAGAGATTTGCTGTCAAAACATTCAAGAGTACGCTGTTTTTCAAAATACTCCATTACATTATATTATACTAATAACTGTATTTAAAAGTAAAAGGTAGGAGAGTCAGTCAGAAATCTATAGTTTTATTGGCTATGTTGATGTCTAGACTCTAGACTTATGTATATAAAAATGGGGAAAGATTTGATTGTTTGTTTTTTAGGATTGAATACCGGGCACTAGGTAACCGGTTCCGAAACTACGGGACCGATTTGAAAATTATTTCACCATTAGACCTGATGATATCTTTGTTAAATACCCATGTAAAGCCGGGGTGGGTCGTTAGTATATTGTTAATACGAAAACAACAATGCGATGATATTTAAATTTTTCACCATTAATGTCACATCGTAGAATTAGAAAGACGCTTCTTTATACAAAACAATCCTGTTCCAACAATATTGTTTAAAATACCTAACTAAAGTTCTTTATCCGTATTATCCGGGTATTACCATTGTTATCGAAGTATGGATCCTTATCGTTTAAGTTACACGATAAAAGAATGATGTAATTAGGTAAGGTATTTAATTAACTTGATATCGTACAAATACGCACCCAGAATTCAACTATTTTATATTTTCAATGCAGTTTTAGCAGTCTCATGCAGTTTTTGTAGGTTGTATTGTTTTTTATCGCCAAGTAACTTTTTTTTTAGAACTGTAAATAATACTTAAAGCTTCCCTTACCCGGACTTAGAAGTGCGCCACTCACTGCACAGTGCAATTCTCCACTAAACCACATAATCTACGTACGTCATCGCAATTGTTTATGTTAAAGAAATAGCAGATTTAACGCCCCAAAAAAAATTGGCAGATGCATAAAATGTCCGAAGAAGTTTTATAGGTGTTAAAATTTGGTAAAGTCCAACTCAAATGCAAGGAATCCAAACTTCACAACAATTAAGCAACAACAAGCGAGTTTAAAACGTAGGTATTTGTTGAAGTATGTACATACTTGGTGCATTATTTGATAAGCAAACACTTTGCAATGCACTGTGTCTAATCGTCAACAAACATCGATTATCCGGTGAATTATCGTGACGGAGCTACGAGACGCTTACGAAACCTGTATTCAGAATTCCGTAGACTATTGAGGGATTTGTATTAACCTATTTTGGCCATGTTTGATCGTCCTATTTTCGGAATGCCTGCCCTACTTCATATCCTGCTTCACGACCTTGACTCACCCCCACTACGCTCGGCAAACGATTAAAATTTTCAGGGAAGATTTTAGACAGGGTCGTGCCCGGATCGTACCTTGTCCGAATCCACCCGGATTAAACTGTACAAATACAAAGATTTTGGATGAAGCAGATTATATTAAACCATGCATCATCGTAGTTAGCGTCAGAACCCCTGGACCAAGTGCGATATTTTATGATTGTAAACTATGAAACTACAGTACCTTTTTGCTACTATTTGATACCTCGGTTAAAAAATTTGGTACCTCAATGAACAGTGAAAAATCTAGAAAATAAAGTGGTCAGACATTCTGACGTCAGGTTGTCTGGACCAGATTTATTTCACATAGTTAGGGACAACATTACTTAAATATTTAGTACCTTTTTAGTACCTTATAATACTTTTTATTTTTTAATATTATAACGTCGCAGAAAAAAGTTATATTATAAATGCGAAAGTTAGGGTGTGTGTATATGTTTGTGGATCTTTGTTACTTCTTTACACCAAAAATTACGGAACGATCAGGCTAAAATTTTGCAGAAGTGCAGTTTATTATAATCCTACAATCAAACATAGCTTTTTATCCCCTAAATCAGTTCCCATAGGATAGAAGACGTTTCCATAGAGAAACAACGCGTGTGAAGCCGCGCTTTCTCGACCTCTTTTCATGGTTTCAATAAATAAAATATCCACTGTCCAATATATTTGTACGATCTGCAGATATTTCAAGGTGTTTCTGGTCGTTTTTTATGTATGATAAAAATATCTATCCGTGTAATGTTTTGTATTATGTCTATCAGTCATCTAGTACCATAAAACAAACTCTGAGTAGCTTGAGCATGCTGTGTGGATTTTCCAGCGAGTGAAATTTATTGTAGAAACGAGTAGTCACATGACAAACAAATTTTAGTAATGAGGGTACCTATTTCAAAATCTTTTCTAGATTACCCACAAATATCATTGTAAATAAAAAATATTTGTATTAGTGTTCTCGTCAAAATGTGGTAAAGGCAGATTATATCTGATTTCTGCTAGAGGTTTCTGTGAAAACGTTTTATGTCCCATAAAAACTGATTTATTTATGGCATTAAAAGTAGCCTAAATGTATTTTTGATTTAAAGATAATAATTACCTTTATGCAAAATGCTCAGTCCGTTCTAGGGCATGCACTCAATCATCCCGGACCGGGTATACCCGGTTTTTTCACGGTAGAATAGAATACACAGTAAACAAACCTGGTTTTCCGGTAATTTTTAGGGTTTTGACATTCGTTTCAAAACCCTATGGGATCGCTTTTTTCCGTTTTGTGGTTTGAATATCCAAGGAAATACTGCAGCTATTGACTTGAAATTTGAAATAATAATACAATTAGTGCGCCTATACAGATTTGTAGAAAAATAAATAAAAAATGAAATAGCTCCCATTATTGACAGTGGATATTTTATTTATTGAAACCATGAAAAGAGGTCGAGAAAGCGCGGCTTCACACGCGTTGTTTCTCTATGGAAACGTCTTCTATCCTATGGGAACTGATTTAGGGGATAAAACGCTATGTTTGATTGTAGGATTATAATAAACTGCACTTCTGCAAAATTTTAGTCTGATCGTTCCGTAATTTTTGGTGTAAAGAAGTAACAAAGATCCACAAACATAATACACACACCCTAACTTTCGCATTTATAATATACCTAACTTTTTTCTGCGACGTTATAATATTAAAAAATAAAAAGTATTATAATGTACTAAAAAGGTACTAAATATTTACAAAGAAATATTTAAGTAATGTTGTCCCTAACTATGTGAAATAAATCTGGTCCAGACAACCTGACGTCATAATGTCTGACCACTTTATTTTCTAGTTTTTTCACTATTCATTGAGGTAGGTACCAAATTTTTTAACCGAGGTATCAAATAGTAGCAAAAAGGTACTGTAGTTTCATAGTTTCCAATCATAAAATATCGCACTTGGTCCAGGGGTTCTGACGCTAACTCATCGTATCCTGTCCGGGCTCGTCTACAGACTTACGACGCTCGTCTACACCGGCCTCGGCCCGGAAACGGAACGGTCTAAATCTTTACTTAGTGGGCGGAACTGGGAAATGCACTGACATCTGGCAAGGGAGTGTATTGTCCAATGATAACCAACGACATTGACGGTAACAGCAGATTCGTTATTTGATTCGTGACATTATCAGCGATTGAAAAGCAAAAGCGTTATTTTCATTCTTGTTTTTACCGTGACGGAAAAACGTGACGTGGGATAAAATCATCGATCTAGCTTTTGTGTGTGAACACAGGATCATAACTACTTGACGAACACTGAGTCAGCTAAGCCTACTCATGTTCTGTGCTACGTGACATTTTAAACGTAATTTAGGATATCACCCTTCGCTTAAAAAATAAATAGGTACCTGGACAATCCGCTCGGCATCATCTAGCCCCAAGCTAAACAGAGCTTGTATGGGTCACTGATATACTGAATACGATATATTACATAGATTACTTTTTACTTATTATTTATTTGCAATAAATAAACAAACTTCTCGAAAACAGGAAAAACTATAGAAAATAGTTAATACATTTTTATTTTCGCAGGAAGTCGAACACCTGAATACCAATTTCGTTTTAAAATTAAACTGCGTTTTACTGCCTTTACAATATATTTTGAATAATACGAACAACGAAATAAATGCGATTAGATAAGGTTCCTAAAACAGAGTTGGATGAACTCATCGAATCCACGATTCGGTGATTTCGATGAGTTGACGCATCTTTGTTCAGTAAGGTGATACCCAGACAGGTTTGCATGACAAATACGCTTTGTTGCCCAATTTGTGAAGCGAGCTGCTTTTATCCATATAAATGACTAGCGGTCCGCCCCTACTTCGCACGGGTATTTAATAAAAAAAAATTTTTTGATGCGGATCCCTAACTTTTTTGAAAATATTCTATACCTATGTTTATCACGGAAAATTTAGGATTCTAATGATGAAAGAATTTTTAAAATCTCTCCAGTAGTTTCGGAGCCTATGCAATTCAAACAAACAATCAAATATTTCCTCTTTATAACATTAGTATAGATGGACAAGTAAATTATTACAAGTAGGTAAATTAGCGTAATTTACTTGTACACCTTGTACAATACCTGTATTATACAAGAAAATTACCATCACTCTTACAATAGAGCATTACTTGGTAAGTCACGAACTGTAGAAACTAGCAGCCCTATAGATGCACTAGCTAGCATATCATAGACCCATCAATCTGAGGCAATACTAGGAGTTACTTTTTTCAAACTGTTATGGTGATACACTAAAATCACTAAGCAACTGTGCCGAAATATTGGAAAACTCAAATCTACATCACGGCAAGTACATATCCCGTCATACATAAATGACTTTAATACTAATGATATCGCAGAGGTACCTATCTACTTTTACAAAGTACCTGTGAGAATGGTACCTTGTAAAGGTTCCGGCAACGGATGAATTTCCCATACAAAACGTATTTACCAAAATGATGATACAAGTTTGAGCATATGCTCAAAAAGCAGATCATGGTGAAAATATTTTCATGGTCTGCTATTATTTATATAAAAATAGCATTTAGCGTTATAGGTTCCCGCCACAATTTTTTTTCAAAATACTTTTCTGAAATGCAATGAAACCTAATCGCGTTTTAACATCAAAGAAGACATACATAGGTAGGTTCTTAGTATTTGTGTAGATAAGTATTTTTTAAAAAGCTTGCGGCAAGAAAGTGCCTTTATAAATACTAGGTATTCTAATATAAATAATAGCACAACATGGTAAAAATATTTATTTATTTATTTATTTATTTATTTTACATTATTTGGAGAACAAACAGTTTTACACGCTTTATATCTAACTTAAATACTAACTATTAACTATTTATATGTCCTCGCATATAGAAACTAAAAATACCCACTGCTAATATTCTCAAATTACAAATCATTTTAGTACTACGTATGAGTTATTCAGCTCTCACCGGAACCTTAACACGGAGGGTATCGTAGAGGTAATATAACTTGATAAAGTACCTAAAAGAATGAATCCCCTAATCTTGCTAACAACGAATTAGCTACCTCGTTACGATACTTCGTCAGACGAAAGTACACGTGGCTGTTTGTGAACACACCAAATCAATGATACAAAAGCTAACATCTGCCTAAAAATAGTATATAATATGACCTTAGAGTAAGTATATGACGCAATTCGAACCGTATTTACAGAGATTAGATCTATTTGGATTTGAAAAATGTGGATATTATACCTTCATCGTATAGTACCTGGATTATTTTATGTTTTGTTTAGTTGACTGATCAAAACGGATTAGTCGTACCGAATTTGACGAACGAAAGACAAGACGAAAAGAGAATTTGACCAGGATAATAAGTAATTTTTCATTTAATATTAAAAATGTTGTATTTATTGCCAATGAATTGATGCTTTCACGAAAGCTTATTAGTTTTATGTGGATACGATGATTTGAATAGAACTATAATTATTACAATTACATATAGATCAGGCAATATACGTATGAATTTAACGAATACTGTGATTCAATGTTACATCAGTTACATCATTTTGCGAGACACAAGAATGAATGTTGTAAAATTTTATGTAGGTACAGTTTCTTATTTTTATTGTAGGTATATGTACTTTAACTAGTGTAATTGGTTCATATAGGTAATCGTCCTAGTTAATAATAAATAAATAAATAAATCAGTTGATAGTTTAACTTCCAATTACTCAAACGGAGCGGAGATTTCACCACGTTTCGAGTAACTATTTTGTGACAGTTTTCTATGAAATTCTGTCAAAAATAACTCCTTTGACGTACTTAATCTGCGTTGCGTTTGAGTATTCGAGGGTTACTGTTACTGGCACAAGTATTGATTGATACCTACGGCCGTTTGTCCACCGCAGCCGTCTCCGGGACGTCAACGAGAACGAGATGACGGCGCCGAAGTACTGATACATATACTACTACAGCCGCGTGTCCACCGCAAGTCCGTCACGTCATCTTAAACTCAGCGCGAAATAATCTCGTTCTCGTTGACGGTCCGGTGACGGGGCGGCGGTGGACAAACGGCCTAACTCTTCCTTATAAAAACGAATCAATTCAATGTTATTGAACACAGTTAACATTAGGCCGATTTTTTCGTCAAAAACAGATTTAGGTACAGAAAATCATTTTGTATAGCCCTCCTCAATACGTACAGTAAAAAAAAATTGCGAACAACGAGAATTTTTTTTAGATATTTCTTCATCAAAAAAACTACCACAGTATACATTATATTGTACCATATAAACTTGTTTGTCTTGTTTGTCTGGGTACTCACATTCGTTTAGAATTTAAATAATGTCTAAGCGTAACCTATTGGCCGTGTGGTGCCGGCATAGAATTTCACCACCCCATCTCTTCCCGTGGGTGTCGTAAGAGGCGACTAAGGGAGACACACCGGGGGGCGGGCAGCAGCGCCCTCTGCAGAACAACTCCACCGAACTGCGATCCCCAACCCGCATGCCCAGCGTGGGGATTATGGGCAATAACCCCCAAATGATGAGTAATGCATTCTATGGCGCTCATTAGGGGAGGCCTATGTCCAGCAGTGGACTATCATAGGCTGTTGATGTTGATGTTGATGTTGTAACCTATTTATGCCTAGGTACCATACGCTTTTATATTCACTCGAAAAAACCCTTCAAAGTGATTTAGGTGGGTACGCAACGCAATCACATGAAGACCTCTGTGGCACGGCGGGCGAAGGTCCGCCTGCGGCGCAGGAAGGTTCGATTCCCGCCTCGGGACAAATTTTCGTACGATATGCAGATATTTGTTCAGTATTCTAGATGTTTCCCATGTTTAACAAAAAATATCTATTCATATACTGTATAGTATTAAGATCAGTGATCTTGTACCTTTAACACAAGCCCTGAATAGGGCTAGATAATGCTGCTTTGATTATCCAACATTTAATTTAATTTAACAAACAGTGAATCAGGGGTGACACTTAAATAGTGATTCCTTGATTTTTCACTGAATCATTAATAACTGAGTAGCTTGAACAAAAGATCAGAACAGACAATAGAATTAATTACGATAACCTAACCCAACTTGCTATTGTTAATCATCTCTTCAGAAATCATGTTACATAACTCTAACCTCGCTACAGTTCTGTGGTAGATTTAAGAAAAATAAATATGTAAATATTATATCCTTAAGTATATAATGAATAGGTACATAAATTATCAGTTAAGTATAGGTACATATAAATATTTTACCTTATTTTATTACCCAGTAAATGTGTTATCAAAAAGCCATGCATCAATGGAGTATTATGAATTGCTACAATTTTTAAATTATTTCTTCTATTAGTTTTAGTATGCAAATAAATCCCTTTACATCATATTATTCCCAGAACACCCCCAAAAGCAAGCAGGTAGAAAATCAACCACAAGACTAAATAGACTCACCTTAACATAATCCTGAAATTCTCCAATTCCCGTATACTGTTAGAAAGTCTCGCAAACGCGTTGAATAGCGCCACAATCTCGGTCCTCTGCAGCCTCTCGTGTGAACTGTGTCTGACTGGTAGATTACTCTTCTCCAGAGGAGGATCTCTCTCGGGGCTGTTCCATCGGCTGGAGAACAAAATCTTCAATGCTGTGCCAAGTCCTTGCGTCTGCAGCTTGCCCCAAAGCTTGCATTTGTCACACCCAACGCAGTCCATTATTCTGGAGATATTCCTGAAGTGATCTCGGAACTCGTTCTTCAGTGAGGCGGCCTGGCTCCCTCCAGTAAACATGGAGGATTCGTTGAAGTGGTCCGGGAAAGAGTAGATTACTCCGAGCATGTTTCTTATGGCTGTACGAGTCTCCTCATCCTCTGTGGGATTGCCAGTGAAATATTCTTCGTTCTCTAAATAAGGACCAGCTTTTGCTAAAGCTCTCATTTCTAGTAAATAAACAAAGTAAAGGTTTTTCAGCCAGTTTGAACTTTCACCGTGTGTCTGCGATGGGTCAAATCTTCTCTGGAATTCCTCGAGGTTTGGTCCCCACTCACCTTCAGGTGGTGCAGCAAAACCAACAGTTTTCTCTGACAATAAGTATTTAGAACTCAAGTGAATATTGATACTTGCATGTACCCCAGACACTGCTCTATAAAACACTCTCTTTTCTAAGCACATGTTCCCCAAATCTGAGCTCAATACATAAGGGAATGATTCGTAAGGATTCAGCTTTGGTCTGAAACAGTTTTCCTGGTAAATGCTTCTCCATATTCTATGGGCTGAAGGACCTTTATATCCGGTGTACCGTTCAGGGTTTAGGGACAGGTCCACATAATCAGCATCTGCATCTCGATCATCACATTCACAGAAGTTGTCGACTGCATCATCATACACTTTCCACTTGGCAATTTCATACTGACTTGCAGGACTGATAGTCATGTTGAGGTATCCTAGGTCAGGGTTGTGGTCTTCAGTATTGCAGCCAGTAGCTGCATCTTTAGTGTATTTAGCTGCTGGAGTGTGAACGTCGTTGTCGCCGTAACCATTCTGGTAGCCAGGCACGCTCTCCTTGGTACACGTCTTGATGTGGCAATATTTCATAGCACATCGGCTATCGTCCACCCAGAATGGGCATTCCTTTTTCAAATTTACCTTGTAGAACCGGAAGTAGTCTTTCGTGACGAGGCTCTGGATACGTGGGAAGATTTTTACGTTATTGAAGTAATCTATAGTGTCTACACTGCATGAGCAGTCTCCGAGAGCGCCGTGCAGCTCGTCGAAACAAGCCGCGCTGTCGCACGCCTCCGTTCCGTAGAGCTCGGTATCATAGCCCACTGCTTGAACTATCGCGAGAGCGAATATTATAAACACAACACAATACTTCTTATAAGCCATCTCCGTGGCGGTGCCCATAACATGAGTTTAGAAAGTTAAAACTGAATCGTGAGACGACCGAATCTATTCACTCTGTACACATTTAGCAATATTTAGTTACTGTACGTTGGAGTACTGATCATTGAGTGACCGCGCGAAGTGAAAGTTGGTACTAAATAAACTTTTATAATCTGAGGGACGTGTTCACTCCTTGCATGATTTTCGACTGATTTTCGTTATTTTCTTCATCACGTCACATCGCTGGCTGGCTGAAGTGGCTGACTATCCCCGCCCGCAACCCGCACAATGCAAGCACAACATCTGTCTGTGGCTGTCAGTCAGACATTTATTTTGACAGATGGAATCAACAGCTGTGCATGTGTCACTTTTGACATTGATGTTTGAATTCTGTTGAAAACTCAGACTAAGGAAGACTTGGCATAAAACATCTATACAAACAGTTAGTTATAGAAGTGTGATGTATTTCGACAGCAGAGTTACTGACATATCGGCATCTCTTTTTGACTAAAGAAGATAATCATGAGTAAAAAAGGACAACAGCAGTTTGATCATGACTGAAAATGGCAACATTGTCTTGGTGACGTCACAAAATACCTCTTTGCGGCCGGTCGCCATGTTTTGCCTCCGTAAACAACAAGTACATCAGTTGTCATCCGGACTTGTTTTTATTCGAAAAAGAAGGAAATTTAGAGTTGAAGACATGAGTGGATGAAGGTGTTATGTCGCATTTTTTGAATTTTTGCTTTTTCATCGTCAATGAGGTATTTAAGTCACTACAAAAGTCGTGGCACCTTCAGATTTCATACTTTTAAGCTGAACGATGAGAAAAATAATGGATGAAGGGGTTATGTACACAAAAAGCTAATCTTCTTAGTGGAAGAAAGTGTTATGGGCACTTAACACCCGACTTCAATAATACATCACAAAATAATGTAATGGAAGAAAGTGTTATGTGCGTACATAGCTCCTTCATCCGTGATTTAACTTATCAAAATAGACAAAACGGTTTTTTGTCTATTTTGATATGGATGAAAGGTGTCATGTTCTGTTCATAACACCTTCATTAATATTTCAACTTGTTTATTTACGAAAGTTTTATGTAAATATTAACGGTCAGTCTTGATAAAAAAATTAATGAAGTAAGTAAAATATTTTTCTGAATGCTTTTGCTAAAACGGTTTGACAAAAATGTCTCGAGGAAAGAAAATGGTAAGTAGATGTTATATTAAAACTAAGTGAAAATGACATTATAAATAAAAGTGTTCAAGAGAATAAAGTAAATAACCTCAAAATTTATGGAGAAATTTGTAAGTAAGTGTTTTGTTTCGAAACCAAAGTCCCATAAACAATAAAGAATAAAAAAAAAGGAAACTATTTTTTTTACCCCTGACGCATAAAGAGCGGTGTTCTAAGTTTTACGTGTTTATGTATCTGTGTGTGGCTGTGTATCTGTGTCTGTGGCACCGTAGATCCTAAACGGATAATCCGATTTGATTGCGGTTTTCTTCAATATAAAACCTTATTTGTCGAGATGATTCTTAGCTATGTTGACTACCTCGGTGGCGCGGCGGGCAAAGGTCCGATGCAGGAGGTTGCAGGTTCGATTCCTGCCTCGGGACTAATGTTTGTACGATCTGTAAATATTTGTTCAGGGTGTTCTGGATGATGTTTTCTATAAGTATAGTAATAATAAAAAATATGGGGTATTTGAAATTTAATATTATTCCTTAACTTGACCATCAATCTTTTGAAAGGATACGAAAGTTAGTTCACTAACGTGGAGTTAAGTAAAGTCACAATCCTTGCGACTAAGGTATTTTGCTTGTGTATACGGCACGGTGTGTATTTTGGAATAAAAGTATATGTAGATATCTATTCCCGATCAATATCGTGAAATAATTTGTAAGGCGTCAAGATTAAATCAAGTTATGAATATGGCTGGGCATTTCAGGAAAATCAGCTGTTTGCAAGAAAAACTGAATCTGGTAAATAGGAAAAAAGATATTAATACGGCCAAAGTCAATTTCAGAGATGGTATTCGTTAGATACGTAGAAGAATTTGGTTCGTATCTAAATAAAGAGACCTATGATACGATGACAACCTCTAAAAAAGTGGATATACTAAAAAGAAACTCTAGACCAGATGATTTTCTTATAGAACGGGTTACAGATAACTATGGCACGATAAAAACGGAGAAAAAATATGATATTAAGGAACAACTGAAAGTAAAGGCGGAATATCGTTATTTCTACGAAAATATACTAAAAAAATTATTATATTTTAATTTTTAGTGTATAAAACACGTTCATACACTATTCTTGTTTTATTTACACGACTAACATGTTTGTGAATGAAGGTGCTATGTACGTTTTTTTGTATAAATGACCCACTTATATATATATATTTTTTTTCAAATAGTAATAATATACAAGTGAATACATAATTACCTATAATTTTTGTAAATCTCAGCATCATAACTCAAACACTATAATTTCTACACCTAAAAAACCTTAAATGCAATTTTTCTCCATTTTTTGTTTTTGTTGCATAACACCTTCATCCACTCGTGTCTTCAGTTATTAGGCGATAATTATGCTTTTTTATAGTGTGCAAACTTGGAGAACAATGTATTATATAAGTGTATGTGCAGAGTGTTTGGCTGTCGCATGAAAATCAACAAAAAACATCAAAATATAACGTTGCATGGGAAAGGTACCGAATTCATTCAAAATTTCTTACATTTTCTATTATTTTCAAACATTTTGCTGTTTGTGGGAAAGTTTATAAAGATCCGCTTGCTTTTCTTTATTCATTTAATGTTTTACTATGAATATTATGTGATTTTAGGAGAAAATTATTAGTCATAGTAAATAGAGTTAGGGTTCGGTATTTTCAAAATATCGATTATCGATAACGAATTATTTCATCGACGCAGTACCAATAACACAAAAATAAAAGTAAATCCTTTACAGCAGCGTCAGCAACTTTGAACCAAGCTAACCAAGATTCAAAGGTGTAGTGCCAGGGACAGAATTTTTGGTTGGGGTGGAGTTTACGGGACGCAGGACTTAGAAAATTTTCGACGAATTTTTTTATGTATATAACATGTATTTTTTTTATGGCTACGTAAAGAGGGTCACTAGGGGTGCAACTTTGGTTCAGGTGATCCACCCCAAAGTTCAATGACCTCGGCGCTAGAGGTCAAAGTATGTCGTTCAGTTTCAAGGCGAAAAAGACTTAGAAAAATTTCGAAAGATGTTTTTAGGCATATTATAACAAATGTTTTTTCTTGTGGCATCGTTAGGAGGGTCACTAGGGGTGCAACTTTGGTTCAGCGGTTTGACCCCAAAGTTCAATGACCTCGGTGCTAGAGGTCAAAGTGTGTCGTTAAATATGGATGCAGAAACAATATAAAAACTTTACAGAGCATTCCGGGAAGAGTTGATTAGATTCAATTTGAGTGGCGGATCCGACACAGAGTTAGAGCCCCTAGAGTGTATATAATAAGCCGGAGGCGCGAAGGGAGTGCAGCCTCCGCCAGCCGTAACAAGGGACAGGCATAGTGTGCCTGTCCCTTGTTACGCAATGGCGGAGAGGTTGGGGTGGAGTTTACGGGACGCAGGACTTAGAAAATTTTCGACGAATTTTTTTATGTATATAACATGTATTTTTTTTATGGCTACGTAAAGAGGGTCACTAGGGGTGCAACTTTGGTTCAGGTGATCCACCCCAAAGTTCAATGACCTCGGCGCTAGAGGTCAAAGTATGTCGTTCAGTTTCAAGGCGAAAAAGACTTAGAAAAATTTCGAAAGATGTTTTTAGGCATATTATAACAAATGTTTTTTCTTGTGGCATCGTTAGGAGGGTCACTAGGGGTGCAACTTTGGTTCAGCGGTTTGACCCCAAAGTTCAATGACCTCGGTGCTAGAGGTCAAAGTGTGTCGTTAAATATGGATGCAGAAACAATATAAAAACTTTACAGAGCATTCCGGGAAGAGTTGATTAGATTCAATTTGAGTGGCGGATCCGACACAGAGTTCCCCGACTCCACGTGGTCTTGTGCGTGGAGCCCCTAGAGTGTATATAATAAGCCGGAGGCGCGAAGGGAGTGCAGCCTCCGCCAGCCGTAACAAGGGACAGGCATAGTGTGCCTGTCCCTTGTTACGCAATGGCGGAGAGGCTGCACTTCCCGCAGCGCAGGAGCTATCGCGATCGCGGTGCAATAAAAAAAAACATGAAGAAATACCCCGACACAATAGAATTCCAAAAATACAAAAAGGTCTAACTTTGTATTTGAAACTGATTTATTTAACTTACCTGTATAGACTCCAGCTTAAACTAACGTTTTTACAATAAAGGTCAGTGACCTTGTGTTCGAAAATGATTGATTTAACTTTCCGGCGTCGACTCCAGCAAAAACCAACATTTTTACAAAAAAGGTCAGTTTTTGATGGAATGGGCTTGATAGGTCAGTGATTGTCTAAGACTCTTCCACACACGCCATCAAGGTACAAGCTGCAGAAACCGGCAGTCCACACGAAACTTACCTTGGGCCGAGCGCGGCAACCTAAATAATTGTCTTATATGAACATATTAGTATTAGTACTGAATATAGAGGATATTCATTGAATTGAGTGCCAGCCAAAGCTTGGGGAAGTTGCAGTGTTAATATTAACTGAATTGAGCTGTACTGTACGTAGTAAATAGCGTTTTTTATTGAACTTGATGAAATCTATTGTAGTATCCCGTTTTTAGACGATAGGACGGAGGGTAATATAATGCTAATGACCCGTTACGGCCGTTACGGATCACGTAGGTATAGAAACCTAAATAAAACTGAACAGAGCTTAAAGATAGGTACTTATTCTTCTACTTACTAATATTCGAAAATTTAGAATTCAACTCCGTGCAACTCAATTACTTACTTATCGATATTCAATGTTAAAATACGCGCAACTCTACGGCAGGCCGCCATCTTTGTGCCAGACTAACTTTAGGTATGCACGTAGGTATTTCAGGTCTATTTATATTCCTTCGTCTGAGGTTGAAAACCACAAAAATAAAACACGCGTTGAATCTTTTTACCTTAGAATAAATACATAAACTTAGAACCCTAGTAGGCGCACGCGAAACGCGAAAATATTGCCAGCGTAGGTACTTTTACATTGTTTGTTATTGTATTTCAGAGTAGGTATAATATGTAAATACTAGCTTTTGCCCGCGGCTTCGCTCGCGTTAAGAAGTTTTATTATTAATTAGGTATAGTTTTTGCAGTTTACTTTTGTTTAGCGTGTGTAAAAAATAGGTGAATGTTCACGCTCTAAAACAGATACCTACCTCCTGACAACCATATCAACTTTAAAAATAATGTTCTTCTACAGCTACCTCCATACAACGCCGAGTAATTTTCTGTGTTGCTATGGGAAGATATGCATCAAAATGGCCACTGATTCCGTATATTATATGAGACCGTTTCTATAAACTTCAAACTTAAATGGGAATGTTAATCCTGCTGCTATTAACTCACATAATCCGCCATAAGTAGCATTTTTCATCATATCAGCAAAATATTCGTCAGATGTTACGTAGTTATCACCATTCCTGTCGTGGGTCATAATTGAAAACTTGCTCCAGTCATTAACCACATTTATTTGACAATTTCTGAACGCACCTCCATCGCTCCATCTTGTGTTCCGTACAATAAGAGAGAGCACGAAAAAAACATGCACCGTCACCAACAATTAGGGACGACAGTAGGTACATTCTTCAACTTTTCCATTAACGTTCTCTTTAGCCATTTAAAAACAAGTACCTAGGTACTTACTAGTAGGTACGACAAGTGCGAATGTAACTCGCGCGCCGAGGGTTTTGAACTTTTGTCGTATAGGTAGGTAGGTACTTAAATATATATTGACGACATCTTGGCGCGGTGGGCCAAGGTCCGCTTACGACGCAGGAGGTGGCGGTTTGATTCCCGCCTCGGGACTAATATTTGTACGATCTGCAGATTATTTGTTCGGGTGTCCTGGATACATTACTCTTCTCATATTTTTTTGGAGCACGATGGAATTCATTAATTCAATAATCTTATTACCTAAAAACTTTTGAAGCGCAGTGGAATCAAAATCAAAGTGCTTTATTTCCTTTAGACCTTACAGGACTCTTGGACACGTCACAAAATACAAGTTAAAGTTAAGAAATAAAAATGGGAAATAAAGTGATCACTTTGATTAATTGTTCACTTCAATCTTTTTTAGGTAAAGTAAAGAAGCGAACAAGAAACCTTTACCTTGTTAGATTGTTAGTTTTAGAGTTGGAGCATAACTCGTCCCAAACTTTTTTGTCGTCTAGATAATCTGATATTTTATAGTAAGCTTTTTTACAAAGTATATTTTTGACAATCCGTTTGAATTTATTTATAGATAAATTTCTCAACTCACTTGGAATTTGTTGTAGAAGCGTATACATTGCCCTTTAAAAGATACATTAATCTTACGTAGCCTAGTAGTGGGCACAGCCAGTTTGTTCTTATTTCTAGTATTTAAATTATGTATATCGCTATTTTTAATGAACTTATTGATATTTTTATGAGTGTACAACAAATTTTCATAAATATATTGACATATACAATACGAATATATGAATACTTATACAATATTTTCAAAAAGTTAGGGATCCGCATGAAGTAAATATAAGTGTAAAGGTAGGTACATTATTAATTTATTTAAAATACAAATAAAATACCCTTAGTAATTAATAAGGGTATTTTATAAGGGTACCTACCTACTAATATTTTCTGCATAAGTAAATAAGTATTAAGAACATAATTAGAAACAGGGTAGAAGCAATAAAAACCACAAGTTTCATAATAGTAGAAAATTTATTTGTCGCTCTCAGTCGCCATACATAAATCATCGACAAAAGCAATTCCATTAGAAATGCAAAAAGAGATTCAAAATGGAGATTGATCCCGAATATAAAAAAATGAGATTAATTCGCGTCCACTCGAATTACTGCGTCTGTGTTAACCTTTAAGGCGGTAAATACGATTTTTTTAGCTGCTGAACAATGAAAAGTATAGTAAGTGCCTATTCTAGTGATGCTGAATCACATTAGGTATAGGTAATCACAATCACTTAAGAAAATGCACTATCATTATTTTTATACACATAAACTTTAAAATGGACGAATATACCTATACTCGATACAACCCGAACTATGAAAATAGGTCAAATATCAATAGAATATCTTCAAATGTTTATAACTTACATTATTTGTGCATCAAGTTCCTATGTTAATAATTTGAATAAGAAAAAAATACATGGAACCCTCTATAAAAAAATCGTTTACCCTCTTACCAATTAACTTAACCAAAGATTACTTAAAAATGTTATATGGCAGGATGATGTTTTAAAAACCAAAATATTTTTTGTCAATTCAGTACCATACGCTATTTTGGTGTTTTGCTACCTATACAAGAAATCAACAAACCAACTTGATGCACTTCAAACAGTCACTTAAATGTAACTTAACAATACCTTAACTATAAATGGATAAGATTACTCGCAACAATTAAACGAAAAATAATCAGAACGGTAAACAGTGCTTAATAACGTCTACGCAGATTTCAATTCAAAAATTGATACCTTAGAATTACATTCATATTTGTGAAAAAATAGACGTTTCGTTTTCGTGTAAAATGGAATTAGTGTAACTCGTTCGTGTTAACAGTTGGTACAGTTATAGAATGGTTACAGTACACATTCGTGCAGTACCTAACTTAAGATTTCAGAGGTGGGTTGATACGCTAAGTTTAACTTACTAACTTGTACAATAATATGATTTCTGTTGATGTATTGTTCTTCCGAAATTACTGTATGTTGCGATGTCTTCTAGGCGTACCTGCAATTTTACAGAAAATTAGTATAATCGGCCTATAAAAAAAAAACAGAATAAAAAAAAACAACACACTGGTACCATAGAGATAGAATGCTACGTTATAAATTATTACGACATAGTTACATACAGAACATAGACCATTACTACATATTAAACCGACGCCAGTTTTACCTCAATACCAATAACAGCTAACAAACATGCCACAAACAAAACTAATGATACTGTACAATCTACAACAATCTATTATAATTATAAAAGGTATAAACTACACTGGAACATTCGTGTTAATGTGTCCTTGGGAACAATTACCTTGAGCTTAATTGTTTTTTTTTTATATATATGGTATTCAGAATGCTTTTTTAATGCATTAATAATAATGATGTAATTTTATTTCAGATAGAGCGAAGCAATACGGCACAATACAGCGTCTTGGGGATGTTTTCGACTGGTATTGATATGGATCTGTTGAGCTACCTGTAGTTTGTTTGCAACAGTCTGCACTGAGCTTTATTGTTTTATTTGTCAATACTAAGTCTAATTTGGTTATTTTTTATTTTCTTTGTCAATAAAAGTTTCAGATAGATAGAAAACAAAAGTTAAAAATCTTTTAGGACCCACATTATCACGAAAGATTTTAACCATTACCAGATATGCAAAAAATAAAGATAATTTACAACTTAACTACAAGCACAAACATGTAAAAAGTGTATTTACAACTCACCCTAATATATTTATTTCGTTATCATCAAAAATAAAAAGTATACAATGTGATAATGTAATATTTAATTAAAAAACGTTAACTATAAGTAAGTTTACACACATAAAAGTTATTTAATCATAAAAACTACATAATAAATTTTTGAGATAATTAGCATCAATTCTGTGCAAGCTCCTCAAATGAATTAAATTGATCAAGTTTCCGTTTATTGTGCATTAAATTCATATTTACGTTCACATATTCAAATCTTAGTTATTCAAAGCGCATGAAACACTAGTTATTGTACATTCTTGTTTATTATCTGATGACATTTTATTTATTGTTCCGGGTATTACTAAGTATAATAATAAATATAAACCTATGTAATGTGTATCAGTTATCTAGTACCCATAACACAAGCTTTGCTTGGGGTTAGGTAGATGATGCTCTGTGATTAAAATTTGTCCAGCATTATTTATTTTTTCAATACTTTTCCAATACATACTAAATTATATCTAAAATGTTGGAATACCTACAGATTAAATGGATATAAAAACTGACATTTAAAATTATATATAATACGATCTTCGACATTCCTCGATATAAGAATAAATATTATTTTATCAAAATAGTCTGATGAGATTATAAAAATAGAGATTCGTGAAGTATTTTTGAGCTTACATTTTCTCTGAACCAATTACCTATCTTTCCAAATAGTTATAAACACCTAATTTTAAAGTTTACAAGGGTTACACATTTAAGCGCATAATTTATCAAAGCATTGCTTATACTATAAGACTTTATAAGACATATCATTAATTTAGGCTCTAGATAGACATACTGCATTTAAACTGCTGTTCTATTGCAAAGCAGTTTATTAAATGCAGTTACTTTGTTTTACAACAGTTCTATCTAGAACCTTAGCCATAGCAGTGAGCATTAAAATAAGCATACACATTATACATTAGTTAGTTGTTATTTTACAATGACGGTTAGAATAAATACTCCGAAAATCAGTTTCGGTATATTTACCAAAAAATTGTTAGTGTTTACGTTAGAACTATACAGTGTATAGTTATTCTGTGGTGTTGGTTATTTTATGAACAAGTAACATAACAAATGACTGTTAATATAGTTAATATATATAAAAATGTATTAATAAATACTTATGGATTTTTCATACTGTTAGTTATGAAAAACAACCATGCGTTGAGCATTTCCCGGTGTTAGTATACGATTAACCAAAATAAAATGTGTTCATAGGTACCAGTTTTAATGTACAAAATATTAGTAGCGAGACCTTCTGTCCATGTTTCTTATGGAATTGGCGAGGCACAGCGCGAACAGGGCTCCAACGACCTGAAAAAACAAAAACAAGAATAAAATAGGTACTTACATAAATATACGCAAAAACAAGCACAATAAGTAAATAAATCCCTCTCATAAATTGAAGTCTACTTCTTATAAATACAATGTTCTAGAGATTAAATTGAACAAAACAACAAAAGCGATTACAAGTCAATGCTGATTAAACGTTTTATTTATTTTAAGGGCTCCCATGATCCAATGAACCGGGTTATTTACGGCGACGACTAGTATACTAATAGTAGACTCTGATAATTTTTAATAGAAGAATACTAGACCTAACTTTGGCAAAATATTCACAAAATCAAATAAACCTAGCACCTTCCCATCTTGCAGGGACATCAGTGAAGGTACCTTTTTGAGCCGTTTTGGGCGGAAACCCTAGGTCCTTGGGATCCTGGGGAACGCACAATATTAAGGACCTCACAAAGCTACTTATTGAGTCCGCAGGTGATCGGAATGCTGGCTCTTATTTCGGTCAACGAGCATCGCCATCCAATGTGGCAATGCCAGCATTCTGCGCACCCTGCCCTACCTGTGACGACTTAGATTTTTAGGATGTTTAAATACTAAATGTAATAATTACAGTTAGTATTATTATGTTATTCTCTAATAATAATTATTATAATATTCCTTTTAAGTACATACTGTAACTTTCTTTGCCTAGCATTATTTTGTAAATTTAGTTGGTAAGTTTTCTGTAGGAAGTCCTTAGAATAAATAAAGTTTAAACAAAAGTTCCTCAATAAAAGCGGAAAAGTTTTGATAACAACAAAATTTCCGTTTGCTTCTGTTTTCCTATTCCAATGTCAATGCTCATAATTATATTATAATGAGGATTGAAATTGGCAATGGTCAGTATATTATAGCTATATTATAATGAGTATTGACATAGTCAATGACATAGACATGTCAATGATCATTATATTATAAGCATTGACATTAGCATTAGCCTCCAATCCAACTCACCTCAACGCAAGCAACACCGATAGCTACACCAGCGATAGGCTTGTTCCACTTCTCGTACAACTTAGAGATGGTGGGGCCGCAGCCAGGGTTCGCAGTCTCGTAGGTGCACTTGGTGCCGACGATCGATCCGACGTAGCCGGATTTGGAGCAGCAGGAATCCGGTAGGGCGATGGTGAGACCGTATTCACCGGCGCCATCGCCTCCGCAACAGCTGAACTGGAATAGGGAAAATAGAAATGGAAATAAATTTGTTTAATTATTCAGTAATAAAGTTTACATTAAGTTTCGTGCCTTAAAACCTATGTTAGGTTTAAAGAGACACAGAGTTCTCGCCTTTCAAATATCTGATGTCATCCGTAATATTTGTTTTTATAACTGATAGAGTGATATACCTCCGTTTGACCTCGATCTCACCTAATGGAAACTGAATATGTGGCAAACGGTGAATCACGAAGGTCTAGAAGAAAATTCACTCTAGTTTCGAAGGGACCCCTGGTTGTAGTTAGTTGGAACAGCGAGTTCAAGTATTTTTCAGTTTTTTCTAAACCTATATATCTGTACTAATATTATAAAGAGGAAAGGTTTGATTGTTTGTTTGAATTGAATAGGCTTCGAAAATACTTAACCGATTTGAAAATTCTTTCACCATAAGAATCCTTATTTTTCCGAGATGAATAAACATAGGCTACAGAATATATAAAAAACTTTGGGCTCCGTATAATTTTTTTTTTTAAATACCCATGCGAAGCCGGGGTGGATTGCTTTTAATAAATATTCAGGTACCTGTTCTTGCAGATTGTTGATGATGCTCTCAGTAGCTTTGTCGACGCTGTCACTCTTTCTCTTCTTGAATAGGGAGTCGACTGAGGAGACGATGCCTTCCTTCATGGTGTCTCCGTACGTGAAGAGAAGGATGGCCAGCACCACTTGCACGATGATGATGACAAGTAGGAAGATCGAGTACTGGAATTGGGAATTGATGGTTTTTTTTATAGTAATAGTGTTAATTTTTATGAAATAAATAATGCTGGCCATCACACAGCATCAGCTAATCTACATAGATTAGCTTGGTGCTAGCCATAGTCAAATGACTATGGGTAGGTACTAGATCGTTTGACCCATAGTCATTTGATTGATATACTTAATCTTTGAGTATCTAGAACGGGAGTTGGCAAGGTCAGGATACCCCTCTGTTGGTCACAAGACTTTACTGACCATAGACGAATAATAAAACTACTTCACTCGTAACTTCGCGGCCATTTGCTATCGTTTCGTGTCGCGAGATAGTGCTCACCACAAATGGTGAATTGTGCGGTTTATGGGTATAAAAGGCAATTGGAGACATCCAACTTAAGGGTACATAGTGTTTCCTATCACAAGTAAGTGACATTTTTCTGAATTCTTTTTTGATATATTGTATAATTTCGATTTTAATAGAATATCAGTTGCGACATTTTTATTCCTTGGTAGTATCCCTATATAGTTTGTGATTCCTTGGTAGAAGGCGTAGTGCGGGGACAAGTTGAGTGAAATTGATTGAACGAATGATGGAATGAACGAAAAATTTGTGTAAAATGCGATGTTTTTTGTAACAAAAAATCTATTGATATAGGAAAATTGGTTATGCAAATGATACCATAATACCATAAGAGATACCAAAATCCATTTTTTATGGAAAAATGTGTACGTCACATTTACAATAAATTATTCCATTTTAAATGTAATATAGATTTATAAGAAACAGCTAATAAAATGACACAAATAATGATATTTAATAATATAGTATTAAAAATATAATATTATTATAAGTCAGAAGCAGATTTATTTATAAAAAAAAGGAATTACAAAACAACCTCGATACAGAAAGACACAAGCGAAGTGATGATAGATAGCTCGTGTTTTTTCTTTTAGTAGAAATTTTCTCCATCAATTTATTAATATTAATAATTAAAATACCCTTCTTATAGATAGCGCAGGAACACCGCACTGATCATGACATGAAACACGGCGGCGGGGCGGCCCGATCTACATAATGTTAATCTAGATAAAATTTTATTATCCCTGTACCCGGCCTGTACCTATCACAATAAATACCTACCTATATTTTCTGTCTTTCTTTCTCTCTTTCTTACTGCCGCTTTTCTTCTCCTGCTCTCTATGAAAACATATAGATATAGATAATGAAAACTTTTCGATTTGCATAAATAAAAAAAAATAATAGTCCCAAATATACGGGGCGTCAATTACAAATTATGGTTCTTAGTTAATGTCAAATGAAAGGAAAACCAACTTTTCGCTTTTCTCTCATTCGGAACATTTTTTTTTATATTTAAATGCATGTCTAAAATCCCTCAGTAAGAAACAATACCTTTATTAAAAAAGCTTTGTATAATTTTAAAAACCCTGATTTCATTCATTCGAAATCATTATTTTTTCGGTCGTTTTACATCCAGCACTACTTTTTTGTGTTAGTGTGTAACTAAACAATAGTGTAACAACACTAATTCTATATTTGTGTGCGTGTTCTTTTGTTTGTGTCCAGCTTTTACTTTAGTGTGCGTTTATATGGACGCTTTATTTTTCTGCATTAGTGTGCGTGATTATGTAAACGTGTGCTGTACCGTATTACCTCGCCCCCCTCGAAATCTGACAGAAAGATTTTAGTACTGACAGAAAGCGCTTGGCAACTCCCGTTCTAGATACTCAAAGTACTTAATACATTATGTACTTCATAGATAGTTTTTATTATACATAGATACATACCAACCAGATCAGGCGATCTGCACATCTTAAAAAAAACGAGGCGGGAATCGAACCCGCAAACATCTGTGTCGCAAACGGACCTTAGCCCGTTTTAATTCAAGAGAAAAACTAAAAATTTGTAGTAGGTAGATACGTAGATAAGTAAGGTCAGCCTTTGTGAAGAATAATAAGGCTAAGTTTGATTTTAGAGGGTAAACTCTATCTTACCGGACGGTTTTAGCTTATTTACACTGACATGCGTCATGGGCAATTAAGTTTTGAGCTACATGGTATATGCTACTTTTTTTCCAAGAAAAACTTTACCGAAGAAGACCCATTCATAATGAAAGTAAGACCAAGGGGTCTAACGTTTTCATTGTGACAGTAAGACCCATTCATAATGACAGTACGACCCATTCATAATGACAGTAAGACACATTTATAATGACAGTAAGACCCATTAATAAAAACAGTAAGAACCATTCAAAATAACAGTAAGACCCATTCATAATGACAGTAAGACACATTTATAATGACAGTAAGACCCATTAATAAAAACAGTAAGAACCATTCATAATGACAGTAAGACTCACAGTGACAACCATGCAGTGGCTCTCGCGAATAGCTCCGCAGCATCCGAAGAAGGCGATGATGAAGGTGACGGATCCAATGATGATGAACACCCAGGGGGCGACGGTCAGCTGCGACTTGAGCTCATCCTTCACCACGGACCAGTTCAGTAGGAATGCTACGCCGACGCCGATTATTGCTAGGCCGAGGAGCTGTGGACAAAATTATTTGGATTTTATTCTTGCTTGAGTAGCGGTGGTCTATACGATTTATGCCATAATTCGTCCCTAGTTTTCGGATCATCTCGATAGAAACTCTTTGTTCGTTCAGATTCAGATTCAATAACTTAATTTCTTTAGGCTTACAAAATAAGCACCTATAGGTACAAGTCAAATTTCATACAGATAGTTATTACCTACGTTGTATAAATACGTCCCGCATACCTAGGTACCTACCAAAATATGTAAGTATAAGTACCTACCTAACATTAAGCGTCAAAAGAATAATTAAATTTATCTTTTATTTATCATAGATCACCTCATAAAAATAGGCTGAGAGAGTCCAAAGCGAATCACTGTAACCTCGCCACACAGGCTCTACAGAGACCTAGTGCGATAATTATGCGATAATTATATAAGACCTATTTCGGGCTTAATTATAATTAATTAAGCCCGAAATAGGTCTTATGATATGAAAATTTATTTTAAGTTAATATTAACTAATTAAGTAGTACCTATGTACCTTATACAGTTTTTGTGGTTAAGGCAATAAATAAATTTTTATTATTATTTTATTTTATCCTTTTGATTTTCTTTTCTATTTATCCCTATACCATTTACCTACCGGTTTTTGTGGAAAATGGAATACCTAAGTATTTAAGACAGGGCGCTATGGCGCTCATTAGGGGAGGCCTATGTCCAACAGTGGACTAACATAGGCTGATGATGATGAAGTATTTAGGCAGCTATAATGAATGGTTTTACCATTGGGTACCAAGAAATTAATATTAAAGAATATTACTAAGGAAAGGATGCCTATGAAATTTCAAGCTCGTGTAAGAAACGTAGAGAAAGTGTTTGTTTTTCAGTTTGGACCGATAGTGGGCGTGTGCTGGCTTGGCAGCTCTTTAAATTGTTCGTCGTAGATAACCTTGAGACACGGGTCAATAAACTCTGTGAACTATCTGTGAACGAGTCTGAAGGTCTGAAGAGTCTGAAAAGTTCAAAGGATACCTAAAACCTATCTACATATAACAATCAACGAAAAGAAAAAAATAAGAAACGTATTTACAAAATGGCTGTAAATATGCTCCCTTCGACAAAACAAGATGGCGAAACATTATTTCGGATTTCATATCTTTATTTCTTTAGGCTTACAAAAGAAGCTTAGAAAAGTCGAATTTCATACAATAATGATTATAAAATATGGTGTTATTATAAGAAGAAATGTGTGTGTGTGTATCTGCCAGTGCCCCGATGACACGGGCAGACATTTGTTTATTTCATCATCATCAGCCTATAATAGTCCACTGCTGGACCTCTAGGCTTCCCCTAATGAGCGCCATTGATAGTATTTTATATCATTTGGGGGTTATTGCCCATAATACCCACGCTGGGCATGCGGGTTGTGGATCGCAGTACGGCGGAGTTGTTCTGAAGAGGGCGCTGCTTTATTTATATAATAACATAATATTTACATTGCCATTACAGTGCAGAACCAAAGAGACAAATAAATATAAAATAAAAAGAATTATAAAATACATAATTATAAAGAAGAAAACTCAGATAATGTGATGATTGAACTGCGCACACAACGTTTGAACCTTGTATCACATCGAGGTCGCACAATCGTATTGTTTCATGTAACTTGAAACTGTGCATTGTGATTCTGACCGTTATTTATAAACGAGTTCCATTTTTAAAAGATACATAGCTACATTAGCTACCTAATCCTACCTATGTAGTAGGTACCGTACCTATACTAAGTTAGGTAATAAAAATAGTAATGAATTGCCCATACTTTAAGTACTGAACATAACTAAACAAAAACTAAGATTAATAGGCAAAGGGTATATTCAGAATTATATTAAAAAAGTTCATTTTAATGCCCATTATGTTGTCATAGTATTTTTGAAATGTGTGGTCAATATAATTAGTAATTTTATAATTTGTTTGTAATATTTACATAGGTACATAATATTATTATACCTTTCATTCGCCCAACTTGTATGGAAAATATACTAATGAATGGACCAGGAACCACTAAGGTTCTTTAACTCAATGTACCACAAAATAATCAATGTATATTATGTAATACTCATCATCATCATTAGCCAATGTTAGTCCACTTCTGGGCATAGTCCTCCCCTAATGAGCTAATACTCAATGTACAACAAAATAACGTTTATAAATAGCACAAGCCAATTTAACTATACAATGGATTACACGAGTGTGTGGTAAAATTGATGCTTATCTATACTTTGTTTAAGTTATATTTTGATAGTGAGGAGGTATGCGAATAACTCTTCAATAAAATAATATTGGTTCGAATGAGCAGACATTTCGTTTTTTAATTTTTAGGGTGCCTATAGTTAAATAATCGGCGAAAGCTGTCAAATAAGGTATCAAAACAATAAACAGGTAGGTAATACAATATAATAATAAATAATAATACGTGATAATTATCCTTATTTCTTGTAAATAACGTTGTCAAATATTCGTTATTCTTCAGGATCTGCGAATTTCTAGCTTTCTACAAACATGGCTTTCACTAACAGGCTTTTGATGAAGGAATCACGACCTTACAAACAGACAGGCAAGCTAATACCTACTCAATTTGAAATGCAAATATAAGCAGAAGAAAGTGGAGTAGGACCTATGGCTTTCCCTGCGTCTAGACGTTCGCAGGTATTGCATATGTTTTCTTTTTCTTGTGTTTATTGAAATTGAACACGTGCCTACTAAAACCAAGAAAATTTATAAATGATAATGAGTTCGTATTTCATATATTTTTGCTAGCATGTACCTACATTCGTTCTCAGGTCTATCTAAGTGAATGATCAGTATAGTTTAAAAATATTTACATAATTTAAATACTTATGTTTATCATGAAACAGAATTAAGTTTCGTGCAAATAGAATTGATTAGATTGAATTTAGAATTTGTGTACGGAATAGACTTATTGAGTTTCCGCCAGCTTTTTAGATATTTTCAAACAATAAAAAATATTATAAAAATAAGTGGAACGAATGTCCGAGGCCAAATAATAATAAAAACACCGCGATGGTTTATTTTCGCTCCTTCACGCAGCGCTTGCGGTAATCCAAGTCTGGTACGACCTTTCTTTATCGTCGATTTAACGACGCATTTCGCACTCGCTTGTTCTTCAACCGTACAGTTAGTCACACTGGTGATTTGGCAAGGTGAGAACTGAGTCTCATCGCGTCGGATAATGTAAATAAAAATGTACTCGTGAAGTGAAAAAACAACTTGAAATCAATTAATTTTACATAGTTCTTACAAAACAAAATAATCGTTTTTATTGGCTTTATTTTGTTTTGTATGCCTAAAGAATTTTTAGAAGTATTCCGAATTATTAATTAGGGCTAGCTAATGGGAAATTAATACAGACAAGTACCTAATGGTGGGCTAAATTTTCTAATGACCTATTTATTAGAATACCATTTTCCTAACAGTTTAGCCACATAAGTATAAAATTGTCGAGATTATTAGGATAATTCCAATCACACTAAAATTATAAATTTGGAAGTTTGGACGTTTCGATGGATAAATTGATGTATGTAACCTATTTCTGCACGCCAAAATCACTAAACGGATCGCGCTGAAATTTTGCATTCAGGTAGTTTTAAGCCTGTAATTAAACATGATTACTTTTAATTTTACCGTTAATCAACTGTTAATCAGCTCCCACAGAATATAAATAGCCCACAACGTTTCCTTAGACACAACGCGCGATAAGCCAGGGGCGGAATGTAGTATATTATAAAAAAATGTAAACAGTAACTTTATTCCAATGATGTTTCATTTGATTCATATAAACACCATTCAAATAAATTCTCAGACAAAAAGTATTGCATAAAAATTCAAAGCTAAAGGTTAAGCCTTTGAATTAATAACGCGTGCAAAGCCGAGCTCATAAGAAACTTTTGATTATAAATTTGCCTAACTTTCCTAGTATTTAAACTAAAATAATAATAATATAATAGACAAAATTCATCATAAAATTATTTTTTTTTTTTTTTTAAATCATTTATTTCATACATGGGAGTTTTACCAGACATGGCATGCCACTCCCGTAATTCTAGATTACAATAATTCACATTCAATTTACAATAATTCTTTCTTACATAAACAAAAAAAACAAAATAACTTTCTAAACAAACCAAATAAACAACAAAAATTTATCCTATGAGAATTCCTCTACCTACATCTTTCTTAATTATGGAAACCTAAATTAAATAACAAGCGTAATTAATAGATACATTTTTTCACAAAGTAATCGATTTTATGACATACCTACATTATGTAGGTGTCTGTTATAAGATATAACAATACGTATTTATAGGAATATACATACAAACATAATTAACTACACCTGCAGACAAATCTATGGGATCTTAACCTACCCTAACTAAAATATTTATTATTTCACATGTAGTAGGGTACCTACTAACCTACTTAATTTGATCGCTACAACTTATCTATCAAAAATACAGTTTTTCCTACCTAACTGTTCTCCTCTACGGAGGATAGGTATATTCTGAGTAATTTCTTGGCTTTATCGGAAGTCGGCTCAGCCAAAATACTGTTACACATACCTACATTCGAATTAAATAACATGCGGCGCTGGGCTGCGCCCCGGACGCACTCCACCAGCACGTGATGTACGTCTTCAACTTTATTGCAAACCGAGCAGTTTGGCGAGTTCGTCAATTTCATTAGATACTTAAATTTGTTTGATGGTATATGGCCCGAGCGCAGTCTTAATAAATTAACGATATGTTTTCTAATATCCTGTAATTCTTCAAACCATGGCCAACGAGGAAGTTCGCATTGAATCGTGTTATACCAAATACCTTTGATTTTCGATCTTTCGTTAAAATGCTCCTTCCATTGTTCTCTACATATCTCTTTTACTTGATATAAAATTTCACTATGCACAGGCAAACAAATAAAAGGAATTCCATCATAGGTGGCTTGTCGGGCGGCAAGGTCGACGACCTCGTTGCCCATGATGCCTATATGCGACGGTATCCATTGTAGTACTACTGATTTGCTTGAGGACTCTAATCTGCTGATGGATTCCAGGATATTATAGGCAATCGGTAGTCCTCGAATATTCGAGGATATGCGAGCCAAGTGTGCAAGCGCACTCTTTGAGTCAGACAATATAACAAAGTTGCTATGATCGACTGATAACGCGTACGATAACGCCTCAGAGATTGCGATAAGTTCAGAGTGCATAGTCGAGATGTTTACATCAATTTGAAATTTTACTCGTAATTCTGTCTGAGGGTCGTAAAATGCTGCTCCTGAACCTATCGATTCCTTAGAACCATCAGTAAAGATCTTATAATATGTTCCATAAGTCTCATTTAGAACTAGAACGCATTGGTTTTTTAAAGATTCCCTATTATACATTCTTTTAGGTTGCTCGACTCCTTTAATTTTTAAACATACCTGTTGTGAAAGGTCGTAGTTAGTTATCCAAGTATCCATCGAATACATAAGTACGTTTTTAGATGAATAAAAATTATAATGCCTAAGTTTTCTACATATATCTATTAGAATAGGTATTTTCTTTGTTGCCCAATAAACATGTTCGCATTTTGATTCAAGTTGTTCTAAAACATCTATGGTAATGTTGTCCGTAAATGACTTTGCTCTTAGCCAGAATTTGCTAGCTAGATAATATCGGCGTATGGATAGAGGAGGGAGACAAAGCTCACTTTCCATGACGTGTATAGGAGTAGATTTAATAAATCCGCCTATAACGCGCATTGCCTGATTTTGCACGACATCTAGTTTCTGCAGGTGACTTTTGACACTAGTGTCGTAGAAGAAGCTGCCATAATCAAGTCTGCTTCGTATGATTGCTATATATAGCCGTCTCAAGTGCTTAGGGTGAATCCCCCAGTTACCCCCGGCCAGTACCTTAAACACATTAACGAATTTTAATAATTTCTCGCGAGTTTCGTTGATATGCCTACCCCATTTTAAACTTCTATCTAAACACATTCCTAAATATCTCACACTATCTACCTGCTGCAGGCAATTGTTGTCTACTCTAATATTTATTTGTACATTTCGTCTACCCCTACTAAATACAATTATCTTAGATTTGCGATAAGAAACACTTAGACCTAATTCCTTAATTAAATTACAAAAAATATCTAACGAGTTTTGAACATCACTGACTGCCCGACTTAAAATTTTGTCAGAGCTGTAAATAACAAAATCGTCGGCGTATTGCGAAATAAATGTCCCTTTAATAGAATTACAAATTTTTATTGTTGAAATGTTAAATAAGGTCGGGGAAAGCGGGTCCCCTTGGGCTAAACCTACCCCTGTAGTACGGCTTATTAAAGTATTATTATCTAGCTCAATTGAAAGAATTCGCTCGCGTAAAAGTTCCCACAAATATTTACAGATGGTTTTATCCACGCCTATACTATCCATCACTGATAACAGGCTTGTTACATTTACGTAATTATATGCCCCCTCTATATCAATGAAGCAACCTATTGTTGGAATTCCCTCGGTTATACCTATTTGTATGCGTGAGATAATCCTAGACAAATTATCCAAGCACGACCTGGACCTTCTAAAGCCTATCGTTTCGTCAGAAAGTAGGTTATTTTTCTCAATGTACCACTCCAGCCTACGAGTTATAATAGTGTGAAAAATTTTGCAAACACATGATATTAAAGCTATTGGCCTGAGACCTGTCGATGAATTATTCGTAAAGCCAGGTTTTGGTATAGGAATAATGCGCGCGACTTTCCATTGTTTAGGCACAAAGCCGAGTGATAAAAACCTATTATAAAGCGAAACAAGTACATGCTTACCTACGTTTGGAAGATTATAAATCATTGAGTAAGGTATGTTATCAGCGCCTGGCGCTGTATCTGAACGTTTTAAACAATTATTTAATTCCTGTATTAAAATAGGGCAACTTAATTGAATATTTTGCGTAATTAATCTAGGTTCCTCTGGTGACACAAAGTCCGGCGCTAAGCTACACAATAGACTGTCTGCTTTTTCACGGTCAATACTAGGTTTACTCACTTTATATCCCTTTAGCCATCGCATACGTGACCACATCTGACTGGCTGAAGTAACACTGTCTATTCCTGAACAAAAACACTGCCACGACTTACGTTTACCATTGTGAATAGCTGTCCGCGCTACACTTATCTTGTTTTGTAGCAAACTGTAGTTATTAGGGGTCGGGTTTTTTCTGAACTTAGCTAAAGCTAGGCGACGTTCGGCTATGGACCTAGATAGGTCCGTTGACCAATAAGATTTAGGTACAAATTTCTCAGATTGAATAGGACCATTAGGGATTTTAGTGGTAGGTATGCATTCGTCGGCTGCCTGATTTAAAATGCGAATAAAGCTGTCGTAAGCTGTTTGCAGGTCCGTCGAGTGATTGTATTCCGATAATAGCTCTTCAATTTTCAACTTATAGGTTGTCCAGTCAGCTTTAGTGTAAAGTCTTCGTATTCTATAATCATTGGGGCGAGGAATCTCTGTGCTAATTTTCAATATTATATGGTCGCTCCCCAGGGTTTCATTTGTGGTTTTCCAGTTATATCTAAGAGCAGAATTCGAAGATGAAAATGTTATATCTGGCGCTGTTTTCTGTACTAAACCATTAACCAGTTTCACGCGGGTGGGGCTGCCATCATTCAATGACACGAAGTCGTTTTCAATTGACGAGTCGAATATATTCCTACCCCTAGAATCGGTTTTTGTCGACCAGTTACTGTGATGTCCATTAAAATCTCCGGCAATTATTGAATTTTGCCTAACTCGTGAAAAAATTATATCCCAATCCGCTATAGAGGTCCGGACATCAGATGGGCAGTAAATAGATATAATATTTTCTAGGTGTTGTGTATTTAATAATTTTATATGAAGAACTTGAATGCCATTATTCGGATGGATAAATTCACACTCTTGTGCATTGATTGAGCAATGAGTCATAATTGCTATTCCACCATATCCATCGCTGCGGTCTTTTCGGAACACGTTGTAACCACTCAAACGGAATTCCGATCCGGGATCAAACCATGTCTCACTAATAATTGCAATATGGACTCTTTCTCTATTTAGTACCGTTTCAAATTCATATTTTTTATTACAAATACTTTGCGAATTCCATTGTATAATGTTTATTGCCTGTAATGGGGCGTTAAAATCCATGTTGGGTCAGAAACGCGAGGAAAGGCAGATCTGACACATACTGGACTATGAACGATAACACATTCTTCCAAATCATCCCCAAACAACTCTTAATCTTCTCCTCCCATGATATCTCCGCTTCTCCAATCTTTTCTGATAACCTCTGTATAAGCCTCTTCCACGAAACCTTCTCCTTATTTCCTTTTCTTTCTTGCAAGCCATTATCTTCCAATGTCTTATCATTTTCCTCACCCGCTACCCATTCCATCCACGAATCTTTTGTTAAAACTTCCTCTCTCTCTGACACAGTCTTCTTGTTTTTACCTTTCTTTTGCTTCTGGGACGGTTGTGCTACAGCGTTAGCGTACGTGTTCTTGTCTATCGGGGGGTCTTCGTCACATAAAGTTTTATTCTGGGATTCTGCCTTCTGTCGTAAATCAGGGAATTCTTCGAAGCGGGGAGGTGATGGTGCGCGGGGAGATGGGGGTACATACAGAGTAAGCGCTCGCTTATATGAACAATTAAGTTCACTCATCATATCTCGAACCCGCCTTTCTTTGGTGTATATAGGGCAAGTTTTGGACATAGCCATATGCCTTCGCCCACAGTTATTGCATCTGAATTGTTTGGTCTCGCAGTTTTGATGACTTTTTGAACATTTCGGGCATACTGGCTTTATAGATGGACACATCTTGCTTACGTGTCCGAATCTCCAACAGTGAGAGCATTGTGTTACAGGGTATCTGTATGGATTTATATTGACCCTTATATCAAATAGCATTACGTAGGCTGGAACAAAAGTTCCTTCAAAGGCGATTCTTATCGCTTCGCTATCCTCCCACTTTCCATCGTAAGAATTTCTGCGTTTTAGTCTTTTAACGCCTGTGATTTTAATTGTACTGCCTAGGCTTTGTAGGATGTCTTGATCCTTTAGTTCCAGATCAATATCTTTTATTACCCCATACGAATGGGTAATTTCGAAGGTTTTTTGGCTTTTTAATCCATTTTCATTGAAAAACTTAGATGATAGTAATGTATTCGCACCTTCTTCTGTACTAAATTGTAGTAGGACCTTGTACGCATTTATATATTTTACTCGCGTCACATCTTGTATTTTTTCCTCTCTCAAAGTTTTAGCTAGGCTAAATTGTTTAGGTAATTTTTCTGTTCCCGTAATGCTTATTTCAATTTTATCTTCGGAACTAGTAAACTCTGTTCTTTTCGAGAAAAGGCTTCCCCTTCTCTTTGATTGTATCCATGGCTCCTCCCCATCTTCTCTTTGTTCTATATTTCTCTTCTTATGTGTTTGTTGTTGTTCTCGCCTTCTGTTCCTCGTCTCCTCCCTGTCCCAGTTGGAATCGCCTTCATCCTCACTCCAGTCCTCTAAGTTCTCCCTGCTTCTAATTTTCTCACTCTGTTCATCCCTACTCTGAATCGTCTCCCTTCGTTCATTACACTCTGTGATTAAGTCCTCCGCCTCGTATTGCTCGGAATCTGCCAATAATGCGAATCTATTCATGGTGGTGAAATACGCGCACAAGGCGCGGTGAGGCAAAGCAACACAATAGGCTTGCGATAAGGTCACTGCACGCGTCCGACAATAACGAGCGCCCGCGCGCAACTGAAAAAAAAAATTATTTTTATAACTATTGCATCGATAAAAACGATTTTATATCCGACTGTCCAACCAGCTTCACATGCAACTTCACGCTCGCTGAGTTTACATAACACCTCCATGCATAACAAACTCGTGTTGTGTTGCATCATGTGGCCGTGCAAGCAGCATCCGAGATGTGTGAGATCATGCACTTTCTGTGACTTCTCTGCGAATTCTGCTGGGTACGTGACTTGGAACGTAACTAGGGCGTGCCTTGATGCGGAAATTATGTTGCGCTAAAGGTCTTCATAATATTCTTTCGATATTGGAACAATAATATAAGTAAAGCTTTAGTTTTTTTCACCTACTCTGGTGAAAAGAAAATTAATGATAAGTTATTCCTTATTTTATATTAATTTATTGTATGAAGTTTGGATTAGACGTGTGCGCCGCGCCGACCCGCCGCCGCCGCCGGCAAATTTTTCACGCCGCCGCCGCCGATCAGCCAATCGGCGTGAATTCGGCGTGACACGTTACCTTTTAGACGCTTTGAAAACCCCGTCATTTTATTGATTATTATTACCAGGGATCAGAATAGGTAAAGTTTATAAGTACCAAATGACGTCATATACGCTAGTACGATAGCTTAGGTTTAGGTAGAAGTACTCCTATTTCCGCAGGACTCCGTTTTGGTCCATTATGCGTGGTATGAGTGCTAGCAGAGCCAGCCTAACTTCGTCTTCAAGCGCAGAATCTTCCTGGGATCTTCACAGGCTTCGCGGAGTGACCTCGGCAAGTTGAGCATTTCTGTTCGTGTTGCTGCTACTCCCTCGCATTCCTGGACAACGTGGGCAGCTGATTCGTCGCCACTGAGGCATCCTCTGGAGAGAGGACTGTCTGTCGCTCCGATGGTGAATAGGTGTTTGTTCAGTAAGCAATTCCCTGTTAGTGTTCCTACCAGAATACGCAGGTTGATTTAGGTTCAATAAACGTATAGTTAGATTCTTTGATATTGATGTCAGCGCCTCTCTAGTTTGACTAGCGTGGGCGTGTCCATCGTTCATTATGCATCATTCTAGTTTTGAGCCTAATCCATGTTTGGAGTAATGAAAATGGCAAGGGGAGGAAAGGCAGTGGATCTTCTGTGGTAGTTTCCGATCCTCGCCGTGCCAGTTCATCAGCGGCGTCATTTCCTAGCGATCCGCTATGTCCTTTTATCCATTGAAGGGTAATCTTGTTGTTTGTTTATTTCTTATACCAGATGGCATTCGTACACTAACTTGGAGTTGCAGCTACTCCCCTCCAAGGCTTTGAGTATGGCAGCACTATCGGAGTGGACCCCGGCGCCTGTGCCTGTGTCCGTTTTAGAGCCATCTGTATAGATCTGACTGATTTTGTGTACCAGATTCATCTTTCTGATGCTCGTATAGTTGTATTTGGTAGTGCTTGTTTAGCATTGGTTTGCTGGGTATTCTATCACATAGGGCAGCTATGAGGGGTTAATAATTTATAGCCCTGTCCATGATCTGGGCGTGTGGACTGCTTGTGTTTGCCCAGAGACCTATGTTTTGTAGTGTTAGGGCTGACATTGTAGCCTCTTGTTGTATATAAAGATCTAATGGTGCGAGGTCTAGAATGATATCTAGGGCAGCGCCGGGAATGGTTCTCATGCAGCCTGTTATGGCTGAGCAGTCCATTCTTTGGAACCGCTGTAGTCTCGTTATCACGGCGCTTAACTCCGTTCTTGTCCACCAGACTATCGCTCCGTAGGTTAATGTTGGTCTAATTATAGCAGTGTAGAGCCACATGGTTATTTTTGGTGAGATCCCCGAGGTTTTGCCAAGCATTCTGCTAATGCAGCAGAATGCTGGTAGAGGGTTGACGTCGCACGTTGAAGTTTGTTGTCAAGATGTTTGTTCCACAGCAGTTTGCTATCTAGTATGACTCCTAGGTACTTGACTTCTGTTTTTAGCTTGATCTCTGTGTTGAATAATTTAGGGAGTTTAATGTTTCCCAGATGTCGCTTGTTTGTGAACATTATTAGTTCCGTTTTGGTTGGATTAACTGAGAGTTCATGGTCGGTACACCATGCTTAGATGGTTTTGAAGGCAAGTTTCATCAGTTCGCGCAAACAGCCGATCGCCAAGATCGCGAGTTCATCCGCATATCCTACTGTGATGTTTTCGAAACAGCCTGTCGCCAAGATCGCACGGTCATCCGCTATCCTATTGTGACCAGTCCGCGTCCGTTGAGGTCGTGGATTAGCTCTTCAACAACTATGTTTCATAAAAGGGGCGGTAAGACGCCGCCTTGGGGGCAACCCCTGACAACTATACCTCTGGTGGTTTTATTGATTGTCACTTGTATCGAACTCTGTTTTTGAGCATGTTGTTTATCCACTGAGCCAAAGTTGGCGCGACAAAATATATCTGGTGAGGGCTCTATGTATGTACCTACCTATCCAAAATATGTTCCTTATTTTACATAGGTACCTAATTAAAGTTTGGGGGCCTGAACCTACTGGAGGAACGCTAGATGTTTTAAACTACCTAATTTATGTTTAACATAAGAAAGTATAATAAATTATAACAGTATGCAAGCATTTTTAAATTAATAATAACAGATTCTAAACAAATACTATCACGCCGATTTCACGCCGAAATCACGCCGCCGCCGCCGATTTCAGACCGGCGTCCGCCGCCGACTATTTCAACGTCGGCGCACATGTCTAGTTTGGATACGTAACTTGGAGCGTAACTATAACTAGGGCGTGTACGTTGTACGTTTTTTAAAATTTAATTTAGATAGGTATAAGACTATGTAACTGTTTATTTTATAGAAAAAATACAATAAAGTGTTCATTCATTCATTCAAAAAGGTCTTCTAATTAGATTTTGTAGTAAAATAAGTTAAGCAAGAAGCAAACCTTTTTGTGAGGTAGGCTATTAAAAACTTACTGCAAGACCAGTGCCCTTACATAACGATATATATTTAACTTCTCTGCATTATTTTTTCCATCGCTCGATTGCTAATGAAAGTGGCCAGAATTGGCCTGTAAGCTTTAACCAGCTTACAATATTTGATGGATTATTTGAACGTCTTTCTTTAAAATTCCACGTTCCCTGAATAATTAAAAGTATGTTCGATTCCACCAACGTAAAATGTGTATGTTATAGTAGCTATGGTGACGGCTATTGTACCACCAACTCATCATTAATTCTTAGAACCATTATTTATAACACCCCTGAAAATTATTTAATTATAATACCCAACTCATTAAAAAACTCATTTATTTAATGGTAATACTAATGGTGATAGTCCCGACCCTCGGGATATGGCAAACGGCTCCCAAAAGAATTCTCACATTTTACTTACGTCAGAAATTATATTTTCATGCGTAAGCTCGTTAGTTTTTAAGGCCCCTTTTCACTACGAGCACTAGAGAAACCTACCCCTCTCTACGACTGAATTATTTATTCAAAAGAATATGATGTTTACTATGTAACGTACAAAAACGGTCCCCAACCCGCATGCCCAGAGTGGGGATTATGGGCAATAAGCCCCAAATAATGAATAATGCCATTCATGACGGTCATTAGGGGAGGCCTATGTCCAGCGGTGGACTATTATAGGCTGGTAATGTGATTTGATGTGATGATGCTAAAACGTAATTTAGTCAGACTCTCCGGGATTTAAAAAATACCAGAGCGTCTGGTCGAAGCGACATGTGACCCGAGAACCGGTCAGTATCTGGCACAGCACAGCGCATCAGAATTGCCATTCAATGACACATCCCACTGGTATTGATATGGATCAGTTGAGTTACCTGTCAATAATTGTTTGCAAGTCTGCAGTTTACTCAATTGTTTCAATTGTACTAGCTCTGATTTGGTGATTCAATTTGTAATTTCCTAATATTTTTAATAGAGGTTTTACCCTTATAAAAATAATATAAGTATGTATTGTATGTTACGGAAATTGATTGAAAGGAGGCTGTTCAAAGCCGCATGGTCTCTGGTTTCATAACAAAAGGCATTAATAAAACAAAGAAAGGTCCCACATGGTCCAAAAAGTCCAAATAGGTCAGGGATCAACATTTAACTGAGCAGTAACGAGTTAATGAATGAAATGTATATAGAGAACAAGGAAAGGGTTCATCTTTGTTTGTGTTCTTTGGACTGCAATGTTTGGTCTATGGTTACAATAGTTTCTTATTACCTATGAATAACAATAATCTCGTTTGTCTATGGTTTTACTGACAAAGCATAGGGTCATTTTGTACAGCACACTATATTTATGAGATAAAGATATAAGCGTTAATCTCAACGTCCCACGCATTATCCCAACGTCTTATGCATGACTCCACCCACATAAATCATAGGGATAATATACAAACTGACATAATAGAATATTGATTTTTTTATTTGCAACTCTTACAAAAATATGCATAATAAAAGTAAATAATTAAAGGCAAAAGACAAAAGCTGGTTTTAGTACTCGTTACAGGCAACGCTGGTTTTCCGACAGAGCCGTTTCGTGACGACGTCACGGAAAAACGAGGTATGTAATCTCAAATAAGGAATATAAGAACAGAATAAAATTTCTAAAAGGGTTTCTGTTCATTGAGCATCTTTGAGAAAGCTGAGCGTCTGACAAAACTATACCTATCAGTAATTTATACGGCTACATAAGTACTGATGCTGATCATCATTATCTTTTTACTAACTTTCTAAAACTATCGTAGCTACGGCGTTCCTTATCGAAGTTGTATGAAAAAGTTTATAAAGTAGGTAGTAGAATATAAAAAGAACTATGGCAAGTCTCCAAAGCACAACAGATAAGTATTTCCGGATGGAAAGCAAATTATACTTCGGTTTTTTGGATGTTTACAATATTGTAAAATAGCTACTACCACTCATTTATTTAAAAAAAAAACCTAATTAATTTTCTACATCATAATAAATTATTTATTAGATTGGAACATAAAATATTGATGAATCAGTGAAGTTAATGTACGAGTATGTATTGCTTAATTATTATTTAACCAGTTTAATTTTTAATGTTTTTGTAATCTAATATTATTAATATGCTTATTTTTTATCTTTATCTCTATAACTAGTTCCCTGACTTATAGAGGTAGACTGACTTATGTATATTTGCATGCCCTAGTTATAGGTAAACATTAGGTAAAACATATTGGTGTATTGGTGCTTACCTTTCACTTATTCTATACCAAAAAGTTTTAAGTACTTAGCAACAATAGTAATTCAAACGGAGAAGTTCAATGACGATGAACAAACATTTATGTAGATGTAAACATTTTAAAGATTGTCGGTTTTTGACAGAGTTGCTTTGAACTGCGGTTACTCAAGTAGGCCATATTGATAAGAATTAATGCTATGTACACATTTAGAAAGACGGTGTGGTAAAAAACTGAAACAAAGTGTTCCTTTCATAAGTTCATACTATGTACTGGTCGATTTTTAGGTTTCCATTGCCATCCTTTATTTTGATATTATTTTTGGTAGGTAGTTCTTTAAATAGTTTATGTATACAGGTGAGTTTTAAAGTCTGAAACCGTGAGAGCTATCCAAAAGTTATGTAAACAGTTAGTAAGTGCATAATTTTGAAAAAAATTAGTTCTGCATTAGAATTTTGAAAACAATGGAACACATAATTCCGACGCTGATAGTTTGCAACTTATTTTGATACGTGTGATGCATCGATGTGATTATAGATACTATTTTCGCTTCTCGTTTCATTTCGTTTGTCATGGATCTTATTATCGTACAGAGATCTTACTTTTTCTGAAAAACTTATGACTAAAACCAGATAAAAATAAAAGGTGAAATAGTTACCAGCCTTCTCACACTTATTTGTAATCGAAATGCAGTCAATGAGCTTCCGATATATGATAGACCATGAATATCTGAATTGACCAACTGTTCCTTTGACGTATACAAAACAACACCGTGTCAAATCAAAATCTTTATCGTAATCGTAATTTATGGAAAAAACGACTAAGTCCATGTAGAGCAGTTTATATATGTATACATGTACCGGACGAGTTTTATTGACATGGCAGGCTATTGATCGGTGGTGAGTGGTGACCCACATGCAATGAGGCTAAACTGATTGAGAAAGATTCATTTAACATGTATGAGTTGTAAGAGATATACTCATGGATGAGTCATAATATTGCAGACGAAAAAATGGCTGCGGGCGTTTTGTGAATGTGTAATGCCACACAGCATCATCTAGCCCCAAGTTGAGCAGAACTTGTGTTATGGATGGGTACTGAATGAATTGTATTATGTATATTATTCATCCAGTACCCATATTTATTACTAGCGAGTAGCGGTCCGCCCCGGCTGCGCACAAGTGCTATGCTGATAATCATGCATTTTAATACATATTATACTTCCTCTTGAATCACTCTCGCATTGAAATCCGTTGCGTAGTTTAAAATATCTAAGCATACAAAGGGACAAACAGAAAGACACAATGAAGCGACTTTGTTTTATACTATGTAGGGATTAGGGATGTCAAGGAATGAAAAGCGAAAGTTGGTAACGTGTTGTGAAGATGTTTGGGAGAAAAAGACAAAACTACAGAATGTAGTTATCTAAATAATACCATCTATGGCGCTCATTGGGGAGGCCTATCTATGTCCAGCAGTGGACTATTAAAGGCTGATGATAATCTAGTGTAGCCTAGATCTTATCCCAAACCACAAGCGGAAGCTAAAGAATAAAAAGCCATGGCAAATCGCCAAATGCTTGTCCGTCGACCGTAGTTTAGATAAGAATGCGTAGCTTTGTGAAAATAAATTGCCTGTATTGACTTATCGATCGATTAAAGGCATTCGTAGAAAAATGGGAGGACTGTTTACTTATTTTTTCTCTGAAATAAAGATTTGATTGTGTACCGAACGATCTTTGTCATAATCCCGTTCCTGATTACCTACATAGTTATGCGTATTATAATTTAATTCAAGGATCAAAAAGCTTCGTTAAGTTGCGTAAGTGAGTAAGTGCAACTTATCAATTTATATTTTTATCCTTCTAGACCAGCTCTATCTAACAACAACAACAACAACAACAGCCTATAATAGTCCACTGCTGGACAAAGGCCTCCCCTGATGAGCGCCATAGATGGCATTGTTCATCATTTGGGGGTTTTTGCCCATAATCCCCACGCTGGGCATGCGGGTTGGGGATCGCAGTTCGGTGTAGTTGTTCTGCAGAAGGCGCTGCTGCCCGCCCCCCGGTGTGTTTCCCTTAGTCGCCTCTTACGACACCCACGGGAAGAGTTGGGGTGGTGAAATTCTATGCCGGCACCACACGGCCCCTATCTAAACGAGATATTAATAATCATAAAGTGAATCTCATGCATGGTTTATATTAAGTATAGTTTTAATTTCTACACTCAGACAAAATAAAAAGTTTTATTTCTTCTGAGTTTTATAAATTATCTATAGTCATAGGTGCTGTAAGAAAATCTTTTTTGGGGTAATCTCGCCTTTGTACACAGTACATATTAATTTATAATATGCAATAACGAAATAAAGAATTCATTGGCGGGAATTCCCTCATGTTTTTTTTTGCCACCGCACACAATGTTGTAGCAAAACAACATGAGCTATCTAGAAATTATAATGTCACATCTCAAAAATAGATCTTACACAAAACAGCTGACAACACATGTTGGTAAATTATTGTAAAGCTTGAAATTGCGCTACGCACAAATTCTACGAAGCCGAACTCAATACACCAAAATAAAACCTCGTTGCGTAATGAAATGACGGCTCGCCCGAACAAATCCAGGTGTCCCACAGGTCGATGACCTGCTGACAGCGGGGAGGGGCATAGACAAAGAACTATGGCACTATGGTATGCAATGCACGATGTTTAGTGCGCGGGTTTCCTGAACCACTTTAGTAAATGACTACTAATCTTAGAGAGCTTGGTTTTCTTTTACAATTATTATATCGGTCAACTAAATAGTATTTCTTTTACTCTACAAAAATTATATTACTCCTACACCTAAATGTTGTCCTTGCTAACAAAATGAATGCCAACGTTAAGTCCATTAATATGGCTAATCTAATTAAAGTCTGATAGTCAGATCATGTGGCTCTAGTTTTGGTATCAAAGCTTAAAAATAACAGATTATAAAAGACTAGCGATGCCCCGGTTTCGCACGTATTTCATAGATAAAAATATTTTTTATGAGACATAGAAAACTACTAGGACACCCGGAACAAAATTTAGAGATCCTACAAACGTTTCTCCCGAGGCGGGAATCGAACCCACAACCAACTGCGTCGCACACAATCATGTGCTCATCGCGCCTCAGAGATCATCAATATAATTTATAACAGTATCAAATCAAATCTTTTATTGCTAAGTACCAAACAATGTCATGGACCTGGTGGGAACGCACCATCCATCGCCGGACCTTCGACCACGGGGCCACAGAGTTCGTCAAAATGAAAAATAAAAAGTAGGTCATAAATAATCAAAAAGATGAGAGTAGATACCGAAAGATAAATACCTACATAGGTAGGGCACACGTCAGAAATACATAATTATATAGCTATAAAGTTGGCTGTTCTGTATGTATACACAATTTATAAGGTCGAATATTATGCAAAACTTGTTGAACCACACTGTACCCATAAATGTACGTAGGTACTCATAACATATCTAACTTACAGCCATAAAAACACCCACTGTTTCACAGCGACACAAACCACTGGTATTAGGTCATCCAGTAGGATGGAGCAATCGCGGGGCAATATTAATCACTTGACGTCCTGCCGCTCTCGGCTTACCGGCATGTCAGTTTGGGGTCATATTCTGGCGACTGGGCCACTTGAGAGCGTACTTACGACCATGGAAAAAAGTCCTTGCATCTGTCATTTAAACGTCAAATGCTCGATTGGTGAGTCTACTGGGTGAGTATTTATTCAGGGGAGAACCATGATAGTTATCGAAAAAAAGAAAATGGCTGACCAGTAAAGACGATTATTTTAAGCCAAACTAAAGAAAATAAGATAAACGTAAGACTAGGCAATATGGTTATAAAGGCTTTCGTCTGCTCATTTTGAAAATGAACGAGGTAAAAAAATTGTTATCGAAAATGTAATGTAAGTTAGAAAATAATAAGTTCTGTGTTAAGAAGAGACTTAAAACTTTTTTTTTTTTTTTTTTTTTGCGTTTTTGGGTTATTTGTTCGATACTAAATAAACAATAACGAACAACAACTATGTGCCCAAAGTTGTTGGAACACCAAAAACTGAACTTAAAACAAAACTTGTACCTACTTTTCTCACTTGATGGATAAGCTTTTAACGCCATTCTTGATTGCATGGCATTAGTCAACCGATCCCGCTCTAATCTCATCCCACGGGATGAGTTGACTATAAAATTTATTTTAATATTTAGGTTGGTCAACTGATCCCGCTATAATAATTCAAAATTATCATGACCAGCATCGCGACTGGTGTCAAAGACAATCCTTCCAAAGTTAATTTTTTTTTCTGTACTTTTATTCGGAACTTTGAAGTAGACTTCGAAACTTGAAATTTATTTCTAGATGCTGTTATCAGCTGTTGCTCACAGTACGTGTAAGAAGTGAAGACGCAGACTGCGTTCCACATATTTTATTGCAGTAACGTGTGGTAAGTGGTGACTCGTTGCGTAACTGGCTGAGATTTCGCATCGCACGTTTCATGTTACTAGGCGTCAGGACCTGAATTACTTGTAAGTTTATTTTAAACTTGCGGTCCGTCCCGGCTTCGCACGGGTATTTAACAAAATTTTCATTTTTCATACGGAACCCTAACTGTTTTGAAAATATTCTAAAATTTAGGATTCTAATGGTGAAACAATTTTTCAAATCGGTCCAGTACTTTCGGAGTTTATTCAATTCAAAAAAACAAACAAACAAAATCATTCTTCTGTATAATATAAGTACAATAGATATACATACATAGATATATTTCATCATAATATTTTCTTTAACTCATACACTAGGTATATTTTATTATGGTCTTTGGTGTTTGCGAAGGTAACCTTGACACATTCCTACCTCGAGTTTTAGTTACCATTCTCCTTATTAATGAATACTTATTTTAGGTTATTTGAAGGAAAACGAGAGGTATATAAATTATAATTAATACTTACAAATTGATAAATAACAGAAAGCTTATTGAAGGAAGAATAGTACTTAGTATAAAACAGAATAGTGATCATGATTGACTATGCCAGGAAATAAATCTAAGAAAATCCCCGTATTGCAACATTCTGGGAAAAAAGCAATTTTTGGTTTGAATTTAGTCAGTGGGAAGAATGCGGCCCACCCCATGGTACCTATGTTGTTAAAAGGGGGTGGGCCCGTTAACTACAGACTACCCCATGGGGTGGGCGCCAGGCGCCCCCACTGATATTCAATCAGCCACTTTGACTTGATGAGTGGATTGGTAGAGAAATCAGTATATCGGCTCTATCTAAAGTATGAACCTGCTGAGAAATGTAATGGAAGTAACCTGTACCTATAATATTTAAAAAATGTCTAGGTAGTTCATTATTTTGTAATAACTATGTACTTACCTACTTGTGTTTAGTTTAAATTTTTTACGAGATGGAGAAAAAATTCTTTAAAATCAGATTAAATGAAAATGCTGTTTCCGAGTTCTTTTCGTTCTGCTTTCTACTTTCAATTCAATTTAGCACTTTGTCATTTCACTGGCAAATATCATCTTCATTACTTTGAGTTATATCCCTCTTGAAAAATCGATATCTGTTCAACCAGCAAGATTAAATCATTTTTTAAAAGTTGGCACTTTTAATTTTTTTAATTTGTTTTTACCTTGGAACAAAGAAATTATACGAGGGTTTGTCCATAATCCTTTTCCGTTAGATTTATCCACCTTATCTTTATCCACAAACTATCAACCTAATAATATTATAAAGGTGCAAGTTTGTACTTCTGAAGTTGTTTCGCTGAAGACAACCCTTATAATACAGATCTGCCTGAAATGTACACGTTAAGATCGCAAATAGGAATAATAACAGCTTCCTTTCATTCCAAAAAGGACAGAAGATGCTCTTGTTGGACGACGACATCATTCAATCACCATCAAGGCCTCACTGACCTCATGTCAAAAGAGAAACGGCCAGTTGCAACCTCTTTAGTATTCTCGTTTGCGAATGTTGCGATAGGATATTGGCACAGCCGAAATAACAGCACAATGAATAAATAACTTGTACAACCTGTTTATGAGTCCTTTTGTACAGTGCGCGAGAGAAGGGATGTTGAATTTTTGTTGCTTGGGAATATAAATAATAGAATTCGACGTAGAAAGGACAAGCCTAGGTTCTTAGTCTAGGGAATACCTATAAATAATAGAATTCGACGTGGAAACAAACAGCCGAGGTTCTTACACTATAGATATATTTTATTAACTACAACGATCAGAAACTATGGAGGTTTTATCGAACAATAGTTTTCATAACTCTAACAAACGACGACAGCAGTATAAAAAAATGGATTTTTTCTTGTACTACTTGTACATATCTTAGCAGATATTTATTCTTGATGTCAATGATCAATAGGTTAACTTTTAACCGTTTGTATCACAATTACACTCGAGTATGAGTCAAGTTAGCAAAGTCAACACATCTATTAGCATTGAGTGTGTAATCATAATCACTAGCGCAATGTAGACTTAGTAAGTCAATGCCACTTGCGATACAAACCTGCGAGCAGCGCCATTTTTTTCTGTTTTAGCGGATGAAATTTGAACTAATAGAAACTTTATAGTGCACTAGCTGTCCGCCCTACTTCGCAAGGGTATTTAACAAAAATTATAGTAAAAATTACATAAATACAAGTTTAGATTGGATTATTGAAGTTTTCAAACGGATCCCTTACTTGAACAGTTTACCCATAAGGGTTGGTAATGGCTTGACTTGATCATTGTTTACGACACACCCTGTATTAATGTATTAACATCTATCCAAGCTAAACACTCACGATAGGGTTGGTCCACCAGTTCAAAGTCGCTCAGCGCGCTATGGAAAGAGCTATGCTCGGAGTTTCTCTGAAGGATAGGATTCGTAACGAATTCATCCGACAGAGAACTAAAGTCATCGACATAGCTCAGAGAATTAGCCAGCTGAAGTGGCAGTGGGCCGGCCATATTTCGCGAAGAACCGATAACCGCTGGGGTAAACGTGTTCTTGAGTGGAGACCGCGACTCGGTAAACGTAGTGTAGGACGCCCTTCGGCCAGGTGGGATGACGATCTGCGAAAGACTGCTGGCAGATGCTGGATGCGTCAAGCCGAAGACAGGGCGCTATGGCGCTCATTAGGGGAGGCCTATGTCCAACAGTGGACTAACATAGGCTGATGATGATGATGATGATGAAGCTAAATATAAGCTTGGATAGATGTTTGTTACACGCTAAACTCCTAAACGGGTTGAGCTGAGTCTATGTATGTGAGTCTAGATTTAGAATAACACGCATGATTCTTTGAGACTTTCGATTTTTGGGATAAAAAGTATAACCTATCCCAAAAGTCAAATCCCTTTGGAATAATGGGATATAATCTTTTACGTCTATAATAATAGTTTATTGCTATAGGAAAGTATGATTAGAGTTTTTTTCAGATAAAAAATGATTTCTTACAGCAAGTTCTCCACAAAATTTTATTGTTTAGCTTTTGCCCGCGACCTCGTCTGCGTAGAAGTCGAAAATTGTTCGGTTTTAACGCGTGTTCCTGTACTATCCGCGGGAACAAACCGGAATAAAGAGTATGTTGGTACCGGGACGACGACGGACTAAAGGACTTATGATATGTCCTTTCGCCCGGTCTAGACAACGTCTGTGCCAAATTTCATCAAAATCGGTTCTGTAGTTTAGGCGTGAAAGACGGACAAACAGAACAGTTACTTTCGCATTTATAATATTAGTAAGGATGTAAAATCTTTATTTTTAAAGAGCTTTCAGCCAATCACTGGCTATGACTACGTCAACAAAGGCTCTACAAAAAGACTTATTCCAATCAAAGACGATGATATCACACTACGTGCGAATTACAGCGACTACAGTGAATACCACACTGTTAGTTGTGTTGACTTAATGATATGTACGACCTTGTACAAACCGGAATAGTACCAAGTCGTGAGTACTACGTATGACTATGACTTGTAAGTACATACTACCTACGTGTACGATGGGAGTCAAGTGTGTACGATGGAAGTCAGATGTGTACGATGAAAATCAGTGCGTTTCTTTTCTTTTCAGATTAAGAAAATGGTAGAAGGTGTGATATTTTCTTTTCATTATTATTTCTCTGTACTTTATACGTATAAGATCTAAAACGGTTACATAATCTAATTATGTTACTCTCGGAAGTGGGCAACTGGGCAGAGGCCCTATTCTATTCTAATTCTCCAAAATACGCAATCGATTGTTTCGTTTAATTTTACTGTGCAAATTGGTGCTCGATTTCGTTGTATCAGAGTGCACCAATTGACCGATACGAACACGAAATTTCATAGATTTTTATTATTTTATTATAGTGCGTAAGCGCTCACATTTGGGGTAATCTCTAGGAAATTAAAAAATATATTTAATCACGATCATTTTATTACTTACGTACCTATTTACTAACATAACAAACCTTTTTATCCCATGTAGGTAATACTTTTTCCTACTAACCTACACCTTGGTTGGATAATTTATTTTGGACCTCTTAGAGAAACTACACTGGTATTGTTTCATAACCTTCTGTAACCGCGACTATAAAAACCCGATTAGGTAATATGGTTTTTTGATCGGGCAAGTTGTAAAAGATTTGATATTTTTTGTACACGTTCTATTTTTGAAAAGTTGAGACAACATTGGTTCCACACGCACAATCGCATACACGATTGAAGTGCTTCAACTCGACCAAAACTCATTCAAAAATGTCTGTCTTGGAGAAATAGAAAATAAGAAAATGAAATGGAAGCAAACTTCTATTCATTTGGTTCTACCAATCGTGTAAGTACCTACTAATTATACTGAAATATATTGTGTTCAAAGTTCCCATACGATTTCATGTGAAAAGCAACTAGAAACCTACCAACCTTACCTACGTAGTACTTATAGATAAATAGCAAAGGCACGCGATAAATAACCGTCACTCTTAATTAACCAATCACGAAAGTTTAAAAAGTTTTATTACCATTATTATTACAAACCGGAAAGGTTCTTTCTAATTTTGAAGTTTTTGTAGTTGAGTTGAAATGAACCAAATTAAATGTTTACTAGGGCAAGTTAAAACTGAAATAAAATTATTAAAATTTTTGAAAATTATATTATTCGTAGTTTGTTTTTAGTAGGTACTTTTTCGAATTTTGCCAACCAGGACATTTACCTATTTCACTAGTCTTTTACACAATTTACCTATTTCACTAGTCTGTATTTTTTTTTACTTACTTATTATTTAAACTGTTGGACAGTTCGCCTCAAAGTGAGAATTTCACTATACTGCCTATTCAGTAATCATCACTAATCAAATCACCCAAGATATCGCTGGTCCATCCACAGAGCACAAGAGTTTGGAAAGCAGCAGTGGGTGAAGTCAGATGATGAAAACCAAAGCCGCAGGCAGAACTAGTATGTACCATTAAGGTGTTTCCTAAATAATTCACGTTTGGATACACCTGTTGATGTTATCGGGGGTGGATAGAGCTTTAGGGTGACAGAATTGACTGCAGTCACGCAATCCTTCGACCCAGTTTGTGTTTGACGGTATTTGTAAATAATAGATAAAACATTAGGGATTAGGAACGGAACGTGGAAATAGAGTATTTCGTTTCCTTTTTAGCCTTTATCGACCAGTTAATTGAGAGATTGTAGAACTCCTTTGTCTATTAGTTTGTTTGGATATAGAATTTACAAATAATATTAGAGATCTCTAAGGAGATCGAGTAGGTATAGAGAATAATTGATCCTCTTTGAATGAACCAAACTGGTCTAGTAGGGCTATTTGGTGTGTCATGCATGAAAGAGAAAAATAGGCAATGCAATTTGTAAGGAAATAACGAAATAAGAACTAGTATTTAGAACTGAAACAATAGGTACTGTTAACTGCAGATTATTACAAACAAATTACAGGTAGCTAGCTCAACTAGTAACAAACCAGGAATTACCACCATCGATGTTCCTACGTAAGCGGAAGTTGAATGCTTGCTATATGGGTATCGACCCGGCTTCGCACGGGTACAATGCTGATACTAATGTTAGTTAAAAACCTTCCTCTTGAATAACATAGTCTATCTATTGATAAATCCCGTATCAAAAACCGGATTCGGTATCACCTGTCCCTTTTCTAACCCGCGGGAACATGACACCGGGACAAAAAGTATCTAGTGTCCTTCGTAAGTATCCAAAGTCTGTGCCAAATTTCATCGAAATCGGTTCACTAAATTAGGCAAGAAAGATACTCGTAGATCGACAGAGTTACTTTCGCATTAATAATATTAAGTAATATTAGTCGTAAGTTTACAAAGTCTGTGCCAAATTTCATAAACAGTTACGTTCGCATAAATAATATTAATTAAGGATTAAATTAAAACTATATTTTTCTCTAACCGCATGTGTTGTCGGTCATTGGTTTTTGCGCCATCTTTATTTGTGACAATAATTATCATTAATGCGCTCACATCTCATTATCTGTTAAGTAGGACGCTTACGTAAACTAAATGTTACCTAGTTTGTAGTTTTAATTAGAGATTTGGCGTGTTGCCAGTTACCAGAATATGTAGGAATATGGTTTGTATAGACAGAAATCTTTATACAGGGTGTCTAAATCTATGTATGAATATAAAAAATAATCCCTATTTTGAAGTTACTTACGATGTATATAACATAATATGGATCAGTTGAGCTACCTGTTTGCAATAGTCTGTAGTTAGCTCAATTGTAAATACTAGTTCTGATTTGGTTATTTTATAGTAATTTACTTTGTTTATAAACTTATAAAGGTGTAAGTGTAAAAACACTGATAATACGATATATTTAATTTTTATATTTCAATATAGAACTTCATAAGGAGGTTATAAATGCAAATAAATAAGATTTCACACAGAAACATTGGAAACCTTGTTTTTATTGCAATGCAAAACGTAATCGGAATGAAGCCTTGAGTTGTGTTTACCGAGTTCATGCAAACAGAACGGAAGTCGATTGTAAAGTTATTATCTTAAAGTGCCACAACCATTTACAAACACAATTTCCTACAAGTATACTCGTATACGACAGTTTACATACTTTATACGACATATAAGTCACCTCATAGAAATAACCAGATCCGTTAAGTGAGAGTAAACTCGCGCGCCGAGGGTTTTGTACTTGTTTTGGACTATGTATACATAATATACTAGGTACCAGTTACTTCGGAGATAAGGGCGTAGATAGCTGTTCAGATGCACGAAATGAATTATTTTAAATTTCAAGCTAAAAGCCTCTGTAGTTGCCGATTGAAAATAGGACATAAAATTCAAGAAATATCTGAAAACCCTAAAAAGGAAGACAAGAAGAGGGAGGAAGACCAAGAATTAACTATTTGAGTCAGATCAAAGAAAATCCCAGTCATCACTACATAGTCTAAAACAAAGTCGCTTCCCGCTTTCTGTCTGTTTGACCTTATGTATGCTTAGATCTTTAAAACTACGCAATGGATTTTTATACATAATAAAAAAAAATCTTCACACAAAAACTACTTTTATTCTACTTTTTTAAATTTTAAAGTACATTGTTCTATTCCTGGTATAAAATAGATTACTTTTTATCCCATAAATTAGCTCCCATGGGATATAACTTTAAACCGTTTCCATAAAAACAACTCGTGCGCAACCGCGGGAAGAATCTAGTTACATTATCTATATCTATACTAATATTATAAAGAGAAAAGATTTGATTGTTTGTTTGTTTGTATGTTTGTTTGTTTGTTTGTTTGTTTGTTTGTTTGTTTGTTTGAATTGAATAGGCTCCGAAACTACTGGACCGAGTTAAAAAATTCTTTCACCATTAGAATCCTTAATTTTCCGTGATGAACATAGGCTATATAATATTTTCAAAAAAGTTAGGGATCCGCGTGAAAAATTCAATAATTGAACCGTGGGCTGTATATTCAACCTCTTTTTCTATTATGGCGCGTCAGAATAGAAAAAGAGGTTGTATAGCGCAGGGTGCTTGCTTTTTCTCTACGGCCAGTGTCAGTTTTGGAATGTCGAGTCAATGTCAAAAACCCCAATGCTGTTAAAAAAATTAAAGATCCGTATGAAAACTGTGAAACCCATCGTTTTAGAGTGTATAATTTCAGAATTTTTTGTTTAATACCCGTGCGAAGCCGGGGCGGGCCGCTAGTATTGTTATAAAAGACGTTCAATATTCAATGCACATATCCAAAGGTCAGACCAATCTCGTCAGGCCCAATAAATAGGTTTAGGTACAGCTGTCCAGACAGAACAAAAACAATCTAAAGCTTTCAAAAAACAAGTTTTGCAATATTTTTGTAAAGACTTTTGAATTTGCACCCTTGGGAACTTTGTCTCCCTTTATCAATTCTTTTTCTCATACTTGTAAAGGTTTAACATTAAATATTCTTGAGTTTATGGACCAGTATTTTTGAGGATAATTTTAAATAAATAAATAAAATAAAATCTTGTCCGTTAATTTATAGGGAAGGGTCCAGTTATATTATACATAAACTATAAAATCTTCGTATAGGTCCGGCTTCGCAAGGATGTTTAGCAAAAATTTCAAAAATTATAATTTTTTACACACTTTTTTTAATATTCTATGGCTTGTGTTTATCAGCCTAGCCTATGTTTATCAGGATTCTAATGGTAGAAGAATTTTTCAAAACGGCCCAATAGTTTCGGAGCCTATTCAATTCAAACAAACAAACAATCATATCTCTCCGCTTATGTGTAATATTGGTATAGGTACCCAACTGAATATAAAATAAGTACAAGAACCTAGCAACAAAAGCTATTATTACGGCCTTCACGGTTATATGAAAGTGAGAATATTAAGGCGCTGCCCAACGACAGACATCGAAAAACGACCACTTTTTCGTCGCACAGTTAGGCTTACTGCGACATATTACAAGCCCAAAAAAAATACAGTTCATAGTCAACTGTATGGAAAAAAGACTTATGTAAAAATATTTCATAAAAACCATCTAGGACCTTGAAAAAAATATCGCAAGAAAGAACACGAAAATACTTTTTCGTCTCGAAATGCTCGATATTTTGAGTGATAACGTTTTATAATTTTGTTACTGTAAGAAAGGTAATTTTATCATCTAGAGAAATATGTATAAAGATTTTAATTTACTGGTGTATTTACTTTTAAAATAAATTAAAACTGATAAATAATGTTGAAATTGTCGAACGAGAGATTCAACTAAATCAAACGCATCACCATTTTCAACTTTATTTGTCAAGCGCTAAGAACTACTAAATAATACTACTAATACCTAAATATTGCCTTTATACAGCCCCTTAACACTACGCAATCATTCGTTCAGAAATTATAATAAAAAAAATTGGTAAACCATCGTTTAAATTAACTTCAAAGGAGATTCAAATGACAACTAAACTACTCAACAAAGAACATAAGAACCTTATTTACTTGGCATTTGCGTGGATGCAGATTTTTATTCTTTCTTATACCTACAGTACGCAGAAAAAAAAACCACAAAATAATTTTAATTTCGCCTACCAATGACGATCGACATTTACTTACCTACTTACCTTCTACAATTTCCAGAAACTACAGATAGTATACATAAATATTTTAAGTTGATATTTTAAGATGGTGGGTATTTTTTATTACAGTGACTCACGTGATGTTTTCCTTGCAGAGCGCAAGCAGATGTAAATATCTGAGCAATATTTTACGTCAGCAGGTCAGTGTTCTGCTAGTCAGATATTGATCCAAAGGTTTTTAGGAGGTAATCTCCTTTTCAATTTGAAAATTTACAATCAAGTGATAGAAACAAATAGTAGGTACCTAATTACGGTTACAACAATTGAGCTAACTGCAGACTGTTGCAGAAAATCTACAGGTAACTCATATCTCAAATGATCCGTATCGTATCTACCAGTAGGAAGCTTCCCCAAGACGCTGGCTGCGTTCGCTGTAGGTATGGTAAATTGGCAAAGCTGATGCCCTACGCCCCAGATAGAAGATTATATACCCAACACAACAGCTTGGGTTACACGTTGCTTCGACCAAACGGTTTGTATTAACCACCAAATCAAATAATGTACCTAGAAATACCCACCTACTCAATTGTTGTGTTATGTATTATTTATAAACTATGACCGCTACATAGGTAGTTAAAACGTTTTATGAGATATTCAATGCTAAAAATATTAATCCTCTAATTATTATTACAAAAGCCATTGTGTTTAGCATGATGTCATTTTGACGATTACAATGACTGCCTTAACATTTAGCGACCTTGAATTACTATTACGGGATTGATAAATAGCTCGACAATCCACACAGCATCATCAAGGATCAAGCCCGAAAGCACACATAACATAACCAGTAGCCGAAAGTAAGCCAAGCTTGTGTTACTTGTGTTATGGGTACCAATCTACCTAGTACATAACTGATAGATAGGATAGCTAGGACATCATCATCATCAGAAAGGATGAAAGGACACTGAATCCATGTCAAATTACAATCCGACCCAACTTGGTTTAAAGGTACCTATAGCATGTATACTGTGCTATCTATAGCTTTAGTACTCGCGTGTAAATTATACCTCCCTAAACCGGCTTGTTAAGAGTAGGTATCTTATTTATTCCCAATGTTTCTACTTTTAAATACTTCTGTATTCAGCATTGCACCCGTGCGAAGCCGTAGCGGGCCACTAGTATTTAATATTTTGTGATCTGGCCGTCAAGAATCCGGATGACCATTATGTAGATGACATCATTATGAATGTGTTCATGTTCAACCGCCTTTTAGTAGCGGAGCAGAATATTAATGGAATATGAATGGAATAAATCTAATGACTTGGCTTACTCAACGGAAGTGCAACACCTATAGTCACCTAAATATAGGTACTACCTACTAACCTAAGATACACTGGGTACCTATACCTATGTAGGTACCTGTCTTGATTAGGTATAATAATTAATCTTTAAGGTCATTGCCTAAGGTCGTAGTCGTTAGGTTCATCATCAGCCCATATTAGTCCATAGCTGGACATAGGCCTCCCCTAAATGAGCACCATAGCGCCCTTGTCGTTAGGTTGTGCTTGGCTAAGTAGGTAGGTAAATAATAAGTGTAGGTACCTATGTAGGTATAGGTATTACCTAGGTACCTAAATAGTTTCTAATAGGAAGTTATTACCTACTTAAACAAAGCTGAATAAAGTTTTGGCTAGGTAGGCAGTATTCATTACAATCCTTAAAAGATTAAATAGGCATGTTAGGCAAGTAGGTACCTACTTTAATTAATTTTAATTACCCATAGGTACTACATGTTCTTGTACATTTTTATAGTAAGTCAGTAGATATTACACACACATTTGTGTGTGTAATATCTACTGACTGACACACGTTTGTGTGTGTATGTACGTTACTATTCCATGAAGAGAAACCACCTGTTTTCATGCTACGTAGGTGTACCTATAACATACAAGAACAAAAGCTTTCTTGGTTCTCTCAGTTCGTGCCCAAGGGCATTTAGGATGTTTGTGACTAAACGTACTATCGAAAAATATGGCATTGGGCGTATTCTCCATTTATTTACCGACTATTGAAGCTTGAAACAACTTGAAACCTACACCGACCCATAGGGCAAGCGTCCGCTTTCGTCTCGTGACCATCATCCGTAACTTGCCTCTAAACCGGTTTCACACTCTTACATCCCATAAAACTTACCGCGACCAGCAGATTGAAGAAAAACAGCACATATTTCACAAAACTCGTACCACATCCCATCTTGACACTTTACACAGTGAATTTGAACACAGAAACACTCGCGCTTACACGGTACGCAGCACGACCGACTCGTTTCGACGTAGTAAAAGAGACTAGTTGGTGAACAAACAAGCGAGCGAAGCTAGAATCGAGAAAGGCGTCGCCCCCCGCTCCCCGCCAGGCTACATGAATCATGGCTAGGGTGGCCACAATGCCACAACGTCTTTGGAACATGACATCACGCATGCATTGACCCGTGCAACACGTCAGGATGAGAATGTCATCAACAAATGAGATCATGTTTGGATTTTAAGGACCGCAAATGAAATCACCTGAAATCGTCGGAGTTACGTTTAGTTTAGCTAGCCGTATGTTTAAAAATTGGTAGGTGTAGTTGAAGATTTCACTATTTCTGTAAATTTTTAAGTCGTAACTAGGTAGTAGGTATCCGATCCACAACTTTAAGATTTATCATTTTCATTTTCATTTTTGTTACCTATAACAAGATTACTGTATATAGGATGACATATCAGCCGATGTTAAGTCAATTTGTAATTCTGCAGACTGATGCGATTCCTAATCTAGGACGAAACATTTAAATGAAACTGGATTTTGGAAAAGTTATACAAACCACTTTTTAATAAAATAATAAGACCTATCCTTCGATATCGGGTAACATGTTAACCCTACCTTTGAACCCTCATTCACCTGTCGTCTGTCTCCCTTGCACTTTGACGGTCTCAATCCGCACGGATGATCATGCCATCTCACTCTGTCTTCATCTCAGCGGGATCTTTTAACACGAGTGGTCGGTATGCCTGGTTGGTTTGTTGTGGATTCCAAAGCATTTTCTGAATTGTTTTTTTGTAGTTTCGTTCGAACAATTCGTATTTTATACCTTAAAATATAACAAAGTATGCAAGTAAGTATTTATTGCATATTAATGATTTGTTTGTCATAAATCCGCAAAAGTCAAAGATATCATTCTGACCTCCTTCAGATAACCAGCCACATTCACAGAATTGTATTGTAATCTTACTGGGTTTTTTACAAACTTAGCGCTTTGGTATGAGGTGGTATTACATAATAACAAAGTAGGTACCTACCTATGAAAGTTTTACGGGATTAATGCTTTTGTACTTATTCTTTATTTTTGGCTTATTCCCAGAGGTCCATGATTCTATTGTTTCGTATTTCCCAAGAGGTCCATGAAAATGATTTCTTAAATTTCAAATATCCATACAAGAGTTCCCAATAGGTCGGGTAGGGAGATAAGTTATGTGACAGCAATTCAAAATTTTTTGTCGAGTTTCTAAGTACGGGTTGAAAATATCAATGTTAATATATTTGCTCTTGTTCGAAATTTACTATTCTTAATATAGAAAATAATAAGAAATAAAATATACACAGCATCATCTCAGCATCATCAGCCCCAAGCTAAGCAGAGCTTGTGTTTTGGGTATCTAGAGGAGTGATATAGATACTACTCCTAAAACCTAAGTAAGGTGCCTAAGTAGGTATAAAAAAAATTATACTGTCGGCGTATACTTGTGTATGACATAATATCACGATCATTTCCATCTATCTTCGAAAATATTTACGGTGGGTTAATTAATACACACCGTAATATTACCGTAATATAAGAAAGATTGCCATTTCGAAATAAGTCCACTTCCAAGTCTTTAAGTCAAGTTACAGAACCTTGCCATACCATGCGAGTAGGGCTGGAGAAAGCTGCCCGCTTGGTTGCACAAATATTGCTTTCTCATTCGTCAATACCCTTCACAGCTGTTTTATCCAACAAGATGCGATGTATGTTGGAAGTTATATAATGCTAGCGTTCCGCCCCGGCTAGGTTTCGCAAGGGTATTTAACAAAAAAATATTTTTCATACGATCCCTAACTATTTTCATAATATTCGCCTATGTTCATCATCATCACGAATAATTTAGGATTCTAATGGTGAAATATTTTTTTCAAATCGGTAAATATTTTTTTCAAGTATGTAGTTTCCGAGCCCATTCCATTCAAACAAACAAACAATCAAATCTTTCCTCTTTATAATATTAGCATAGATTATGTCACATTGAAAGGTTCTACGTACAAGACAAGCTGGATCACTGTTATTTTATTATTGTCGCAATATATTTTTCTTCTACAATATATTTTACACCTATTGTAGAGTCACGATAAAAATAAAAAGTTTTCATTTCATGACTACGTGTGACGTCACGGAACGGCTCTGTCGGAAGACCAACGTTGGCTGCAAGTGCTGCAACTAGTACCTACACATCCAGCTCTTGTTGATTGTACCTACACTCGTGATAAAGAGCTTTTTGTGACTAATTTCATTACAAAAATAAGTATGTTTGATTTTTTTATTTACTTTTTAATACTAGCATGTTTTTGTGCGAGTTGCAAAAATAATAATAAACTTAATTTTTATTTTATTACAATGTTATCCTGTTAATGGCTACGTCCTGTGACATCATTGACTAACTTGACTATGACCAAGTTATATTGTTTATGAATGATTGAAACATAATCAATCATATTGGTTTGGTTAATAGGGAAGGAAATGGAATAAAAGCAATAATTTTGTGAGTGTTTTAATATAACGTCATTTTATAACTGTATCAAAAACTGTGAAACGACTTCAATCTATTCTACGTAAAAATATTTGCTTAAATACTAAATTAAATTAAATCATTCTATCTAATCTAATCACACAACCGAAGAATCACTACAGGCTAGCTACAGGAATTAAAAATAATAGCAAAAAGACACCCAAAATGGCTACGTTTATGACAGGCAATAATATTAAAATGCTTTTTGTATACAGAATGCAAGAAAATGCTTAAAATGTCTAAACATACGCGGGTCTTCTGCAAATATTACGTAATGTATGAAAACAATGATGATGATGATGATGTATGAAAACAAAGGTGTCTTTATATTTCAATGAAGTTATTTGTACCTTATTATAGGGAATATAAATAGGTATCATTTAGTAGTAAAGGTACCTGCTTAACGAAATTATAGAATATCGTTAGTCTAAAAATCGTAAATCGGTGAAAAAAAACAACTCATATACATATAGTAAATATTCTAAAATTCTACAATCACAAGCGAAAAAATCTGCCATGACAGGAAATGGTTGATAAGTTTCAAACAATCACAAGTAGGAATACCTACTACATACATGATTCTTTCTACATATACATATTATTCAAGTGTCAAAAACATTACCTACGGATTTACTTTATGTTGAGTGTTATAAAGTTATAATTTAGTCTAATTAAAATAATTTGAAATAAATACTTAAATGAAATGATTCAGTCAAACAATTTAAACTAAACTAAAGGTTATGTAAGTAATACGACATAATTATGACATGATGACAATAAATATTAAATTCGAAACATAGTATGACTGTATGAAGATTACTGGGTTATATCTATCTCTTCTTAATAAAACCATTTAACATAGGTATAAAAGTTTGGCAACAGTGGCAAGGACTTATCCTAGAAAAAACCCAAATGATGGGGTCCCTAGGTTATTTTCAGTTCGAAATCTTATAAATAATGTGATTTGTGACTCAAAAAGACTAAAAAAAACATTTCTACATAAACTTCACTAAAATACCAATTTTTTCAGTCATCTTGTTAGATTGTAGGTAGTGTTAGTTATAACGTCATTCAAGACAAATAAATAAATTAGAAAGAAACCTAAACAACTATGTCATAAGTAACATAAGTCATAATAACTCATAAAGGCACAGGTTTGCTTCATCTAATTACTGTCATAAAATGCTTAATACTTGAACAATCATTGTACTTGAAGACAAATTCAATAAGAGGAAGTACCTAATTCTTCAAAATAAAGATAATTTTCATCGACAGTTGTTCCATCTCTTTTTTACATGACCAAAGTCTTTAAAGGTACCTAGGGTGACCATTACGTAAGTAGGTATACGGACGGTTCACATCAATATAACAATTTTTTTTCCTTGCATCCAAAGTTGCAAGTAAAAGTAAACTTAGATTCTGCGAGCTCCGAGCTAGCATCGAAGAAAAAACCAGCGATTACACTGCGAGCTTGCGTGTTTTCCTTCACTTACAATAATTTTACAATAACTGAATAACTAATTAAATTACTAATAGGTGAGTACGTACCTACTAAATTTTGGCTCTTTAGTCGACTGGCCCCGGAAAAAACTGGGCCTACGGGGCCAGTTGACCTAATGCATTTAATTTATTACTTTTCTTTAGTCGACTGGGCCCATTACTAATTTCAATGAAAAATCTATAGTCTAATTTCAAACCCGTGTACAGATGAGTACAAAACTTACTTGAGATAAACAATAATGAAAAAATAAGAATATTCATGTTTTCTTCAAATATTTTAGATACCGGGTCGGTGATATTCTTTTGAACATCTTTTGAGCACTTTTCCATTTGAATTTTTATTTCACATTCCGCTACTTCCATGGGTCCATGGGAATGAGAAGTTTCTTTTAAAATTGTAACAAGATCGCTTGTGATTTTTATCGTCGCAAAGCATGATAATGACGTCCTTCTTGTGCACCTCCACAAAACTGATCCATCTTTATTTCTTCTTTTCACAACATATTCATAGCCAGCTTTTATTAACTTTTGACCTCCTCGTTGCGAAGTAGTAATATGTAGAGATGGGGTACCACGAGAAGATGAAGGCCCCCCGTCACTCATTACGATGATCCTACGGTAAATAAACAATGCAAATGAAAACATCCATATAATGTATCTTGCTTTCTAAAAGTGACAGAGTAATTAATCAGTTTAGAAACCTGTACAACACTGAGTGACATTAAAAAAAAAACAGCCATAAACTTTACCACCTTGAAGATTATGCATTATTAAGAATAACTCAAAAACTTCTCGTCAGAACCTGATCAATTCAAATGGGACCACACGGAAAGCCAGCGTTCAAATAAAATATAAAATCATCAAAATTGGTTCACAAAGTAAAAAGTTATGAGTAATTTCTTATGTGTTACAAATAAAAACAGTCGAATTGAGATCCTCCTCCTTTTTGTTGAAATAGTTTAATAACTGTAGTAAAATAATTCTACTGACCTGCTAGACTTTTCACCACACTACACTATTATTTACTGTCCACAAAAAATTACTTCACCGAGATACGTTCGTTCTCGTTGTATAAAAGGAACTGGTATGAATGATCACCACCTTCCTAGGTGGACCCTACCTACCTGCACAAATGAGATTATTAACTGTGATTGGCTGAATTCAAGTACCAAACCAGAAAAAGGTCTTTCCAGGTACCTATTGTTTGTTATCACCACTCCAATTGTTATCGCGTAATGAGTGTTTCAAGTACTCTTGTATTTTGTTTGAAATCTACATATTATGCGTTTAAAGTGAACTGCTATGACGATTAATTATAATAATCCATGATAATATCGACAAAAGTTGAAACACTTTTCTTCTTGTCTATACTAATAACAAATTCTGTAAGCGGGGCCAGTCGACCAATTCAAAACATGCATTAGGTCAACTGGACTCGAGGGGTCAGTTCGAGCGGGGCCAGTCGACTAAAGAGCCTAAATTTTAAAAGCTGGTGTGGTCTTTTGTTTTTTCATACAATTATTCTCGGAAAATAAATATCGAAGTATCTCATTAGTTTTCGTGCAAAACTTACTCTTATTTCAACTACATAAGATAGCATTTGCACGATAACGAATCAGAAACTTCGATTTTCTTTAACTGGTGAAGGCCCAGGCCTTTAGTTTACGAAAAACAAAAGACTCGCCCGCTTTTATCTTACGTATACTACTTAATACTTGGGCAAGGTGGGTGCGGTCGCCAGCAGGGAGTCGTCAGGGGCTGAGAAAGTGGCTTCTCTGATGGACGTGGAGTTCCTCAGGGAGGTGCGTCGTCGCTCCTTGATCGCGCTCGCTAGGAAGAATGTGCAGAAGATACCGGTGCTCTGGAAACGGCAAAAAAAACCTTTTACAATTATTTAACATTGAAGTACTATTACTAGTATTTACATTATCACTGTTATTTAAAACTTTCATTGGCACGTGGCCATGGATTCTTGCGCTGCCCCTGTGCCCATAGCTCGTCCTTTCGGTTGGTCCGGCGAGGCAAGGCAGTCAATGCTTGAGCTTGATTATGATGGGTTGTTCAGTTGTTAATTTGCGGTGGAGTAAGAAACGTGATTGGTGGCAAAAATTTCGCAAGGTCTTTAATTGTAATTTAATTTATTTTCATTTAATTTATGAAACTAACAGTAGCATAGAATTTGGTATCAAATTATGGATCAGTGCAATCGGAAATTAAACAAGTTTAATGTAATTTTTACTCAATAATGCTGGAACCTGCTTTTATTATAGGTGTTCGCAAATAAAAATAAAAATTAATAAAGGCACTTAGTACCTGCAATACAATGCATAGATATAATATATTTTTATCCGACTTTGAAATAAGAAGAGAAGGTTCTTAATATTTTCGGCTGTATGTTTTTATGAATGTTCGTCTATTTCTCCAACAATTAAGAATTGATTTTCAAAATATGTTCGTTTTTTTAAGAAATTCATTTAATAAAGCATGAACCCGAAATACCAAGCAGAGGTGGACCCAAAAAAATTAGAAGTAGTTTTTCAGTGTTTTCAAAACAATACTTTACAATAACGTTAGATATTTTAGGACCCTCCGGTCCTAAAGTACGTAGTAACAGTTCAGTTAGTTATCGAATATCGGTCTCAATCTCAACTGTGTAGTTCTACAGACATACCTTACTATCTAAGTATAGGTACCTACTGAATTATTTAGAAGGATTAGGTTACAGTACGAAAAGCGCTCAGATTGCCACATCGCTACATCTTGCTTGAAGGGAAATCCCCCAACGATTTACTTTACAACACTGCTTCCTAGTAAGTTAAATACTTAGCATACCAACGAGTGTTGTGATTAACTACCTACCGAAAGACCAGAATGAATACTGTCAGATTGCACGAGTGATTCGATATATATCGTATACTACGTACCCACGTTTATTTAATATTTTATCTCTATCTCCCAATAAGGTTTGCTGGAAGAGAACTCTTTTTAGGCTTAACCTCGCCTTTGCCATTTTTTTTTACTTTCTAATGTTTATTGTATATTTTACCTATCGTGCAATAAAGAATTATGAAGGTTAACAGTTGCACAGATTTTCACCAAATAAACTATGAAAACAACATTGGCGCACCTTATTGCAGATTACTTGAAAAACTCAATTGTATAACTAAATATCACGGAAAATTATGAATTAGGGATTCTAATGGTGAAATAATTTCTCTAATCGGTCCACTAGTTTCAGAGCCTATTCAATTCAAACAAACAAATCTTTCCTCTATATAAAATTAGTATAGATATTAGATTTAAGATTTAAAAAAATTATGTTTCGTATGAAAACTTCAATAATGTAACCTTAAAACATTAATTCTTGAAAGTGCTAATGGGGGCGGACCGCTTTGTAATTTAATTTATGTAGTCTATTCTTAATATAACTTAGGTTGGTAAACGTATAGGTACCTAGGAAGGTATCCGATATATATTTCCAACCCCTGCACAATATTTCTCCACCATGACGTAACTCCAAGGTCAAACATGCGATAAACAACCCTCCCCCTCACTCTCCCCTATCCTTCGACAACATCCTTACACCCCCTGACGTCATCGACTGACTGGCGCCAAAAACACGTTATAACAGTAAATTTAGTTCCCCCATATAAACTAGTAACAATAACTACAGCTCTACTAAACTCAGTTAAACTTGGCAATTGACAAAGTTTGGTGAAAATTTGGTACGCCACCAAACTGTTCAGACCACTAAACTAAACTAAATAAATGTTTGTCTACGTGGATATAATTTTCCGCGAGGGCAACCAGTTACCTGGATGGATTAATTTGAAAGTTATTAAATTATAGGGAAAGACCACAGTTATCGACATAGCTCAAAGAAAAAGTAAACGGAAGTGGTAAGCCGGCCATATTTCGCGAAGAACCTACAATCGCTCTGGGGTAAACGTGTTCTTGAGTGGAGACCGCGACTCGACAAATGTAGTGTAAGACGTCCTCCGGCCTTGTGGGATGTCGACACACTGCAGGCAGATGCCTATATATGGACCTCATTAGGGGAGATTAGGGTATAGAGGAAAATGAGCTGATGATGATGAAAATAAAGACAGGAAAACATAAACTATTTATGAATACCACCTAATTATAGCCTCGGTATCTCAGTAGGTATCCAAAATATTAAATGATTTATTTTTCCTTTCGGTAGGTAAGAGTAAGAAAAACAAAAACTTTTTATAACTGTTTTTGTTGTGATGTATTTTTGGCGCCAGTTTCTGGGACCTATTTCTTTTAAATACGAGTATAAAACTTTGCTTATCTCCATCAGAAAGAACGGTCTCTCGAATTAGGTCTTCAACTCATTAAGAGAGACAATTCCCCCCATTAACGGTTATTGAATTACTGGCTGATGTTACTGTTACTCTGCTAATGTTATCTGAAATCTTGACCAGCTGGATACCTTCGTACTCATTGAAATTTGCTACTGTTGGTGATTGGAGATAGCTGAGCATTTCCAGCATTTCCTTCCTCTTGAATCACTGTATCTATAAAAACCGCATCATAATCCGTTGCGTAGTTTTAAAGATGTAAGCATAGAGACATAAAGACACATTAGTGAAGAGCAAAATAATTTATAAGTACCTAACTCGCAAATATTTTTTCCTAATTCTAAGGAACTAATATTTTATAAGATTATTGATAGGTTCCATATATAGATTATAAAAAAAAATCACCCAGAAAAACCGTCGGCCGAAGAGATAATTATTTCCGAAATAGCATCAGCATATCTAGAATTCTGTCTGACCACACTCTTATTATGGTCATCTTTCTAAAAAGCTAATCAGTGAAGGTCCTTCTTATAAAAGTCTTTTAGATTCAATCGTACTATTATCATAATCAGAATCTATAGTACCAAACCATTGTTCTCTAATACCTCTTCACTTCACGCTAATCAGGTTTATTGCTATTCTTTGCTCAAAATATACAACAACTTGTGTTTTCATTTCTCGCGCCCTACATTGGAATCAACAGAAGTGATAAACTTTAATAGGTGGTTATTTTTAAACTCTACATATAGCTGGTTAAGATGGCCTCAATCAGTATTACGTCATAGATGTCTGTTGATTGGGTCGAGTAGCTTTGGAGCCTGAGCCAGTTGGTTTAAGGAATCAACTTAGCTAATTTTGCGTCAAAGATTTTGTAGCTAGATATCTAGCTATATGTTCAGGGTGTTCTGGTCGTTTTCTATCTATTTAATATATTGTATTATGTATATCATCTAGTACCCATAACACAAGCTATGCTTAGCTTGGGGCTATGAGACGCAGTGTGGATTGTCCAGCATTAAAAAAAAATTAAGCTTTGGGCTTTACCAACCTTTCTTTATTGCTCGCTATAATATATACAATAAAACCATTATGTTGGGAAAATAATACGATTTTTAAGAATACTGGATAGAGGATAGATAGATTATAATTTAATGACAGAAACCTTACCTGATTTCGGTTAATAGTGTCTATTTCTAAAATGAGCCTAAAATTAACCCAGCTAGTATCTTGGTTCTCCAAAAAAATAACAGACGATACTGAAAGGAACCTTTTTTTATGGATATTTTTGAATGATATTAAAGTTCAGTATCATATTACTTCGAAATTAAAATATATTCTGAAATCTAACAAAAATAATCGTTGAAACAGGACTACGTTGATAATATACCAATTTAAATGTCTGTGATCTCAGCATCGAACTGACATAATCCGGCAACTTTCACCATTTCAATCGCCATAACAAACATCTTAACGGCTCTACTTTCGCCTTCTCTTGCCGTACCACTTAAAAAACACACTTTGCCCATTTCTTTTGCCGGACCAGAAGAAATGTTTGACCATTTGTTACAGCTTTGTCACGAACAATGGTTTGTTTGCTTTTTAACTAACAATTCTAGGTACATTTCCATTTCTTTCTCGCGAAAGTCGATGCCGTCAGCCTTTGCATAGTTTGCATCGACGTATTCCGCAAAAGTACCTACGACATTGTAATTTGTTTTTCGTCAAGCAATGGTCGAGGCATCTACTTCGGACTCAGTTATAAACGTCTATAAAGAGCTCTTACTTATTATTATATTTAGGACATTTTCGCTTTAACAAAATCGTAGAGTCGTAGGTAAGGAAGGAGTAAAATTGGTCCATGACGTTTTAAGAAAGAAAGAGATGTCGATTACGAAGCTCATTGCTCATGCTACTAGTTAGTAGGTTCAATAACTAAGCCAGATTAGGTACCGTTACTTTATAAACTAGGCTCTTGCAAGCTGGTTCAGCAAACATTTAGATTGTTTACGACTAAAGCTAGTAACTTCCCAACCAACCAACGTAGGCGCTAAAGTCCAATAGATACGGAGAAGTATGACCAAGACCTGTTTACAGAGTATGAAACGTCAAGTCGGATTAGTCAGAATCATACGTCAGTAAATTGTGATGTCGAATGAGTAAGTATGTAAGGTATATTCATGCATCATTGAATTTATGTTTTGGCTTCTCTAAGCTTTGATGTCTTGCGGTCAAAGGTCTCAACGGTGGATTGTCCATCCATATTCCATACTAGTGGTTCGCCCCGGGTACAAAAATTATATACTTTTTCACGTTGAGTTACGAGTACATTATTGAAATTTTCATACGGATCCGTAACTTCTTAAAAATATGTTACAGCTAATGTAGGATTCTAATGGTGAAAGAACATTTTAAATCTGTCCAGTTGTTTCAAACAAACAAACAATCAAATCCAGGAAGGATTTGATAATATTAGTAGGTATCTACTTAAAGACACAACATATTGGAAATATTGAAATTTTTATTGAAAACTTTGCATTGCTTAGTTTGGATACCGAAATAAGTTAGAAAGTACTATTAGTACCTAACTAGGTACATAATGTTCAATGAGGGTCGCCTCTTCTTGGACAATACCTACTTAGAGACCTAATAGTAGTAAGCCAAAACTCCGTATTCAATAGGTGAGTAAAGTACCTACCTAGTCCCACGACTCCACGCCGATGAGACACCAGTCAATGACGAATGGATTTCTGTTCAATTTAGGAAATATCATTGATACCTATTGCCTAAATTGAACACGCTAGTCCAGAGTGAAGTCAGGCAGCCTAGCCGGTGATGCCGCGGAAGATTTATTATGTTCCCGAGGTTCGGCAAATAATGGCGAGAGAGGGTCACCGGAGAGGTTTTTGGGCATTACGTCCTTTTCAGGGCGTTGAATCCCACATAATTATGGTCCTCCCTAGACCAGTTTATTCGTAAATGAATTTCCTCACAGAAAAAAAGAAAAAGAAGGCTGTTGGTGATGTAACATGATCCAAAGTTTGATTAGGTTAGGTACATTGTATTTATTTAGTTAGCTAGCGGAATGAAGGAGAAATCTACCTATCACATGACGTCATCACATGTCATTCATCTACATCTATACTAATATTTTAGAGAGGAAAGATTTGATGTTTGTTTGAATTGAATAGGCTCCGAAACTACTGGACCGATTTGAAAAATTATTTCACTATTAGAATCCTGCAATATACCTCCCTGATGAACATAGACTAATATTTTCAAAAAAGTTCGGCATCTGCATGATGATAACTTCAATAATGGCACCCAATGTGTGTCTGTGTAAGAATTTATAATATACGACATTTTTGATAAATACTTACTCAGAAAAAAATAATTTTGTCTGAGCATGAGCATACCCATGCGAATCCGGGCGAACCGCTAGTACAAAATAAGTGTCAATAATTTCTGCACACAATATTCTTATATTGTTTTCTATAAAAATAAGAATATTAATAATTTTGTTTTCAAAAATAATGAGCTGTTTGGAGTTTAACCGACCACGAGGTCCCGCTGCTGGTGGGCGCCCGTACATGCCTCAGATCGATCGGTTGGCTCGGGACTGTTTTATTGCTCGTCCGTTTGCAACAAATGAGGAGTCGCACGATTATCCCCTGATGTTTTTAGACCACATTGTGACGTCACTTGAAAATAGTGGTCTAGAGGTCTAAATATAGAGAAAACCCGTAGAGTGAGACGCGCGCGCCGGCGACGGGCGGCGGCTGCGCGCGCGCATGTAATGTAATGAGGAAGAGGGGAGCGAAGGTCACAATGAAAGTGTAGTGTGGGCGGGGGCAATGAGAACAAGGGAACCTACACGTACTCAGACTCACATGATTTTGAGGGGCTTGAACGAACGCTCCGAACCATGTTATGATCTCAGAAAAAATATTTTATCTGAGTTTATGATTTGCATGTCTTTTCAGACTGAGGATAGACGTCCCATTTTCTATGTGATTGTTGGGTCTGACTGATTGTCTATGGATTCGTATGCGACCAACCGAAGACGATTTGTCTGTTTACAACTGTATGAAACGAACTCCTTTGGATAGTCGAATATGACTACCCGGACAAGTACAGCCAGCCTCAAACAACAATTTACAAAAAAATATTTATGTAATTGAATTCTAGAGCTTTTACTTACGCCTATTTACGAGTATCTGTCTATTACTATATTAGAAACATACCTAAATCGTATTTGGTAGGTAGAAGTCAGACAAAATAATTGACCGAGATCATAAGATTATTACATAAGTTGTTGTTGGGTTAAGCCCGCCTTGGCCATTTTCTTTTACATCTTCATGTTTTTTGTATATTTTATCGTGCAATAAAGAATTATGAATTGTGTATGTTTGTCATTGACTGTTCAAAAATGCTGTTGGTGCAGTCATTGGAACGAGAGTTCCGCGCACTGAAGCAAGGTCGCGAGGTCCTCCAATCAAGTTTTTAGTAGTGGATCTGCTTATTTTGAGGCCAGATGATGCTGTGTGATAATGATAAGATAATAAATAAATAAACAACAACAACATCAGCCTATATCAGTCCACTGCTGGACATAGGCCTCCCCTAATGTGCGCCAAAGGTGGCGTTATTTCATCTGGGGGTTATTGCCCATAATCCCCACGCTGGGCATGCGGGTTGGGGATCGCAGTTCGGTGGAGTTGTTCTGCAGAGGGCGCTGCTGCCCGCCCCCCCGGTGTGTTTCCCTTAGTCGCCTCTTACGACATCCACGGGAAGAGTGGGAGTGGTGAAATTCTATGCCGGCACCACATGGCTCAAAAAATAAACAATGCTAGACAATCCACACAGTATCATCTAGCCCCAATCCAACACGGTACTATACGACTGACATACACAATACATTAGGTATTTATTTAAGACATTCTAAGCTAATATTTATTTGTATTTTGCCGTTTGATTTAGTAACTACATACGGCACGTTTGAGTCATGTTGGTATTTAGTATTAACAGTTATGAAAAACCTAATAGTGGTAAAAACATCATCCTACAAACTATTTACTGTGTAGCATGATTGTTTTTATTTGTTCTGTACCTAATACCCAGAAGGCAACATTGCAAAAATAAACCAGAACATGAGTATCGTTTCCCTGTAGGTAAATGTGACGTTTATGAATTTTACGAATAATAAATAGTAATAAATTATTGAAATGCTTGACAGAAAAATTGTTTGGTGATAAAAAAAACTCATTACAATTTAGGCTATTTTTATAGACTACTAGCGGTCCGCCCCGGCTTCGCACGGGTATTACCTAAACAAAAATTTCAGAAATTATACACACTAAAACGATGGTTTTCACAGTTTTCATACGGATCTTTACTTTTTTTAACAGCATTGGGGTTTTTGACATTGACTCGACATTCCAAAACTGACACTTGCCGTAGAGAAAAAGCAAGCACCGTGCGCTATACAACCTCATTTTCTATTCTGACGCGCCATAATAGAAAAAGAGGTTGAATATACAGCCCACGATTCAATTATTGAATTTTACATGCGGATCCCTAACTTTTTTGAAAATATTATATAGCCTATGTTCATCACGGAAAATTAAGGATTCTAATGGTGAAAGAATTTTTTAACTCGGTCCAGTAGTTTCGGAGCCTATTCAATTCAAACAAACAAACAAACATACAAACATACAAACAAACAAACAATCAAATCTTTCCTCTTTATAATATTAGTATAGATATTAGTATAGATGAACCCATGGATTAATTCCACGGTTACAATACATATACTGTGGTACAATAGGCTGTCGTGTGCAGTCTGCTCGAAATTGTTTGGGTTTTGATTAGAATTTTTAATCTAGTAGGTAGGTATGAATACTTTCGTAGATAATCTACTAAAGGTAAAAAAACATGTCAATGTTACTTTTACGAGCGTAGTAATAAAGGAGCAAAACCGATTTTCATCAAACATAGCTAAGCACATTCTCTGAAATTTTAGAATTATTTAATAGGTAGGATAAATATTTTGCATTAAATATTCTATTAAGTATATTCACGAAACGACTAGGAAGGTCGAGGCTCCAAACTTAACATCTAAAAATTCAATCAACTCGCACACAATTTGAAATTAAAAGTAAAACTTTTAAACCACTCTCAAATGACCAACTCTTCATTTCATTACCCTTATCACCAGCGGTATAGTATAGCATGCTGTAATCAACACCAATCAACATAACCCAAAGATAAAATAAACCTTCACTGGTCGTGGTAGAGTTTGAAATCCTTAATCCACTATTCCCCATCTGGAATCTGTAGGCTAGGCATTGCTTTCAATAAAGTTCGTTGCTGGCATCCTCATAGCACGCCAATTTTCATATTAGACACAGTCTACCTATGGTAGAACTAGTTTGAACATCAAATTCCTGGTTATTTGCAGCCTAACTATAATTTGATAAAGGGGTTCGAAGATTTCTCTCGAAGCCTGGCTTAGTGCCCCGCCGCCATTTTGTTTTTTTAATTCAAAATAGATTTTGAAATAAAAATCAAAATGGTTGAATAAGCCAAAATCTTCGTTCTAAGTTCAAACCCCTTTGTCTTTTACAGTAAGTACCTAATTGTCCTTCAGAACTTTTATCACTTCTTCTACAAGTGAACAAAAATTAGAGAGGAGAGAAAATCAATTACTCAACACTTTGTCATATTTGATAACTTGTAGTTTAAAAATTAGCGCTTATTTTGTGAATCTAAAATGATAAAAGTTAGATATTGATTTCGGAACAAATTTTGATATCATTAGCCTTTTTTATAGAGATACTTAGCAAGATTTGGAATACTTAATTGTACTCAACTAAAGTTATAAATGGGTTTATAGTTTCAACCCCGTTTTCTTTGTTTTTTTGTTAATTTTTCAAAAATAATTTTTGCTAAAAATTACAACATTTATTTGATGGTTTCTAATTTCAAGATACTAAAATCTCCAATAACCGCGGTAGATTTATTTCATAATCCCGTTAACTAGGTAATAATAAATCGCAAAAAATAGATAACCTTCCGTGACGACCTGAGCATCGACTCGGAACATTGCTAAATTGAACAGGCGTGAAAATGCAGCGTTCAAAACACGCGTTGAGCGTTGGTTGATGTTGGATCGCTCGAAGTTTGATTAAGTTTAGATTATTTCAAGATTATTTCAGTTAGATTGTTTTACACCTGGATAATGGGGTTAGGTAAATGGGTCCATAATATCTCAATACGATATATTTTCTACAAGGCGAGCTGAAGACAGGGCGTTTTAGCGCTCATTAAAGCTGTGCAGCAGCAGTGTACAAACGTAGGCTAATTTATGATGTTGATTTATTTTCTGTATTTCGATATCATGGGCATGTCACTCACTAAGTATCTTCATAGATAAATGATTAAAGAAAAAAATAATAATAAATGATCGTCTTTATTATCATAAAGATTTTGCCTTTAAGAAAGTAGAGCTTGTCTTGTCGTGTCACTTGTCAGTTGTATCTAAACGGAGAAGGGCTGATTAAGTTAAAAATAAATTGTATAATGTGAATGTTATTGTATTCGACACAATCAAATTAAACCTTCGGTTTCTTGAGTCGCTGTGTCTTCAATTCATCAACCGCGTCTTCAGTCTCTGCGCCTACACCTAAATATCTGATTCGCATAGATTGATAATTCAAACATTGCAATGACCTCACCTCTCAGCTTAGTCTTCAGAATGAGACGGACGCTGGCAGTCAGGTGGTATGATTTTATTCCAAGGATTTTCCTGTACTTAGCTTAATACATTGTTCAAACAGCTATTTTTATTACCAAGGTCTGAGTTCAGAGTGATTTTCGTGATCGTTCAAACTATTTTAATCGCAGTAAATGACTCGAGATTGCTTGATTATTGTTGCTTGGTGTGTTTTGAAGAACAAATTTGGAGATTTTTATATCTGACTAGCGGGCCGCCCCTGCTTTCCACGGGCTTTTAACACAAATTTTAAAAAAATATTAATTTTTAGACATGTTGGGTTCATTATTGAAGTTATTCATACGTATCCCAAATTTTTTGAAAATATTTTATACACTATGTGCATCAGGGATAATGTAGGATTCTCATGGTGTAAAGACCTTTTCAAATCGGCCCAGTAGTTTCGGAGCCTATTCAATCTAAAGAAACAGTCATCCCTTTCATCTTTATAATATTTGTATAAAAGTACCTAGATTACTTTGTTAAGTAGACACTTAACAAAGTAATTATTCTTGCGGGAAATTACTCTGGAGGACAACAAACAAAACGTTGGTCAGAAACGCACACTTTGTCTTTCCTGTTAATAACTGACTAAGCGGAGTTGATGTTATTTATAAAGGTGATGAATAAACGAGTAGGTTGTACATTCTTCTTAATGTCTTGGTATATTGTGCACAAGGTACCCAATCAATATGTAGGTCTACAATAATCGCAGAGTAGGGTACCTACCTACCTAATCAATATTTATGTCTTTTTAAAATAAGATAAAATAAACTGTATTTGTACCTGAGATTAAAACTATGACATACATAAGCAATTAATTAGTTAAATAACCAACACCATAAAACAATATAAAAATACCGGAAAAAGGCCACTTAGAAAATACTACAACGCTGATCTTCCGTCGTATAAAAAAATCGTCATCAAATCGTCAATAAGGAGTAAGTATAATTTATAAATAACTGGAGCTATAAGCTATACTTTAGTAATTAAATAACCTTTTTATACAAAGTTTTCTTTAGATTTTCATGCGATTTCATTTAAAAGAGATGTAGTTCTCGAAAAATACTTGAAATATGATATGTGAAGTCTAGAGGTCCTAGGGGGTTGTTTTGTTGGCGTGGCGTTGTAGAATGGAAAACTCCAAGTTAAGCAGAGCTTGTGTTCAACCGTAATATGTTAAATGACTCTATAATAATAATATATAATTGCACAATAAATGGTAATAATAACAGTTAGGTTTATTGGTATATTAGGAACTCATTAGTGTGCATGCGCCGGCATTTTGACACATTTAGAAATTTTCGATACAGTGCGTGCATTTATTTTTTCAAAGTTTGAGCAATATAATTCACATGGTAGTAAAAATAACTAGGTTTATTGGCGATTTAATCAACTACTGATTAGCGTGTGACTGTGTGTGTGCATCTTTATTTTGTAAGAGCAGACATTCAAAGACAATCCCACATTTTTCAGGGCAGAAGAAACAATTTTATTTGTAAGTTTTAGTTTACAGGTCAGGTTTCATAAATATTAATAAATTTAGATAGGTACATTGTTTTCAGATTCGGTTTCAGATTCAGTTTCAGATTCATTAACTTTATACAAAAGGCGTTCTTCTGAATAAGCCAAGATTTCAGCCTGACCATTGAAATCTTTGGGTTAATGCCTTCTGAAATTTCTGCCGATGAAGTTTATTATACGAATACGTTAGAAAACTTTCTACTTCCCGTAACTCAAACTCAGTTTACTATGGAACCCAGATGGAAACTGTGTAATGTCGCCAATCTATACTAATATGTATTATTATAAAGAAGAAAGATTTGATTGTTTGTTTGGATTAGGCTCCGAAACTACTGAACCGATTTGAGAAGTTCTTTCACGATTATAATCCTACATTATTCCTAATAAACATAGGCTTTAGAATATTTTCGAAAAAGTTAGGGATTCGTTGAGAACTTCAAAATGGATCCCAACCCAACGTGCATGCGTGTAAAAATTTATAACTTTTGTGTGTGTACCCGTGCGAAGCCAGGGCGGACCGGTAGTTTATTATATTCATCAAATAAATAAATAAATAATACCGGACAATCCACACAGCATCACCTAGCCCCAAGCTAAGCAAAGCTTGTGTTATGGGTACTAACTACTACTTGTGTGATGACTGATATACAATAATACAATATTCTACATTTATAGATATTTTTTATTATACATAGAAAACGACCAGAACAGCATCAATTGATTATATCAATTCTTAGTTTGTAGTCAGGTGTGATGGTTTGAAGTGGGCGAGGCGAATGGCTTGACAGCTTTCTATGTTGTGTAATTTGTAATAATATTGGGACTCGCCGGACCGGTTGTGTTGCTTTTTCTATTAAAAGCCTATTTTACACTATCGCTTTTTAATTTGATTTATAACTTGACTATATTTATTAACAAATAAAATTACAATAACCGAATAAAACTAGTATTTCCACTTATATCTATTTCCTTAAATCTAAGCCGTCTCCACAAGGCCTCCAGAAGGCCAGGATGCTTGCAGCATTGTCACTTTTAATGGCATTCCGATCACTAGTGGACTCTAGAAGAAGTTTTGTAATATATTTGTTATTATTTATTTATTACCCTAGGACCCCAAGAAGCTTAGAGTGTACTGTACACCCCAAATGGCTCAAATAGGTAAACTCGGTCAAGATTAGGGTATTTCCGCTGTTTCGAGACTCCGCTGATATTTCCGAGGAGTCAGATCCCTGCTAGATGAGAATGCGCTCGGTATCTACACAATTGACTTTTGCAACATAAATTGTTATATTAATTAAGAATCTAGCCTTGATTGATTGATTTCTTCGATAGAATCTAGCCTTTGTGTAGCGAATATTTTTTTAAAACTAACAACCATCAAAGTCCTCAAACATGTAAATGTCACCAATGCCAACAGCACTCTCGATCGACGAAGTTTTAACAAGTTTAAAATGATTTTTTTTGTTTTATTTTATTATTTCTAGAATGAGTGTACTCACTTACGATACCTACCTAATCTATCGTATTCTTTATTTTCTATGTTCGTTTTTGTGCTATGGTTGTGAACTGAATAAAATAGTAATTATTTATTCGGTTCACAAGCATAGACAGCATTTAATTATTAAATCTATCATTTATCATAATAATAATACATCTAAAATCATGCGACTGTTGAATCGATGCCACAAACAGACTTAGGTAGGTACATACAAATTATAACACCCCCCTTTGCATCGGATGTTAGTAGATCGGAAACTTGTTAGTCATCTAAGTAATTTTTTTATCCATCTTAATTATTCCTGACACGACACAATGATTAATTCTCATTAATAACTTAAACTGCAATTAGATGACACATTTCTTTGTTAGTGCGTCATTAACATCTGACCCTGGGTAGCTAATTTAAACTGGGTTTAGGGATCTGACGGACATCTTGTCTTGACTCGAACAATATTGGAGAGTGCAATATGCAATTTTGTAGTTCAAAAATTATACCTTGAATTTTGATCTTGGATTACCTACGTGTTTTTAAAACACGTTGAGTCTTTTCTTATAGTATATTTTTTTTAAATACATGATTTGCCCACGTTTGTATATTTTTACAGGAACAGCTCACGAGCTCACTACCTTATGTAGGACGGTAGGTAAAGTATATTACTTAATTTAACCTTTCCAGCGACCTGACCTTATGTAAACTGACAGACTGGAAAGGTTATTATGGGCAAGATCAGCCCTTCATGGCTCTACATTTAAATACTTTTCACGATGTGACCTTCTTTCATTAGTTGAAATTGGCTGGAGAAAGCACCAATGAATAGCATTTCAATTACAAAAACTACTCAGTGTCAATTATTTTTCGATTATTGCGATCATAGAGATAGATATGGACTAGAATCCCCCAAGACAAACAAAATCATGTTACACCGTTATAGAGTTATAGACACTTGAAGTACAATTTGAAGGTTACTTTTAGACTTTTTTCTATCCTGAATACATAAAGGAATCGTACATTCGCCTAATATAGGATATCCTGAACTTCATCATATTATATCTATACTAATATTATAAAGAGGAAAGATTTGATTGTTTGGATGTTTGTTTGTTTGTTTGTTTGTTTGAATTGAATAGGCTCCGAAACTACTGGACCGAGTTAAAAATTCTTTCACCATTAGAATCCTTAATTTTCCGTGATGAACATAGGCTATATAATATTTTCAAAAAAGTTAGGGATCCGCATGAAAAATTCAATAATTGAACCGTGGGCTGTATATTCAACCTCTTTTTCTATTATGGCGCGTCAGAATAGAAAAAGAGGTTGTATAGCGAACGGTGCTTGCTTTTTCTCTACGGCCAGTGTCAGTTTTGGAATGTCGAGTCAATGTCAAAAACCCCAATGCTGTTAAAAAAAGTAAAGATCCGTATGAAAACTGTGAAACCCATCGTTTTAGTGTGTATAATTTCTGAAATTTTTGTTTAATACCCGTGCGAAGCCGGGGCGGGCCGCTAGTCTATTATAAATATCAAAGTTAAAGGTGCAATATTTTTGAAGCTAAGCAATCTGAGGCCTTAAACATTCATAAGTTACCTAGGTAGGTATCTATCTACCTACGTAAGTTGTATTAAAATGGCATCACACCTGTTTTACAGTCATAACATGCCATAATAAGCAAGGCCGATTATTGTTGGTTTAGCATTGAGGTATTAACTCATAAGGTCCAGTGGGAGCTCGGCAAGGTTAGACTTTAAACAAAGAGCTCATAATAATAAAATAATGCGAGCATGATTAGACTGTAAACAAATGACTCATTTTAAGAAATAATATGATAAGGATAAATCTAATATATATATAATATTAAATAGCAGCACGGTCTCCACGGAAAACCAGCGCCATGGCATGATCTGATCTTCCATAGCACATGCTGAGTAGAGTCCGATTTTATAAGTTTTTTCAGTTTTTTAGTTTAAGGTTTCTAATGTATTTTTATGTGTTTTCGGACAAAATAAACTTTATTTGAATCTATTATCTATTATTTACCGGAGTTAGCGAAGCGAGCGAAGATCTTCAGTGCGAGTTTATGTGATTTGGCTGTATGGTGAAATAGTCACTTCGAGGATAACTGTCCAACTGTTGATCCGATTTGCGTGAAATTTTGATAGCTAGACAGATAAGATGTGAATAGTCTTTTTTAAATAATCCTATTTTCAATATGGACCTACAGAAGTTGGAGATGTTGGTGAACATTTATTAAGAAGACATATGAAGTCACAATTCCACTTGTTTTTATAATTTTTTCTTATAAATTTTACGTCTCATCATAGTTCAAAGCAGCAAATAATGTAAAAGTTTTACCTTATCGACGATTTTCTGAGTAACTCAATGATTTTATAATTACTATTTTATTTTCTTTTGCTTTTTTAGAAACGGCGATTTTTAATTATTCAATCGATTTCGTATTAGATTAGGCTGTTGGATTACCGAAAAAAACTAGTTTATTTTGTGGTTGTGTAGACTTCCCTTCATAATTTTAAGGGTACCCGATTCTGTAGCGGGCAAATTCAACAAGGTTACCTACTTAAAGAAGATGGATTTGTAATGCTTGCTCCAGAGTCGAGGTCCATGGATTGCTCGATTGTTATTTTATTTAAAGATAAATAAATGAAAGAGAATTTCTTTATCGTTGCTCGACATGAATAATAGATGAGCGGAAAATTGTAGATGTTACTTTCATTCGGGGTTTCGAATATATTTCACGTCTGCTTCTTGAATATCAATTTATACTTACATAATCTACTAGTTCAATATAATTCTAATCGGGCTGTAGAATTTTACGTTGTAAGAACAACGTTTCGTCGTCATAAACTGTTAATTACCTGCAAGATTGAAGCTACCAGCGCAGTCATAGCGACGTAGAGCAGCTGGTTCTTCGCGTACTCATGCAGTAGCTTCCCGCAGCCTCGCTGGTACACCTCGGAGCAGTCGGCGGCGTACGGCTTGTGGACCTGGTCGAGGGGACCCTGGCCGCAGCAGGAGAAGGGCACGTGCCCGGTGGGGGCGAAGTCGTTGGGGCCCCCGACGCCGCAGCATTGGAACTGGAGGTATAAATAATGCTGGACAATCGACATAGCATCTAGCTTCAAGTTGAGCAAAGCAAGTGTTAGGGGTATAAAATGACTGATATACTTAATATACATTATAGAATAGTCTTAAAACATATTAATTATGTGGAGGTTCTTTTTTTTTGTAATTCTAGCACGTAAGCCATTTTATTGTATACCCTACCTCGGCGTTAAGCCCACCCTTTGTATCGTTGTATTGCAATAAGGTTGTTAAATAAAAGAAAACCTACAATATATTCCTTAGATTTTTTACTTTACTGCAAAATATCTGCAGATCTTACAGAAAATGTATCCCGGCGGGAATACAACCCACAGCCTCCTGTGACGCAGGAGGACCTTCGCCCACCAACCCATAAAAATCATCGTAAATAATGGTGGGTACACTTGACAAATGTTTTAAGTTAGCACAGCAGACAGTGGTGTGAATAAGGGGGCTAGAATCAAATATATTTATTCGAGAGGTGTGGGATTCTCAGAGAGCCGAGCCTGGTTTACGGTAGTATCAAAACATGACCGTTAGGGTAGGTTGGTGTAAGATCGCGCGGGCGATAAGATTGCGCATTCGTCATTACTCAGCACCGGTTGGCCACACGTGGCCAACTTCAGTTGTGTTTTCATTACTAGGTAAGCCGATATGCGTTACCAGAAAAAAATCAAATTCGGTGCAAATACGGCGAGTCCAGGTGAGTTCAAAGTTTTTATAGCCTTCTGATCTAATATTTTGTCATTTTGCAACTAGGTATAACTGACAAAAACTCTGACGGAATTACAATGTTTTTCTGTTTGTTTTACTTTTGTTTCCTATCAAACGGTTGACTTTTGACATTGTATTTCAATAGCTTTCTAAGAGATAGCAGCACGATGTTGATGAATTCAAAAATAGCTAGATGTGTAAGTTTACGCATAACGGGGCTGTGTAAGTTTGCGCGCGTAATCCTACAGGAAGCTTTTATTATTGTTTTACAATACGTAGATTATTGTTTTACAATACGTAGATTATTGATTCTAATAATAAATATTTGTTTCTTTAAGATTTCCTTTAAGATTCCTTCGCTCAGAGCTGCCTATCCCAAGGTCTGATTTTAAGAGAACTCTTAACCGGAAGCATAAACAAGCTGATGTCATTAGTAGCTCACCTTACAAGAATCAGTTGGAACAGGAGGTAGAAAAAAGCAAGAAGCCTAATTCAAAAAGAGCTGAAAAGTTATTTAAAAAACTAAAATCTTCGACGAAAAAGAAAGTCTGTTGGTGTGGAGGGTGCATCCTCCACACCAACAGACTTTCTTTAGAGTTTAGAAGTGAAAAGTCAAAGAGCCTATTGATGAAGACTGGATCGAATTCGATAAGTGCCATGTGTGGTGACACGAAAATGTACCGATTACCTTGGTTTCGGACTATTTAAGTGTGATTTATGCAAGTAATTGACCTGCGCAATCTTATCGACTTCAATGCGCAATTTTACACATCGGTGTGTGTAAGATTGCGCAAGTGTCGATCTCTCTTTATTCGTGATTTAAGTAAAAAGTGACTATATTTGCTCAATAATTAGTACTAAAAATTGTTACCAGATAATTTAAGATAAAAAATAATTAAAGAAACCTCCGACTATATCGTTTATTTTGATTTTATGGCTAACTAATTGAAATTACTTTACACCAACCTACCCTACGTCTCTTTTTTCATTGATTCGGCTCAGCCACAGCGCCTCTGCCGTGCAGACGGGGAACTACGCAAATTCCTTATGTACACAAAAAGGACACGTCAAGATCACGTATCACGTCTCTATTTTTGTAAAAGAAATAAAAACATTATTATGAGTATACTATTGTTATTACGGCATAGGTACATAAGGCTGTGTATCTAGACTAAAAAGTGTCAATACTTTGTTTATAGAGCCAATTGACGCCATAAACCACAGAAAAAGATAAAATTTTACTATCTAATATTCATAATCATTTTTAGAATAAATAAATAATACCGGACAATCTACACAGCAACATCATCCCCAAGCTAAGCAGAGGCAGTGATATGGGTAGTTAAACAAAAACAAATAACAAAATCACTGTGTGTTTCTTATCATTTACATGCAAAAAATCCCTCACCTTAACATGCAACCTGTCCCATCGGATACTGTCGACGGAGTTGGGTTCGAGTCCCGTGCCGGTGGTCTGCGCGAAGTATGACGTCATAGTGGTCTTGATATCTATCTCTATGTTATCCCAGACCACCATCGCCCACACGAAGCAGGCGAACTCTATGACCACTACCAGGGTTATGAGGATTCCAGTCTGGAAAATCAAAACCTTATTTAGTCATCGATTACCTCTGGGACGCAGTGGGCGAACGACCACAATCACAAAGAATTTGGTTTCAATTGTTTCAGTCGGCTACAAATGATGATGATGATTATGAGAACTGCAGTAGGTAAATATTTTGTTTTGTATCTACTCCCTCGGAACAAAACTGTGTTCATAAGCCTAGTTCCATACAAAATAAGAAGGGCGTTTACGGGAACCGAACCCACAACTTTCTACGTCTCAGCCAGACACCGTCGCCCACCGCGCCAAAAAATAATATATTTTCTTCTTCACAAAAGGATTTATTAAAATAGGTACTTATTCTAATTTATTATACAGCTTATATCTATGGTAAACCTGGTATTGGGTATAGGTTTAGAAAAAACGTAACTGCAAATGCGAATTAGCATTAGATAAATGATAAAGTTAAGAAAACTTACAATAATCACATGGATTTGATGCATCGACTTGGCAGTCCTCCAGCCGATCCAAGCCACGGAACAAGTTATTATAGCCATCATCAGCAGCAGGATAGCCGGGTACTCCACATTGATTCCAAGGAAGTGGCGAAAAATGAACAGCCTGTACAACAGGAACCCACTGGCGCCAAAGAGTACGACTGCTGACATCTATCGATATAAACATAAAGCTTTTGTAGCGACATCTAAGTTATAACCACAACAACTGAATGATATAACCCGGCAAAATTAAACGACAGTTTTCTAAAGTCACTTCAATACAACTACTCTTTCCCTCTTGGCAAAGTTATGTATGGATGAAAAGAAACAGACGATTGGAAAACGAAGATTTTTAAATTATCAGAGCATCAACATTTTCTGCAGTTCGAGAAGTTAACTTTTTGTTAACTTTTTATCGGGAAAAGTGTGTCATCCGTAGGTACCTAATAAAATAGAAAACTTATGTTATCTAGATATACCTATCACATCACTAAAAATTAACAGGTAAGTAAGTTTTGATCGCCGAGGTGGTTTTACTGTTCAGGTAAAGCAATAAAAAGTTGCAAGAATTTGTTTCGAATAAGTTGTTATGACAACGCAAAGACGCCGAATCAGCTGAAACTTTGGACTCAAACAAAGAAGGAATTCATAATCACTTACAGCAAACAGCACATTGAAACACAACACCAGATACTTCCAGCAATTCGACGAGAGAGCCATGGTTCTCAATTTCGCAGTCACATTCACATAATTCCCCGGAGATCTTGTTTGAGAGTTTATTCAAAACAAAGCCCGGCGGCCGTGGTTGTCGTTCCACACGACCGAGAGAATGTTTGTGTTGTTACTTGTTCCTTGCGGCCACACAGTGATGCAACTCGGAACGCGGGACCAAATTAAACATTCGACATTACTGAAGCATTAATGTCAACACTTTAAGACAGTTCTCTGAAAATGACTGTGTTTTGTGTAGGTACTAATCATTATCAGCTTATCATTGATAATCTGGCCCTTGTTTGTAGCGTTGTCAATCTAACCTAGTTATGTGAGCGCCAGATAGGTAAGTGTATTGAAACAGCGTCCAGCAGGTACACAAATAGATCAATGACACGGTATTCTTGACGTCTATGTCTCAAGCGTAGATGACAAAAATGAGTGCAGCCAAAAATGCGTACCTACCGACATACGTATGTAGGTAGAACCTACCTCTACTACCTATGTAGGTAGTTGAGAGAGATTGCTCGTAGAGGCTTAGGTAGGTAGGTAGTACCTGCCTACATAGACCTCTACGAGCAAAGGCACAAGGCACAGGTCGAACTTTAAAAATATTAAAAGATGCAGCATTATTATTTCATCATCATCATCACGAATAAATAAAATCAAATTAGAAAATGATAAGTACGAAACTGTGTCTATTCCCTATTTTGTGAAGTGAGTGACTCAAGTACACATAGTAGGTAGGTAGGTCTTCTTATTTAAACAACAACGCCTAGGTACTCTACCCAAGGGAGATTCTCAGTTGAAATGATACACTTTTTCATACAGACACTCTAAGTGCTTTAATGAGTTAAAACAAACCTACCTAGTGGGTCGGTTCAGAACATTTATTGGAAAAATAATGGATAACCTTCCGTTTAAATACCAAAGTAACTACCTGATTGATACTGACCGTGATTATTTCTAAGCCCTATAAAACTATATAGGGCTTAGAAATAATCACAAAAGCACAAGTTTTTGACAAGCGCATCTGGCAAGGCTTCTATATCTGTTAACTCCATGACCTTTTTAACTTCCTCTTCTATATGAGGACTTAAAGGACCAGCCTGCCTGGCTGTTCGGAGCATAGCCCTAGCTTTGACAACGTTCCGCTCATTCATATCAAAGAGGGCCAAAACTGCCCAGCCATCTGCTAGCAAAGGCTCAGTTTTCACTGCGGCAGATACCCAACGCTCCGCCATACTTTCATCTCCCATTCTGTCGTAAATCCGCCCAATCAACAGAGCTGAATGTGCGCTTGGTGATATTTTGTGCGCCCTGGCCGCCCATTGAAGTGCTTCTTTAGGATCGACAATGAAACTGCCCTCTGCGGCTCTTAGTAGAATCGTAGGACTTAGTTCCACGCCGAAACTCTCTGCTTCTACAACAGCCTTCCGACACACTACATCCCAACCGCGGATGCTAATCAAACACATCGCTTGTATTTGCAACAGATTAGCTGATGGTCCGAACTTTTTGATTCCTTTTACAGTGCATTTGAGAGCTTCATCAAACTGCCTGCGTTGCAGTAACGATGCAGCACGCAGGTAGTAAATGCCTGAATTTGCTTCAGTGGGAACGGAGCGGCAACGGCGGCGGTCCTCTTTAGTCTTCAAACACTTTACGCACCCGTTTTCAACACACTTTAAAAGGCATTCACTGAAATCAAAACATTTTAGACACAAAAAGAAAGCTGCTGCAATTAAAAATGGGTTATCAGGAGATATGAGTTCTGGTACCCAAAAAAATTCTTCCTCACCACTAGTGTTTACCCATCTCTGATAAAACTTTTTCCAGTCTCGGCGTAGTTCGTAAGACTTTCTCATTCTCTTCGCTGCAGTGAAAGCAGCGTGGAAATTCTCATTGGTGTGATGCAAAGTATGCAATGCCGCCCATCCGATCGCGTTAGCAGTTGCATCAGAATAATCACCTTTCACGGCAATACGGAGGGCTGCTGCTGCTATAGCTGACGTGGACTTCTCTTTATACAGTTGACTACCGAAAATCCATAGTAAAAATCTATTTTTCGGCTGATTTTGCAAACCTTGGAAAATTAAGTGTGTTGCTTCTAAGTCGTTTCTCTCTTCCAACAAGCGCAATGCTTTGCCGATAAGAGCTCTTGGATGCCTCGGTGCATGTTCAAGGTTCCAATTGATGTGAGTATCAGCAATTCTTTTATCACCAGCAATTCGGCTTCTAGCTGTAGCCATGCGAGCTGGAGGTTGTAAAGGAGGTGGTTGGGGAGCAAAGGACGACATCACTGCACGCCTACTGGCTGCATGTTGCCTTGTCACAGTATCCTGCCATTCAATGTACGAGCATTCACCTGGAGGGAACTGTTTCAGCATTGATCTCACTCGCATAAGAAGTCTATTTGCTGCAGTTCTTTTAATCCCTTGGTTCATTGGTACCGTTCCCATACAAGCCAATCTACTCAACTCTTTATGGACTGCTAGAGCCCCTTCCTCTTTCCTTATTCGTCCCACATCAATAACTGTATTTTCCGATGGTGGTTCCTCTTCTAATTCATCAACCGGAACAGATGGTCCTTCTGGTGGCACTATGCCAATGGTTTCGAAAAGTACTGCCATTTTAACTTTAGGCACCAATGGTTCGAGGACATCAAATCGTATAATGACAAAAGCATTATGCCCATGCTCGTCCAAAACCAAGTTATTCGTGGTAGGGCCTCTACTCGCTTTAGCGCTAGTCACAGGAAGATCAAGTAAGGCTCCTTGAAGTTCTGGTAGATCATTTTCATTGTAATACAATAAACGCGTGCTTGTAGACAATCTTGTTTGATCTGGCTGTAGCAGTGCTCCAGCATCAATTAGTCCCATGTAACGACCACGCACCTCTATTTTCCCCATTCTGGGTACACCAGCTACTTCTATTAATAATGTTTTTGACAAGCGGGTTCTAAGCCTCTCTGGGTCCACCAAGACTCTTTTCACAGCATGCCAATAACAATTACTACAATTATTATATTTTTTTAGAGATAAACCTTCGGGAACAAATACATCGTCACTAAAAATTGATATGGAAGTTGTCGCAGCCTGACAACTCTGGCTGGCTGTTGCCCAAACATATTTGTCAGCGTCTGCACAGCTTAAAGACATCTCAAATTTCACTGAAGCTGGTTCAATAACGCCATCAAGACCAATAGCTGCGATATAAACGGTACCTTCTTTACTAGAAGGAAGACAATGCCCAGACATCATAGTAATCTTGACAGGAATTTTTGTATTATCAGGTTGGAAAGGTTCACTCGTACGGGCGTAGACTTTGATGGAGCATGTTGCTATTTCTCCAGTGTTTATATTAATTAAAGGTGTTTCGATGAAAATATTTTCTTCTCCAATTATCAGAGGAAACAAGTCCACACAAGCACCCGCACGATTGTCTGGATTAAGTAGAGGATCAGGGTCCTTCAAACCTCCTTTGAGCGATACGGCACGAAGCAAAAAAATAAGTGGTTTATCAGCAACCATTTCTTGATAGCGGAATTCATGAAGATTGATAGGTAAATGATCTATTTCAAAAGTAATACCATGTTGCCAAGATCCTTCTAAAAGAACACGACCGTTGTATACCGCTAAGAACTTCCATTCTCCGGAACCCGCTGGACTTCCATCCAATTTAAGTGAAACTCTTATAACTAGTGGTGGAACGCTCAGTTCAGTTTCTAAGGATGAACTAGTTTCAGCGTGAGTAGTGGCTACGAACTCATTTTCTTTTCCGATTGCGTCGTTCACTGCTTCCTTCACGGGAGTCTTTTTTGGAGGCATGATTGAGCTTACCTAAATTTTCCCATAATAAATTTTCATAAAACAGGACTCCACTTGTGGGGCACACGTAGTGGTTATAATTCTCTTTGCAAAATACTACAGGTAAATGAGAGGTAAGCGATAGATAATTGCACGTGGTTTTATTCTCTTTGGATTGTACATCGATAAAAATAAATTATGCAGAAGGTAGGTACTCCTCATGGCCATAGTGATCGTAGAGTAGAGGTTTTATTCTCTTTATAAAGGGTACAAGGAACCTTTGAGTGCAAGTCTGTGTAGGTATTCCACAGAGCATATAATCACTACGTTCTAAGAGACGGCAGCTTGGTATAAGAGGTTGAGCTCAACATGAATGTATTCAAACGGACACCAACCTAGAAATTCCAACAAAAAGGGCAATACTGCCAACTTAGCGAATAATTATTTCTTGACAGATCTAGTCCTGTACACAATGCACTACCGATATCGATAGAATAGTGATGTACCTATTCATCTATCATTATCGATTAGATAGTGCTGTATCTACTCGACCGTCGATATCGATTAAATAGTGTTGTACCTACTATGCAATCTAATAATATTTAGGTTATTTATTATCTCACATATTCAGTTATCGATATTAAAATAGATTATTGTTATGATTAATTATAATGAAATCCATCTGTGACATAATTATTTTATAAATAACAAATATGAGATTATAATTATTAAGCTTTTTTTTACAAAGATTATTACACATAATTATGTACACAAACAAACATGAGATTATAATTATTAAACTTTTATTAATATAATTATAATAATAATTATAATATAATAATAATTACAATTTTTTACTGAATTTGTTACAATCGATTTAAGGATATCGGAGTCTAGTTTGTCAAGATCTAAAGATGATTTCGCCATCCTTTTTAACGTGGTCTTTGTTTGCAATAAATTTTTCTGCAATCGAATTTCTCTTTTGTTTAAAGGCTTTGTGGCTGTAAAATAAAACATCATTTTAAATTGTTTATAATTTATCGATTACTTATGTTAAAAGAAACTAAAAACGCGTGACTGGGAAACTTATAGCGTGGGGCGCGGTGGGCCAAGGTCCGCTTACGACGCAGGAGGTGGCGGTTTGATTCCCGCCTCGGGACTAATATTTGTACGATCTGCAGATTATTTGTTCGGGACTTCGGGAGTCTTTTTCTACGTACACAAAAATAATTCATTTAATGTGATACTTATACATTATTAAGTATAACAACTATCATAGTAGTACCAATAACACAAGCTTACAGACCCAAAGTGATTCTAGAAGGGTTTTGAAACCCATGTCAAAACCCTAATTAGGTAGGTACTTACCAGTTTTATGACATCTTCTTAGTGTTTTATAGCTTTGGACATAAATTTCATTACTCTCTCTCCTGCTTAGATATTTCTTCTGCAATAAATAAACAATTAAATAATTAGGACATATACTAAAAGGGGAATAAAAAGAATAAAAAGTAGGTAGGTTAGGTACATCATCATCATCACCAGCCTATGATAGTCCACTGCTGGACATAGGAAGGCGTGTGATAGAGGCGCTCCATGGTGATAGAGCTCATTTTCCTGATTTCTTAGATTTTTTCTTTTTTACTTTCTTGCACACATGCTTTTATGTACCTACACTAATTAATTGGTGAACTGAACATACTTTTCCCAAACAGCGGGTTTTTTCAATATCTATCTATGTTTTCTCACCTGCCTTTTTTTCACAATACGATGCAACATGTAGAGGAAACTCAGTAAAAAGGTCATCGGACAACTGTGGTCTAGTGAGCTTTCACCCACAATCGACATCTGAAAATCATAAAAGCACTGGATTCCAATATTGGAAGGAATATTATTGAGGCCTTTTTACTACAGGGGGTACATCGAATTCAGCTTTACACTAACCATGTCGAGTAGGTAGGTAGGTACAGGTTCTTACCGATCGATCAAGTGGAAAACTTGAAAGAAGCATGTCCGTCTTATGTAACTTCTTTTTACCACAAATTGGTACACTTCCTGCAACACCGACTTTCCATGTTAATGATTTTTACACGGTAGATAAGTGCTGTGAAACATATTTCCCAGATCCTCAATGCAAAATCAGGTTTTATTTCTTTGAATCAATCTCAAATTCAAATGTAACAAAAATTTTCTCTTTCCCGCCATTGACCAACAAGAAAAATAAATGCCAGTGCCAACTTAACGAAAATTAGATTAGGTTGCAACGGTTGGCAATGAGAGGCATTCATCGCCATAGTACGATCTCTTGCCTTGTAGTGTCGTAAAATTAATGCCAACTTGAAAAAATAAGATTAAGTTGCAGTGGTTGGCAATAAGAATAATACATCGCCATAGTACGATTTCTTTCCTCCTAGTGTCGACCCCCTGGGTATTCCAAAGAGAAACAAGATCCGTCAAGAGCGAGTGATTTGCGCGCCTAGGGTTTCGAAAAATACAACTCGAAAACCGCTTGGATGCCGTAACAAAGAACAATAGTCAACCATTTGGCATAAAATGCCTTTTGCCGTGTCGTCGCAGGTACCGTACGTAGTTATCCTATTTCATTCCAAAGAGAATAAAGCCTCTTTCTCACAAGCGCGTTTTTGTCACGCAATATTATCGAAGCAATATCAGTTGGACGCGTTTTTTTTCTGCTTCCTGTGATGTTGTCGCGATAATTAATTATAGATAATATGCAATCTTACTCACAACTGCTATGCTCATAATCATTACACGACAGGAAAGAATCAGTCACCTTATGACATAGAGATTCAGGCCCAGAGATAAACATAATTAAAATATTTTGTAGGTACCCCAGGGCGCGGCGGGGCGCGGGGCGGTGGCGGCCGTTGGTTGTAGTGATGGTGGCGCGGGGTTTTAAATTGTTTAAATGAGTGATAAAGCGCAAGGCACTTAATAATGTATATGTACCTACAGCTAGACGGTTATGCCCACAGAACACTAAACTCCTGGTTATGCTATTATGCGAGACAGGCTTCGTTCCGGAGACGGCGGTGAAGTGCTGCGCGATAAAAACGCAAATGTTGGGGAGGGGATTTCAACCTATAAAATCTTCTTTTTGTTTCGCAATTTTCGCTATTTCGCATTTCGCAATTCTGTCTATTCCAGCCATAGAGCATTTCTTCTTATTTAAGTAGGTAGTTCTAAATGCTTGACTTGACTTAATAAATATTTTAAAACTCACGCGATCTGAACACATAATTATTAGTACTAAATAAACGCGATAAATACCCGTTATATAGTACTAATAATTTGACTTGACTTCTTCGCTAAGGTACCTAGTTTTTTAAGCTCCTCTAATAATAATAACTCCAGCATTGGACCAGTTGGACACTGGCAGAAAAATGGCAAATCAGACACATACATATTGCCAGGCCATAACGAAGAAGTCAAGTCAAGATTCCAGCGTAGCCATTGGGGATCATTTTGGTCTGATTAGGCCTTTTTTGAACCTCTGTGGATCTTTTGCGGACCGACATGCTCTGTAGATCTGATAGGAGCAAAACGGCTTCATTATGATGTGTGAATTGTCCAACATTATTTGATTATTGTTTTTTATTTATTATTTAATTATCACTAGGTCACTTTATTAACGAATATTATACGCTGTAGCATGCGCTGTAGTAGCAGGGAATACTAATAATAGTAACTAACATGGTAGTTGCGTTGAGCTTTAAATGCCGTATTATAGTTCATTCCTCAACGAAAGATTAATTGAGATTGAGAAGCAATGTATGGTTTAATTATCTAGTTTATGTTCAGTACTTATATGAATTCATTTCATGCTACCGTATCTATGTTTTTTAGTTAGGGTCTTATTTTTTCTATTTAGGACATCGACCAGTGTTAAATTTTTACGACCGTCAATAGTTTTATTGTCATATTTCCCAGTGTGACGAAACTCTGGAAATTTATTATTTTGTTTTTCTTTGCGAGGAGGATGAATTTTACTCTATCGTTAGCATGTTCCTTGATATGCAACATGGAGATTGAACATTTAAATTAAAGAAACAAATCAAAACACCAATGCCACTTTTAATTGTAATTGTTATTGGAGACGAACGTCTCCTGGTGAGACTCTCTTTGTTTTAAATGTATTTTGTATTTTTTGTTCTTAGATAAATAATAGATAGTTCCGAATAAAAAATATAACGAAAAAGGAAAGGAAAGTTTCTTAACTAGTTCAATATTGAAAAACACATATAGTGTAGGTACATAAATTTATATTTTTATCTATTGATAGTAGTTACAGAGGTGCTTGCACTATCTATTTTCAGCATTTGCTAGTTTACTGAACTGATTTTTTTGTTTGTATTTCGTTTCAGAACAAATTTGCGTTCGGTTCAGAACTTTTTTATTTTGACTACCGGCAACACAGAGCATATAATCACTACGTTCTACCTCAGTCATTTCATGTCAAGAAAGTTTCTTCGTAAACAAAATAAATTTCTATGAATTCTACTAGAGAAATTCTTCCAAATGCTCTCATAGGAAACCTGTTATCTCCGGTCCACTCCGAAAAGTGAAGATGTATACGCTACTGAATGGATTTTATAAATACATGGTCCAGAAAGATGAATACTGCGTGTTGATATTAGGACTCGACAATGCTGGCAAAACAGTAAGAAAACTCTCAAAACTCTTCGGAAAACTACCCTGCACTTAATAAAACGTTTTTTATATTAATACTTTTGTTTTCAGACGTACTTGGAAGCTACTAAGACCAAATATAGCAGAAAATACAAGGCAATGAACCCGAATAGAATAACCACTACAGTCGGGCTAAATATTGGTAAAATAGATGTTGACGGCGTTAGTCTCAGTTTTTGGGACCTTGGAGGGCAACAGGAATTGCAATCTTTGTGGGACAAGGTAAAATTCTTGCGAGAGAGCCTTTCTAAAAGTGATCACACTTTTGTACCTTGATGCAGAACAGACTGATTAACAGTCTGTTTAGTGTCTCTAAAAGGGTTTAGAGTGAATATTCCAAATCTTAGAAAGCCATTCAAAAAGCATGAGAACTTTTCTAAAATCAATATGTTTCAAAAATACTTCTCTATGCATAAGTGTCAAGGTAAAAAAATTATATGTATACTTGATAATTTTCCTCATTTTTACAGTATTATGCCGAATGCCATGCTGTTATTTATATAGTTGACTCTTCAGATAGAGATCGAGTTTCAGAATCAAAAGAAACATTTGGTAAGTAACCTATTCTTTCACTTTTATGTGAAAGAACAAAATAAGTATAAATAATAACTTTAAGTATATTCACAATTCCTACAATTTCGAAGACAACCAACATAAGATTAACTCGGTTCAGGGCTTTGAACAAGTACAGCACATTGCACATAAGGATCCTGTTCAATTTGAACTTAGTTTTTACTAATGGTGAAATTCAAACTTAGTTATGCAAAGGAAGGGATAGAAAACCTATCCCCTGCAGAAAATCCTTATCAAGCATTATTCCTTTGAGCTGTTGTGACAAAAATTAAAACATTAAGGTCACTTGGCTACTTATGCATATAATTATGTATATGTACTATGCATGTCTATATTCTAGGCATGTATATCTATCTATTTAAATATGCATTGTATTATGTATATCAGTCATCTAGTACCCATAACACCAGCTCTGCTTAGCTTGGGGCTAGGTGATGCTGTGTGGTTTGTTTAGCATTTGATATTTTGTATGTTTGATGTTAGTATGTTGGCTATGTGTATAAACTATACTATACTTTTAACCAAATCATAAACTGCTGGAGAGGCTCATCTCTGAATAGCAAAACAAATTCAAAATAAAGCTAGACAGTTCACACAGCATCAACTAACCCACAGGGCTTGTGCTGTGTGTGGGTAGCTACTCAAATTATAATACCTAGATACCTAACTGTTATACTTAAACATTAATTATATCACAAATATTCTTCTGTAAAATTCTGTAAATATTATTTCTGTAAATAAAACCACTTAAACCTGAAACTAATAGCTGGAGACTGCAGAAACTTTTATTGCATATTAATTATTTATAAATTAAATTTCTTGACATATTTGCCTCATTTTCCTAAAGAATTTAATTTTTATATTAATCTTATGTAACAAATGTAATAGTTTATATTGTCTTACTTACATAATAATAAATAAATAAAGTATTTTTTTTCCACAGAATCTAAACACAACTTCCTGTTTTGAATGAAATCCGTTGCCTGCTGTGGCACTCACATAATTGCTTTAAGCCTAATCTGTATTTCTTCTATTCCAGACAGAATGATAGCGTCAGATCACCTGTCTGGCGTCCCCCTCCTGGTGCTAGCCAACAAACAAGACATTCCAGACTGCATGGGAGTGCATACAGTCAAGCCTATATTCAACCAGAACGCTCACCTGATCGGGGCGAGGGATATTATGCTTATGGCGACATCTGCTTTAAATGGGTAGGTAATGGATGAACTTAAAGCTAGAATCACACTATTGTGGTGTAGTGAGGTGGCTAATCCTAGAAGCATACCAGTTTCACACATTTAGATTAAGTTTTGTATTTTCAATCTGAAATTTATGGACATGACTTATATGTTTAGACATATTATTATTGTGTTGATGTGTGCATTAAATGTGTGCAAGCCATATTTTTGCCATGCCTCACCACATTCCACTATGGTTATAGCTTTGAGCCCGTTTCACATGCACCTGATTTCTGTCAAACTATCATCAGCCGATGGTAGTCCACTGCTGGGTTTAGGATCCCCTAATGAGCGCACAGACTCAGTTCAAGGAGAACATATGATGATCTGCAGTTCAGGGATTCAAAGTGGATCTTGTAAAACAAAGCGCCATCTTATTGTGACTGTCCGCACCACAATAGTAACTGGAATTGTCGATAGATGGCGTTGTTTTGTTGGCTAACCATATTTATTCATATTCCAATAATAATACATAATTATTGTAAGAAAATGCCTCTCTCGCTCTCGGTTCCCCTTAGTAGCCCTGCAAAAAATCACTCTTTTTATTTTAGATACGAAGTGATAAGATTTATGTGTCATTTTAGGGAAATACCTTCTAAGAGAATAATCATATTAATCATTTTGGTATATATGTATGGGAAATTCATCCTACCTAAGTGTGGTTACATTACAGTAAACTTAACTTACTTCGTATTAGGAACCTACGAATACGACCTGTTTTACCATTGTGCTATGTATAATATTTGAGTCACACATAATCGTTAAATGTATTGTCAATGATTTATCGCACTTAGATCACCAAAGTCAGTCCATGTATGCATAACCTTAGTCAAATACATAACAGACTAACATTGTAACATCCTATGCATATGCTTGATCAGTATACCTACGGCTATACATGGTCCTCTCCCAAACAATGGTTTTCATCTGACATAATCGCTGTTGACCTATAACTGTAGTCCTTCTGTACGCCAAGCACGGGGATTGTTCTCTAGGGTAGAATAGACAATAATGGCATCGCATCGCAATACATTGCGCACATTATTGACGTTGAAGAAATTAATTTCAAATAATTTACGCATTCGATGACAAAGTGACGTAATTTTTCACTATTCTACCTTAGACAAGAAAGCCCGTGCTTGCCCTACTGGTAGGTTCCTCAGAGAGGGGTAATCGAAACCGTAACCTGCGTCGTAGGGCGTCGCCAAGAGTTTAAAAAATGTACCTAACCTGACTGCAAAGCAACCGTGCGCTGGCGAAGACCTTGGCGTCGGTCGTAGGGGATCTTCGCCTGCGCCGCTGATGTATCATCCAGAGTATATAGGATCTATGTTGGTTTTATCGTGCACCACTATAAAAAAAACAAAATGGCGGCGGGGTACCAAGCCAGGCTTAGAACGAAAATCTTCAAACCCCTTTTCAAGTGACATTTATACATATTGTAACTAATACCCTAGTGTCTACAGTCTCCTTATTTTAGTAACTTTTACTTATTACTCGGTACTTTTCAAATTGTCTTGTCAATGTAATGTAATTAAATTACAATGCGATTATGTAGGTTAGGTACACATAGGTATCGGTTGATCGTCTCGTCTCGGTGCGAATTATTTTTTTTTGCTGGTTTTTTGTTTTTTTTTTTTTTTGGTTCTGTAAAGATTAAAACTAACGGAAAAGTTAAAGCCATGATAATTATATCAACTTCGGCAAAATTGAATTTTGGATGCATTTGGGTATATGTTGATTTTCAGCGCAATCTCACAATTTACCAATGGCTCCGATAATGACAGTAAATCGAAGTTAGTTTTTGAATAACGTAATAGAAAATTTACGAACATTTACGGCAATATAGGTACTTTTCCGCAAGTTTTATTCCTTAAACTTCGCAAAAAAAAAAACAAAATAAAATATCAACATCGTGTCGAAACACAAAACGAACAACCTTAAAAGATCACAGAGTCACATTGAATTGAAAGACTATTTATAAGTTATAGTTTTGAAGTACTGCTATAGGTAAATATATAGCTAAGTATTTACCTATAGCAGTATTTCAAAAACATTATCTCATTCCTCTACCTACATTATCTTATCTATTCTTCGTAAACAGTATAATATGTACTTTACCTACTTACTACCTACACAAAATGTCTATTGATCGTTACATTACATTGAGTGCCTGATGGATAATAACGTTTCGAAATGGCTATGGAGATGGGTTAAATAATAGAAATTATATCGATCGACAACACGCTACGCTACGAAAACCGGGATTTCCAATTCGATAGTTGTCTGAAATAATAATAAATAAATAATCCTGGATAAGTCATAAAGCATCATTAAGCCCCCTATCATCTATCAAATTAAAAAGGTTAATGACTCGATATGCTATTAGTATACTTTATACCCATTTTATCAATTTTACACGTAATCCATTGTCATAGCCGACTAAGACCGGTAATTGCAACAGTAATGTGTGAAGACATTAACGTTGAAATATTTTAATTTCAGTGACGGCGTCGATGAAGGCATTCGATGGCTGGTGGACTGCATAAAACGGAACAACGTGGATCGCCCGCCTCGGAACCACGATGAATTATAACAACGACAATGAATAATAATTAGTTTTATGAAGATAATGCGTCTCGTCATACCCTATTGTTCATCGGAAAATAGCACATGCACGGACGTTATTGCTATCCTTTTTCAATGATAAAATTATATCTTTGATTAGATAGGTTTGTGGATATTTGAGTACCTGCAGCTGATAAACTATGATAACAGTACAGTTTGCTGCGTCGTGAATTGATGTGTGATTTTGTGAGATGTTTTTAATAAAGAGGTTTTCGTAAAGTTTAAGTGTTATTTGTTTTGGAATCATGGCGTATCCTATGTATGAAGTTGAATGGAGTGTGCTGCCGCCAGAGTTGAATAGAAGGTAGGTGGAGTGATGACTAGATAGTTGGAAACACAAATAAAAACATCAACCTAATGGTTAGTAGTACCTACATTCTGTAATCTAATGATAATAGAGCAGACTTCAGGTTGTGTTCGATTGGTCCAAGAGTCCTGTAAGGTCTAAAGGAAATTAAGCATTTTGATTATGATTTTTTGATTTTGTACCTATAGTGAAAATTGTTTTTCATCATTATTGTTTGTGACATTAGAAGGTAGCTTGCAAGCTTGCGAATTCAAACAGGACATGAAACTATTTCATAAATCCATGATGTTAGGCATTTAATAGCGTCCAGTTAAGGTTCTACCCTTATACCTGCTTGCCTGCTACTGTTTTATGAGAACCTTCCTACCCAAAGCAGCTGCTAGAAAATTAAACTCGCCGCTCTCCATTATGAATTATGAGCATTTGGAATCTGTCCTTGTGTAGTGAACTAATTTAATATCCATTAAATTGAGAACTAGCATCTCACGTCCCTTTTCTCGAGGAAAATTCGTCCAAAAATGGTAATGCATGGTGATTTGATTCTAGTTATTCTTATGAAGCTTTGGCTGTATATTTTTTATGTTAAAGTCCGTAAATAATACCTAAAAGGAATAATAAATATAGTGAATACTAATAATTTTATGAGAAACTGAATTTTTTATTTTAAAAGATTTTGAGTTGATCTCAGATAGAGAAACGTCATGTGCGAGTCACGGCCGCCATGTTGGATTTCGTGCAACGCACCACGGAAATGTCAGCTGGCAATTATTGTTCAATTTCCACTGAATTATTTGTAATAAAACATTGAATTTCAGTTAGTTTTTTTGTTAGTGAGACTCACAAAATGTATAAACGAAAGTTCTGTAAAACCGAACATAAATAGTAGTAAAAAATTATGTGAGAAGTGATCTAAGGTGGCGTGAGATTTCTCTTGCATTTCTATGGTTTGTGACGAAAGAATATGCTGATAGACCTAATAGAATACGTATAAATTGTTGTTTTGTTCCATAAGTTATTATTTGAGTGTATAGAAGTGTTAAGTTCTTAGATAAAGTGTGTTTATTCAACTGGTTTTTGACCCCACAATAATTGCACCTGGCCTGTCATTACGATACTGTGATTGCTGATACCGAAGAACATCTGTCCATTATCACCAGGAACAATAACTAGCACCATGAACGGCTCAGAGTCTGGGTAAAGTATTTACTTGTTACTCACTGTAGGTTAGTTTATCAAGATGAGAAGTATGAGATTCAACCCATACCATCAGCTATTTATCAGCTATTAGCTATTTATTCTGGAAAAAATCCTGTTTCTTGACATTCAAGTTTTGGACACTTCACTGTACTGCATTGGCCAGCATAGCGAGGAATCTCACCGACTCAATTACAATTATCTATTTCATTGGTAGTTGACTCGAGTTGTGTATGAATTGCACAGGGTATTGTTCATCAATTGTGTCTATTGTAAAATTCAGTCTATTATGGTTAGGATTCCTAACTATTATTATAACAAACATACAGCATGAACAACTTACCTAAGCTTATACTGTGAAAGCAACTGTAATTTAGTCAATATTTAGTAATAGATGTGCACCTACAAACCAACAAATGAATATCTATGTTTATAGGGAATAAACTCAATCAATAAATCAAAATCAAAAGTGAATAGAGCTTGTAATTTGCATGTACTTACTGTCTATCCAAAAAAGTCAGTGAATAATATCTATAAGACCATAAATATTTGAGCATGACAAACCCTATTATCTGTATAATAGGACACAATTTTGATAAGTATGCATAGCCCTCATTTTTAAAAAAGAACAAAATTATATATTAATTAGCTGTTTTTAAATTTTATTTATAAGGAGACGAGCCTCAAGGGGCTTTAATTTCATCCTTCGTTTACCAAGGAAAATTAAGGATGCAATTATGCATACCTGAGAACATAGTCTTATACATTATATGTAATAGGCTATGTATTATACTGAAAATATGTGACCTGCAGTGTCTCAAACTCGAGTGGAGCCGCAGGAAGATAGCATAAAATACTTTAATGGTAAATAATATACTAAAATTAATCAATTTATTTGTTCTTTTCAGATTTAATCCTGCATTTAACATTGCAACTATAAAACAAGTTGTCAATGAAGCTATTGAGAGAGGTAAGTTTATTAAACAAGTACCTATCATTAATTGACCCTAGTAAAATTATCTATCAAAAATAAACAAATTTCTATAGGTACAGGCTTACTTAAAGTATCAGAGAGAGGTTAAGGTTTTTGTTCATTTCTTTACTTTACCCTAAAATATTAAAAAAAATCAAAGTTCACTTATTTTCCTTGTTTCTACTATGTAATTTGATTTTAATGGCATTTCCAAGAGTCCTGTAAGGTCAAGAAAAATAACAGACATTTCAAACACTGGTTGTGATTGTGAGGAGTATCATTTTAATTGATTCAGTCTGACCCTTCCCATTTGACCTTTCTTAACATAGCTAGAATTGTTCCAAAATCTAGCTCTTTATGTGAGGCTTCTATCATAGAACCTTATCTATATAATTAACCTTCTCTGTTAAATCTAATATCTTTATAATCTTAAGAGGTATTTAGATTGTTTGCTCAAACTCTTTGCAGCATGACAAGATTTTATGAGATAAAATATGTTCTAGAAAACAATGCATACTTTTTCTGATGTATTTATGTAATTTTTTTTATGACTAACTTGTAGATAATACTCCATAATGGTATAATTTCAGATGTCGCAAACTGAGACTTAAAAAAAGGTCCTTTCCATAATAATTGAAATAAAAACGATAGCATACTTTTTTTTATCTAAACTTACCAAAAGCCAAAAACTTTCAAAACCAAAAATTTTCAATAGATCACACTATAGCAATCTTTAAAAACTTTTAAAAGTTGAACCTTGTTTACATACAGCAAAATGTTTGATGAAGATTTGATTTTGATAAGCCATTTAAAGTACCTTTATTTTCATTTGCCAGAGCCATTTATGACTTTTTGTAGAGTATCATGAGAATCATAGAGCAACATAATATCAAAAGAGAATAAATTGAATTAAAACACTACATTGCACTGAATATTATTCTATTTGGGGCATATAAACAATAAATTCCCTTCCCATCTGACCTTTCAACTTAATGTTATTGAAAGTTCTTAGAGATCAGCCTGGCACTTTATTATGAAGGTGTTTAACAACCTCTGTGGAGGTTGCAGGTTTGATTCTAGTCTCAGGGCAAATGTTTGTATGGTCAGCAGGTATTAGGTTCAGGGTGTTCTGGTTGTTTTCTATGTAATATCTTGCTCAGCTATTTTCTATTATAACATGAAACTTAAGGAAACCCTTTCGTTCGACCTAGATATCTATCAAATACATAAGTTATCTGACAAAAAAATGGAATAGAAATTACCTAAAAAATCATTCTTCAGGATGTCTACTTACACCAACCAACTTGCTAACAAATCATATTAAAGTTTCTCCTAGTGGAATTGATAGTTCATATGACCTGTAGCGTAATTCGACCAGTTTCATTTTGATGACAGATGAAGATATTAGGTTTAAAGAACTTTTATTTCTCATAAAAACTTTACAGTTCACTTAAAATGAGATAAATCTAAACAGTAATTATGTACTAAATCTAAGATTAACTAAATAAATGACTCCTGGGCTCTGATGCTTAACTAAAGGTATATGATGATGACTAATGATTTTATTTATGAGTTTTATATTTATATTATAGTTGTTATTATATTATTCTATTGAGTAGACATGTGCCCTCAGCATATTTTTATACACATTAATGCTATCACATTCTTTTATGTTATTGGGTAAATTATTAAAAATACGTGCTCCCATATTATGAATGTATCCCAAAATCTTATAATAACCACTAAAGACCTCTATACACTGGCAGCTTGAAGGAGTCATTCTAACTGCTGCCTATGTATCTAGGCCTTAAGATATCCATAAACTTAAGACCGTCACTTTACTAACCTGAACATAGAGTAGCTTTATCCATGCTCATTTAACAGATGTCTATGTAACCTAATAACCAGCATAACAATGCACTGATGAACCCTTCTATGTGTGTGTGTCGTGTAAACAGTAGCGCCGGTTTCAGTCCGCATGCCCACACCGACGCGGCTCCGAGACTTGATACGTCAGATCCGGGCTGCGAGGACGGCGGCGGAGGAACGCAGTGTGGTCAACAAGGAGTGCGCTTACATACGGTCCACTTTTAGAGAAGAGGACAGCGTTTGGAGGTGAGTTGATTGAACAGATGATGAAAGCCACTGTGATATTTTTTTTAAATCTCTATTTTATTTTAAACAGGGTTTTAAATAATTATGTCACCCTTATAAATTAAGTCTTAAATTACTAATCAGATTATGATCTTTTTTTGAGAGCTGAACGGTATTTTTCTATCAGCGCCCTGGCGTACTGGGACATTGGTTCTGAAAGGATACCGTTGCACCCTCCTACCTTCCAGAAGATATGATGATTATCAAACAAACTTCGACGACTGTCTTCGCCCCACGCACACTCTATTAAAATGTTGATCTAATTTAATCGTGGAGTTGGTTTCTACTGTTAAAGTTGTCATTTCCTCCGTCCATAAATTCTGTTCTGAACATTCGCTATACTTCGATATTAGCGGTCCGCCCTGGCTTCGCATGGGTATTACCCGAAATTTTCCAAATTTATACAGATGAAGTTTTCTTACGGATCCCGAACTTTTTACTAAATTCTCTATAGCCAATGTTCAGGGATAATGAAATGAAGGATTCTTATGGTGAAAGAATATTTCAAAACGGTCCGTCGTCGGTCGTTTCGGAGATTCAATTCAAACAAACAATAAAATCTGTTCTCTTATATCAGTATACATTCGCATTAAGCTAATTTTAACGACACATATCACTTATATTAAACTGTGTCCCACCCAATACGAGTAGTCAAATGTTTAACTTTATGGAAAAAAAATTGTGTCTGGCTAAGCGAGATAAAACTGTGATGTTGGCTTTCAAGATCAAGAAGGCTTTTACGTCCTCAAGAGCCTCTGTGAGTATTTAAAATATCAAGAGAGCTTGAATCTGCTGACACCCATTCAAAGAGTCAGGTGGTTGAGCTAATTGTTTCTGCCTCCTCACGTTTCAATCTTTTGTGGATTGAATTTCGGGTAGACCTTGACAATGGCGACAGACAACAATAGATAGAAAATATTTTAATATACCACACAAAGAAAAAGAACATTATAAACATACATGCTTAAAGTAATTATGTACAAGAATAAATTTATGAGATAGTTTTTAATTTTACTAAATAACTAGCAGCCCGCCCCGGCTTCGCACGGGTATTTTAAAGAATTTTAAGTTCTTACACACACACACACGTTAGATAAGGTACTTTATTATTGAAGTTTTCATAAGGATCACTAACTTTAAAAATATTCTATAGCCTATGATTATCATTCTAATGATGAATTTTTTTCCAAAAAGGTCCAGTAGTTTTAGAACCTATTCAATTCAAACCACAAACAAACAATAAAATCTTTCCTTTTTAAAATTGTACCTTTACCTCCTTTACTTATATAAAGACTTTTCTCTCGCACCGCTATATCGCCTACATCGCATGGTTTGTATATTTTTTGACATTGAGTTTCCTCTCGCACCCCAGTAACGAATTGTGATATCTATGACAATCCATAACTGACACTGGCGGAGTCGTCGTAGCAAAAGAAAGCGGTGCCATAAAAAAAGAAGTTGAAGTTGAGTCACAGCAAAAGCGAGCAGCGCAAAAAAAGAAAAAAAAAGAAGTTGATGTATAGCGCTATGGTTTTATTATTGAAGTTTTTATACGGATCTCTAACTTTTTTGAAAATATTTTATAGCCTATGTTCATCACGGAAATTTTAGGATTCTTATGGTGGAAGAATTTTTCAAATTGGTCCAGTAGTTTCGGAGCCTATTCAATTCAAACAAACAAACAAACATACAAACAAACAAACAATCAAATCTTTCCTCTTTATAATATTAGTATAGATAAAATTATCTAACATAAATATCTAGACCCGTATTTGTATCTATAGCAGTTGAATGGATCAGGCTAATGAAAAAAAAATACTATCTAGATTTTTATATTGATTTTTTGTATTTATTACGATTGTAGTACAAGAGACTCTTGGAGTTGCTAAGCAAGCAAGATAGCTGTGTGTAGCTTCTAAATGGAGGAACCGACTTGGGTTTTTTTATGTAATAAATAGAATATTTATTTATTGTACCATCAAAAACTAAGGGTACCTTACCTATAGTTGAAGAAAATCAACCACTGTATTATAGTAAGATCGTGAAAATGATCATGTAATGAAAAATCAAGGGGTTATCACATCTTGTAGTCTTTAGGTCCTAAAACCTACTTTTAGACCTTAGTTTGATCTATAGGTATATAAAATGTATCATCATCATCATCCGCCTATGTTAGTCCACTGTTGGACATAGCATAGGCCTCCCCTAATGAGCGCCATAGCGCCCTGTCTTCGGCTTGTCGCATCCAGCATCTGCCAGCAGTCTTTCGCAGATCGTCATCCCACCTGGCCGGAGGGCGTCCTACACTACGTTTACCGAGTCGCGGTCTCCACTCAAGAACACGTTTACCCCAGCGGTTATCGGTTCTTCGCGAAATATGGCCGGCCCACTGCCACTTCAGTTGGCTAATTCTCTGAGCTATGTCGATGACTTTAGTTCTCTGTCGGATGAATTGGTTACGAATCCTATCCTTCAGAGAAACTCCGAGCATAGCTCTTTCCATAGCGCGCTGAGCGACTTTGAACTGGTGGACCAACCCTATCGTGAGTGTCCACGTCTCAGCTCCGTAGGTCATGACTGGTAGGACGCACTGATTAAAAAACTTTCGTTTTCAAACATTGCGGTATGGATGACGAGAAGACTCGACGTAATTTTCCGAACGCTGCCCAGCCTAGCTGGATCCTCCTCTTGGCTTCCTTCTCGAAATTGTTTTTACCCAACTGCAAAATCTGCCCGAGGTAAGTGTACTCAGAAACAATTTCGAGAAGGTGGCCATGTACGATCACCGGTCTTGGATCAATGTGGGCATTGATCATGACTTTGGTTTTATCCAAATTCATGCCAAGACCGATACATCGGGAGGCTGAAGCTAGACTGTCCAGCATCCGGTTCAGCTCCTCTAGCGACTCCGCCATTAAGACTATGTCATCAGCGAATCGCAGGTGTGAGATGTAGTCGCCGTTTATGTTGATGCCCTTGTCTTTCCAGTCCAGCGTCTTAAACATATCTTCCAACGCGCTCGTGAACAGTTTCGGGGATATGACATCCCCATGCCTCACTCCTCTGCGCAGTTGGATCGGTTTAGTCTGCTGGTCCTGTACTCGGACACTCATCGTAGCAGCTTCGTAGAGACATCTCAGCACCTCGATATAACGATAGTCTACTTGGCATCGCTGTAAGGATTGTAAAACAGCCCAGGTTTCAACGGAGTCAAAGGCCTTCTCATAGTCCACAAAAGCCAGACACAGGGGCTGATTATACTCTTCGGACTTCTGTATAATCTGCCTATTGAGATTGTGTGTTATAAAATGTATATAACACACAATCTCAAAACTATAGCACGTTAAAAAGTATTAAATGAAATGTCACAGTTCATTAATCACAGTAATTAAACTATTTTTAAAAGTATATTTTATCGGGTAATGAAGAATTTAGAAAACCTAGTCCCTCTCCTTTAAGAACTCATTCTGTCGTAGGGTAAGTATTACGAAAATGTTACGCAATCTATTTCCTTATTTTGATTCATTATAAGCCACAGAATACACGAAGTACTGTACCTTTATGGCCACGGTTCGCCAATTTTCCTGGTGCACAATTATCTGTCTGTCAAGAACAAGGGTAGGGCGGAATTGCGACTTCCGTTCCTATTTCCATGGTATAAGATGGAACGCCTTTTTGATGTTCCTTGCTTCCTGGCTTCTGACAATAAGAATTTTAAAATTATAATAATGGAATTGGAACTATGTACGTACTTTCCTTAAGGTGTTAACCCCCACCCAAACAAGTACATACTGGCACCTATTTTATCTTTTTACGTTGAATAAAGAAAAACTCTGTTATACATAGTTTTATTTTATATAGCTTAGGCAATGATACGAAGTTGTATATATGTATTACATAATTCTTCAGCTGATAGCTACATAATAAAACGTGATATTTTAATCCTTATATCATCATCAGCCCATAATAGCCCACTGCTGGACATAGGCGTCCTCTAATGAGCGCTATAGATGGCCTAAATATACTTAATCCTTATATATTATTGTTAAAATATCTTACGAAGTTATAATCATACTCGTACCTAAGATCCATAACGAGGTCGTATCCACCACAATATCAACCTCGGTTTCTAATTGACTGCTCTCATTTATTATTATATATCACCGTACCGTAAAGACTTCACGGATAAATTAATAATGTTACTTGGTTGTATTTTGATAGGCTGATTAAAAGTTTCTTTGAAAATAACCTTAGTGGACTTAGGTAATATCAATGTCATAAAATGCAGTTCCATTATAATTTATTTATTAAGACAGCTATTACAGTATGTATGAAGGAATAAGCTATTGTACATTTATTTGGAATCCTACCCTTACAAACGATGTGAAACAATTAGCCAAAACATTTAATTTTTTTTTAAAGAAAAATTTGATTTAAAATATTGGCTTTCAGGTAGATTGTTATAATAGATGTCATAAAAATATCACCAAACTGACATGAAAAATATTCTTAAAAATATTCAATTACGTATGATTTTATGTATAAACTCTTTTGCCTCTTAAAACTATCACAATACGCATACATACATATAATAATAATGGCGGAGGCATGCTTTAGTAAAATAAATTATATTTAATGGAACCCCTTTATTGTTGGAGATTCTATTGAATTCTGATTCGCGCACTCGTAGTCAATTCCAATGAATATAGAACGAATACGATTGACCTCAATCCCACCCAGCCGATCCCACATAATAGAAATGGCCCGAACGGGAATAACAATAAACCCTTCCTTTTACGAGACTTCCCAAAAGAAACATTGTTTATATATACGAATAGAACAGTTACGACACAAGAATATTATTGGTACAAAATTAAACGAAAACATGGGGCCAAAACTCGACTTGACAAGTCGAGTTTTGGCCCCATGACCCCATCATGTACGTAAGTACCTACTACGTGCTTACTGAAGAAGGTACTTACTAGCTGCATATCCTTACTTCATTTAAAAAACAGACTTCTCTACGACAATACTTATTTTCAAGACCACACTACGTGTCAGTGCATTAAAGGGACAGATCAATGTATAGTGCGGTTTCCATCGACGTATCACACCGCATATAAATATCAACCAAAGCAAACGTTAGATCACTGGAGTGCATATTCATGTCGCATTGTCGCAGGCTACATAATATTTACATGTCTTATGACCTCAATAAGGTAAAACCTTGGCGTAACGCAGCAAATGAGCGCAGATTTTGTGGCAAATATACGATGTCTGTCTGGCTTTTAGCTTGATAGGTATGATCAATGAGATTTCAGTAAAGAAATACCGTACGTTTTACTTAAGTTAGTGAAGCTTAACTGAAGTTAGTTTTAAGACCAATTCCTTCCACCATCCACAATTATCCCATGACCTATGTATTCCTAATAATTACGGAGTTTCAACTGATGACCGAATGAGATTGTTTTGCAAAAGCGTGCTTCACATTCCGTCACGATTTCAAGAGATGATAACGCTTTTCTTTCAACATTATAACAAACTTTTTTCACAAAAATTCGAAACCATCCGACGACGATTTTACGTTGAACTGCTTTAAACCATCATCATAACATCTATAAGGCTGCACGCACTGCTCAAACTATCAAACAAAAAAACATGTGGTTCAGGAGAACAACTGCAAAGAATGAAGCAAAAGCAACTGACAAGTCAAACTTATCCACCCCTTTTGTGCTGTCTAGGGCTACAAATCACTGACTGATGTTAATATTAATACAAAACAAAATCTCCAAACAGATGTCGGAACATCGCGAAGCTCCTCTACATCCATATGCTGGGCTACCCAGCACATTTCGGCCAGCTGGAATGCCTGAAACTCATCGCCTCGCCTCGCTTCACGGACAAGCGAGTGGGGTATCTCGGGGCGATGCTACTATTGGACGAGCGGCAAGACGTTCATTTGCTGATCACCAACTGTTTAAAAAAGTAAGTAAACTCAGGGCACAGATTTTCGTATTGTCTTATCTTAGTGTAAGATTTCACCTCTCAACTCCTTGTAAAGTTGTATCCTTTTTATGCAAGCAGAATGTTAGGGTACCTAATCTGGAATGCTAAAAACGTTTGCAAAAACGTGACCCGTATAGTTTCATGATTCGTCCGAAATAATACAAATCTTTACTTGAAAACGCAGTTGACACGCCTTTGCCGGTCTTATTTACACTTAAGTGTGGAAAAGCTAAGCCATAAAAGAAATATTATCAAAATGGAACGCATTAGCAATGTTAATCAGCCGGTTTCACTCCACTTTGACAGCGTAATGCAAGTTTGGTAACTGCATAATTAATTCAGCAGTGTACTGGAATGGAGATTACTACCCCGCGCCGTACCGTTGAAGTCATCTAACTGTTGTTATTCAGGCTAGCTGCTAGCTTATCTTGAAAATTACATGGCATAATAGGATTAACTGGACCGTTGGCACGTCTGTCTTAATGAGCGAAACTCATAATAGAACTTACTCAGCCGTACTTTGTCTAAAAGTAACATAATATTTCCATTTTAGTCCGGCAACCTCCTTGCCGTAAAAGTAAATTTAAAAAATCTTGTTCTTTATTGCAAAAGTTTATTAGTCTCGTAATACCCTAAAAAGAGAGAATACGACCTAAGTCCAGGCAATTACGAAGAAACTGCTAATCCTATATTGGCATTTGAAAGCCCTTTAAATGGCCTTCATAATTTGCGATTTTATGGCGAAGGCAATTAAAGGGCTTTCACGGCAAATGCTAATATAGGATAGGTGCTATCGAAATTGCACATCAGCAGAGAACTAGTAGGCTGATGATTTTGATGTTGAGATGAGAGTTCATTGAAAATGTCAAAAATCTGAGACCCGCTACTTTATAAGGTTACGACGCCAATCAAACTGCAGGACTATGGCCTAAAACTTGCATAGGAAAGTATTCTCCTATGCAACTGTACAAAGTATTCTTTGTACGTGACCCGCTAAACATTTTCAGCCAAATCAAAATCTTTTATTTCCAACCTTATTATTCTAAGTTTCCAACACTTGGAAGAGCGGTTATAAAAGGTCTAATTTGTTTATAGTATTTGAACACGCTACCACAAAACTATCCATCGTTTCACCAATAAATCCTACGTTCATTTAGGCCCACCTTCTGACCCATTTCGTTGAGGTTTATCAGATCACGTCGATAAAAATGGCTACGAAATGAAATATTGCCCATTGATGACTATGCTACGGCGGTATGCATCGATGAATATTAATACCCATTGTCTTATACACAAATTGTTTTTAGCATTCACAATGAGTCACTGCTTTTAAATCTCTTTGTGATAATTATGATGCTCTGATTGGATTGATTATTATGTTCGTGTAATGAACTAAATGGAATGAATTTTTTTTTATAATTCGTTCTACCGATGATTTTAATAAACTGTTATCTTACGGGCGCGTTTTTATAAATCAACTTGGCATACCCTTTACACAGGTGTTGAAATGTGTGTTATATACATGCTGGCAATTATATTATATCTCTAGTTATTTTACCCTTCACTTTAAAACAAAAAACGGAACTGCAGCTTAGCAAAACATAAAACTACAGTGATGTTCAATATGTTTATCGATAGGTTTCTGATAATTAACTGCTATTAATACAAAACTAGGTATTATCGAACCAAATATCATATTCTTCTTATTAAAGTGCGTAAGACTTCGCACTCAGGGTAATCTCTAAAAAATTATATGATATCCCAGCATTCCCGTACGGGAAGGTCGCAGGTTCAAATCCCGACGACAATGATTTTTTTTTGGAATATTAGTGTGGATTGTGCAGATTGTAAAGTACGTATTTATTGATTTTTAATTAAATAATATCCCAAAAAATTAGTGAGTGTGGGCCCTGTTAGAGGTTACCTTATCTATCGATGAACGCCGGAATGCCTTACTCGCAGAGGAGATCTTGTTTGATAGATATTATCACAAAATAAAATAAATATCTCAGATCATACTTTATCCATTGTACTGTAGTTTAACTAATAAGCCTAATAGGTCACAATAGGTAGTGTACCAGTACTGACCCATCACCTTAACGACAACAACAACATCAGCCTATATCAGTCCACTGCTGGACATAGGCCTCCCCTAGTGTGCGCCAAAGGAGGCGTTTTTTCATCTGGGGGTTATTGCCCATAATCCCTACGCTGGGCATGCGGGTTGGGGATCGCAGTTCGGTGGAGTTTTTCTGCAGAGGACGCTGCTGCCCGCCCCCCGGTGTGTTTCCCTTAGTCGCCTCTTACGACATCCACGGGAAGAGTGGGAATGGTGAAATTCTATGCCGGCACCACACGGCCCTTAACAATGGGTGTGTGTATATGTGGTGGTTACACCATTCCGACAGTCTCGACCATGGTTGCCCTATTTCTCCCCAATCAAATGTGTCAGAATGTATTTAACATACACCGTATTGCGCCAGGTAAACGATTCCGCGTCATAAATTAACTGATAACGTGCTGCCTGTGGCATTTCATGCCCGAACGTGTTTTCAGTGCGTTGACTCTAACGCTAATTTTAAACATTTAACAATGAACCTTTGTGGCTATTGAAAAACATGAATAACAAAATTTTATAGCCATAATACCTGTGCACATGTTTAATTTTTTCAATGGACATTTTACGTTGATTTATGTTGAATAGGATAAAACCTTTATGAACAAAGTAAATTACAATTAAATACCCAAATTAGAACTAGTATTTACAATTGAAACCATTGAGACTGTTACAAACAAACTACAGGTAGCTCAACTGATCCATATCCATACCAGTTGGAAGTGTACCCAAGATGCTGGCTGCATTGCATTTTATATCAATGATGAGCTATTCTAGTTACCGGGCACTACTATTTGTTTTTTTGATCGTAATATTACAGGACTCTAGTGTCTAGATAAACCTAATTTAGAAATCAAGACGCTACTTACCATAAAAATTACATAATTTCTTTTAAATAAACGCTATCTATCCATCTACTGGTAAGTCACTACTATACATGATACGTACGTAAGTAGTGACGCTACGCTGACGTCACTAGTACGAAAAGAACCGCAGACCACGCTACGTTACCTGTATCATTATTATCAGCCCACAAACGTTCACTGAATAACAGAAGACTTGACCCAAGACCTGTGAATTCCAAATAAATAACCGAAACATTTCTTTTCAGCGACCTAAACAGCAACACGCAGTCTGTAGTAGACCTAGCGCTATGCACCCTAGGCGCTGACGTCACTATTACGAAAAGAACCACGCTACGTTTCCTGTATTATTATTATCAGCCCACAAACGTTCACTGAATAACAGAGAGAAGACTTAAGACCCAAGACCTGTAAATTCCTAAAAAATATAACCGAAACTGTTCTTTCCAGCGACCTAAACAGCAACACGCAGTTTGTAGTACGCCTAGCGCTATGCACCCTCGACGCTGACGTCACTATTACGAAAAGAACCACGCTACGTTTCCTGTATTATTATTATCAGCCCACAAACGTTCACTGATTAACAGAGAAACTTGACCCAAGACCTACAAATTTCAAATAAAAATATAACCGTAACCTGTTCTTTCCAGCGACCTAAACAGCAACACGCAGTTTGTAGTAGGGCTCGCGCTATGTACCCTCGACGCTGACGTCACTATTACGAAAAGAACCAAGCTACGTTTCCTGTATTATTATTATCAGCCCACAAACGTTCACTGAATAACAGAGAAGACTTGACCCAAGACCTGTAAATTCCAAAAAAATATAACCGAAACTTTTCTTTCCAGCGACCTAAACAGCAACACGCAGTTTGTAGTAGGCCTAGCGCTATGCACCCTCGGCGCGATAGCCTCCCCCGAGATGGCGCGAGACCTGGCCTCCGAAGTGGAGAGACTGATCAAGTCTCCCAACGCGTATATCAAGAAGAAGGCGGCCCTCTGTGCGTTTAGGATCATAAGGCGGGTGCCAGACTTAATGGAGATGTTCCTGCCCGCTACTAGGAGTTTGCTGACGGAGAAGAATCATGGTGATTATAACTTTACGGTACAATGACGGTGCCATTGTACTGTCCGCGTCACATATAAGTACCCCCTCCCCCCTATCTCATAACTTTACTATTCTATGACGGTGGCATTGTACTGTTGTCCGCGTCACATATAAGAACCCCCCTCCCCCCTATCTCAATCTATGTGGGACACAATAGTTGTTATTGTTAGGAATTTCAGACTTGAGTATTATGGAAGGGCGGTTCGATCCTGGCGGCGGTGTGATAAATATTTGCATGTGAAAATTTGTGACCAGTTACAAAGGAATTAGAAGTAGTCGAAAATATTTTGTAGACAAGGGGGGACTTAATTCTGACGCGCACTGTTCCAACGTACCCGATAAACTTTAAGTTGACGTGATCATGGCGAACTGTGCCGAAATATTGGATAACTCTAAACTCAAATCGTGGTAAATATCCCGTCGTAAATGACTGGCCGGCAGGCCTATAGGCCTTGCCAAAAATGGCGCTAGATCTAACCCTAAAAAAAGTCCCGCAGGAATCGAAAATAAATTATATAAAAGATTTCATTAATCTGTTTTTCTGTTTCAGGTGTCCTTATCACGGGGGTCACACTGATCACGGAAATGTGCGAGAATAGTCCCGATACACTCAATCATTTTAAGAAGGTACGTAGTTTTAGAACGAATCAAACCAATTTACAATTATAACGACATAATCCTTGTTGTAAAGCCGGCATTATAACCAGTAATCGTTTAAGCAACGAGGGCTTTTAACCGGTTTAATGTAATCAAAGTTTACGTTAATGGAAACGAACGATTATGTTGATTGATATAACAATTTTCGCTTGAAAAGCAAACGACGAAAATAATTTACGTGATCATGAATTTGTTCTTTCTCGATAACGCACCTGTTTATTTCTCGGACCTCATTGAAACTTCAATATTTTCGGTATTGTAACAAAATAGCTGTCTTGAAGGTCAAACTCTAAATATACGATCAAATTCATCTTACACGCTAAGCGAAGTTTGACAGCTCGGTGATAGATAGTGGGATTCAGTATTTTGGTCCAGTAATTTCTAGACTCATGGTTACTATAATATATGCTGCGATAGTCAGATGAAAGGTAAAATAGATATGGAGGCCAAAAGATCCATGATTAAAAATATAAGCAAAAATTCACCGGAGCATAAAAACACATACATCTAACACTGATACCGCACAGTATAAAAACAATCATTCAGATACGGGATTAGACGTGTAATCTTTAGATAAATTTCACAGTTACAAAATGGCTGTTGTATGCGTCAACCGCGTGGCCCCGAGGCTGCAACCTGTCTGTTAATATAAAATGCATCCAAATACTACGACATAAAGCCCATATTTATACATGCACATTATTGTGGTGCGAAGAGAACCTTAAATATTTGTGCTGTTATAGGTATCTCTGTTTAGACGGACAACCCCCAAACTCAACGCGGCACCAAATAAATTAAACAGGGAATAAGGTCAACAACACCCTAAAGTCGAAGAATTACTTTATACACCCACGCGATCTTCCCGTAACACAATGTACATAAATTCTCCCACCCCTGCGTTGGCTAATCAAAGAGGGTTGTTTTTATGCCTTTTCGGGTGGTACCAAATTGGAAATGTTTTACTTATCTTCTGTTAGTGATTTACAAAGAAAAAAGATCGAAGAAACGTTAAGATGATATACTTAACGTATTATGGATATACCTACAGATGCGACGCGTAGGTCCGTCGACTAAAACTAGTAATTTTTCTAAAGACTGAAGATCTGTAAAAAAATTAATTATTTTAATTTTAAACGAAATCTTTTAAGACGAAGGCTCGGCGGCTCATTAATAACAATTATAAATATATTTTCGCTCACATAAGTAAGTATCATATTGAAAACATAGGTTGGTTCTCTTAATTATGAGAACCAATTTTATTTTTTGACAAGTCTGTTCCCGACATCCCAAGGGAATTTAAATAATATGATTAATGACACTTAATCTGAAAAATCATCCCAGCTTTTCCCTAGCAAGGCATCAATCATTTTCGATTTACATAAGTTTAAGTAAACGATGATGTTGAAGTTTCGCTTGTCAACTTTATAATCTAGTACCTAAAGGACTAAAATAGAATAGGGACCATTTATTTCCATTATGTTGACCTGAAATAGCTGTAGGTACATTACGTCAAAGGTCATTTGAAAAATTATGTCTCTCCATGCGGGGCTTATCATTTTAAATTACTCTTCATCAAAATAATGACATTGTAACTCTGTTGCAATATGTTTTATCATAATACGTGTGTGAAAGAATGTACTTTTGTCTTATAACTGGGAAAACAAACTAATTGTGTAGGTATTGTTATAATCTCAGTCCTTGTAAGAAATAAATATACTCGATAATCCGTATCATAAATAACTACATAGTAGAAAACAAAGTCGCATCTCGCTGTATGTTTGTATGTCCATGTACGCTTAGATCTTTAAAACTACGCAACGGATTTTAATGCGGCTTTTTAACATATAGAATGTTTCAAAAGGATGTTTTTGTATGACCATTGCATCCGTGCGAAGCCGGAGCGGGGTGCTGTATCCTATAACGAAAACAATAATTTAAATTTAACCAAATGTCATAATTAATTAAAATACTGTCTGAACAAATACTAACAATTTGTTTTGTGTTGTCCCGTAGGAGAGCGGGCAGCGGGAGGTAAAAACGCTGATCCATGCACTTTACACCGTGGTCTGGTGACATTGTATTTACCCACAACGTTATTCCGTATTTTATAAAACAGTGAAAATAACTATTATGGACTAGAAAAAATATACTTGAAATGTGTTTAAAATTGGCTTATTATATTTGCAGTTTCGTCAGACCATGACAAAAGCATGATTGTATCGTTGTGCTGATCAAAACCATATTTATGTGGGTCATGTATAACATACATCTTTCTATCAAAGCAATTCTGTTTCTCAGGGTTTTCCACAGGAAATCACGCAAAAGTTTATGGAAAACTTATTTAGTCAACAGTGTTTGTGTATAATATAATGCACTTTTATGTAGGAACGTACTATAGACAGTTTCATTCCGATAGTATATTATTTTTATTTGAAGTATATATTTCATCTTTATTTATTTTCTATCATCAAAGACTCGTATGTTACACCTCTAACTTTAAAACACTAGTTTGAATTAGCACATGTAATTAACATAAATTGGTATACTCAAAGTTGTATTCTGGTAGAGAGAATAAAGTATTTGAAATCCTGTTGCTCCCATTTGAACGTATTGTTGTTATATTATGTATACATGCCTTAATATATAATACTGTTGAAACTCGTATCAGTTTAGAATACAGATATTGCCTGGTATATGGTACTCGTTTTTCTTTCTTTTATCTTTATTTCTGGCTTTGCAACTTCTTGTCGTGCGTGTGGGTGAATTGTACTTTAGTGTAATGATAATAAAGTTGAGTTTGTTTTAGATTGTTCCGAACTTGGTGAGGATATTGAAAAATCTTATACTGGCTGGGTATTCGCCGGAGCATGACGTAAGCGGTGTTTCGGATCCATTCCTTCAGGTACTTTACTTAAATTTACGCTGATATATTATAAAAAGTTGTGCCGTGGTGGTCACAACTACACTACATCTGCACCCGTGTATTCTGTAATAGCCAAACTAAGGAACCTTACAAAATAATGATATCAGATTAACCTTATGGCTATCTCCTTTTTATTTCATGGCTCGGTGTATCTGTAGGTACTGCCTCAACTCCGCCAGTCAAAAAAGTCATAAACTTCTTAAATTTGAATCATCTTGATGCAAAAAGATAAACAGAATGCGTCCATTTATCCAACTGATTGTTTTGAAGTTTATGACACTTAATAACTGATACTGGCAGAGTCGAAAGTTCGATAACAGGTGGAAGATCAAGCAGCCTTTTAGAGGCCAAGTAGAGTTGATAATAACGCCATTTGTCATTTTCAGGTGAAAATCCTCCGCCTTCTCCGAATACTCGGCAAAAACGACGCCGAAGCATCTGAAACGATGAACGACATCCTCGCACAAGTCGCGACCAACACAGAAACCAGCAAAAACGTTGGCAACACGATATTATACGAAACTGTACTCTCGATCATGGACATTAAGTCTGAAAGTAGCTTGAGGGTGCTAGCTGTGAATATTTTGGGAAGGTTCCTGCTGAATAATGATAAGAATATTAGATATGTTGCATTGAATACGTTGCTGAGGACCGTCCATGTCGATACGTCGGCTGTGCAGAGGCATCGGACTACTATTCTGGAGTGTCTCAAGGTAAATAACAAAATAAACGCGCTTTTCGTGGCTTGCTCCGCTCGCCGATGACAAACTCTCATTTTCCATACTTAACCCATCACCATCACAAATAAAAGTAGTAAACAGTTTTCTATGTATAGAAGTTCAATATCGATCAGTAGGTTCAGTCGCATTGAGGAGATTGATTGATCTATGTAACGGTTTAGTTAAATAGGACCAGGGCTAACTAAGAAAAGAATACCATCTTTTCTTCTTATCCATTCTATTAATTTAGTAGTTATAGTGATAAGTTTACAATTTACAATCATATTTATACATTAAATATAAATAAAAGAGTTACAGTAGTGTCCTTTTTAAACTATCATGGCTATCAACACTTAATACATTTATGAAGGGATATTCGCGCATTATCGCGCATGAAACTGTAACGAAATATTGGAAAACTCAATTATGGCAAATATCCCATCAAATATCCTTTGTAATCTTAAAACATTATATAATATAAAGTACATTTATATCCTTGTCTAATACATATATTATAACTAATACCACCATTCTATACACTATTCTATTGCCGTGTGGTGCCGGCATAGAATTTCACCACCCCAACTCTTCCCGTGGGTGTCGTAAGAGGCGACTAAGGGAAACACACCGGGGGACGGGCAGCAGCGCCTTCTGCAGAAAAACTACACCGAACTGCGATCCCCAACCCGCATGCCCAGCGTGGGGATTATGGGCAATAACCCCCAAATAATGATGCCATCTATGGCGCTCATTAGAGGCCTAACTAACTAACTTGAACTTGAGCAGTGGACTATTATAGGCTGGTGATGTTGATGATACACTATTCTACATTATCCTACATTCCCGTCTCTGATTCCAGGACCCAGACGTGTCCATCCGGCGGCGCGCCATGGAGCTATCGTTCGCGTTGATCAACGGCCAAAACATCCGCAGTATGATGAAGGAGCTGCTCGCGTTCCTCGAGCGATCTGACGCGGAGTTCAAAGCGCATTGCTCTAGCGCCATGGTGCTGGCCGCGGAGAAATACGCGCCGTCCAACAAGTGGCATCTTGATACTCTCTTCAGGGTGTTTATTAAGGTACGTGGAGCTTTGGGATTTCGTTTTGTATGAAGGTAAAGCTAGAATGGAGATATCCGGTGAAGCAGTAATGTTATGTTTGTTTGCCCGACTAAAATTTGAAGAAGTAATGTTTAATAAAAAACATGTGTAAGTTGATGCAATATGACACCTATGTATCATGTCATATGACAATATAAGAAACAATGTCCCAGTATGGTATGCAATTTTGCCGTATGAAATAGGTAATAACTTAAGGTAGGTAAAAATTTGGGATTCACTATTGTAAGAAGGCGGCACAATTTCGAAGCAGTAAATTAATATTTTATTGCATCAAACACAATTTTTCATATGATTATATAAGAAATAATCTATTTCTATCGGTAACATCATCATCGGCCCATGTTTGCCCACTGCTAGACATAGGCCTCCCCTAATGAGCGCCACAGCGCCCTGTCTTCAGCTTGTCGCATCCAGCATCTGCCTGCAGTCTGTCACAGGTCGTCATCCCACCAAGCCGGAGGGAGTTCTACTCTTCGTTTGCAGAGTCGCGAATTATGGCCGGCCCACTATCTACCTGTTCAGTTTGCTAATTCTTTGAGCTATATCAATAACTAGCGGTCCGCCCCGGCTTCGCACGGGTATTAATTAAAAATTTCAGAAATTATACACATGATGTGTTTCACAGTTTTCATACGGATCCCTTACTTTTTTAAACAGCATTGGGGTTTTTGACATTGACACGACACTCCATAACTGACACTGGCCGTAGAGAAAAAGCAAGCACCGTGAGCTATATATTCAACCTTTTTTTCTATTCTGACGCGCTATAATATAAAATGAGGTTGAATATACAGCGCACAGTTCAATTATTGAATTTTTCATGCGGATCCCCAACTTTTTTGAAAATATTATATAGCCTATGTTCATCACGGAAAATTTAGGATTCTAATGGTGAAATAATTTTTCGAATCGGTCCAGTAGTTTCGGAGCCTATTCAATTCAAACAAACAAACAAACATACAAACAATCAAATCTTTCCTCTTTATAATATTAGTATAGACTATTCTAAAGAAAAGAACGTGCGCTAACAACTTTGTTTACAGGCCGGTAACTACCTCCGAGACGACACAGTATCCAGTACTATTCAAATCGTATCGGCCGCGCCGATGGAGCGCCAAGCGTACGCCGCCATGCGACTGTGGAGCTCGCTGGAACGATCCGCAGTCTCTGGAGACTCTACCGAGAAACAGCCGCTGATTCAGGTACTATTTGATTCAATATGTACGTAACCCTCAGCAAAAATAGGGATACGCCATCATGTATTGTTATGAAAAGGCTAATTTGTCGAGATCCTAGATCCTCTGAGCATCAGGTTAAAGTGACGCGCGACTCGAGAGCTAGTGAGAATCTGGCGCATCAGTGTTGCCATAAAGCGAAGCAATCAGGCGAGCATCTTGGGAACGCTTGCGATTGGTATTGATAAGGACCAGTTAAGTTACCTGTAGATTGTTTGTAACCGTCTGTAGTTAGGTTAATTGTTTCAATTGTAAATGCTTCTTCTATTTTAGTAGTAATTTCCTTATTTCTTCATTTCGATTATTATTTACTAATTCGAAAATTTAATTTCAGGTATCGGCGTGGACGATTGGTGAATACGGAGATTTGCTTGTATCAGAAGCAAGTAACGCTATATCTATGGTCGACGAGGATGGTGTTGGTAAGTCAAACAACTTAATCAAACCCTTTATTATATTAACCCTTATATAAATCGCCGCTACGAAACATGCCATACTTATAGTGCAGTGATAGTAAGCGCATAGAAGCGATACGAGCGCGATGTGTGCCGCACTCACCCTGATGAAGTCCCTCGTTAATGAAACTAGTAGGTGATATTCCAACAAACCAGGTTCGTAGGTGATCCGATAACATTCATGAGTGCACTGATTCTGTATCTACAGCACGGTGTCTGCGAATCTTGCTGAACTGCGATAAAAAGTTCCAATGACCACAACCATTATATTCCAAACCACATGACCTTCAGTGCATATCGATAGCTATTCGCCCAATTAAAAACAAAGAGAATACTAATTGAACAAATGGTTTGAACCAAGCTCAATAGGTAATAAAAATTAAATTAATCTATTTACTTTTCATGCAATTTCAGATGACTTCGAGCGCCCGACAGAAGAATACGTGATAGACATCTACCAGAAGCTTCTGTGGTCGACGCAGCTGTCGATCACCACGAAAGAGTATTTGTTGCTCTCCCTCGCTAAGCTGTCCACGAGGTTTACCACGCAGCCTAGCCAAGAGTAAATATATTAGTTTACAACAACAACATCAGCCTATAATAGAGATAATACAAAGGCCTCCCGTAATGAGCGCCATAGATGGCAGTATTTATTATTTGGTTATTGTCCATAATCCCCACGCATCGTAATTCGGTGGAGTTGTTCTGCAGAGGGCGCTGCCTTCGCCTCTTACGACGCCCACGGGAAGAGTGGGGGTGGTGAAATTCTATGCCGGCACCACACGGCAAACAAATTTACCTTTTTGTCCATAGTAGAATCTTGTTACCTACTATGGACAAAAAGGTGAATAATGATGCCACATTACGCGTCAACTGATCCATATCAATACAAGTTAGAAGCGTCCAGTTGATTAAAAGTTATAATTACTTATATAAAATTTTATGGTAATTAATAATTGTCGATAATTATTATATTATTATTTATTTATATACATAATCTAATTGTTTGCAGTAAGATCCGCGTTATAATCGACACCTTCGGTTCACATATCCACATTGAGTTGCAGCAGAGAGGGGTCGAACTATCACAACTCTACAGGTAATGGTTAAAGACTATATTATATTAATCTTAATTATTTGTTCATCTATGTTCCTTTTCACGATAATTACTAATAAGGTTTCTGGGAAGTAATTTACGAAAGTAGCTTTCTCGATGGGTCTGTATTTTAAAATCCTGCAATTAATGTAAACAAAGTCCTGTCCCACTGTCTTGTCACTGTCAAAGTGACAAGACAGTGGTGCAGAACCTTATCCCGCCGTAAAATTAAAGACATTTGTACCCATTGTGCTGTACCATTGCACCTGTAAGTGCAGTGGCCAATAATAATTACTCATAAAATTCTCAAAACGTAATAATTACTCATAAAACATGGTTATCATTTAATATATTCGTAAGAAACCAAAATACTTATTAGACCAAAAACTTGCCAAGACCATAATATTTTTCAGAAATCTTGTCACATCGTATCTTTCTAAGCTGGTTTGAGCTGGTTTAGTCAATATGCACCGAAATATGTTAACGAAGTTATCGCAATAAAAATCCTTTACCTATCATTACATCTATTTTTTGTTGACAGGCAATACGCACACCTGCGACCCGCCTTGCTGGAGCGAATGCCGGCGATGGAGGTCGCGGCGACCGGCGACCGCGACGACAGCGACGCCGAGCCGGAGCCGGACGCGCCGGTCGCGAGCACGAACGATCAAGTAATATGTTACTACATGTCGGATGATGTTTGTCATGGACGGGCAGCAGCGCCCTCTGCAGAACAACTCCACCGAACTGCGATCCCCAACCCGCATGCCTAGCGTGGGGATTATGGGCAATAAGCCAAAATGATAAATAATGCCATGTATGGCGCTCATAAGGGGAGGCCTAGAGGTCCAGCAGTGGACTATTATAGACTGATCATGATGATGAACTAACATAGACAACACACTTTCGACCCGCCTCGCTAGACTGAATGCCGGCAGTTATAACGTCACAGTTTTCCAAACAAATAAAAATAAATAAATAATAATAATATTTTTTTCTGTAAATACAGAAAAAATAAAATAGACATGCTTTCATACTCTTTCTGTAGCTGCTTAGTTGATTGAGTTATGTAGTTCAAATGTCTATTCAAAAGCTTATGCTGGGATTCTATTGCTTGCTCCGTTCGCTTCAAAACTAAATACTCTGCTTCTACCACAGATGTCTTGTTCTTCCAAAGTTGCAGCAGGTGCTTCTCGTTATGATATTGATATTAATGGATAATCCTGTACAATTTTCACTGATGCTCACATATCTCTGTTCCCCAGGATGCCCTGTTGGACCTCATCATCGGCTCAGACTCGCTGACCAACGGCGACGTTGAACACAAGCCGCAGCCCGCGCCCACAAACAACAATACTAGCAATGTGAGATTTTTACTACTCCTATCAATATAATCTGCGTATCTGCTTGTCTCTAATAATAACTAATTTATTTATTTATTGTTTAATAGATTGAGCAGTCTATGGCAATATGCCATAGACAACAAGCGTTTACATTACAAGCCGAAGACAGGGCGCTATGGCGCTCATTAGGGGAGGCCTATGTCCAACAGTGGACTAACATAGGCTGATGATGATGATGATGATGGCTGATGTCAATAACCTGCGTATGGGCTGTCATCATCATCTAATAAATTATTATTGGAGACATCCATTAATAATTTATTAGATGAGTAGCCTATGGCTGATTATATCATACTAGCGGTCCGCCTCGGTTTCGCACGAGTATTTAACAAAAAATATTTTTTTATACGGTACCTTAACTTGTTTGAAAATATGCTATAGCCAAGAATTTTTCAAATCCGTCCAGAAGTTTCGGTGCCTATTCAATTCAAACAATCATATCTTTCCTCTCTACAATATTATAATACATAGAAAACGACCAGAACACTCTGAACAAATATCTGCAGATCGTATAAATATTTGTCCCAAAGCGAACCCGCATCCTCTTGCGTCGCAAGCAGACCTTCGCCCAACGCGCCACAGCGTGACTATGTCAGTAAATCCTCAATAAAACAAGACACCATCTGCCACCCCCAGGACATCCTAGACCTACTGAGCGGTCTGGACCTGACATCACCGCCGCCGCAGAACAGTCTTATCAACAACAACGTGCCCGCACCCGCCGCTATGCTACTGGACGGCTTGTTCGCGCCCGTCTCTCAGTCCCAACCTATCGTACAAGGTAGTATTCCGCATAGATAGAAAAGGTATATTTCTAATATACCTTTTTACAGAATTCTTTAGAGATTTCAGTTTTAGTTAATATAGAGGTAGTGCGTAAGCCCTCGCACTTGGATTTATTCCTGACATTTCTGACGAACTGGACGCCTACGACGATGCCTGGGTCCATCTGGCTCAGGACCGAGACGCGTGGAGGGAGCAGGGGGAGGACTTTGCCCAGCTGTGGGATACACCAGGCTTAATAACTAACTAACTAATGTAAATTTCTAAGAATTTTACATATAAAATGATTAGAACTTTTGAAACTATCTTGGTTATTAACAATAAAGTAATTTATAACCGGATATTTAACATGACAAGCGCCAAAAATTTCCAAAATTATATTTTTTTACACACACTTACACGTTTTCATAGTTATCCCTAATATTTTTGTAAATGTTCTAAACTACATTATAGTTCAACAAGGATAATTTACGATTCTAAAGGTTAAAGAATTTTGCAAATCCAAACAAAAAAGTCCAGTAGTTTTGGAGCCTATTCAATTCAAACAAATATTTCTTCTTTATTATTAGTATAGATAATAAATTTGAAAACACTTTTTAAAAACAATCAAATCTTTCCTCTTCCAATACTAGTATAGATAATACATTAAACCACTTACAGATGTACCAACAATCACGGCGCTGGACAAAAACGGTGTCCGCATAGTCCTCGGCATGGAGCGCGGCGGCGACAGCGTCACGCTGACGATGCGCGCGACCAGCGAGCACGCACTCACCGACTTCCTGTTCCAGTGCGCCGTGCCCAGGGTAACGAACTAGTTATCATGATTAATTGGGACATTATGACCTGGGACATTACCTCATGGGTACTTAAGATCCGTCGGTCTGCGTGCTATCAGCGAAGCGCGGATCACTCCGCTGTTACTATATGCGATGGTTTACGGCGAGCGAAGCGACCCTCACTGATATATGGCTAATAAAGCGTTTATCAGGGGCGGCGTATGTCCTGCAGTGGACTGCTATAGGAACGCACTCACTGACTTCCTGTTCTAATACGCCGTGCCCAGGGTAAGGAACTAGTTATCAGCTAGTTGGGACGTTACCCCAGGAGTATACATATAACGTCTTGCGTGCTAAAGATCAGCGAAGCGCGGCGAAGCTCTGTTACGATATGTGATGGTTTACGGCGAGCGAAGCGATCCTCACTGGGATTGCATGTCGCTTATCAGGGTGATGGTTCACGGCGAGCGAAGCGACCCTCACTGGGATTGCATGTCAATTGTCGATGAATAGGATCCCCTTATAATTAGCTAATAAAGGCCTATGTTACCTTACTAGAAGTCGGGTAAAGAAACTTTATAAAATACACACGTGTTACCTTATGTTAAGAGCCAGTAAAGCGCTTATCATGGTAGGTCTACAATGGTCTGGTTGCTGCGGAGATTATACAATTTTTGTACAAACTACATATATTGTATCAACTAATAAAAATAGGAAATTCAAAATGTTTATGGACTTTCAATCAAATATGAATATTTCAGACACTCCAGTTGGACATGCTGTCTCCATCTGGCACTACGCTCCCGCCGCACGGCGAGATCACACAAGTACTCAAAATATCCAATCCATCAAGAGTAAGTTATGCAAAAATACTTTTCTACTCTTTGTTTTATATGTTATTAGAAATTGTGCTACGTGATGTGAAATAACTCGATTACCGACGGTGGTATTTTCACAAAATAAAGTACGAGTATGAAGTATGTGTGCTGTAGTAGGTGATACTTAGTCATATTTATTTGCCAGAAACATATGTGCATACAATAAGGGCTTAATATAAATAAATGTCAATTATTTTCAACTATTAAAAATAACGCATGCAAATTTTTAAAGAACATTTTGTGTGCAATGAAGATCTAACTAACCAGAATATATCCCACAGAGCCCGCTTAGACTCCGGATACGAGTGTCCTACACCCTCGACGGCTCGCCCGTCCTCGAGCAATCGGAAGTGAACAACTTTCCTCCGGACCTGTTCAACTGACGAGTGGCCTAGCGGTGACGCGTGTCGGGGGCTGTAGCTAGTTCATGGCCATGTGCCGTCAGTTATTGATATAAGGGAAGCGTTGGGAAGACTTGTGATTAAATTTGAAACCTTAGGCCACGACTGCTTCATGATTAACTAAACAAGCTTACTAAGAACTAAACTAGGCGCTTGCAGTGCGACCGTGGCCTATAACTCGAATGCTTGCTTTTACTTGAACATTCTAAATCTGTACACACTAAAATCCAACCTTTCCTAACTCTTCGGCGTTCAAAACATTTGTTAAAAATTAAGTTGAATGCATTTACATTTCAAATTAATCACATTCGTTTTGTGTTGTGTTGATCACAAGTGCTTGATTGCAGACCAAGTAACTAATAACTGACCGCACATGTTAAAAAGCTAGCACATATTGACTAGTGGGTAAGTGGCCATAAATGGTTAACGTCACATTCAGCCAGAAACTGGACGATCATCAAGACATGTGACAAAAGTGGTTGATAACTGCGATGGACATTAGCAACCTCTGCTAATGCTTTATAAGTGTTTTAAATAGTGTAAAGTGCAATTAAGGTTTGTTATTGATTGCTTATTCTTGTATCTATTTAGGAATCATCAAATATTATGTATTATAACTGTTTGAATGTACATTTTGAAGTGTTATGTAAAATAAGGATTTTATCAGATGGCATCTCCTTTCCTTGAACATCTAAAGACTGACCACTTAAGTCCCTTGGATCAACCACTCCCCATTTTTACGTTAGCTTTTTTTAGAGATTTATTAACATTCCACTAGATAGATAGATGTAGGGCCCTACACTTGGATTGAATAAGAACGGAAAGCTAGAAGCTATATTTTACGGAATTCCTTAGCTAGTCTAAATAACATTTTGCTTGAATTTTGGCCAGAAACAAATTTTTTGGTTAAAACTGCGTGAGTCAGTATTAGAACAATCTCAAATGCGCACCCCAGTGTGATCTATTTAATTATTTATTTCGGGATTTTACTGTCACATTTAAATTAGATTAGTATGAATATCGAAGTATGGAGGCCTATACCCAGCAGTGGGTTAAGTCAGGATGAAGCAAGCAGTAATATCGATGCATTAACCTACCAAGTTTAAACACTTCCCAACCGAATCAGCTTTCAAAAATATCAATTACCTATTTAATATCAGGATTCTATGTACAAAAAATAATCAAGAAATAGGACATTACATTCCCGAGTTTAATAGAAAAACCGTCAGCATTATTTTTATCTTTCTATTTAAATAAATAAATGAATTTTTCGCTTGCAATGTAAATAAACTTGAGATTGTAACATACAAATGTATGAGAATTGTGAGATGGAGGGCTAATGTACTTAACTAAAACCATAGGCGCATTAATGAAATATAATGATTTCGTGTGAAAAACTTTATTTCACACTAGGATACAAAGAGTAAAGACAATGCTGTATAGACAAAGCTTGGTAAATAGTCATGGGTTTCATAAAGAGCAAAACTCCTAGATCCTATTTTAAACTAAACTGAATACCCAGCTTTGGTTTAGTATTTTTGCTCTATATTTTATGTAATTTTTATTATTGTAACATTATTTTAAGTCTAAAATTAACAAGATTTTAAACTTAGAGAGCAGTCGTATCTGCAGACACTTGAGCTTATGACTGTAATTATTGCATTTCGTCAATAGATTGCTACAATATTGTAAAAAAGTTAGGTAAATAAATTCAAAACCTTAATAATATGCTTAATGTTTTACTATTTCTTAACAATGTAAATAGCTATGGCATTGCATATGAAATGATAAATTTTTGGTTGTTTAAAGACATTATATTATTTAGTTCTTACAATATTATGCTATTATTTATGTTTAGGTTCTCAACTAACCCAAGCACAGATGGTTATGTAGGCGTAAGTGGATAGATTAACACATTTTCATAGGAAATGCACATCTTAATATTGTCTGTTCTAACGTGTTTTGGAAGGCCTCATTTTTATTAAAATAAGTGCAATATCGCGTTTCTGTGATATAAACCCAATTTGAAAACAAATAGTACTTTGTTCTTGCAACAATTTGTCATCATTTATAACAATTTAGCCTGGGATGATCAATTTATTTTTATTTTCATGTAATGAGCTTGGTAAATGATTTACTTATGTATATCAAGTTGGTGCTTTGTTTTATGTATCTGATAAATAGAAAGCCCTCCACATTGAAATGTTATGATTTGTGTAAAGCTATGAGAATTGTACATAATGATTATAATTTTATGTAAATTGGTTAATAAATATTTGAGAATGTTTATATAATCAAACTATTTGTTTTATTTACGTAGTTTTATTACACTGACGAAAACTTACAAAATAACAATTACTCACACAAGAATTTAAGTCAAGAATTTTACAGTCTTTTTACATTTATTACTGTTACCATATTATCCACATTAAGGTTCTCGTCACAGATTTGGCAACACCAACAATGCTAAATTTGTGATTTCGTGCTGTATGTATAACCCCGTACCTATAGAACAGAAAGGATCGAAAATGACATCTCCTGCCCAGTTGGAATCCGATCTAAGCTGGACATTCTTAGATGACGTCATTTTCAATCCCACTTTTCAAGTACCCCGGATATACTATCATAAAACGAAACAACACTTATAAATTCACTCTATCATCGGCGTAGGGCCCGATTGCCGGCCGCTCACACTGTTGAACAGCCTGTCCTTAATCATTTGCGCCATGAGGCCATGAATCACTTCTATGGTGGTCTTGCAGGCGTCTTTAGTGGCCTTGCCGAGTTTGTCTTCAATGCGCTTCTCGTGGGGATCTGCGCCGGCGACCATGAAACCGCCGCGACCTGAGGAAAAAGGTTTTTTGTATCAAATAGCTAAAACTCATTAAAACGTTTCTTTTTGTATTTGATTAGAATTTTTCTAGGATAGAATAGACAACAATGGCATCATTAATACAAATGTGCGTGTGGATTGAGAGCTCACTTTTGAATCTTTGGCAAATCGAATTGAAAAAAATCACAGATTTAGTAATGAATTTGTAAGAAATGATGCATAGGTCCAACAATTTGTTAAACTTATATCAAAGCCGGTATAACCCTTAGACTGGAGCTCTCAATCCACACGCTTGAATAATAGGCATACCTCATTATCTCAAGAATTACTGCGTCTATGTTTTTGATTTATATTAAAGCATTTAGTTATAAATTATCAAAGGTCATTCGGAAGTTTTCAACTCTCTAGAAAACGCTGTTACATAGTTATTGAGGTTCAACTAGAGCTCTCAGAAACGAAAAAACAAATTGTCATAACTTAAATTTTAATACATTTAAAAATTATTTGACTATCACAACTTATACTTTCGCACCTGTGTAAATTAGTTAAAACGAAATAATGACTTATAATTGAACAGTTTAGAAGTTATACAAGATCATAATTTTCAATCTGAGAGCTCTATGTTTTCGACTATATTGGTTAAATTAAACCTCCAAGGATGAATCAAGTTAGGTCAATATATTTACCTCATTTGTACAAAATATTGATGTAGCATCCTTTGTTCTACATGCTATACTTTAGGAGAAAACACTAATTAAATATTTGTATGTAAGAAAACGACTTAGGGTGTATATGATTTTTTTTTCTTAGGACTGAGGACTGACCAAAGTCGTGATTTATCTCCTCTACTCGTATATTTTTTTACAACAAATCCGCAAAATGAGGCATTCGGTTGCATCAAATTCGGATACCTTTGATTTTTCTTTCAGGGTACATTAGATTTTAACTCTTTTAGAGACCCGCAGATTTTGTGACCAACTGATATGAAAGAGCCTTTTATTTCTAATCCATACAAACTTTATACCTACTAATAGATATCCTTTTTAATGCCAGACTTTGATTTAGCTATGATGTATGTTGCCAACGCTTAATCCGCCAGACTTTTACTACGTCGGGCGTTTAAAACTGAAATTAGGGCTGTTTTATGTTAGAAATGATACTTTAACCTGTATATTTTCGTTATCTATGATATATTATCAGTGATCGGAATTAGGTGAGCTAAAATACCTAAAGTTCAAAGAACAGAGGCAAAAAAAAATGGAGACTTCCTTACTACAATAATTTTATTGGACCCAATTGGGACGAAATTGAATAATTGTCGCAGTTAGTAAGTATATTTAATATTAACGTTTATAAAATATTACGAACTAATTCAAATAATTTTTACCCATCCAACCCAACCAACCATCTTTTTAACCAACTGCAATAAGTTTCATATTTTATAACTTACATTTCTAATTGTTATTAACTCACTGATTCACCTCATTGTTTTCTTTTCCCAGAATAGCCGAAGCTTGTTGTCTCTTTCTAGCTTTTGCTATCTTTTGTTTGTCACTGGTTTGCAGTGTAAGTACCTATTCAATAAACAATTACAAAAGTCTAATTTATTGTTAACATAATCTTTCCAGATATTTGACGAAACAAGAATTATTCTAAGCTGGTGTTCATCTGAAAGGGTCAAAGTAAAACTAGAAATCGTTATGGCCAGAAATCCCGATCTAGATGCATTAAGATATATTTGTGAGAATTTAGAAAAAGAATCGGAGAATGAAAATGAATCTTTGTCATACTATAAATACCTATGTACCTATAACTTCAGTTGATGTTGAAAGGTCCTTCTCTACCTATAAATGGATCTTATGTACAAAAAGAAATCGTTTAAAGATTGAAAATATGGAAAAACTCATGATAATTTATTTTAATACATCTGATGATGACAAACAAAACTCCATTCCTGATGGCGATGAAACACTTAGTTATTCAGATTAGCTATTCAGACTGACTAATTTCTACATCAACTGAAATAATATTCTTCTGAGTCCCTTAACATTTGGTTACTTTCATAATTTTTACGTTGATTCCAATGATTGTACAACATGAACAAATGGTGTGAAAACTATAAAAAAAATTTTAACCTTTACCTTCTTTCTTAGTCACACTAATATTATAAATGTGAAAGTTTGGATTGATGTTTGTTACTTCTGGGACGAAAAAATAAACGGACGAAAAATTGGGACGAAAAAATATTTAGTCCTAAGGCGTCTCCATTTGGTCTCTGTTATTTTTCGAAGTTTAGGTATTTTAGCTCACCCAATTCCGATCACTGTATATTATGTAGGTATCCGTTTGTGTAATTTTTGCAATATAATAATTAAACTTAGGTAGGGTGATGGAACCAGTAAGTGACACCTTAAGGCATTTGTGTAATTTGATTTCTTATAACTTTTTTTTATACAAAGATATTAAAACAGTTTGTAGTTTAAACTACAGGTATTATTATTGGGAAAGGCATGGCTGTCGTAAGTTTTTCAGAAAAGCTACATGATGGAAATTACAAGCTTAAAACCAAAATTACTCAAAATCTCCAATAATGAACACAAAAAATCCAGTAATGAAACCCCAATAAATAACACTCCCCAATTATGAACATCCAGTATTTGACACTTACCCAGTAAAAAACACCTAGTAATCGACACAAATCCCATCAGAATATAAGCGCTATAGAATTAAATAAACATAAGAAATAAGTAAGATTTATGTATACTTGCGTAATGTCAAGCCCATAATAGCCTTTTATAAATTAAAAAATATCACAAAAACAACTTTATAATAAATTCAGCCTCAACCATTACTGGAAAATCTTGACTGATATCAGTCAGGAGATCTTGTAGCTATTATTATTAGTATAAAATAGGTACTTAACTACATATTTGAATAGAAATAACTAATAAGTATCAAAATAAAAAATCATAGCACAGCAATTGGCTGAAAGCTCAAACATCATATAAAACGTCTACATTTACTATAGCAATTCTAAACTCTAGGCTTATTTTATTATTCGTAAATAATGGGTAAATTTTTATCCATTTCTTTTAATTTTAATAAGCTTCTTTTAAAACAAATAGGCTCGTTTATATTTCCAAATACATTTTCATATTTTATAACTAGAATCAGGCCATTTAAAGGATTTTCCCACAGAAAACATCATCGTGCTCACTTCTTATTGGTTTTTTTCAAGTCTCATTCTGGATCTTTCAGCTTTTTCTTCCATTGTTTCCTCCATGTACAGCTCGTTTATTTTTTTACAAGAGCCATTTAGAACAAAATCTGTGAAAATCAGTTAATGACACTTTTTTGTACCAATGATCGACACATTGTTCTTTACTGGTATTCGTGTTTCAATCGGTGTATTTCAAATATATACTTAACCAGCAAAATAATTAGAGCTAAGTTTGCTTAGCAACCCAAAAAGTCAACAAAACTATAAGTATGGACAGTTGTCGATTTGTGGAGTAAGTCACTTTCTCAGTACCAGTAATGAACAACTGTAATAAATTAAACAAATTGATGCCCCGATGCAAGACTGATTATAAAACTACTTTACAAATTCATTTAACTTTACAAAAAATCAAACATAATACAATAATATTTACTAATGACGAAATTATAAGCAAAAATGTGTACTTACATTCTTAAGGATTCAGTTAAAAAAACAGCGTTTATTTCTGTTAACGACCCGGGTCGGCACGTTCCATCCTCCATGGTCTTGTAATGAAATGTCAGATTCTCGTGACGTATTAAAAAATGTCAGTCGGGAGTGAGTTGACCATGGTTTAGTGTCACCATGTGGTAAATTAAATTCTGAGGCTTACTATAGATGATCGAAAAAAAAAGTGTCGACCACTGGCGCTTGTCGATTACTGGTTCCATCACCCTACCTATTTTAGTTCTGAAGGTACAAAGAAAAACTATTTTTTTTATTATACCTAGTTCTTTATTTTACATCAAAATTTATTTAATTTGTTTTCTATTACATCAGGATTAACCTAGTTTTATGTTAAAAATTAGTGGGTTTTGATACAGAAATCTGACATTACATTGATTCAAAGTCAAGTGTCACAAACACCAAGTAAAGACTGATGTTTATGAGGTTTGAATCAATTCGAGGAGTGCTTGACGTCAGATATGTAGCATGATATCGCTAGCTTATTCTTTCCTACGTCATTGGTTCAATGATGAAAAGAGAGCGAATCAACAAGGAATTAATTGTTAACACAGCCGCTAAATTTCTACACGCCACGGGTGCGTGGCAATCATAGTCGTTTTTTCACCCGTGGCGGGAAGCCTGGCAGCTAAAAGCAGGGCCGTAGCCAGAAATACTTTTCGGGGTGGTAATATTGTAGATTGGTGCGGTATGCCAGCAACAAAAAAAAATGAGAGAAACACAAAAAATAAATAACTTAGAGCGTGACACTTTCGGGTGACAAAAAAGTTAGCAGTAGTAGTTAAGGGGTAAGTTATTAACATTTTACTTACTATTTATTAGTAAAAACATAAATAACAGTGAGTGGAACGACATATTGTAGTTTTTGCGGCCATTGGAAATGGTTGAGAAATGACTAAATGTCGTCGAGTAGAGTGAGCCACATTTTTTTGAAATTGGTGTGTTCTTATTTTTCCTTTCTGGTCTATGCTGCTTTGACGATTTAGTTTTTCCGAAGATTAACAAAACAATGCAAGAATGGCGAGCGAAGCGAGCCGTAAATTTTTTGACATATTTTCGGGAAGCTGGTAGAAATGACCAAAAGGCTACAGCCTCAGCATTTTTTTTTTGCGACTTTTCGGTGGTTCTGTAAAATAGAATCAAGAGTGACAAAAGATTATGATTAGCAAACCCCGCAAAATTTTAGAGGCTTGGCGGTGGTAATTTTGCAGTTTGGTGAAGTAAGCAAGGTAAAAAATTTTTACGGATGGTCAAGTGTAGTAGCAGTGCAAGAGTCTTGTAATGTCTAAAGGAAATAAAACACTTTGATTTTGATTTAACAAGATTTGAAGAAACAAGATAATATTTACCCAAACTTAATTTTACGCTTTTTAATTGTTATTACTTTGTAAATAAATTTTTTACCCTATAGAGTAACATACCGACATTTGCATGTCAGAACAGCTGGAGAGTAAGGCGCGGCGGCGGCAGCGGCGCGGCGACAACGGGGCGGTGCGGCATTGCGTGGCGTAGTCATTGTTTATGTTATGCCATGGTATTTTGTTACCTAGTATTTTTATTATTGAACTAATTACCTATCTGCGTGACATTCATTCGATATTAGAATGTGTTGTAGAAAAATATACGAGTAGAGAAGATGAATCAGGCCATAGGTCAGTCCTAAGAAAAAAAAAATCATATACACCCTAAGTCGTTTCCTTACATACAAATATTTAATTAGTGTTTTCTCCTAAAGTATAGCATGTAGAACAAAGGATGCTACATCAATATTTTGTACAAATGAGGTAAATATATTGACCTAACTTGATTCATCCTTGGAGGTTTAATTTAACCAATATAGTCGAAAACATAGAGCTCTCAGATTGAAAATTATGATCTTGTATAACTTCTAAACTGTTCAATTATAAGTCATTATTTCGTTTTAACTAATTTACACAGGTGCGAAAGTATAAGTTGTGATAGTCAAATAATTTTTAAATGTATTAAAATTTAAGTTATGACAATTTGTTTTTTCGTTTCTGAGAGCTCTAGTTGAACCTCAATAACTATGTAACAGCGTTTTCTAGAGAGTTGAAAACTTCCGAATGACCTTTGATAATTTATAACTAAATGCTTTAATATAAATCAAAAACATAGACGTAGTAATTCCTGAGATATGAGGTATGCCTATTATTCAAGCGTGTGGACTGAGAGCTCCAGTCTAAGGGTTATACCGGCTTTGATATAAGTTTAACAAATTGTTGGACCTATGCTTCATTTCTTACAAATTCATTACTAAATCTGTGATTTTTTTCAATTCGATTTGCCAAAGATTCAAAAGTGAGCTCTCAATCCACACGCACATTAATACAATGCGTAAATTGTTGGAGAAATGGATTTCAAATATTTTACTCATTCAATAAAGATGTAACTTTAATCACTATGCTTGGCCAGTAGGCAGTAGTAGGTATAATAATAGAGAAGGTAATAATTTGTACAACTAAAGTATCCTTCCTATATTATTAATACTAGTTTTTTGATAGGTAAAAAAAATAGTTCATTTTGAAAAAATGGTTTCACTGATTGCTTGTCTACAATATATGAGACCTCCAGTGCGAAGCCACAGGTTTTTATTTAACCATTTATTTGTTATATGAGAGTTTTACCAAACAGGGCATGCCACTCCCGAAAAAGAAGCCGCAGGTTGATACTAGTCTCAAAATAAACAGAAACAGCAAACTCACCAAGACAAGCTTCACTCTGCTCCAGTTTATCCGACAGATCAAATATCTGCCCCGTCGTGTAATCAGCATTCGTGATCAAACTGGAACTGCTCAGAGTGTTCACCCAGTACTTGTTCCACAATGAATCCAGCAGTCTCCGGTCGAGGGACGACTTGAAGTAGGATACTTCCAGTGAGTAGTACTGTTTGCAGTGAACACCAAAGTCTTCTATCTTGTTCAGTGGGATAGTTTGGTACTCAGAGGGCTCCTCATTCGCTGGTTTGTAGCCCTGAAATCAAATTGATGATTATTCGTGATTCAGAAAGGTTTACTTTATTTCCTTCATAAGGTTGATTGAAGACAGGATGCTATGGTGCTCATTAGGGGAGGTCAAGCACATGTCAGTCTACTGTTGGACATACCAACAGTAGACTGATGTGTGCATGATGATTAATTTTCTGAAGAACAGAGACCAAAAAGCCTAGTAATAATTTGGAAGCTTTTAAAAAAGTATTTATTTATATCTCTTCAATATCATATTCTATGTGTTTCATTTACCTTGGGATATGTCCGGAATGCACCTAAGCAGACTTTCCCAGCCGAGATAGTTCTGACTGGATCAATGACAATAGCTACGAAGGGTTCTTGGAAGTTCTGATTGAGCATCTGAGTGGAGACATCTATTCCTGAAAGCCAGCAGCCATAGCCTGGGTGACTGTGGTACCAGCCTATGGCGTTCTCATGTCGGCCAACCTGAAAAGGTTAATACTTACTTACCATATCATTTTATTTCATTCTTTACCTAATAGGTCAGTAGAATTCCCCAAGAGATAGGTGCCCTAGCTAAAAGGGCATCCTCATAAAGATAAGGATCCAAAAGGAGTTTTGGATCTTTATGAGGTAATAAAGATCCAAAACTCATTTTAGCACACCTTTCACACTATAACTACAGAACAGATTGGCCTGAAATTTCGCATGGATGTAGTTCTAAACTCAAATCAACATAATATATGCTTCTTTTATCCTATAAAAATGATTAAGAAGCGGTCCTAGTGTTTTTATTTTGACTGGAAGATATAATGAATAAGGTCCTTACCGTTTTAGCGGCTTCGATGTAAGCTGTCATGTATTCATAGGCCTGTGCTTGAGCGTTGACTCGAGTTTCAGTTCCCTCCACCGGCAGTGCAAACGAATCCATCACCAACATTGTGTTTGCGTCCACTTTACCTGTAAATAGCAATGACCATTACACCTTTTGATACTGGGATTCATAATCAAAGCAATAGTAGATTTTACTACTGTGTAATTGTATAGAGAGCTGTATGAATGTCCAGAGATTTTTGACAAAAGAAATCAAGGTATCATGTTTGAAGTCATTTGGGGTTACCATAAGATTTTATAAACGAGAATGAACTTACCCAAAAGAAGGCCCATGACCTCCAAGGTGCCACCAGATCTGGCGTGCATCACCATTTTCAGCAGCGCCAATGCTGAGATTCTGATATCTTTGAAGAAATGCGGGCTGGAAAAATAATAGAACCAAATATATTTTGTGTTTCCTTTGTGTTGTGGTTGGCATTATGCTTGTCTGTTTCTGTAGCAGAGTGCAAAGATAGCATAAAGAAGAAAATCTGAGCTGATAATCAATATAAATCTTACTCTTTTTCCCATGGTTTGGCTATCAGAATGTCTTGCTGCTGTTTCTTGTCGTAGCGGTAAATATCATCCACGTCTCGTACGGTCTCTATGTTATTCGCCATAACCCATGTCTTTTGAGCTATGGAGGCCTGAGAGTCAGAGCTCGTTGAGGCCATTTTCACGTTTCACAAAATAGAACACAAAATATATATTAGCAAAATCACACACAAGTTCAACTGACTGATGAAAAAAAGGAAGGGGAGGAGATTTTGAGATTTTGTAAAAAAAATCTTAGATTATAGAGAAAAAAAATATACAATTTCAACTTCTTTTTTAGCGACTCGGAAGAAGTGTCAATACAAAAATAAATGATATTCGTCCTCCTCGCGTCCTTAGAGTAATAAGACGTAGTGATAATTTCACACAAAAATTCCGCTCGAAGTTGAAGCAACAAAACAACCAATGTGTGCGTAAGCGGCTCGTGATTACATTAGCCGACACGCAACAAGCGCACAAATAATGTTGCAAGCTATCAACATTTACCCCATAAATTAGGGAAATTGTAATAATTGTAAGGAGTTTATGATAATCATTTTTCTGTCAATATTACATACTCTATGGGCGTTTATATAAAGGTTAAGTAGTTAAGTCGAGTAGTAAGTATGACAAAAGTAAAATCATTAAATTAAACAGTACAATAAAAAAATACTTTATTTATAACACAAGAAAAAGAACATAATAACAAAAAAACAGGTACAATGGGCGGCCTTATCGCCTAGAAGCGATAAGACAGGCAACCTTCGGATGAAATTAGTTATGTTAATTAAAGATCGTCAAAAAATATACAAAACCTCTGGTTTTAAGGATGACACTGTTTACACAGACACCCTGTATTAACTTAAAAATCCAGGTAAGATAAGAAGTAATCAAATAACCCTTATAATATTTGGCAAATAAAAGTACCTACCAGTGGAAATAAATAATGCGGGACAATCCACACAGCATCATCTAGCCCCAAGCTAAGCAGAGATTGTGTTGTGGGTACTAGATGACAGACATAAATACTTAATACAAAATTACTATACTTAGATAGATATTTTTTTACTATACATAGAAAACGACCAGAACACCCGAAACAAATATTTGCAGATCTTACAAACATTTGTTTCGAGGCGGGAATCGAACCCGCAACCTACTGCGCCACAGGCTGATCTTCACCCACCGCGCCACAAAGGTCGTCAAAAAATAGACAAAACCTCTGGTTTTAAGGATAACACTGTTTACACAAACACCCTGTATATTTTACTTAAAAATCCAGGTTAGATAAGAAGTTACCCTAATAATATTTGGCAAATAAATGTGCCTACCAGTGGAAAGTAGAATAGACAAAACCTCTGGTTTAAGGATAACACTGTTTACACAAACATCCTGTATATTTAACTAAAAAAACCAAGTCTGATAATTAGTATAACCCTAATAACATTTGGAAATTAAAGTACCTACCAGTGGAAAGTAGAAATAGACAAAACAAATAAGTACGGGGTAAAATATTTTTCGCTCGTAGCTAGCAACATTTTTATGTAATGGCGTCTGTTTTGTTTACAATTAGTTTTTGTGCCTAAACGGATGTTTTACTCGATAATGTGTTGTACTTACCTGTGAAATGGAATCTTAAATTGTTTCTGGTGATTATATGAAGAGCTGTGACACCCTTTCACTGCACAGTATGTCATTTTTATTGAAAAATTACGGAGCTCTTCCCAGTTAGTGTTGACCTTGAGCACTGACGCGTCGAGCGATGTAGGAAGCCTTTAAAGGCTCCCTTGAAACACCTTCATTTCGCGTGCGCCTACTAGGGTTCTAAGTTTAGTTATTCTAAGCTCGCGTCGATATCCCTAAGGCTGATACTCCTCCAACTAGGAGCGTAACTTCACCAGTTTATACCCAATCGATTAATAAGTGATTTAATTTGTTTAATAGTAGAAGGTTATTAGGAAATAAATAAATAATTATAATATAACAAATGAGTGATAGAAATACTACTTCGATATCGTTTTTTCGATCTACCTTCATGGTATTTGATTATCTTAGTAATATTTTCATCACTGACGACCACTTTGGCGCGGTGGGCGAAGGTCCGCGGGACAAATATTTGTACGATCTGCAGATATTTGTTCAGGGGTTCTGGTTTTTTTCTATGTATAATAAAAATATCTTTCTATTTAATAATATTGTATTATGTATGTATATCAGTAACCCAAAAAAACACAAGTTCTGCTTAGCTTGGGGCTAGATGATGCTGTGTGGATTGTCCAGCATTCTGTATTTATATTTATTTATTTAAACTAAAATTTGTGATTGGAAAGTTCAGAGGTAAAAAAATCTCATTAGCAACCTACTCAGAACAGCAGGATAATAAGTAGGCTAGTCCAGGTAGGTAGGTACTACATATATTAAATACTTAAAAGTTTTAAGTTAGTCAGCCAGGGCAGTTGTGTTTGTTGTTGTAACTACCTACGCCGTTATTTTCAACATTGTTATGTAGATAAGTATGTACAAACTTAATTGTTTCTTCATGACAGTACATTTTTTGTGACTTTTCAGGTTCTTTGGCACATTGGAAACATTTTTTCAGGAGTACTAATTGAAGTATTAGTACATTTCGGTATTTATTATTATTATAAGTATTACTACATAGTACTTATAATTCTGCATATTTTCACGTAAAAATCAAAAAAGCACTACACGACCCGCCCAGATCGAGTGAACTTTAATAAATGAATGGCGGAAACGCGCGCGCGCGCGGAACGGGGCTCGTGACGTCACCACGGTCTAAAAGGCCTTCCCGCGGTTGGCTTTTACAAAATGTGTAATATCTTCGCAACCAATGGACCGATTTCAATGATTTAAAAAGTATCGTACCTAAACGAGTAAAAGGAACACCATTATATACATAATACATGCATTTTCCGTTTTGGTACAGGGACTCATTCCACTACACACACTACTATTTATTACACAGGGACTTAACCTATTCCTACCTACCGACGATGTACATAAAGATACACACCTGTACACACATACTTGTATTCAATTGTTGCTTAAATATTGCGTAATTCTTTTACTCTTTTATTATTGTTTAAAACACAAATATAATTTTCTAATATTCCGTATGTTATGTAGTTTGTTACTATGTAACTTTGTTAATTTTAGATTAGATAAACTAAAAATAAAATTGCTCATACTTAGGCACCCTTAATAACCACCCTAAATTCACTAGACTTAAGTCCTTTTTAATATAAAGTGATTTTTTGCTTGTAGTCTTAGAGGTATATTTGTTGATTTATGGCTTGGGCCGATAGGTAGATATACTTAGATCTCAAAATGTAGCATAACATCTATTTGTAATGTCATTGTTAGTCCCTATCTTAGCCACATTATGATATGACACTAGCTTTTTAAAAACATAAGAAAACATTATATTGCATCAGAGACATTCACTTCCTCAAACACCTGGTGAGTCACCTTCATTGCCGGCTTGGGGGGTTTACGCTTACGCTAAACAGATTTCATCAGCCACCATCGTCAGCCACTATGACTAGCCGCTTTTAACCTTTGTACTACATCATCATCATCATCATCAGCCCGTTTCATCCACAGAGGTTGTGCACCTACATTGATTCTATATAGGTATTGCTGATGGTAGGAAAGAAGGTAATCAGTGAATCTTTCACCGACAGCATAGCATGAAAATGAAAATGAGTAATAGTTCTTTAAATGTTATCATAACAATCAATAAATTTTTCGGTTTATCAACAATTCATAGAAAAATGCTACTTTTCTATCTTTGTCTCCCTAATAGGATTCATATCGCTCTATCGCTCTTAATGTTCTGACGTAAATCGTCCATTTCACTCAACTCGAACAACGCCGTGTGCTACTATCCTACTCCTACAATAATCGTTAGCAGATCTGCCGTGCTAAGGATAAGAGCGACAAGTGCATGCGCGCTAGTTTGGAGAAAATTGCGTCTAAAGTTTTCAATCTGTTTTTGTTGTTTACATCTACAAAATTAACTTTTTGATACTTCTGATGCATTTGTGTTACAGAGAAAATGAAGTAGTTTTTAAAGGCTGGATAAGAATACTCCTACAACAACGATTACTTCGATAAAATAACAAAAAACATGTTATGCTGAGGAAGCTTACGGTTATTTAAAAACAAACACTTGCAATAAGCGTTGTAAGCAACACACATAGAGCGCTAATGCCATGGAATTTTTTTTATCGCACTTTTGCTCATAAGAAGATATTTAGAAAATATTGTTATTTTAAGCATAACCGCGCTAACCACGTCACCTACGACGGTTATAACAAGGAATTCATAATATAAATACATTTTTACCTCAAACTACTTACGCTACTTACGGCGCTTGTTGCAAGTTAGTGAAGGAGTCATTTGAATAAAATGTTAATGTATTATAATTTTATTAACTTTATTATCACTTATCTCATCAGCGTTTGTTAGAATAGCGAAAATAAGTTAAACAAAATATTTTTAAGTATAAAATGTTTATTTGGAATTCAAAATTACTTAAACACACATTCAAAATTACCTATATTAGTTTGTTATTACAGTCTCATTAACTTATACTAATCACCTGTTAAAATATAAATTTAACCTTTTAACTACCTAGCATTTTTCATTGCATATGCAGTATAATTATTTTAATTATTCTAAGATCGTTTTTATGCTTAAAAAATATTTTAGATCGATATCTTGTTGATGATACCTACCTAAACTTTACTACGTACTTTGGATGACATTTAAAACAGATAAAAAATCAAACAAACACGTAAAACAATAAGGACTACCTACTTTAACAATAAAAACTAAACCTTCAAAAAATCTAAAAACACAACTCGGAAAATTTACTCTTCTATGTATTAGTTTTCATCCAACAGCTTTTCAGCAGAATAAGCGGTGGGCAAATTAATCCAAAAAGCTAAAAAATTTGAGCATCAGAGGAATTAGCTTTTCTATAATAAATAGCGGATTTTCTTTCCTGGGTTATCCCTCTAGGAAATTGTTTGCGCTGCATAGGAGGAAATTGATTTAATTTAGTAATTTTTATAGGTAGAAAATCCAATGGATTTGTTTTGAATTCCTCACTGTGACAAAATCTATATTTTAATTCGTAAAGGCCCCGCTCAACCCTCACAGCCAATTTATTACTCAAATAGACTCGTGGTTCATTTTTGCGAAACTTTTGCTGCGAAGAAATATCTTCGCCAGAGACGAAATCTGCTATTTCCAGCATTTTTACAATGTTTTCCATTTTTTTCCCTTCTGGACCGAGTCCACAAAATCGTTAAAATCGTAAACTTTTCCTTTTCTTTAGAAAAATAGTTTCCACCACCAGGTGGAAACCCAGCTGGCATAAAGGTTACAAAAATACGAAATGTTTAATAAAATGTAGGCAGTTACTGCATTTATGGTAAGCACTCTATGGGCTATGTTTTAGGAAGTTTAGAGCATAACCGTGGCATGAGTCCTTACAACTGTAATTCTAAGGATTCTAAAAAAAATACAGTACTTACTGCGCTTATCTAAATTGAAAATAGCCTTTAGAGCCTTTATTTTGAAAAACTGTCAAAGTAAAACTTATAGATCTCGATACGGCGGTTCCGAATATGATAGTAACTCAATATTGAAAAAAATGTTGCTTACGGCGGTTATCTTTAGCACGGCAGAGATGTCTCCGCCCTAAACTCGTTTCATCCAATCCCAATCGTCCACATACTCTCGTTGTGGAGAGGCAAAAAGCACTTTACAATCCAAGTTGACGCCGAATATGTACGACGCAATCGTTTGTTGTCCGCGACGCAAAAATAATCGCTTAAAACTCTAACAAATCGAGAACATTCCAACCGTAGTATGATACAAGAATTTTGATATTTTTAAAGTGGAGTGTGGTGTTTTATAGTGCATTGAAGATCGGAAAAGCATAGATATGAGTGGTCCAATCATCATTACCGTGCCTAACAGCTATTTGATGGAGGAGGAAGCTGTAGACGTGGCTCCGGCTCCGTCCCGGAAACGGAGATTGGACCATTTGTCCTGGGAAGAGAAGATGCAGAGAAAGTAAGTCTGGTTTTTTAAAACCACGATACGAATATATAGGTCATAGTCTCACTGATCAAGATCATAGACATACAATTCTAAGCTTATTAGTTATTTTATTACAGTAATAACAGGTAGGTACTTATTTTAATTTGTATCTACCAGCCCTAAGTTTTCATCAACAATTTAAAATTATACATAACTAGGTACCAAAATCATTTATTCAAATATAGGTATTCTGTCTTTGAGGGCAATGTTCCTTGTCCAAAGTTTTTTGACCTTCACGTTCCGTTATGCACAGTTAGGTAAACACCTGCTGAAAGTAGTACATACAGATGATAATTGATGACATAATTTTCGAAAACGTCGCGATTGGTCTAGGTTCGAGTCCTATAATCTGACATCGCTACTCTACCAAAATACCGATTATGGATACGGGTAAGGATAGAGAGTATTTATCTTGTACCTGAACAGTTATTTTAATACAAAAATTTTTTTTTGTACCTACCTACCTAGGTATTTTCTTTACCCAAAAAAAGTTACATAGGTCTGCTTAAAATACTCTTTATACTGTATGCCTAAACTGGATATTGGTCTATTGGATTTTTTGTTTAGTATGTCTGATAGTTAGGAAGTTTAAAATACCTATGTAGAGCTGATGTACCAGAAATGTGCACACACTGTTTTGACCACAGAATATGTTTCTACATTAGTAGTAGGTATCTAGCAAATGAAACATGCTAGCAAAGATGATGTAATTAGTTCATCTATGGTCTCAGATTGTGTTGACAAAACAAATGCCTCTCATCTCATACCTGTGAACCCTGTGAACTTGTATTTATTGCTTTATTACAATAGACACTCTTAATTTCCCTGTACATTGCATCAGCAAGGTACTTTACAAACTCGTACCTATCTACGGAGTTAAAAGCATAGGGAATGCTCTTAATTTAGAGGGTCCCTTGAAGGCATTTGTTTATGCCTCATTATAAATATGTAAAGAACCTCATTAGGTTTCCTTAAATAAATATAAATAGCTTATTCGATTTAGGATTCATAATATTCTCAGTGAAATGCAAATCCCTAAAGCTCAAAAATATGTCAAACCAGTCAGATTGGTTTTATGTTAGTATTTATATAAAACAAATAATTTAAGTACCATTTTTATACATATTTGTTTCTATAAATAAATATAACTATGTAAGTACACATTATTAGAAAAAAAAAACCAAACATATTGGAGAAATTAGACAGCCCATCAGTTTATAAAGTCCATTGAGTAGAGTATGTATCCAGATACATACTCGATGATAAAGTCTGACCTAACATTATTTTTTCCCCACAGAAAGATGAAGAACCGCGTCGCAGCCCAAACCTCGCGCGACCGGAAGAAAGCCAAGATGGACGAGATGGAGTTCCGCATCGAGAAGCTCGAAGAACGGAACGACAAGCTGATGAACGAGGTGGAGAGCTTGAGAGCACTGAACGAGCGGCTGATGAGCGAGAACGACAAGCTGCGAGCGGCGACCGCTCGGATCGCCGGCGAGACCCAAGGTATGTCTGCGAGGAGGGTAGGATGTCGGAGTTTGTTTTTGAGACTTGCCATATTTGATAATATATAGGGTTATCATCCCCTTTGGTTGTTGGATTATCGGCCATCGCTAACAAGGTCCCCGGAGGAAGAGGTTGTTAGCGGTGGGAAATGGGTGCACCGGCCCGCCACCTAGTACCGTTCCCCAGGGAAGAATCCCAAAGGACAAGTAGTAGTACGGCCTCACTAAATAGGAGGTTATCCGACCATGTCACCGCAGGATAGGATGTCACTGTCAACTCTTTTACCTTTACTACAGTCTGCAGCTTATGCATAGCATACTGAGCGTTTATCCTGTAATAAAAAGCTTAGCACGAGCAGCAATATGTTTTCTTTCAGTACAAACATACAGTAAATTCCTAGATTGAGTTGAAAGTAAAGTCCACCCGAAAGACTGCTGGCAGATACTAGATGCGACAAGCTGAAGACAGGGCGCTATGTCGCTCATTAGGGGAGGCCTATGTCCAGTTGTGGACTAACATAGGCTGATGATGATGAAAGACCACCCCAATAGTTATTTCCAATTACCATGTAGAAATTAGGCAAATTTTTCTTATTTAATCACCTTTTAATGTCACTATTCTACCCTAGGTGATTCTTTGGTTTAGATACTAATTAAATAAAACAAATAATTTATTTAAAATTACAAATAATACTTAATCTTATATTTTATCGGATAAGTTAATGTACGTGCCTGAACTAGGTAAAAACCTGTTTTTCAGGCAAATAAATGGCTCTTAGTAAACAAAATTACTAACCTAACTCAACCTAACATAAAAAAGAAAATCGTTTATTAGACTCACACAAGAAAACATAACTACAAAAATAAACCTTAAAATAACTGTAAAAATAAAATAATCCTTAAATCTACGCTAACCCCCAGGACCCGCAGAGTCCCCTCAGCAGAAGGACGGGTGCTCGCCGGCGATTCGCGCGGCTCGCTTGCTCGCGGCGATGATGCTCCTCTCGCAGACCTCCTCGCACACCTCGACTCCCCGGAGTACCTCGACACCCTGCATCAGCTCGCAGACGAACTGCTCCAGGAGTTTGATGCTTCAGCTGCAGGAAAGGCTCAAGATGTAAGTTGTAGATCACCTTCTTTCCAGACTTCGATATACTTTATAAACTGCTGATATGGATCACAGCTACCTGTAGATTGTTTTAAGCAGTCTGCAGTTAGCTCAATTGTTTCAATTGTCAATACAGGAAAGGCTCAAGATGTAAGTTGCTTGCAAATGTCACCTTTATATCATACTTCCATTCCTATAATAATAATAATAACTGCTGATATGAATCACTTGAGCAACCTGTAGATTGCTTGCAGCCATCTGCAGTTAATAATACTAGTTCTCATTACTTGTCATTCTCACAAAAAAGAAGTTAACAATCACTGTTGATAAATAAATATTATGCACATGCTTGTAACCAATTGTTAAATCATATAAAGCTCTATCAACATCCGGTTTTATCTGGTTTATCAGGTCAAATGAGGGCGGCATATCGCATACCCAGTTTGATAACTTATAAACGGCATTTTATCAGAGAGTTACAAAACAGGAGAGCCCACTTTTGTTACCATGTAGCCTCTGGCAAATGTATCTACCTAGACACTGTATTACATCATACATCGCTCTATACATTACTGAATGTTAGTTATGTTACGCCTACTTGAAGCGGAGACGGATCAATACAACCTCTAGACGACTTTCATCAAGTTATAAAGTTAGGTGTGGATAGGTACCAAGTAATGTTGACGCAGTTGGTTTAGGTGGGAAATTAAAAACTGACTTGCACAAAGGTATAATATCAAGATTAGTGGGTATTCCTGTGTATTATTATAGGTAACAAAGGTACCTACCTAATTTAATGACAGAGCTTGACCCTGTCCAAAAAGTGATGTATTTAGATAGAAATCAAAAGATAGATTTTTGCCTTCTTTATAGCTTTGCTACCACGTAAGCAGTCTGACTGTAAAAAAATTGCCAAAGTAGAAAAGTATTTATTACAGCAAAAGACCTGTGATTGCGTAATTGGTTATCTTATGTAATCTAATCACTGATTTGATGACATATGGTGCACTTATCTATGTATAAAACAAGATTATACCTATCTTGTTTTATAGAAAGAGTACATTTAACTCAAAAAAACAAAGACAAGACAATAAACCTCGTCTATTGTTACAGGAGCAAATCAGGGAAACTGGAGAACGCCCTGAAAGACCTGAAGTGGTGGGGACCGCAGCAGAGCACTTGGAATCCAGTGAAAGTAGCGTCCTAGACATGAAGCACGACGTGCACAGAATACTGACCCAGCACTCATACGCGCATCCCTACGAAGACAAAGAAGACAACGACAAAGGAGATATATTCTACGCGAGCTGCGACGAAGCCAACTGCGTCACCGTCGAGGTCCCTTGCGATGAAGTCGTGGAGGAAATCCCCGCGATACAAGTGGAGGAATCCCCTGAATTACCAGTTGAAACAGACTTCAGCTCGCTCACGAATAACTGCGAAGGGTTAACCCTGGAATGTGACATGACAATGCTCTCTCCGATGAGTCTCTCACCGAAGTCTATCGAGGAGAATCTTCTAGGGTTGTCTCCTTCGCAGAGCTTGAGCTCGGACCTCGGCTATGAGTCGTTGGCGTCGCCCTTCAGCGAGCCCGATATGGACCTGTCAGACTTTTGGTGTGAATCATTCACTGAATTATTCCCCGGCTTAGCTTAGAATAAATCAGCATATTATTCTCGCCAAAGACTGACTAGTTTAATGAATCTATTATTTAAGTTTGCAAATGACAAAATAGTTATTTAAGTATAAAGTTTAATATATTGAAGATATTTAGTTGTTTGTTAGCTATGAATTATTGTAAGTTGTCTGTTTATCTAATTTCAAGTCATAATTGTAGGGATGCATAGTATAAGTGTAAATAAACAGTAATTGTGTAATTCTTTTTTATTCCTTACCCAATTCCTAAAGAGATAGGTAACCAAATGATGCAATTAGAACATAGGTACTAACTACCATAGCGTCATGTAAAATAAATAAAAAATGCTGGACAAGCAGCTTTACCTAGCCTCTATCTAAGAGTAAATTTAATAATAATGGTAGGTAATAATAATTCGAATACATAGTATACGCGAAAGTTTGTAGGTATGGATGGATGTTTGTTACTCTTTCATGCAAAAACTACTAAACGGATTTTAATGAAATTAGGTAGGTACACAGATACATATACTACTAGATACGGGAATAATATGGGCTACTCATTACCCCGAAAATCCCACGGGATCGGGAGTTACGCGGGTGAAACCAAGTAAAAAAACGTAAAGCAACTCACGATGACTCATGTTGATAGTAACCAATGAGTAAGGTGGGCCTGTTTCTAGAATATGGAAATATCTGTCAACGTCACGGACTTTGCACCTTTTAAAAGAAAATAGCCTTATGACCTGCTCTTCTGGTATTTCACCGCTGATTCAGTGAGTAGTCGGGAATGCCAAATAGCTTCATTTCCTTTTAAAGAAGAATTGCATCATCTCCACCTACAACACCATTTACCTAAATCATTGAGTATAACAGTATACCTAAGTATTGTGTGCGTTCGCCCAGCAAAAAGTATCGTCTTTTCAAGAATCGAATGATGCAGATAATTTGTGCCCTATGTCGTGTAAATGTGCCCAAAATTTTAAATTTGTGCCCCCAAGGGCTGCAGAGTTATTTAGGAAAATCTGATTTTGCTGCACGAACGTTCGCCCAGCAAAACTTTTTTTAAAAAAAGGGTATAGCTGTATTTTAAATATGCAAAAAGATAGCTTAAATACTAGTGTAAATGTGCCGTAAAAGCAAAATTTGTGCCCCTAAAGGTTTTAGAGATATTTAGTTTTTTGCTGGGCGAACGTTTTGGTGATTTCTATATCTCGGAAACGGCTGAACGCACAGTCATAATTTTTTGTTCCTACAGATACGGTAAATTTGTGCCATTTGTGCCGTAATTTTCATTAACATGAGTAGCATGGTTCAGGAGCTATTATTGTTTTTCCTAGAAAACGGAAAAATGCTCTGGCTCTCGAATGAACAAGACCATCGACTTCACGTTGGTGCCGACTGGTACCCATTATATATTCACACGATCCTGTAAAGTTTCACCGGCCTACTACTTATAATAGACGAGTTATTAACGATTTTGTCTTTTTTTTGAGGTTATTTTGAGTGAAATTACTTAGGATACGAAAACACTAGTTTCCTGTGAGCTGGCTTATTACATGCTTCTACAATAATTTGAGCCCTATTTTAAGAATACGTATGCAAAAAATCATCTTTGTATACCCAATACTTTAGACAATAATGGTAAAATACCATTCGAAGTATTTTTGGTAGATAACCAGACCAAATTCGAATGAACATTAAAAAGCGGCCGTACGATACTACAAGCTATCCTTCCTTACTTGGTGGCGTTGTAATGAAATTTAAGTAGTACAGATGCGTACAGAATTGTTAAGTAGAAAATAATATTTATGTCACGAAAAATATTTTACATGAAATAAAATGTGAATTATTTTGTTTTTAATAATCTTACCTACTATTATAATAAATGGGAAAGTCTGTGTGAATGTTCGTTATAAGTACCTAGGTAATCTTTGTGACTACTTAAGTGATTTAAATGAAATTTCGTAGGTAGGTAGGTAGATAGTTTAGGACCTAGAGTAGGATTAAATAGGCTAAAATTTGGAAATTTTAACCTCTGAGGGGGTTAAATATGGTGGTAAGGGTTGTATGGAAAATAATTTTTACTTGATTCGATTCACTCAAAACTCGGTATAAATGAACTATGGACTGAATAATTAAACATGTAGGTATTTTTACACAACCCCTAGGGGGTGTGCAATAAATTTCTGAAATTTATACGAAAAAAACTGGTTCGCGGGCAAAGCTGCGGGGTGCATCTAGTACACTATAATTTGTAATGTAGGTATTACTAAAAATAAATTGTCCGGAGACAACGGCACATCAGTGACCTGTTGAGATAATAATGAATGAATGATTTAACACCAAATACCTATAGGTACAACTTGACATCTGATCTAGCTTGATGTGCCGTTGACAGTATAGGTATTTGTTTTTTTTTAGAAGGTAAGTAATAACAAAACAGTATTGTTCTTTTTTTACATTGATTTATTTTTTATAGACAAATAACAATGAATATGCTATTGTAAATTACAATAACCCGAGAGGCAGGCAGACTCAAAAACAAATTACTTATGGGTGCGTGCGATAAGGATGTGTGTGTGTGTGCATTCGAAGAGCACACACAACGGTCGTCGGTCACTCCGAGTTGAATATTGTATTTACTTATCAATTTGTAGAGCGTGTTGGCAAATACTTACCTATTCCTACTACCATTATAATATTGGTACCTAAGAAAAGGTTGGCTCGTTATGATTTAGCAAACAAACAAACCAGCCTACTAATTATTTATTCGCAAAAGAGCCGTGGATTATTTTCTTACAGGGGATACTCTTTAGGATTATCAGATAAAAAACATATGTAGGTACAGGTATGCCTACGTATAGGTACTTACTAAGTAGGTACCTACTTAATTATTTATTGAAAAGAGCATTTTCATCATATTATATTCATCATTTTTCATTATTCATCATCAAAAGTATATTTTTAAAATGACAATTCCACTTTTGTACGCAACGTTCTCTAAACACTAAATATTATCATGACGATTTAAGAAGGATAGCTTGTAGTATCGTACGGCCGCTTTTTAATGTTCATTCGAATTTGGTCTGGTTATCTACCAAAAATACTTCGAATGGTATTTTACCATTATTGTCTAAAGTATTGGGTATACAAAGATGATTTTTTGCATACGTATTCTTAAAATAGGGCTCAAATTATTGTAGAAGCATGTAATAAGCCAGCTCACAGGAAACTAGTGTTTTCGTATCCTAAGTAATTTCACTCAAAATAACCTCAAAAAAAAGACAAAATCGTTAATAACTCGTCTATTATAAGTAGTAGGCCGGTGAAACTTTACAGGATCGTGTGAATATATAATGGGTACCAGTCGGCACCAACGTGAAGTCGATGGTCTTGTTCATTCGAGAGCCAGAGCATTTTTCCGTTTTCTAGGAAAAACAATAATAGCTCCTGAACCATGCTACTCATGTTAATGAAAATTACGGCACAAATGGCACAAATTTACCGTATCTGTAGGAACAAAAAATTATGACTGTGCGTTCAGCCGTTTCCGAGATATAGAAATCACCAAAACGTTCGCCCAGCAAAAAACTAAATATCTCTAAAACCTTTAGGGGCACAAATTTTGCTTTTACGGCACATTTACACTAGTATTTAAGCTATCTTTTTGCATATTTAAAATACAGCTATACCCTTTTTTTAAAAAAAGTTTTGCTGGGCGAACGTTCGTGCAGCAAAATCAGATTTTCCTAAATAACTCTGCAGCCCTTGGGGGCACAAATTTAAAATTTTGGGCACATTTACACGACATAGGGCACAAATTATCTGCATCATTCGATTCTTGAAAAGACGATACTTTTTGCTGGGCGAACGCACACTAAGTATTGGTTCGAATTCTCTATTTTCTAGAAAAAACACTTATTTATATAGTGCTGGAAAATCGACAACGCATATTATTCTATCCCCAAGCTAAGCAGAGCTAGCTGACGTATACATAATACAATATATAAAATAGATAGATATATTTTGTTACGCATATAAAATGACCACAACACCAGAAACAATTATCTGCGGATAGTACAATCATTATCCCGAGGCGGGAATCAAAAACACCTGCGTCGCAGGCGAAGCTTCGCCCACCGCGGCACAGAGGTCGTCAAGTGAAGGTCATCACTACTAGAACAGACTAGAACTTTGCTAGGTCACTTGTCCTGTTTGTTCTAGAAATAATCGATACAATATGAATAAATAAAAGACGTGACATACATAAGTAGGTACAGTCAGCGTCAATTTGGTATGAGCGTCTAGAGTAGTCAAAATAATCTGAAAAACATTAAAGCAATTTGATGTACGCTCTTCGAACCATAATAGGTATTGTTGTAAGCACCCAAGGTGTTCAAAAGATCTTACTACACTACTCACAGTTTCATATTTATATTAGCAGTCAGGGGGTTCAAAATTAACATCAAAGCTCACACAGGTAGTACCAAAATCAAAAGAGTTTGTATAAGTGTAATAATACCATTGAAGTACTATTACACATATTATACAAACTCTTTTGAGTGAATATTTGAATATCGATTACCTACATATTTTTCTAAGGTACATTTTATGCACAGTTAACTTTGCTGACAGCTGATAGTACCAACTCAGTTCACTCTATTATTATTGAAATTATGGACTTGGAAATGTATGAAGCATTATCTAATAATGAGATTATCGAATCGCCGTCAGTTGTTGTTTACCATGTTTGAAGGACGAAAGCAATCGATAATAATGGTAATATAATGGTAGCATCGACATATAATCTTCTATTGACAGTGCTGAAAACTTGGATGGAATATAACTTGGGAGCACTTTATTATACGAATTGAATACCGAACACAAATGTAATGAAGGTTACATATATCATGTATTGAAAAAACCAAAAACTATTTAAACTTAAAGTATCCTTATTTTCTCAAACAACATATTTATATGTAGTTCGCAATAAAAACTAGTAGAAGAATCTACTTAATTTTGCATTTTTTAGAGTGTTTTGCGGGATAAATACGAATCCCTCGGAAATAAAATTTTTATGGAGCAAATAGGGATAATTATTATCTTTATAACTGCAAAAGAATCATCCGAATCGGTCTAAACAACGGATAAAATGCCAAAATAAAAAAATCTAACATACACACAGTGTTATAATAAATAGGAAGGAGTTCATTAAAAACAAGTTGTAAAAAACCATTAAATATATTTGTTAAAATATTACAGACTCAAATATCCTGCATTTTCCACAGGTTTAGCTATTTTAAATTACATTAAACATGTTTCTTAATCAGTTAAATGTTATCAGCAAACGATAAAGAGTTAATTACGGTTAGGTATCGACGGTTTTTACCCGACTGATAAGAAACTAAGTGTACAAAATACACAGTACTTTCTAGACCATTTGTTTTTCTTGGCGCTCTAGTACATAACAGAAAATTAGATTTCTTCGGTTGGTACTGTTAGTTTTAGTAAATCTGTAGTTATCCGATTTACATAATAACGTCTCGCAGTCATGTTTACCGGCTTAATTTAATCAAAGCCCTTTGTCATCTACGAAAAAAGATATAGCCAAATTGATGCCAGTTTGTTAATCAGACTTAAACTCTAGAGGATTATATGAACGGCCAAAACAAATGAATTCTTGGATCGATATAAAGATTCTCTAGCTGTGCTTTTATTAAGAGTTAAAAAGTAATATTTTTGATTATTTGTGATGCTGTGTGGATTGTCCAGCATTATTTATACCCACGTCTGTAACTTTATCGCTCTCTCGCAATAAGGTTCGCTGGAAGAGAACTCTGTTTAGGGTAAAGCTCGCCTTTGTCATTTCTTTTATATTTTAATGTTATTGTTTTATATTTTATTGTGCAATATGGAACTAAGAATGTATTTATTTAATAGTGTAGGTAGTTCTTAAAAAAACGATCGCGGATCATTAGAACCAAAATTATTATATATTTTCTGCTATAACTACAAGCGCCAAGAACAATTGAAGATTCAATTTTTTCAATACATTTATCGATTACAATTCAACCTTGTAATAATTTGGCACAAACAAGTAACGCGATAACGGAGTCATAAAATATAACGATGCAATCAATCACTGTGCAGCCATAAACAACTAATGGAAGATATTTCAACTTATAGATAACATTAGTAAAGCATTTTTCGCATTAAAGTTGACAAAGCGTGTTTTTTAGTTAATTTATGATGTAATTTTGTACATATTTTAGTCAAAAATACATTTCCCTTGTCACGTTTAACAAACTAAAAAACTGTCATACTCGTTTAAAGACCGAAATAAAACATGAAATAACGAAATAGCAACCAGATAAATTATAAAAAGCAAATAAAAATGTTCTGTACAACTTAAAAACTATTATAATAACAATGTCTATGACATTTTAGACCGATTTTAATACATTCATCAAAATTTCAATCAAATATTACTTATTAAGAAATATTATACAATTCTTTATTTCTACTTTATTTTATAACCAAGTTACGAATTATAGTTAAGTCTAACCGCTTATTTCTAGTCTGCTAACTTAAAACAGTTACTAAGAATTCATTATGTTATGAATGTAAGCGGGTTAACTACGAACCTATTTTGTTTCTAAGTAGTTTTACTTCTCTTTGAATTATCTACATAATAGAAGACAGAGTACGAAATAGCAACACTAAGTTAGCAGACTATATGTTTTATGAATAAAAAACAATAAATAGTAAGTGAAGAGCGCCAAAGATTCACATCGAAAAAATAGTTTCCAGGGTTTTATTAATAAAATAATTATACGAATAGACATTTTGCTACAATATAGGCCTATTCATTTATCCATCAGTCGCTACACCGAGTTTCGTTTCAATTTGTAAATATTTTTCCTTTCAACCTTGAGCGGTTTCAAATGCTTTTTTGTACTTGTATCAATCATAACTTCGTAATGTTATTATTATGATCAATAATGACACAGAAGTTCGTTACTGTTACCATGTAAATATCCGTGGTATAAATTATATACATTTATTTTGAATATGTTGAAAGTGATCTCAGAACGTAGTGGTTTTATTCTCTATGGAGATCTCTTTACTAAATGAATCTTAATTGGCAACTTCAATTTCATACCAAATAACATGACTGGACATAAAAAAATGGGACATCACTAACACAGATTAGATTATATTAATCAGTTAATGATTATTTTTACGATTCAATAAAATCGATAATCACATCTAGGCTTAACTATTTATTAATTTACTTATCAATGTACATGATTATATTTAATCCATTTAACATGTTGAATGATGCATCTTTGTACGAAATAAATAAACAATGTATATTTTTTCTTAGATTTAGAGTCAGAGATAAATTATTTTAAAATCTCAAGATGACCGCCATCTAGCGGTATAAAGAAAAAAAAAACCATTGCCGCGCATTTATTTTCTTTGACTGAATAAAATATTAAAAAAAAAAGAAAAAGACGGAACGCAAAATTTCATAGACACGTAGTCTATGACCTCGATAAATAACAAAGCTCGAGGTAGTCCTAATTTTTCGCGAGACTCATATTCACATTACTATTTTAAAAAAAGAACAGTCTATGAGTTCTTGCGATCTTTCATTCAAAGAAAATAAATGCGTTGATAGAGTATAGAGCCGACTTTGTAGTGGCTCCTCTAACTTCACGCTGTAATAAAAAGCTAACATTAACCAGAGTAGCCATATAATCAATCTGGTCAAATATCTTGAACTGAATTCACTTTTAACTAATACAGGAAACCAGGAACACTAAAAGTTCAAGCGTTTATATTTCCCGCAGAGTTGCTTGCTACATACTCTTATTTTTTCAACATGTTTCTAATCCCAGAATCCGTTCAGTATCCTGTTCTTTCTATTACTTAAAAGAGAAAAAAGAACGAACATAGAAAGGCTAACTAACAGGCTTTCTATTACTTATCCGGAGAAAGCTAACAATTAACTTACATCACCAACGCCATCTAGTTCCTATCCGAAAAGTTTATCAAAACAAACATGGCAGTACGGCTTATCGTTCTGCTCCTTGAAGGTTCCCTTATTGAGCTGCCTGAGGCAGAAGGCACAGACGAAGTGTTCCGGGTGGAACTTCCTAAACATGGCCGTGATACAGCGGCCCGCGATCGGCTTGTGGCAGCCTGCGCAGAGGGAGCCCCGTTTCCCGTGGTAGTGAGTCTCGCAGTAGGGCTGTCCTTCGTGCTCGAAGAATGAGCCGCCGTGGAACGGTTCTCTGCAGTCCTGGAATGGGAGATGGTGGTTAGGATGTTTGTTTCATGATTGTCATTTTTGATGTATTCAAGTTTTTTGAATTTATTTATGCTGGTATGTTATTAATTAGTTATTAAAAACAAGACTATGTTCATATAACTACTAATCCTATAGTTCAGCAATAAAGGTTTTTTTTTATGTTATTAACTACAGATAGTGGTATCGGTTGAGGCTAGGGTTAATGGTACCTACTATTAAATATTAAAAAGCCTTTCATTTGAGACAATGTGTGAAAAAAATATTACGGCTTATCAGATTTTTCCCCTCAGGCTACCTCGTCCAATTACTGGACAAAGACCTCCCCAAATTTAAGAACTCCGTGAGATCTTGTTCGATTACCCACCAATCATTTAGAAAGTGTGTAAGTTTTCAAATACAATCTAGATTAAAATAGGCTAAAGTGAAATGACACATCCAACAAGTGTCAGTCTACCTTAGATAATAGATCATTGAATGATCTGTATCTTTTTCTTAACTCGGAAGGATTATCTTGGTTTTTCTCTGTAATAAACCTCAACAGATTTTTTTTAATTTGACACACTTAAATCAATTTTCATAAAGAGTGTAAATTTGTCATTGCCATGCACAAATGTGCGATCTGTAACAATGACGCGTCAAAATCAAGGTTTCAAGGTCAAAAGTTTACTTCTTGAGTGGTATCTCCTGCTTTTTATATACTTGTCTTTGTAATTGTTTGTGTGATTGTTTAAATCTATTTTGTCTATGTTTATAACTATGTTTCAAAATGTATATTAATGTAAATTGTGTGGGTGTCAGTAATAAATATTTTTTTTACCAATCTATTCTATATTTTTGTATTGTTTTTCACACCATATGCCCCGAATCTCGCCCAACGACAGTATAAATAGAACGCCTCGAATAGAACTGATCGGATGGAACATAACAAACCCGACCAACGTTCAGACGCGATGACGCGACTTCATCTATATATAAATTACTTTTTGGAGGTGGGAAACACTATACTATATTCAAAGAAATATTTTCTAACCAGCGCCATCTATTATCGAACGTTGATCGCATAAGGCCTAACGTAATTCGTGCTTTTCCTCACAATACCTTTCTGTTTTTTGGTCACTGACCTAAGCAAGGTGTTTATAGTTTAACTACCAACGAATGTATACCTACTTGTCCTAATACCAAATTCAAAATGCCTGTGCTTCTATTTGCAATTTACATTGCCATTTGTGTCATTCATGACCTACGCAGCGCATACATATGGGCAGATCTTGACCTTCAAAAAAGGGACATCGTTTTTCCAACGTCCTTGACGTGCAAACATAGGTCATTGCCATGCGTGCACGCATGACACGTGACCACGTTTGACAGGTCACGTGACGTTTAATTTTGTATTTTAAAGTTTGTTTTGTTTTTGTTTTTTTTTTATTTTTGTTCTCTTTATTAAATATCTTATCATACAATATAACATTTACAAAAATATATTACATAAATTGATTTCCCTATACGCTAGACTAGATTTGTTTGTGTGTGTATTACTTGTGTGTGTGTGTGTGTGTCATTCTTTCTGCAGAGCATAGCTGAAAAATAAATAGGGGAGGGCATCGTTTGGGGGCATAGAGGGCATCTATTCATCTTCGTCGACTCCGACACATTTGGGGCATACCGGCTTTCCTTCCATGGCATAGAAGGACTTGCCTTTCACGGCCTTTGAGCAGTCCTGTATAAAAAGTTACCATTACCTTCCCGAATATTCGATTTGTATCGAATTTTCAAGAAGATTCGTATACTTAACCTGGCACAGGGGATTTTAGACCTTGGTGTAGTAGATACAGTAGATTTCTGGTTGTTTCTCCCATACTGACCTTGCAGACGAAGCAGTCTGGATGCCATTGTGTGTTCAGAGCTGAGATATAGTTCTCCATGATGGGTTTGCTGCAACCGCCGCACTTTGGCGCAAACATGTCAAAGTAATCAGCGCGGCAGTAAGGCTTTCCATCCCTTTCATGGAAGCCATCTTCTCCGAATTGCTGGCCGCACTGAGCGCAGAAGAAATGCTCAGTGTGCCAGGTTTTCTCGAGCGCTGTCACGCATTTCTGTAAGCAGAAGCGACTTTAGCAGCTGTGGAATAGAACACAAATTACAGAAGTAAGCAGGCCACCAAACGCTGTCAAAAGATATTGAGGTGTTAATTGGTATCGTCAATAATCTTTTCGTAAATTAGTCATTCGACATCATTCTATGTCCTGCTTCAATCGCAAACAAAACATGATCCCGCTTAAACTTTCGCCGGCTTCTGATCATAGTTTGTTTTAGAACTATGAAGCTTCGTACATCAAGAATAGGTCCATTGCAGTATGCGCATCTCGGCGAGAAAAGGTTGTGGTAATCCGGTTCGCAGTAGGGCCTTCCATCGCGCTCGAAGAAGTTCCTAGTCCCCAACTCCTGGTTGCAGTGGGCGCAGGTGAAGTGCTCCGGGTGCCAGGTCCTTCCCAGGGCTGTTATGACCTGCACACCAGAATAGACACCGTAAATTCATGTCAGTAGATTTGTAGACTTAGTGATTGTGTTGGTTGAAAGTTGTGCAGAGATATCGATGTCCGTTGATTGCAGCTGGAAGAAGTTGCTAAACCACTTCAAGTTTTGAACACTGAACACTGTTTTCTGCGTAAACAGAAGGGAAATCTTCTGAAACTGTTGATATTTTCCACAGCTTGTTAAATCCTGTATATTTCATGTAGGAAGCTTGAAGTGATGTGGAAAGTTGAAGAGTCCCACCTGTCCAACGATAGGCTTCTCGCAAGCATTGCAGCATCCCTTTTGGGGGGTCTGTACTCCTTGGCGTGACATGTCTGCTCGGAGGGATCCGAGCATATGTTCCAGACTCGCTTGACTCGCGGGTTCCGGGCGCGGGTTGCTGCGGTAGTGTTCCTGCCACGCGCGCTTCTCGCGAATCACGTGGGTGCCGCCTTCTGTTCCTGCAACCTGGAAGGAGACAAAATGTTCGATGCAAAATGAAATTTGCGAAGGGAGACGCAAATTTACGATAGTAAACGCCAATTCACGAGAAATTTACATGACGCGCTAGTCAAACAGATCTTATACGGTGTTCGAAATCTCCGAGACGTCTCAATTTTGTTTGTAAATTGAGTCTCAGGATGCAGCAAAACAGTTAAAGTCCAGGATGACCCAGTTATTAGACGAAATGTTTGGCAAGCGCGGTTTAAATTTTCGTAAATAGAACGTGTGCGTTACCGCGTGGCTTCGATGGATCCAGGCGAATGCCGTCCGAGTGAAATGTTTGTCTATGTACTCTAATATTATAAGCTCGCGCCCCCACCACGAGCCGTGATGTAACGCTGGGACTATGTTTAGAACCGGGAGACCGGTTGTGTCTCTGGGAACTGCGGATTGGGGAAAATTCTGCTTTATCACTTTGGGTTAAGATTGAATTCTTAAGGCACCACGTCGGGGGAACCGTGGTGTATCCAGCCGCTGGTTTGCTTATGAAAGTTTACAAAGCTTCGCGTTATTATACCTAAGTGCGAAATTTTAGCACATAACATAAGTTAAAAATATGCCTTCGTAATAAATTTTACGAGCACCTGGATATGCTCAATTTAAACGGCGCAACAGTGAAACTTCACCCATCCAGTACTATTTCATCAACAGCCGTAGTTCAACGAGTGCGAGCGAGAGGAAGCGATGCTGGAGCGAGCGAGCGCTGGAAATAGCATGAGCCAAGAAAGGCGTCCTGTAAATATTATAATAACGGAAGACGGTGGTGCAGTGTGCCGAACTGACCGTGACGCACGGACCTTCATCATCATTATCAGCGGTGGTAAGCATAGCTTTCGCAAGCGGTTTCACTCGTATATTGGTGCAAAATTGCTTCCCTCTGCAACTTTTTTCTCTGTTTAGGTACGTCAAGGATCCAGAGAATTAACTAACAAAGATTTTAAAACGAAACTTTTTTTCACGACATATCAAACTGATGTTTATTAAGTTTGTAAAGGATAAAAACTAGGGTAGGTAATGGAGCGATTTTTATCCTCGAAAAACGCGTGCAAAACTGCGGTTAGAAACTAGTATTAAATGTAATCTTGTAATTTGGTATATTTCGCCTAGACATTCTTAAATGATGTGACTTTCCGGCAGGTTATGGAGAACAAAGACAAGAAAAATCTCTGAATTTAGTCTACAAGAGGACAAAATACCAATCTTTAAAAAACTAGATAATCCCAGAAATCATAAGAAATATTTTCAAACGAAATCTCATACAATTAGATCTTATGAATGAGTGACCAGAGAACCTAATCTAGGTCGAGGAATATAAACAAACTTCATGCTAAAGTTTATGTGAGGGCGAGAGCAGTTGGCAGCTTTTGATCTTGATTACGAACAGCCTTGCTGTTGTAAATTGTGTACTCGATTGTAAGATTATGTTTACATTGTAGGTAAAAACATTGTAATAAAATGTAGTGGCCATCAAAATTTTGTGTTGGAGAGGAATATTTTACAATTTTAAACTCTAGACTCTTTCGAAGAGCACAAATAATAAGTCAACATTTTTATTCTACCGTAGTAAACTACGATATAATAAGCAGTAAAATTGTATTTTCTATCGTAAACTTTAGTATCTTCATCCTTACACAAGATAGAATACTTAGAACCCATAAGCTAGTTACACCAAGGGCTAGTGGAACGTGACGTCACTTGTTATCGTACTACACGTACCTTGAAGTCCGAGAGACTCGCCATCAGATCGTCCAGCTCCTTGGTAGCCTGCGAGGCGTGGTGGTGGCGCGCCGCCTGCGTGACGGGCTGCTGCTGCGCCTGCGCCGGCTCCACGACCGTCTCCTGGACCGTCACGGTCACCTGCTTGGTGCCGGGGCGGGGGAGGGTGCCGCCCGCTGAGGGGATGGGGGACGTAGATGCTCCAGATGCTCGTCTGGTGGGGAACAACATGGTCGTTTGTGAAAATAATAAGAAATGGGTAATGGTAATATAGCGAGGGTGTAATTATTTACCTCACTATTAGACGGGTATTTATCGCGTTTATTTACCTATTTTGGTAAATAAGGTATATATATGTAGGTAAACGCAGTTAAATAACGCGATAAATACACGTTAAACATTACTAATAATTATGAGTTCAGATCGCGTTAGTTTATCTTTTTAAGAATTCACAAGCCTGCAAAATATACACGGATGTTAATGCTTTAGTATATTTTTTGTTCAATTCGGTATTAGTGTGTATAACTTTGTTGTCTTTTGATATCATATCTAATATTATGGTAACCGTCGTCTTTAATTTTTCAAATAATTTTTTTTTAATCCTGTTATTGGTTGTAAGTGATATTTTTTAAGTAATTATTTATTTAGTGGATTTGTGTAATCAATAAAATATAATAAAAAATAAAATATTAGAATCTTGAGTCCATAAAACTGTCGCCAACAGCTTTCCGAGATCATAATGGCAACTCTCCTTTGAAACCAGATAGTAAATGTTTTCAGATTGGTTTCAAGTCATAAATTTAGTGTAGCATTAGTTGTTTTGGCGCGAGACGACATCGTGAGTGCGTCTCAATTCCCTAAATAGCTTATTGTCCTTCCCTTAACGTTATTTACTGGAGATGTCTACTGTACTGTGTACTGCCCACGTTGAGTATCTACTAGTAAATGTTCTGAAATTACTGTTTATATAATCATCATCATCAGTCTCTAGGCCTCCCCTAATGAGCGCCATAGATGGCATTATTGATCATTTGGGGGTCCATAATGATAAATGTTTCTCTATAATCCACACGCTGGGCGTGCGGGTTGGGGATCGCAGTACGGTGGAGTCTGGTTCTGCAGAGGGCGCTGCTGCCCACCCCCCGGTGTGCTTAGTCGCCTCTTTCGACACCCATGGGAACCATGGGACACCATGTTATATAATGTAGGGAAATAAATAATGCTTGACAATAAACACAGCATCATCTAGCCCCAAGCTAAACCGAGCTTGTGTAGATGAAGCTGGATAGAGTGCCAAATCTATCGCAAAACATTTATTGAAGCAAATTTTAACAGTTAATTTTTGTTTTTTAGAATCTACAGTAGAGAATTTATGTGATTTTTAAATTGAATTTCTTAAAATAAATTTAAAACATATCATCAAGGTAGGTATTGGAATGCGTCCTGCGTGTACCAAATGTGTTTTAAACAACCTACAAAAGGTTTTTCAAGTTCAATACAATCTCTAAACTCTAAATCTTATATCTTTCTGTAATCTATACTAATATTATAAAGAGGAAAGATTTGATTGTTTGTTTGTTTGTATGTTTGTTTGTTTGTTTGTTTGAATGGAATAGGCTCCGAATCTACTGGACCGATTTGAAAAATTCTTTCACCATTAGAATCCTGAATTTTCCGTGATGAACATAGGCTATATAATATTTTCAAAAAAGTTAGAGATCCGCATGGAAAATTCAATAATTGAACCGTGGGCTGTAATATTCAACCTCTTTTTCTATTATGGCGCGTCAGAATAGAAAAAGAGGTTGTATAGCGCACGGTGCTTGATTTTTCTCTACGGCCAGTGTCAGTTTTGGAATGACGAGTCAATGTCAAAAACCCCAATGCTGTTAAAAAAAGTAAAGATCCGTATGAAAACTGTGAAACCCATCGTTTTAGTGTGTATAATTTCTGAATTTTTTGTTTAATACCCGTGCGAAGCCGGGGCGGGCCGCTAGTTTGTTATATAATCAAACCCTTTATTGTTGGGCGCACGTTCGCTATAAATTACCAAAAATTCGCTTAGCCGCGTTGAGAGGCACCCATAATAAAAAGTAGTAGTTACTATGATATAAGATCTTCTGTTCAAATAAACAATACCCGACGAAGAACGAATCTAAATCACAGGTGGAGTCCATCAGTTACCGCGTAAATACTAATTAGCGAGCGGAAATGCGCTTGCACTTGCCAAAAACGATTAATAAACAATTTCCCAAGCCCTGCACTAGACAGCTATTGTTGATGATCCATGCGCTAATTTATCAATAATTTATGGAATGAGATTGGTGTTCGTCTAAAATGATCTATGAAGTTATGGGCACTAAATTAACAGAATATCTATGTATAATAAGCTTATTATTTATAGCTTTTTGCAATAGTCCGCAGTTACCTCGATTGTTTCAATTGTACAATACTAGTTCTTATTTGCGTTTGATATTAAATTGTATTTTTTTTGTCAATAATGCCTTCACTAAGAATAATAGAAGTACTCTATTATATAAAAATTGAGGTAACTGCATTGTTGCTAACAATCTACAGGTAGCTCAACTAATCCATATCAATGCCAGTTGGTAGTGTCTCAAAGACGCTGGCTGCATTATCTCGCTGTACGTTTACTTTTTATAGTTTTTAAGAAGTTTCCCTTTCAAGCTTTCAAACTTAATTTTCGCATAACTGTTTTACCTATACCAAATTAAAATACAAACACATGCAGAATAATAAAAAATCTTAGCCTAATAGGTATAACCAACTTCCCCAAAAAAAAATTATTTGAATTTTTCAACATAATAATAAGATAAATCACTGGCAGCACATTTGGGCCGCGGAAACGCCTTAAGATACAGTAAACTAACCAAGGAAATATAAAACATCAACCAATAAATAAAAATAAATGCGCTGTGTCTGGCGGCGGGCCTGCCAAACACAATATAATTAATCTAATGTCCTTCTGAAATAATTTACGAATTTAGCTTTTTTATTATATTTCAGATACGGAACTATTTAGTACTTCTTAACTAGTTCTCATCTAAGTAATACTTGGAAGAAACCCCCAGGGGGTGAAAGCAACCTCTTTAAATTTGATATAGAATAGAATCAGTAGGTCACTTTCAAAATTGAATATAAAACTGATTTTGTAGATTTACCTTACTTCTGCCCAACTTAGAGTCAAGAACTTAGGCCCGTTATCGAGGCTAGGCAGATTTTCAAAAACTATCTGGGATCGCGGTCGATGCGATGCATGACCTGAGAAGTGGTGAATATGTGGCGCAGTGCATCCGCATTGCTATACAGCTAGGCAATGCAGCCAGCAGCTTCTTGGGGAAACTTCCGACTGCTATTAGGTCAGAAAGCTACCTGTAGATTTGTCTGTAACAGTCTGCAGTTAGCTCAATTGTTTCAATTGTGAATGCTTGTTCTAATTTGGTTCTGTTATTTAATTATCAGTTTCTCTGTTGATAAAGGTATTATGACCTATTTTTATATTCGGTTTTTTCGGTTCTCTAGCCAGTTTCTCAATTTTGTTTAGTTCAGTCTTGTATTGACTCATATTATTTTCAAGGCTAGTCGTACGTCAACACAACTACGACCGGAATCAGCACTGCCGTAAAAGTAAAGATCATCAAATCAAAGCTGCGTCTTTCAAACCATGCGCAGGAGTTTGTGTGAGCTGGCAAGTGTTTAGTCTGTCGGCCAAAACTTCCAGTTTTTTAGCTAAAACAACAATAAACCTTTGCTAATATAGACATAATAGTATAAAAATAAACACCAAAACCAGAATAACGTCACTTCTATTTTCCTAACAGCTACAAAAATACACCCATCCTATTATTTTACTACGACATACAAACTATCATCACATCTGTGTCAGTCCCTACAAAACTTTCAACTATAGCTTTTCTTACAATCTATACGCTAATCTGCGGTAGTTTCATACAAACTGTTTATGATCTACGGTGTGGTTTCATACACACTGATGATTGTGCTGTGGCCTCTTCCACACGGCCCTGAAGATTTCCCAGAGACGGAGCCAATCGTTCAGTAACTGCGGTTTATAATGATTTATGTGACGGTTTGCGGGCAGTGAATACGCATTCGGAGTTCAATGGGTGGAAGTTGAGATGTAGATCACTAACTAAATCCAGTAGAAGTTTGGATGTTAATGAAAATGAAATGAAATAATAAATGTATTATTTGTCTAATTGGCTCAAGATTGACATGTATCGAGAGTCCTCTGATAAGGAGCCAGATGTTTTCGCCTATTCCCGATTGTACCTACCCCTGCGTTCCTACATAGAACAATCGGGAAAAAGATTCCCGATTGTTACTAAGTAGAAAAATAAATTGGAAAAGTAACAAGAGTTTTGAAAGATATTTTAACTAATTAAGCTTATAAGTTTCTACAAGTTCATTAAAACATTAAATAAAACGGGAAAAATCCAGGATAAATATTTATATATTCCGATATCCTTGTGGGAATATTCCCCTATTATTAAATTCCCGCAATACTTTTCAATAATATGGGAAAATTCCCGCAGCGCCCGTTATTATGGATATTGTACGGATCTCAGTTATAGTTATTATATTAATAATAGTAGGTAGGTTACTAGTTTGTGGCCTGTGCCTTATTTTACGGTTCAAATTATTTGCGTACAGACTTTACGGTTATAGCGCTACCACAGATACGAGCATTGACTATCAAATCAACGATATCCATGATTTATGGTTCTGATAGTAAAATTTAGGCACTTCTAAATCAAATAATACCAACCACAGACCAGTTTAAACGTACAGAACAGACAGCCAGAATGTTGGGTAGCCTAGTAAAGCTTTAGTCTTTCGCAAGGGTCTTGCCTGTCATAGAGATATAGAGCCCTCCGTTGTTGATTGTTGATTTTGTCCAAAAATTTCACTGACAACTGAAAGTGGAGTCTCCCCGTCTCTTTAGCCATGATTGAGCCATACAAAGAAGTCAAGTCAAGAAGATGTAAGGGAAGGAAAATGGCGCTCGGTGGTCATGGTACCGGGGTTTCGGAAGAAACAAGGATTAAGTGGTTGTTTTAATGAGTTTTGGTTTAGACTTCCTATTATTAGAGCTAGCTGATATCGGCGAGATAGAAACGTATACCTACTGACGTAAAGTGCTCGGAAGAACCGTGGTATCAATAAGAGATAATAGGTGAGACTTGATTCTTCACTTCGTGATATATCCTGACCATCAGGTGAGATTGTTATTAAACCAAGGTATATAAATTAATTCATTTACTTTGGTCACGGCGGCATCACGCGTTATCAGCGCGAAGTTCACAAAAGCACTTGAAATCTTTTTTCATTTTTGTTATTTTAGAGACAAGGTATCAAAGAAAAAAACATAGAAATCATCCAATTAAATTGACCGCGGCGCAGTTGGGTTGGGTTAAAGAGAATAGAGGCCAAAATAAACAATGAAGTATTAAAGTTTATTTAAAAAACCTGAAAAAATAAACAAATGTAAATCTAATTAAAACTAATTTTTAACGTAATAGTAACACGTTTTTTTTATGTATTTTTCCAAACAGAATAAAACCACTACCTACTATTTTTCCTGCCGAGATGAAAATTGACACATGTCAACATAATAGGTCAAATCCGTTAACGCTCGTCTTTTGCACACATCAAAAGACAAGCAACAAAGTAGATTAAAAGTTTATGATCCGTTATATGGTTTCTACAAGTCATTTAGCTAGGTAGAATGTAATTTGGCACATAGAAAGTACATAAATATTATCCTGATGCAGTTGTAGCATGTTGGCTTGCCAAGACTGGGTAGCGAATATGACAAGATGGCGAGTTGGAATTAGCGATAATTTGCTAATAATGGTTTTTTTTTATTAAATTTACGTGTGCGCGTCCAATCATGATTTTATAGCTGATAGCAATGGATGGTTCATCTTTGCATGATCTTAAAACAATGACTGAAAATGCAATGCTCTATTATTCTACTTATATGGACCTGAAAATGTGCCAAACATGCCCGTATATTTTTGTTGTCGTTTGTAATTTCTAGCTCTGTTTCGCTCTGGTTAAAACCTATTAATAAGATGGAACTGATTAATGATTATGTGATGACAGGAGATGGGCTAAATAAGAATAAATTTGCCTAGCCTAAAAAAAAAGTAAGAGGCCAAATTCTAGACATCCTTATACTGGTAACTTCTGCCAAAGAAGCAAAAGCCTCGTACAATAAATCACGTCTTAATCTCCAAATAAAGAGGTAGAGCCCACTCACCCATTAGGTATTTCAGCGCTAAGCTGGTCGAGGAGAGAGTCCACTGTCGGCCTGGACGACGCAGGACTGGTGGCTCCATTCGTTCGCGCGTACCCGTCCGTCGCTGTTGAAGATAACTCAAGGTTAGACGACGGTAATAAGGGTTATGGTGGCAGCTGAAGACCTTATATTTGATTACAATTGAAAGAAGTTCTATACATAAATCTTGATCCCAACTTCGGTCGTTGGTCAGGTGAATGTCGAAGGTTTTATGACCGATATTTCGAAAAAAAGGGAAAAGAGCCTTTTAAAATCCAGTGTATGAAAGTTTTCATTATAACAAATTGTTTCCCAGGCTAAGTAGCAATTGACGAGATTCTCTAATCATCTCTTTACTCACAAGTATATTTCGTTTGCGAATAGTTTTTATAATGATTACAAGTTATTATAATGATTTAAGGCACTTGTTCTAGCAAGTTTAAAAAAAAATTTACACTCAATGGCTAAATGTAAGCTCCATACTATTTGAAGTCAAGTATTGGATAAATGGATATGATATTGACTGTTGGCGTTCAAGGGTAAAACTGGTAAAATTTACGATTCCATGCAAGTAATGATCATAAAAGGTCTGCACAGACAAATAAAAAAAGAACCGACAATATTTTGCTAGGCTACATTTCAAATCTCATTGATAGCAGAATTGGGATCAGCAGGGTAAACGACCTTTTCTCTCTGCTCCAATTGCATTTCACCAATTAGCCGGTTATGAAATTACACGGATGTCAGGATTATTAAACGCCGCTGTCCGGGCAATTGTGCACGGTTTATGAGTGAGCGCACAGGTGGCGATGTTTTATAGGTGCCGTTTGCGAGAGACCTATTCACCAAATTAACAAGCGAGACATAAGGGAATGTTTTTATGAAACTGCTGTGTTCCCCTATTATGGCGTATAGTTTTAATGTCTGTCCAGTCATTAAAACTATACTGTGTACTGTCCAGAACAAGCACCACTTCGGCTTTCATTTCACATAGTATTTACTAGACAACTTTCTTTCTACATTGACATGTTCGTCATGCTTAGTCTTAGAAGGTACTCGAAGAATGTGATGGAGATTTAGCTCATTGATATGCGAAAAAACAGCTTTATTTTATCTATTGAGTCATAAGGAAATGAAACGAAGGGCTTTACTATAATTTTAACATAATTCTTGTGGTTTTTTACTGTTTTCCGTTTGTCCGCTCAATGAGCAAGATTAGAGAAGGGATTAGTGAACAGGTGGGCTGGGCTAGACGGAATCATTGCCAAGTGCCAACAGTTATCTGCGCCTACTAGTTTTGATGAAAAATCTGGTAATGGACCAAAACTGTTGATGTATAAACGACTTTGGGAAGCGAAGTACAAGGTTAGGGTGGTTGTAGGGAAATAAAAACAGCTATAATAATGTATGTGGTATTTTTTGTGAAGATATCTGGCAGGCACAGGTGCCACAACAAAATGACTGGTAATTTCAGCTAGAGTGTTTACAAAGTATGCATTATTTTCCTATTCTTAAAAATTGTGGCACATTTTTATTATTATTTAACAGGTGCTAATAGATGCACTTCGATTGACTTTTATGTAGGACCGAATAAGAACTAAACTTCTACAAATAGAAGCAGTGATCATTCGATTCAAAGATTGCTTTACAACATAATTTATGTATAAGATAAAACTGGATAGCAGTTGTTCTTCGGACGCGATGTGTCTCCTAATAGAACAAAAACAATTAATATTTTGATCTTGACATAGAATCAAGATAACATCAGAATCTTCTGCGTCGTCCACCATTCCAATAGTGATCACTGAATGACTTCAGAGATCTATTGGAATGGTCAACGCTTCAAAGTCAAATCTCTAAATTTACGTGTCAGATGTTGCCAGAATGTATGACTATAACTCAACTGGAAGATGTAGTTATAAAAGGTATCATCTCCAATTTGTGCGATTATATGTGTATCTTAATTTATTTGGTCGTCTTTCTGTCATCGGACTAAGAAATTTCGATAAAACACTCGGAAGAGTTTTCAATCTTCATCAATACGAACTCGATAGTAAATTATACATAGAAAACGACGAGAGCAACCTGAACTAATATTTGTCATGAGGCGTGAATCGAACCCACAACCTGGTTCGCCGCAGGTGGACCTTCGCCCACCACGCCACAGAGGTTGTCAAAATAAAGAAAGAAAGAAAATCATTTATTTGGTTCACAAGAAAAAAACTTAAGTAGGTCAGTTTTATTGCTTCTGACATCCGACCCCAATTTCATATATTGAGAATCATAACATTAGTAATGCTGCATCGAAGAGATCACTTCAAAGCGATAATGCCGCCCATAGTACTTGTCTTAATGTAATGTCTTTTGTTATGTTCTTTTTCTGGTCTACAATAAAGCATATTCGCATTTTATTGTATTGTAAAATTTGATATTTTTTCTTAAATATAAAATAATAAGATTGTTTTTATTACGTAGTCATAGGGCGGGCAGCAGCGCCCTCTGTAGAACAATTCCACCGAACTGCGATCCCCAACCCGCATGCCCAGCGTGGGGATTATGGGCAATAACCCCCAAATGATGAATAATGCCACATATGGCGCTCATTAGGGGAGGCCTTTGTCCAGCAGTGGACCATATAGGCTGATTAATGATAAAATGATGACGTAGTCATAAAACAGCCAAAAGTTAAACAAAATGGAAAACGAGCACATTTCTGTTTGTTGGTGATCTATTTCTGAATTACATGCGGCTGATATCGACCTTGACAGCATTTTGGTGTTTCTTACGACTTTGAGTTATTGTTTAGTTGAATAAATGGAATTTCGCAAACACTCTTCAGAATTTTAAAAATCTTATAAATGCCAATGACAAAGATTTCTATCCAATTTGTTAACAGAGAATTTAGAAACATAAAATTTTACAATAGAATAAAATGAAAAGAATACTTTATTGTACATCAGAAAAAGAACATAACAAAAGACATTACGTACGAGTACTATGGGCGGCATTATCGCTTTGAAGTGATCTGTTCGATGCAGTATTTGGATGGAAATAATTATTTGCATATAAGAAAGGCAGGGAGGCAGGGTGTACCAGAGATGAGTTAAAATATATATTTTTATAAATAGCTGTTTTTTTATTTTGTATTTTTTACTATTCCTTAATCAATAAATAACTTTTGGAATTAAAATTTTATTAATTATAAACCCACAAATCATGTTTTACTAAGTGCTTTGAGATATGATTAATAAGAAGCCAAGATAATAAATTGAATTGAATTTGAAATGATCTATGAAGTTTACAAATAGATAAGATAACATTGACTAATGTTATGATTCTCAATATATGAAATTGGGGTCGGATGTCAGAAGCAATAAAACTGACTGAAAGCGTTCTCAAGGGCAAACTAAATAAGAAAATGACTCACATAAGTATAATTAATTATCTGACAGTGTTGCTGTTTTTATTTGGGGAACAGGCGGCAAATGATTAAAGACATTAATGACACTGAAATATATCGAAGATCACAGGAAAATCCATCGCAGAAATGATATAACAGTATACAAGCGCAAACCTAGGTTTTCTTTGGAAAGAAAAGCAAAAAAACAACCAAACTTTCTCAATATCTCGTGGTCATATAAAGCTATTTCGACATCAAGTGTCAAAATTATCTCGCAATCGCGTGGACAAGTAACGCTATTTTGACATCATGCGCCAAGACCTCATTATAGGGAAGGAAGAAAGCTGTGGGATTTACTCGGTTGATTATATTATGAAACTATGCAACTGCAACTTTCAAACTTTCAACTTCTTTCTATAGAAACGGTCAAAAGTTTTAGTAATTCTTTCTACAAACCCGATGTTGTGCCAAGAAGGCAGGCGAAGACGCTTTTCCAGTTTTTAACTTAAGCTGCCTCATTCTTCTTTTTTATTACAGATTTAAACTTACATCTTTGTTGTAAAATTCCAGCCCAACCACTTCATTACTTTTGGTGTAAAGAAGTAACAAACATCAAAACTTCCGCATTCATAATATAAGTGTTATTTTAGATGCTAGCACTTTATTCCAGAGAAAACGAAATCACTCACCATTTCTATCATTAAACGCCGCCTTATCATAGTTCCCGTATCTAGCATGGCTCAGATCATCGAGCAACGAATCCAACTCCGTGAGATTCCCCCTCCCAGTCCTTCCATATCCAGAACTGTTGTAGCTATTGTACCCTGGACTGCTGGGGTTAGGGTTTACATTCGTGTAGCCAGGACTGTTAGCGCTGGTGAAGTTGGTAGAATTGCCTGCGTTATAGCCAGGGCTGTTTGCGGTGGTGTTGCCCGCGTAGCCAGGACTGTTTGAGTTGTAGGAGTAGGAGTTGTAGCTTGGGGAGTGAGGGTAGTTTTGTGAGTAGTCCGTGTTCTTCTTCAGCGAGCTTGTGTTCTGGTATGTTGGCTGTGAACAAAGAATATAAGATTTAAAAATAGAAGGTCATTCCCTTGATTCGTAACTCCGTTCTTTTACCGGTAGAGTATGGGTTTCTACTCCTTATATATGAGCTGTAGAAATAATGTCTAGTATAGAATACCCGCATATTGTAGATATGAGCACATTTTTGGTAAATTAATATACGAGATAAAGGAATAATCCCTACTAACATACTTTTGTTCTGTGCTGTAACTGAGTTTGTTCAATAAATGTTTCCAGTTTCAAGATTACATTATGTATTTCAAATAATTTTGCAAAATAAAAGTCGTTAAGTTTTTGTACATTTTCTTCTAAATCTTTAACTTATGTATCAAAGGAATCAGAGGATAAGCAGAATCTTCCTTTTGTGATTTCAATACTTTCACTGCAGTCACCATGTCGCCTGTCATGATTGGCAATGGCCTATTCATCGTGGACATACCTATGAAGTATGCTGATGAAGGGGAGATATCTACCCTCTCCTTAAGATGTTATGTAAAGTCTTGTCGTTATATTATATCTAGTACTTCGTTGATGAATGATGATAGATTCATGAAACCATAATGTTCTGCAAGTCTTGGCTCCCGTTCAATTGTGAAATTCAACGATAGTTAAGGAAAGCGCGTGTCGTCTGTAGTAAGCACGATAAATCATCGTTAGTCGACAACCAACTCGACCATATTGTTTCTTTGGTTTTGTAGATTTAATTAAATTGTTTCAAAGGATTTCAATTGAACGATGTGGTAATAATTTTTCGTTAATTAGCTATTTTTAATTAGGTAATTCTGGGTCGAGAGGTGCCGGCTGATAAATTGCAATGCAACACTTCGGTAGTTGGAAGAGGCGACTAAGGGATATCTACCAGGGAGCGGACAACAAATCCTGCGGTTCAATTAGGTAAGTATTTAGTAATAAAAAAGCCAACAATTCATAATATTCTAGGAACGAAAGTGTTTTTATAAACTGGTACAAAAATGGTTCTTAGTTTAGCAGTCAAGAGCAGTCAAGCGTTACTATCGGTTGCTATTGTACTTATTTATGTTGGTACTAGAAACCTAAATAAAACTTTCTTATTTGTAACTAGCCGTCCGGCCCAACTTCGCACGGGTAATTTACAAAAATTTTAAAATTAAACTCTATATTTGGCCGTAAGTTTTGTATTCAATAAAGTAGTATACATAATGGGCTGTGGATTTTGTTATACCAATAAAAATTAAATTAAATTCCGATAAGCAAAAGTCTCGTAAGTGTTGAGGCGACATCTGTGATCAAACTGAAGAGAGACAGTTTCTTGGAAGATCTCCAAGAAGCGAGTCAATCAAAGCTCATGTTGCTTTCAACTATACCGACTAGATGGCGCTATGACCCTCGATAATTGTAGGGGCGCGAGGTTATAATGCAAGCAATGTTAACAGGAAATAGACCGATTCTATTTTATCGGGTAATTTGGTATATTGAATGCGAAGGGTAAATAATGCAATAACTAGATTTTACTACAAAACATATTGTAATAACTGGTAATTACTAGAAAACGTAGGTATTTTAAGTATCCTCAATTCAGGATAGGTAAGTTACTTTTCCAGGGAACCTGGGCTTACCTACAATTTCAAAACACAATAAATTGATACCAGAGCTGCTGTAAGTGTATAGACAGTGTTCTGTATAAAACCTTATTTACTGGACGCTGAGTGGATCAGTAAAGCTGACGACACGGTATCGTGGGCGTCGGCAATTGATTCCTTTGTCCTTTACCAGACGGGGGTTATTGAGTTGTCTGTGATAGAGTGGATTATAAAATGTGCTAGATGGCATTTGGTAGGAAGACCAAATCAATAAAAAAATACCAATTTTAAGTGGAAACAATAGGTATAAGAAACTTGCAGGACAATACATGTTTTTATATTTACACATTATAAGTACTATTTTAACTTATTTTCCGACTGTATAATAAGTAAATAAACGCGGCAAATACCCGCTGAAATTAACTACAAAAAAAGCTGGACACTTTTGCATCATCTTGATACCTAATTAAAAAAAAAACAGAGCTTGGGTGGGTTCTACAAAAAGATAATATTACACTTAATATTCCTAGATAAAGCGAAGCCCAATCCGTCGTGACAGCACCCTTTAGGAGGCTCAGCTCAGTTTCAGATCTATAATCCTCAAGAACCAGTAACAAACGACACCAAATTCCAACTCACCGAAGCTGGTTTCGCATAATCCGATGATATATTCCTAGATCCATTGATGGAGCCATATCCTGTCGACGACGGTGAGAGGCTGCCTCCCGGAGAGCTCAGCCTGCCTGGCGAGGCTCCTCTACCGAGGGGGGAGGCAGTCCTGCCAGGAGAGGCAGTTCTACCACCAGGGGAACCAGTGCGGCCGGGGCTCCCGCGGCCGCCAGGGTTGATGGAGTTCTGGAGATCAGCGAGCAAGGCATCTGGAACGAAGAGGAGAATGTTCAAGACCTGTTTTTGTACGATTGATGGAGGCCGAAAGTATTGAGGGGGTAGAATCGGAGGAAATATTTAGCGTATCGTCGTAATGTATGAGAGCGATTTTATAGAGATAAAAAACTTATAAAAAATTCTTCTTTAGTTAAATCAGGAAGCATTTGAAGAATTTGGAGTTACGATTTATTAAAGTACCTAAGTGGGTAAATCACTATGAGGAAAATGCTAGAAATCAGTTTCCATTTAATACTACATAGGTAAATGATTTATTGCATGAATTTCTATTAATTAATTACTATATCAGTCACTGTTTACTCTTTTGTTTACTCAACAATTCCAGTTAAAAGCAAACTTATTATTAATTAGTATTTGACCTTATTATAGCCATATAATCTCTTAGAAATAATTATCAACCGTAAGACGGCTTATGACCACACATTTCATAGTCATGTATAGGACAAACATAAGAACCGCATGTGTTTGTAGAGTGACATCATTTTGCATAAGCAGATCTTTAGAATTCTGTTGTTGAGTAAATTCAAAGGACATGTATTTTACAAAATCCATACAATATCAAAGTTTTTACACAAAAGTAAAATAAAATTACGTTTGTTGCATGTTTAGAACGTCATTCATAGGAATTATAGCGATACACACACGATAGTAAATATAGAAACTTTCATGGGAAAACTGTCACAGCAACAATCGCCTTTGGAATATTTCGATATTAAATTGAAGCTAGAAACATTTAGGGAAATTAATAGTAGAGAAAGATTAAAATGCAAAGGCTATGGGCCTATGACAGCCAAATTATCAGCCAAATTATCCCCTGGAAAACGTTAGGCCGATAGTGACGACAAGCTAAATGTTTTTTGGAAAGTTCATTGCCTTTTAAGACTCCATTCAAAGCTGTATCACCTTACTGTACACAAAATACTGTTCTTATCACACGTGTAAGTTTGCTAAAGATAAGAAGTATAGTATAAAGGAGGCATTGTTATTTCCGTTTCAGCAAACAAGATAAGCTATTACTTAAAACTTTTAACGTTTCTTAGTTCAAAGGAAGAGTTTGTTTTAGTTTTGTTCGGAAATTTTGATTAAATCTTCGAAATGGAAAGATCAAATCGATAAAATACGTACAATGTAAATCAGACAAATTGTTAATATTGAAAATTACCCATTCCCTTAACAGTTTCATAAATGCTAGCGTAGTCCGATTCAGGAATATCCACTGTTCTCCTGGACGATTTTTTTGCTACGTTTTCAGGACGAGGTTGTGTTGCTGGTGCTTTCATGATCCTTCCATAGATATCATCGTTCACAAAATAATGTGTCTTAGAGTGTCTAGCCATGATGTTCAGATACGAGTTTAGTTACGAAGAAATATCACACTTAAAGCACTGTCAAAGATTCAACGGAAACTGGCCGTCAAGAATTTGCGAGAAAAACAATAAAAATATAGAAACCGATGCAAGGGCAGGGGTTCTAAATTTAAATATATCTGCGTTAGGACGAAGGAGGCGCGGGCGGCTCTCATATGGCCTGATGCAGCACTGAGACATTCATTTGACTCGCTCAGACCGCAAAAAATATAAACAACACATTTACCTCCTAGCTAGATTAATCTATAGAGGTAGGTATACGAATTACTAAAAATACAGACGCACTAGGAATGTTACTCGTAGGTACTATTGTTATTCGAAGTAAAAGGAACTGAATTGAATTTATATAGGAATGTGTAATGCAGAGTTTGATTATCAGATGCAAAGGCACCCTTCGCTTATTATTGTGCGATAAGCCAATCTTGACCCAGCAAAACCTGTTTCACATACTAGCTAGTCATAATGTGCAATTTAATGCAGCGATTTAACGGCTAAACGTAGGCATCAATGAAATCTGACGCCTCTATAATAAAGAAATTCTGAGGTCTTACTGGATGATTAAGCGGTGAAGAATTTTTCCGTTACATACTTGAAATGTTTGCTGTAATATACTTAGGTACGTGAGTATGGAAGTAAAATCTGATCTGATTGAATGCTTTGCTGTGGGAAAACTTGGGTTATAAATTAATGCAGAAGATTATACCCAAATAAAGTTTATTCGGTATTTGGAATTCGTAGAAAAAAAAACTATTTAAAAGGAGCCACAGTCGACTAACAATATCTTGAATATAAATTCTTAGTCTCCTAGATAAAAATTGCATAGCAGCCAACTAAACTCAAGAACAGTTGATTGAATCTAAATGTCTTTTTCATCACACATCTTCAAGGTTAGATGAAGGAAATATTATTCTACAAGAAAATTACACTCATCTTTTTTCTTCGGAAAACTCGCCCGCATTTTATTATAGGTCACGGACGTCGTGTAAGTGGAACATGATTACATACTATCATAGTTTGTTTATACGAACTCTATGCTCTTCTCAAAATACAAGTCGTGTTGTTCCCGGGAAATAAGGTTCTAGAGTTAGTTCAATAAATTTAAGATTAAATAGTTTTGAAAAATAATAAATATGTTTTTGATCTCACAAAAGATAATTGATTAAGAGAATAGGACGTTTATTTGATAGTTTTGGAGTTCAAATGAAAGAAATTAATAGATAATATGATCTAAATACAATGAAAAAACCAAGAAAACGAGCCTATTAGTTAAGCCTAATGTTTATTTATACTAAACATTAAATAATGTTTATAAGAAAGGGAGTTGTAGAAAACTTTATAACCGCCTGCTGATTTCACAAGAGCACGCAAGTGGTATGAATGAAATTGAAATAACAGGCGCTGGTAGTGAATGAGTTACATCCGTTTGTGCCAACGAATCGTTTATTTTCGAAGATATGTCATTTGTAAATGTAGAAATACTGCGAAAGCTATTAATACAGCCATTAAATGTTGTAAATCTGGTAAGTATTTATGGGAGACTGAAATGAATACAGCATAGGTATTTTATGTTCCCAGCGAATTTGTAGAGCAACATACATAAAAAAATTCGTCTATAAGATATATGAATTATTATATTACACAAGGAATTGATAAAGGTCAAAGTGATCTATAAAATAAATGAAGAAAATGGTATAAAACAAGTTTCTGCAGATGTTTTTATGAATATTATTAAAGTTTATTTATTTTCAATGGAAACTGATAAAATTTTTAATTACGGGATAAAAATCCTAATGTTATTTTCAAGTCTAGTCATCTATGGAAAATTTCAGCACTATCCATTTATTTAATTTTGAGCTGAAGAAACCAACAATCATATATTAGCATGAGTATGTATTAGTGTGATGTGATTCAGTATTTTTGAACATGATAAATGTGATAAATCGCATGAAGAGGCCAAAGACGAAACAATGCAGGTTATTTTCCTGAACGAAACATTATAGTTTTGCAATTAGCTGTCCAACCACAAGGTTATCTCAGTCGGCCAGTTGACACTTCGCCTTGCTCTACTGATATAGTATAGCTGTGTTCTCAATATCTGTCTTTGTTATAATAAAAATAAATATGTATATTATTATGTACGTTCAACATTAAACTTACTAAGTCTACATAAAACTTACTAAAAATGCTTGAAATATTGACATTGAATACCCACCACATGATCTAGTACCCATAACACAAGCTCTGCATAGCTTAGGGCTAGATGATGCTGTGTGGATTGTCCGGCATTATTATTTATTATTATTAGTTATTTTGTGCGTTCATTTGAAGAATTAAGTTCTATGAAAGAAGAGCTGTCACATGGCCATCATGTTTGGTTATATGATAGCTGCCACAATCTTTAGATCTATGAATTGGAAATGTACCCCTATGAAATTTCTTGATACAGGTGTGCTAATGAAAACGAAAGTCAAGATTTGAAGTTCAGATTGAAGAGCCAGTTATACACTACTGCTATCAACATCATCACCAGCCTATATACACTACTGCTATGATGTACATCAATAAAGTTTAAAAGTAGTTCCTAGGAATCACCTATTTCTATCGTGATCTTTTTAAATATATTATTATTATTTTTAGTGGTTTTGTTTCATAAAACGATTTGTTTCAAAAAATAAATATTTAATCACCTATTAAAATTGTCTTTTTTGCGTTTATGGTTTGTCAGCCGGGGTGTAGGCAGGCACGCCACGCACGCACTAAAGGTCTTGCTTGCCAGAAAACCACCGTACTTTCTGCTAGGCATCAAGCTGAGACAGGACACATTTGGTTCACACGACGTCGGCACTAATTATATTTTTTAATTATGTGAGCTAAAAATAGATGACTTACTTTGAAATAGTTGTTTCCAATAAATCAAATAGTGGACGGAGCAAACCAAAAGCTTAATCGAATCGTTCCGGTTGATTGCGTAAGGTTTGTTTACCGCGTCAATCCTGAACGCTCCACTAACACGTTACCGATATAGCGCAAGGCAAGGCCGCACAATTACAACTCATGATTCACATATCCTCATTGTTGGAACTTACCGAGGTATGCACTGAAATCTGTGAAGTACTTCTTCCACTCAGTAGATCTCAGTTCGGGGGGATCCCGCGGCCCCCTGTCCGCGCTGTACTTCCTCTCCAAGACGGGGGAGAATGAGACAGACTTGGGGGATGCGGAGCGCGTGCGCACGGAAGCCATCCCTCACTATATAAGCCGGACCAGATCGCAATACAGACAGTCGTGGTCGGACCACGGCTAGGAGTACACTGGTTATTTTAGGCGTGATGCTGGGTTATCTACGACGCGGCCGCAGACCGTGATAGCGACACAGTGTGGCTGGCGACAGTTACGCGAGACGTGCTATTCCCGTCAGGTGGTCACTTCCGCCGGTGCATGTTTCGCAACTGATAGCAAACAAACTTCATTAACCCAGTGGTGATGAGAAACGTAGGGCCGTGTTACATAAGTGTCCGTTTGCGACAAGCCGTGGGCGGGCGGCGGCGCCCTACAATGGCGTCTGAAGAACGTATAACGACTTTCGCACGCGAGTAAACATTGCCAACCAACATTGCTCGTTAGAAAATTACTAATATAGAGTCGTTAAAATGGTCGCTGTGGTCGTTTACGGAGAAAATTTACATCGTTTAACCATCGCGGTTCTAGACTAAACAGACATAAATTTGTAACATATCGCACACTCTTGACTTAATAAAATTTTCGGTGATCACGTCAATTGCTACATTTGCCACCCTATCAAATGTTATTAAAATATTTTGTAGGAATTTCTATATTGTGCTGTTGATGACATCAGATCATTATTATGATGTAATGACGCTTTGCCGGACATTCGGCTTCAACCTCGATAGTGTTTAAGTACGGTGATTGCAAAATAATGATACCCCAACTACGGGATAACAATTGGGACGAGTACCTAGTAAATTACTTAAATGTTTTATAGTTACATTAATTACGCTACATGGCATAATTATACTTTGATGTCATTTTTACTCGACTTTTAAAGAGGATGGTGGCAATTATTTTTTGTAAAATTATGTTCTTTTCCTACCAGAACTTCTGGTTTACTACCTACTCTAGTTACTTCTGGTCCAGAAGTTACTAGAGTAGGTATTGAGTAACATTTTGTAACGACTGATAAATAAGTTCGTTTGAATATCCCGTGCTAACTTTTAGATGTGTGTGTGTTAACTATAGAAAACTTCAAACAGTAAAAACTTTGTCCTGGGATGTTCTCAGAAAGGTATCAATATCAAACCAAACTTTATGCAGTAAATTTTTATAAATATACGTTTAAGCTACAACAGATTACAGGCGGATTTTTCCAAGTAGGATCTCAATAGCATAGAAATTGGCATGTGACACTAATGTCTAACTTATGATTGTTCTAGGCCAGAAGCCAGCGATGTGGGCGAGCCCATCCGTGGGTGGAGCTGATGGCAGAATCGAAGGCCGTAGCCTCAAGAAGCTACACGCCAAGAAACTATAAAGTTTTATGAAGGTTCATTCTGCTTTAGATAATTAGCTAGTGATTAACATGCGAATTCTTAGGCGATGATTTTTTGTTTTTGGTGGGGGTCGTTTTAACAGAAATGAAACAGAGATCTTTAAGGAAATCTGAAACTGACGGTTAAGTGTTTTTAATATTTCAGTAGATGTAACTATCATTGGGTTTAAAATATAATACGAGTAACAGAATCGAAAGGGATATAGCATTAGCAGAATAATCAAGAAATGTTTGTAAAAGGGAACAAATACAAAATCAAAAGAATATGTACGATTATGGTAAAAAAATTACTTTGTTAGGAAAAAGCAGTATCTACTGCCAAATGAGATCGATGCCCATGGTAACCAATATGTAGATGCGCTACTTATTATGTCATAATAATAAAGTAATGTTTGTAAAAGGGACAATTACGAAATCAAAAGAATACTTTTATGGCGCACAAAATATTTTGTTAGGACTAAGCAGTATCTGCTGCCAAATGAGATCCATTGTGTAGATGCGTTACTCATCATTGACATCACTAGACACCAGTCTGTCTCCGGTTTACACTAACATTAACATGACAAGACAATCAATGATAGAATCAATCATCTATCGCAGGTCAACGAATGCTATTATGTCAATCAATAAGTGAAACCCTTGTAAAATACTATATCATAGCAGTGGGTTTTTCGTCTATGGATATAGGATCGCCAGATAAGCTTTTATAGAATTTAGTTTCAATGGTCCTAATTGTATGTAGGCAATTTTGTATAGATAAAATAATTCATACTGATTTGATCGAGATGAACATAATTAGATTAACAACCCACGCAACATCATACTTACATACTTGTTAGTATACAAAATTATTATTCTGCAACGTTTTTTTTTTGCTTTTCAAAAAGAACATTAGATCAGTACATTGTATTGATTGAAAAATTCATTAAAACACAGGTGTTTAAAAAATAATAATTTAATTCCCTTAATATTCGTACAAATTAGATGTTATTTATAATATAAACATCTACCTGTACGAATATATTACAACAATTGACAATTGGCGACTAGAAGGCCTCAGGCTCAATAACAGGGTTCGTGGCTTAGGCCCCCAGTGGTCGACGCACCTGTGGTTGACGCCCCCGATTCTATTAATTGTATTATTATTATTATTTGCACTTTTGCACTTAGTACAGTAAATGCCAAAAGTGTATCTTACATACCGTTTTAGAGATTTTTTTTTAGATAGTTTTAAGTAATTGTACTTTACCAATAAAATACTTCTGTCTTTAATCCTACTAATGTTATAACTGCAAAAGTTTGAAAGTAGGGATAGATGTAGAGATGAAAGATGAGATGAATGTTTGTTACTCTTTCACGTAAAAACTACTGAATGGATTTTTGCGATTGGTCTGTTGCGTGACGTTGGTAAACGGCCTGACGGTTACTTGTCCTTTAGACATTTAGATATTTTATTTATTGAAGATTAACAACGTACTGGCCTCTAAAACAGAATTTGAACAGAAGGCTACGTTCCAAACATCCTGACATGCGGCGCACGCAGCAATCAAATTTTCGTTGACAGATTTAGCAGAAGAATATGGTTTTGGTTTTCCGTGTAAAATATTTTTTTAATGTAATCTTTTCATTGATAAATCCAAACATTATGTTCACGGTTTTGAACTGAACACTTTCGAACTTGAAAACTGATATTAAAGTTTAGTGTGCCATCTCACAATGTCGAGCGAAGGTACTTCGCAAGGGCTGGTGCGAAGTAATTATGAAATGGTAAAAAATAGACTAGGGGGAAAAACATTGCTACATGCTGGATTTGCGTATAATTTTCATAGAAATAATAAACACGATAGTGTGTGGACATGTGTAAATAAAAGACATGGCCGATGTGGTGGTTTAGTGAAGTTAACTAATGAAAGCGATAATGTTCAGATGCAAAAAGGGCATAAGCCTGAGTGTAAGCCGGATTTATTAAAAAACGAGATAAAAGTTGTTATGAACGATTTAAAACAAGAAGTTACAACAAATTTTAGTCCTATACAGAAAATAATAATAAGAAAGACAGGCAGAATCGGTAACGCAAAAGCGATCGTCTCAAGCAAGTTCTGAAAAAGCAGAAACCAGTAATTTATTAGAATGTTCCGTACATTCCGAATGTGGTATCCTTATTACCCTAATTGCATACCTACGTTGTGAAATAAAACAGATCATTATCCTGTACTGTATTTTTTGTACAAGAATCTCTCTCTTTAATCATACTTACATAACTATAAGTTGCACATACACATATTTACGTCAAAAATGTGTAGCTATTGCAGGTTTTCAAATATTAATCGAGGAACTCTAATTTGATTCAACATGGTGGTTAGGTAATCTTAACTAAGAGTAAATCAAGCGTAGTTTTACCTATTACAGTCTTATAAATGTCTTGATAAAGAGCTATTTTTGAAACATGGCGAATGATCAAAAAACAATTATGAAGTGCTTGATAATATTTTTTCACTAACAGGCTTGACATTCAATTTATGTAAGCGCGTAAGAAAATTAGCGCAAACACTGTACACTTATACATTAAAAATAGATTTGCCATACAAAATTGCATTCGTACTTAATTCTAGATAAGCATTTTTCATTCAAATATTATCAAAGAAAATAATGATAAAATAAATTAGTGTTTATTAAACACTGCAAATACATATTAACAAAACGAACTAGAAGTAGATAACAAAAGGAATACTGCTACCAGTAGTAATCTTCTCTAAGGCAATTATAGGGAGTTCAAGTCCCTCCAAATACTAGCGCAAGGCAATAATTAGACTTAGCATGCTGTAAGCTCATAACAAGAACTTGTGCTCCAATAAATGCGCCCAAATCCAGCTTTGTAGTTTACTACTAGAATGTTATAGGAGTGTTGAAATGTAGTCTTGAAGACTGTTATAGGATCTATTTTGCTACTTGGGTAATTATTAACGAAGTAAATAAGATGATTTTGGTTGTTTTCTGTTGTTAGTAGACAATTTTAGTTCATGTGTCTTTATTTATATTTTTCATAGTAGATTATTTTTAATAATTATTATTAAAAAGTTTAAAATTACAAGTTTGTTTGTTTAGATGTTTGTCCGTCTAAAACTACTGAACGGATTTTGATGAAATTTGGTATACAGACAGGGTATGAGCTGACTTGGGTTGAATGCTCCCTTGGGAATATTCCACGCGGGCAAAACCGCGGGTACAAGCTAGTACAAAATAAAAACATTTCTAATAAAAATAGTTATGGTTATGATATAATATATTAAAAGCTTATGCCTTTTATGCCTGCAAGTACATTTGATAAAAAAAATATTCGGATTAAAATAAACTGACCGGGGGCGTCGACCACAGGTGCGTCCACCACTGGGGGCCTAAGCCACGAACCCCAATAACAACCATGAACTAATTTATCTTAGGCCTTTTAAGGTTTTGGAACGAAGTATTACTAAAACAGATATTCAAAACAACCTAGCTGGGAATGTTACAAACGCAAAAAGTAGTCAGTCAATGCGAATACATAGTAGATTCAACCAGAACAAGCAAAATATTGATGTTGAATATCAATGCTTGAACTCTGCATAGACTAAAAATATTAACAGTAAGTTACTTTAACATGTGCTCTGATCGTGAAACTATAAAAACATACTCAATGCTTGTTTATCGCGTTTGGAAAGATGCTTAGCGTAAGTAAAGCATAGGAAATAAATATATAAAATATATTTACAAAGCAAATTACAAAGGACTGTAAAAATAGAGTTCCGAGTAGTATATTTATACAAGGTTCAATATTTCAGAAATTATAGCACGTGCAAAGTTGAGTGACATTTTAGCGGGCTCTGCATAAATAAGTGCGAGATGGAACGAGATGTCAAATCAATATGAGACACACGGCTATAGGACTTGAACTTAGATCGCAAGCTATGCGGCAAGCAAATGTGTATATCGACCCGATTGTATGTACTTTCTTGTCACTTGTAAGACGAGATGACCACTTTTAGTAGAGCTATAGATTGAAAACATACAGGCTTAATATAACGTCATAATATCTAATTTCTTTCCTAGTTCTATAAGCGATCACGGTTCAGTCTGACTGGCTGATGCCATCTCCCTGTTTTATTTATAGGCAATTAACACTGACGCTGCGGCGTCGAGTACTACAGTGAGTCTTCATGTTCTTTTGATTGACTGTTGACATTTTCGGACGCCAGATGTTTTATCATGTCGCGACGCAACGCAATCAGATCAAACTTTAGATTTAGACCTACCGGAGACCTACTCGATAGATAAGTTGACATTGAGTTATTTTTGGCCGTAGTATTTTCGTCTATCGCATCACCAGTGGGCGCAATATTTACAATGCTCTAATTAGAGCAGTTACATCAAAGGGAGACTCGGGTAACATCAGGTCGCCAAAACACAGCACTAGCGAATGACTAACGAATTAAAATTGCCGCATTAGTCTCACTCTTAATTCGGCAAAACCGTTGCGAACCGATTCGATATAACCACGACACTGAGTATTTTGAAACGCGACTTTTTCGAGTCAATATTTATATTTTGTGACCGCGTGAGCCCCGCGTGGCCGGATGGATGTCGTCGCAGCGACTGACAAGACTCGCTGCGTCTAAGCGCTAGCGGGACGGTTTCTAATGATCTGTTTGATTGTGGTGCGGAATCTCGAGTAGGTAAGGTAACTAATGAGGGCACGTGGGTGAGCGGACGTTGCCGGTGGTGGCAGGCTCAGCCTCCAGAGAAGGCCACGTGGGTTCGAACCAGCCTGCAAGTTCTGTAGCGGATCCGAGCCTTCTCGGAAGCCGCCGCGGATGGGAATGCGGGACAGGGCCGTCTGGAATGCCGCCTTCACTAACAGTTGAATCGGACAATATTACAAATAGGGAATAATTGGAGCGTTAATCAGTTACTGAGGATGTAAAGTACCATTTGACGTGTTGAAATCATTGAGTGGAAAGGAACTGTGGTGTTGTACTACTTTTCATCATCGGCATGGCGAATTCTTGAATGGAAATACAACAAAAAACGTAGAAATCCTTAAAATTGCACGTACACGGAGAAAATACTAAGCAGATACTCGAAACATTGTGTATGAATTGTACTACGCAACACGAGCTGTTGAACCAAAGTAACAAAACCGTGACCACACTCATTACTGGACATTCAAAATCAGCCAACCCTAACCCAAAACTTCTAAACAAAGTGAACATAAATATCACGAAAGAAACCGTAGCGAATGCGCTGGTCAATGCCGCACGGGATCAACGAGCGTGGCGAAACAAACTAACAAAACAATACATTTTATATACATCCACTTTACAAATTATACGTGTATACGAGGTATAATTAAATCCCTTCCGGGTCGTCGCGAGTGGGTTGTGATGTGACTACTGCTTTTGGAAACTTGGACTCATTTATTGAATGGAATACTTGTCTTGGTGTTGTGATTGATGGAGTAAAACAACAGGTGACATTTTTTATATCGTCGATGTTGTCGTCTTGAGTGCGGCAAACAGTATTAAATAATTTGGCTAAACGAAGGTTGATATTGATATATTTAATGTATCCAATTCTGGAGACATAATAATAAAACAGTACAATCTTAAATCCATATAGTCACTCTGTCTGGCTGTTAGTTTCTCACGAACAAACGGCTCATTGAACACTAATAGGTACAATTTGGCAAGGTTTGTGTCCTGATTTTTATCCGAGAATAATGCACAAAATCTGCGGCCAGAAGTTCTGCTGTATTTACTTAACCCTTAACTGTAGTGGTGAGACGGAGTCACGTTTCTATAGTCGTGGGTCCACGGGACCCACGTCTATAGCTACCTACTTTAGATTACTATGTTTGAAAAAATACAAAGACGAATGAAATTTTTACACTTTTTTATTAATAACTATGTATTAAACTATTATAGTTTTACAAAAAATCATCAATAGGAACTTTTATTCTTCTCTATAATGGCACTTCTTTTAATCATTCGTTATTTACTTAACCTAATAACATGCTTTAGAAAAAAAATCAGATTAAATGGAAAAACACCATAAAAATCTGAAATGAAACTTTTTCCATAAACATAAGATAGCAAATTTTAAGAAAATAAAAACAAAAACTAAAAATCTTCTTCAAAAAAATTTTTGACATCACCAAATGATGAGCCAAGTTATAAGCATGAGTTACACACTGTTTTAGCCCTAGTCATGCAAATAGGCAGTCTACATTTAGGACATAAATGTACAGTCTTCGCTATTTTGTATGGCGGACAAAAAGAGCATCTCTTTTTTTTATTCCTATCCAGTTTCAGGCTTTCATCGTTTGCTGAAACTGTCCCTTTGGTTGAATTTTCAAAGCCGAAGCAATGCTTGTCCGGAGTTGTGTAGGAAGTCTTTCGTTGTAAGACCTATCTTTTTTGTAATTGAAAAAACATTCCTTTGGTTTGCCATCACAAATAACTGAAAAAAATTGTAAAACCACTATATAACATAAACGAAAAAAGTTACGTAATTATAGTCGTGGGTCCCATGGACCCACTCCCACACCAATACTCACCTTAGCAGTAACGAGCGAAACGCGTCTTTCCCCTCACGGGTGCTTCACCTTACTGTAGGAAGGTACTTAGGAGCGGGAGACGCTGGGGGACACGCCGTGATTTTTACACGCGTTCAAAGATTGCACCTGGGTCCATTGGACCCACAACTACAGTTAAGGGTTAACTATACCATGTCCTCGATATTATTAGGTCCGCGCCCATTAATGCAACAAATTGGAAATTAGATTAATTGATATGCCCGTCTCCCATTGTCTCTATGTGATGCGATTTATGGTCAATTGTTTGCAAAACTTAGAGCGCGCATCGCGTTGTCACAGACTAATTGATATAAGGAACGCCTAATTGCCCCTTTATATGGCATATTGTTCATAGAATATTCCCTATATGGTTAATTCTCAAGCTTTGTCTTTAGGCGACTTGGTCATCATGATCAGTTAATTATCGAAATTGTTAAGCAATAGCACAAGGCACTAATATAAGAGGGGCGTTTAAAGCTCTACGATTAAGTTTATTTGACAAAAAATTCTTTTGATTTTTGTAACGTGTAGTTTGATCAACTTAAAGGAGAAGTTAAAAAGGAAAACAATAATTAAAAATATAATGGGATTATATATTAATAAATAATATTGAGTGTATATTTAGATATACCATATGTATACAACTAATCGCATTCAAAAATATTTTACAATACATTTCAAAGAATTTTTCTAAAAACTTTAAATTTATCTAGCTAGACATAACGATATATTATTATTTGTGCCTTTTTCGTTATGAGGACTGTATAATCCAAACATATTTTTTGTTCTATAAATGAGTTCTTGTAACTTGAAATAAAAAATACTTAGTATAATTTATAACTATAAAATAATAACTCCAGCTAAGTCTTATACCAACAGAGTTAAGCCATGGAACAAACTGGATTTATAATAACATACGTACACGAACAGTTCAAGTATAGACATTAGAAAGCTGCAATAAAATCATGATAAAAGGAATATATTACTCCAAGTCTAGCCTGATTTGTAGCTTGCCATCAAAATAATGATCAGAACATGCGATTCTGTCGATCAAATCATTCAAACTAATGCGCTGTCGATACAAAACGGGCGATAGAATGAAAACAAAAAGAAACGAAGCAGTTTTCTAGAGATTACTGCGTAGGACCATATTTGGGGGGACAGCGGTTCGCAATCAACCAGTTCGCATCGATCAGTGGTTGTGATTGAGGGGCTGTGATGATGGCGGTGAATGGAGAACAGCTTTTACACTACAGCAGAAGCTATAGTTTGTACTATAGTCAGTTAAATAGATGGTATTGATATGGATTATTTGAGCTACCTAGAGACTCTTTGCAAGTCTGCAGTTAGCTTCATTCTTTGTAAATTATAATTTTCGTTTTGTTTAATTATAATTTTCGTTGTTGGCAAAGGGTTTTACCCATTAAATAAATAAATCAAACAATATGAAATTGAATGTATTTATTGCTTAAGATAACTGACATATAATTCAAAAAAAAATCAAATGTATGTTACTTATGATCTAAGTGTATATAATTTACATGCGTTGATTGTATTGGATTAGCCTTAGATGTCTACGCTAGGCTTGAAAAGCCTGTGTTATAGACATCTAGGCCATCCCTAATTGATTAGACTAAAAAAAATGCATTGATGGAAATATACATAAAATATCAACGCTTATTTCATAGCTTGACTTAAAATCTTTTGCTTGGACAATATCCAGCCCACCAATAATTCAGTCGTCTGTTTTTGAAAGGTCGGGCCTCGTATATTCCGTCGAAAGACAGCTTTATGTGAATGTGATCACATCACAGTCGTTATATTTCATGACGTATTATATTTCACGCACTTTAAAGGTTGGAGAGAGAGTTTTAAATTTCTTTCTATCCTACATTCTGTCAAGAAAGTACCGGGAAAGGTCCATAATAGACAATATATTAATCTTAGTTTATTTAATATACGAATATGTACTTTATGCCAACGAATAATCGAATTATCAAAACCTTTCTAAACGCATTTTCTGTAATTCAGTTCTCGCCGCGAATTTTGTTTTGTCTCTGTATAATGGTGGCCTTGTGCAAAGATGCGTTATCGTGGTGCAAAATCCAATAATTTTCGATAAATAAAGCTCACATAATATTTTTTATTAATTGTTTGACCTTTTGGTGAGTATATTTAGGGAAGAAACTTTTCGGCCAACTTTTAATTATCGATCTTAGATTCATTAGAAGACGACCGACCGGGGCGAAGCAAATTTTCAACCACATCTCGACCGCTTTTGAATGCACTGTATCACTCATATGTACGTGTTTTTGATAAAGCTTCACTAAACATAAGCTTTCTGCAACATTTTCAGTTACTTGTAAAACCAATTTCCATTTGCAATGCAAAATAGAACGCTTTGTTACATGTTTATATTAATTACAAAAATCACAAAACCGCATGAACAAAAAATTTTATCTTAAAATCAAATACAGTGCTAAACAAAGTAATTAACCAATGGATCTTGAATTTCGCGCCAATATAAAATACAGTTGTGCCAATGCCAACTTAGCGCCCTAAATATTATTTGATTTTGGAATTAGAATTAAATGATTGAAGGTATATCCAATAACCTAGTTAATATAGAAACTCAACGTTACAGATTTCTTCCATGACGTCAACTATTTCACATCGTTTTCCCATAGGCTATAATAATTATGTTAGGAATTCGGCAGTTAACATAAAAGCTTCCTAAAACCAAACAACCAATCACAGATAGACTTATAAAATTCCAAGAGCGTCCATTTTAATATTATGGGTACCTATATATCATTAAGGTTTCCCATAAAAGCCGGTACACTTGTTTCGTGGCCCTAATATAGTTAAGAGGTCCATGAAATATACACATGAATGGTTCCAACTTATCACCCAGCTCACATTTATTAATTGCCCATAAATTGTTTATGTTTTCTGTTACAAATAATTTTTATACCGGGAAGCATACAACAGCAATACATTTCGAGAATTTTCCGATATTTTTTAGCCATGTTAGCTCATCAAATAAAGCTAACTAGACCAACGTACCTAAGTAGTAGACAATAGACATCAGAGAACTCAACAATACAGCTGATGTTTTCATTGGATTCTAATGAGGCCGTAACACAACTTAAATCAGCATGGAACAAGTAACCAAAATCGGTACAAGACTCACCGGTCATTTCTGGTTCTGATTCCTTTTCACCAATACTTTAGAATACACGAACCTCAAAGATTATAATCTGAGGCACGATATTAGACGCGCAACGCTGTATTTTCCACGCACTTCGATTCAGAACTGCGTTGCTCCAGAATGTTCAAAGGAATGCGCCCGATCGCCATATGTTTTGTGTATCGGGATTACTAGTATTGGCAGAACTGTTCACTGTTTCTGTGCGTTCGTTTGATATCGCATGTTTACCACAATCACTATACACTTCTAAGCCATTATTTACTTCTCTTAATAGATCCTGACTATTCCTGACAGGTTTCTTTTCCTTATAAGGATCCGACAACAAATGCTTACTCAGCTTGTTTAAATTTCACTATTTTTCAACATTTTGGCTGAACGAATTTATCAGAAAGTTGTGAAATCAGAACGGTCTATGGTTGCTGTTGCTATTGCTAGTAGCAACCGAACCCTGGAATGTACTGACGCGCAGGTTCAAGGATCTTCAGTGGCATTGGTGTGGGCGGGCGGGACTGTCGCTATGCAGCAATGCAGAGGGTGTTGCACCCGTCACGTCATTATTGGTGACGTTGCGCGTTGCACCAATATCGATTGGCAATAACGCAATGATTTAGTATAGCGGGTGGCGTCATAAATAATTAACAGCGACATTAATGAGTTGTGTTCCAGTTTGTTTATACGACGAGGTGTTCATTTTTAGAAGTAGTGAGTGACAGAAGCGAGATTAGTTTTTCCGCGCGCCATCTAGTTGGACAGCATGGAACTAACTTATATTAATTTGGTTCGGTTTCTGCGAGTAGCTAGCGGTTCTGATGCGAAGCATAGCGCGTTAGAAAACCATTTAACGTGGTTTCCATGATTGTTAAAAGATGGCGCTAGCTGTTCATTTGAACTGAAAATAAAGATTTTATAGACGAGACAGAACAAGATAACGATAAATAAAATGGATGGAATTAAAATGAATTCCAAGACATTTTACGATTAATATCAGTGACCATCAGTTAAGAATAATACAAATAGATTACAAGAGATGACAAAAATATAGAGAAAAATAACATTTGGCTTCAGAATCCACTTAATGAGGCCGTTCACCGATGTCAGACAAGTTTCTCAACTCATCGCAAATTATTTAAAAATATTAAAACTAAAATAGTTTCTTTCTTTAAGATTCAAATTCTTATTTTCTTGCTGTTCGCTATTTAAAATTAGAAAACTAGCTTTGTCGCGTTTATTTTATTACTTTTAACTTTTACTGTTCAATAACGTGTCGCTACAAGATGGATATAGACTGAAACGACAACATTTGATTTTCTTGTGAATGAGAAGTACCTATAGAGCGATACATAGACCCGTACCTACCGTATTTTTATTTCCAAAACAGTTTTTACCTAATTACCAGTTAATTAAACAACTAATCGAAAAATTCTACGAGACTTTAATGCATAAGTAAAAAACCGAGAAGTTTTTCTAAGTTTCTTGACCAAACAAAAACCCAAATAAAAAGTGTGCTGTTGCTGACATAAATAGAAAATGTGTGCAAGACATGTATTAAAAAAAAGAAATTATTATCTTGAAGCTTTTCATACATCGAGTTTTTAAAACACGTTATCCAAGATAAAAGATCGAATTATCATTTCCTTTAATATGAAGGTGGTAGCGGTGAAGCTTTCACAAGTTCTGAGATAAACAACCTTTTCCAACACACTCTTAATAATTTCTTAATCGTGTTCCATTCGGACTACTTGGAGCCGAAGTCAAGCAAAGAGTCAAGTCAAGAGTCGAAGACGAATCAGGAACAACTCGATTATAGACCCATCTACAATTGCACAAAGGCACGCTCACACACTATGAGAACCAAAACCTTTTAACCACATTCCACGGCTTTGCCTTGACCATCCCTAAACCCAAGGTCAAGTCCAATAGCCAATTGCAAATGTTGCTCGCGTGATCAAACCAATATAGGCTACGGAGGAAAGCTGAAAGCCCATTCCCACTAAATGGACACTCAAACGACCATAAAACTAGATAATAAATCTATACAAATTGAATCTGAGAATTCTGAGAAAGGCATTGGCATTTGCAATCGGAACTAGATGCTGGCCTGGCATCATTGGCATGCCATTGAACCAACAATTTTTTTAATTTTTCTTTTTAGGATTTTGTTTATACATAGCTTTTATATGTTTATCTGTAGCTTTTATATGTATGACCGTGCTTGGAAAGACAAATCCAAATTCGACGGGGTTACGTCGTTTGTCGTATCATCGGACCAGATCGATGGTTCCGTAACATTGCATTGTCATAACTTAAATAAGTACCTATGCCAAATTTCAGCAGGATTGGTTGATGATATTCCCCCCACACAATAAAAACATTCTGTCTCCAAGTATCCATCATCAGACCAGCTCCATAACATTGCATCGTCAATGTCATCGACCTTATGTAAGTTCACTCATGAGAGTACGCCAAACTTCATCTTAATTGGACAAAATGAACTAAAATTCAGTCAAAACATACTTACAGACCTACATAGTTAAATAAAAGCTTGTAAATAGGTAGGTCTATACAAGAAAGAAAATTTCGGAATTAGATGAAGTTAGCTAAGAAGGCTACGGAAAGAAAAGGGTGGGGCGCTACCCCAAAGTTTATTACAATACTTTTAGTGTAACTTATTTATTTGTTAATAGACGAGCAGCCTATGGCTGATGCTCTATGTCATACAGTGTTAAATTTTGTCACTGCGTCACTTCTTTGGTTTGATCTTTTTGTCTCGTATCCAGTGGTCGAGTTTATTCTTGAGAACTTGTTGGTTCAGTATTCTCAAAATCACGTGGACCTTGTTGATCCGGTGTCCAAGATGCTATAGCCCTAACGTATGATGAGGTGATAATGGAAACTGTCGATAAAAAATTAACCCAATCATTCAATCAATTAAAAAATTACTTTCACAAATAAAACGACAACTAATCAACTCAATGCGGAACATGTCATGTCCGCAACAACGAGATTCATAAAACACAATTTTAGAGCCAATTACGAGTAAGTTTAAAATGAGCTTTCTTCTTCATTTATCTAGGAGTAGCAATTATTTATTTACGACAACAATTGAATGGCTGATTTCTATCCGCAAAACAATTACATCAACATTATCCATGATACCTATTTTACAAGGCTTTTTCTCTTCAATGGTTATGAACTTTCTCTCTATACACGGCAATTAGACATTTTCCACAGAACATGCAATGAATGGATAGATTTCTATCCGCACCATTGTTGCCACGGCAATTGACATTAATTGATCTCGTTTTATGATCGATTATGACAATGGGCATGGAAATGGAATTCACATCACATCACTTTCAGAAGATTAACGAACCTCTGACACGAACTTGCTTGAACTTCGTTAACATGGAAGCTGCAACACTTTCGAGATATTAGGAAAACAGTGAGAGAAACGGGTAAACTTTTGCCTCTTGAGCTAGCTGCGCGGCCGGTGATCCATCTCTTTTATATTACTTTTACAGTATAATGTTTTGAAATATTATTTAAATATATTTTCTATTATATTGGATTTTATGAACTGCATAATTTTAAAAACAGCAGACAGATATGATTCAGCTTCGAGAGTAAAATAATAACATGATGAACAAAAGGTAAACTAAAAGTATGAGGTATAAAAAAGTACCTATAATCCTTGGGTAATCGGTTAGCTACTACTACTCGTAAGTAAGCAAGCATATTCTTTACTTTTTACAACATACAATTAGTTTAAGTGGGAGAATTTAGAGATAAGTTATTTGTAAAAATGTAAAATTAAACAAATAGTATAGACATAGGCAAACGCCTCCAGAGTTTATCCTTAAACAACAATTTGCGCAAACTCTGATTTTCAGCTATCACCTTCTAGATGACGACATAGTACTGTCACTACTACTACTAGTATTCTCTCTGTCACTATCCACAAGACCGGTCCAATAGTTCTATAGTGATGATATGCATGTCAAGTCAATGTTACTCTAAACAAAGTCCATGTTTTGTAATTTGCTACTCTACCTTGCGTATTTCTTCAGGCATTGAGTATCCCTGGATTTGACCTATAAGGCACCGTTATTGCAATTGTTTATTCGTCCTTGCTGATTAAATTGACCTCTGTAGATAAAGGATGCGAGGGATTCAAGTCCTGTAATTCATCATTTCCTACAATTCCCATCATCTACTCTGACTTCAATTGCAATTTTTGTTTTTCATTAGAAGCAATAGGAAAATCATTTGTTAAAGAAAAATTGTGACGGAGATCATACATAACATAACATAATTGTAAAATCAAGAGCTGGGTACAGTAAGTCAATAGAATGTCCATGCAAATGTTAGCAAATTAAAAGCCAATGGGCAGAGTGCCAATTGCGACAATTAATTGAATACTAAGAGGAATGATGCTAGAGGCATTGACCGACCTACATATTTCAATGTCTTCCCGTCAAAATATTTTAGTTTCGCTTATTAAATTACACGTTTACATAAGACGGATGAACTGTTATCTACAGTAAATAAACTTGATTAGCGTGACCTTGGAAATAAATATTGCGTAACTACCCGATGGGTGGAATAATTACCAACTATATAAAACGGGCTCTTTAGACGAATATAATATGCTCGAGACATTTTGGGACATCCAACGATGAAAATACAGATCATTATATAAAATAACCTAATCACTAAGATCTGATGCTATAAATAAATATAATATACCTACTGAGACTTTCTATGTACTTGTAATCATAGAGGTAGCACTTTAATATCTAAGAGTTATCAAAAACTAATAAGAAAACACATTACACAACCCACACGATGTTTACACAAATTCTTGAATATTTTACGTGACGGTCCAAATCAAACAAATTACAGGAAACTTTCATATCAACATCCATAAACGCGATTGACGATACACTAAATATCACGAAGAGAAAAGTTAAAAAAAATATTCGATGTCTGGAAAGTTGAGCAGATAAAAGTAGGACGGGAACTTTATTTTAGAGGCCATTTAGTTGAGACAAATTTTAATTTGGTAACATCAGGGGTAACACGTGATGCGCGACATGATTAAGTGGTGTTCTACTTTACTATAGATGCAGAAACAATAGTATGTCGTTAAGAACTTAGGCTAGAAGAACATCAAGCCGGGAATAACGTCATTTAGATGTTCAAACATTGGAGGACTAGAATTTGTCGTTGAAAGACAGCCCGATGAGAAGCCATCTCTCATCGATGCTTCAAACAACAAGAGAATTAGGAAGTGCAAATGAAAGTTAAAACAGTACACGCATACTAGAGTTCAAACACCAGTACAGACGTACTAATTAATACTTAAATAGCAACATAGTACAACAACCAGGAAGCTGTTTGAAACACTGTTTAGATACATTAAGACCATTAGGAGCATTTCTAATTCATTAGCAAAGCCTGTGAATTAACAGACAGATCAAAACACGACTTTAGTTCAAAACATGCTTAACAAAACTCTGTGCTACTCGTAATTATTAGTCAAATGTGTAATATGTCTCATTGGTAACGGTAATAATGACTTTACTAAACACATTCAACAATGATTGTGTATATATTATGTTATGAATGAATCAATGTTTAGCCGAAACAGTGACTCAATTTTAAAACCCAACTCAACAAGCTCATTTAGGTCAAATAAGTGTGTAACTTAAGTCAGGGCATTACTGGTGACTCGATTACAGATGGAAAGGTAAGCTTAAAGAAAATAGTTTTAAATATATAAATATTTAGAAACACCGTTCGAACTGAGATCACATTTGTCGGTGCATTGCTAAATCTATAAGGGTTGAATCAGTAAGAAGAAGAAAGCACGAGAGAATGCAATGCAACATTGCAAACTGAATGGTATTTCGAAAATAGTATAATTGAAAACCTAGTTTATTTTAGAAGGGAATCTAGACTACATACTCAAGTATGTAGTCTAGATTCCCTTCTAAAATAAACTGAGTGACAGTTGCAAGAACGTTCAGTTGTTGGAATTCCATGTATGGATGAAGTGCTTTCAGCTCAGCGACCTTCTAAGCTTGACTCACTTTACTACGATAGTATTCATTACTAGCTTTTGTCAAGCACTCTAAAATTGGTTCTCAGTTGCCATTCTTACCAGGCGGCCTTGTGCAACGTATGATCCAAAAATTTCACTTTTAATTATGAACTAATTTGGTTTGTCACGATCTAATTATGAAACATGCTTTCGTGGATTAATCGTTACATTGATTTTGGCTATATGCAGGAGTGTAGGTTCAAATCTCGTCGAAAGTTTTAAATTTACGTAAAATAACTACAAAACTAAAGAGACTGATTCGTATCTTTCAAGCCTTAGTTACGCCATTATACGAACTTAATAAATTACATAATAACATGCTGAATTTAAACTGGATCACATCTGTCAATAACAAAAGTAGGTATATAGGAAGATAATAGGGATCTCATACATAATCATTAAAAGCTCTACAAAATATCACATCACCTAATACGTGCCTCTGCATTCACACCAAGGATAATATGCTCTCAAATGGTAAATAAACACTTGGAAATGAGCCAGGACCGTTCAATCAATTTGTGCAGCTTAATAAGCTGTCAAATAAATAATATAGTTTAATGACAGGAAACATACTGTTATGTAGAACGCGGAACGCAAAATTGGTGTTGTGCGTAAGATGGCTTTTCTGGAATTACCTATTAAAACAGTGATTGGATGAGTTGAACCAGAGCAAGGATGTAAATCTGTAGACAGAAGTATTATGTCTCAAGAGGGTGGGACGTGTCCGATAAGATTATTTATTATGTAGTGGGTTTCACCAGCAGCTTAGCGTAGTTTTCTGTCTCTAAACTCTACGTTTTTTCCAGATCTTTCGCCTTTTCTATTTCTCTATGATTCGTTCTTTTATTAAAGGGTCACATATACATATACACATAATGGATATAGAATAATGGTAAGTAATGTTTATATTGTATAGTAATCATAATTAATTTTAAGGGCGTTTTGTGTCTATGATAAATATCTATGATGACAAAGCATCTCAGAAAAATAAATAAGTATCATAATAAAAGTCGCAACATAAAGTGAACCATATATTTTTTTTATAATTATCATATATATATAAACTAAAATATAATAAATGAAAGGCTCTTAAATTTTTATATTATGTAGCAGCAAGATATCCATACACCATCAAGACTAGCGACAGCATTTAAATTCAGCTGCATAATTAAAATTATATAAGGGGCCTACCTTAAATAATTATAATTAGATTCAACTACTCCATAATAATTATAAACGTAATCCCAGCGGTAAACCATAGAATCCATAGATGGCCTAGGACGATCATTGAATATTTAATATCCTACCTTACCTAGATCTCGTAGGTATTAAAAGCATACATTAACAACATAGTAAAGCTAAATTCGACGAAGAGAATAATATGACATCACTTTTAGAGCATATCAAAAGCTACCGGTACTCGATATTACAAATGTTTTATTATATGATTTAATAACTAAAACTTTATTTTACTCAACCAAATAAAGCCTACAAATTTTAATGTAAATTCCAGCACAAATTAAATACCAATTTCTCGCATTGACATTGTACACGGCAATAAACGATGACTTCCCAATGAAACATGTCTCATACGAATGACGTGATCCGTATTAACGGAAAGAGCACCTTGACCCACTCCGTACTAGCGAATTCAGGAAAAGCAAAGTTCAAGCAGTTGAACAAGTTATCATTGAGAGTGATACTGATCAGTAAGATCACATTGACGTAAATCATTATACAGACCTTTGCGAGGTCACGGAGACATACGAAGGTGTAGCGACATATGGTTGAAACGTGTTTCACGTAATATGCGACTCTTTTGTTGATAGCACCAATGACAACGTAATTCTAGTACCTATTTTAGAATACCGAACCATAAAAAGTCAAAACTAATTACTTATTATTACGAGTATAGTTAAACCATATAATACTCTGTGTCACAGAGTATTATATGGTTTAACTATACTCGTATTTGCTGGCGAATTTCTAGAGATCTGAATAAGAGGCTTTACCATAAGTATATATGGTATGGCGTACCATACAGAGGTCCTTGAAACACATGTTCATAACAAAGATGCTAATGGCCGACACAATAGACCAGTGTGCAGTGTGCCGGCAATTAAATATGCACTTAAAGAGTGATATTACGTAATGCATTATAAATAGAATGTTACTTACTTTCTACACCATACAAATAAAACTAAACTGGATGAATGAAATGAATCTTCGGATATTAGAGAAAAATAACTCTAAATTGCTTATGGGTTATTGTGATTTGTGATCATACCAGACCATCAGTACCAGAGAGTGAAGAAAGGAGGAAATGTAGTCCTTGGAACTATGAAATTTTTTTTTGCGATTGTATAGTATCAGCTAAGCCATTAGATAATTACAATTCCGATAGGGCTTCATGATGTAGCGAGCGAGCGACCTTAACAATACCGGCACACAGCATTCCGCCAATGACGAAATCGCCTATTTAGCAACAAAATGCTAAATAGCTTTACATACGTGGGCTGGACCACCACGATAACACAGAGCTCAGGCGAATATTAACTGGGAATTGGCTAAGTAATTATTTGGCCAAAATTTACGTTGATTATTGAAAAGAAAAGATATTACCATAATTCAAAACAGATAGCGATCTAAAAATGTGGTAAAACATTAACTGATTTAAAAAGATAAACAATCAGTGCACCAGATGCAACATCTGATCTCAAGGAAGGTTAAGCTCAAACAAACTATGATTCATATTCACGTGAGTTTAACAAAATCTAACAACAAACTATAAAACAGTTCATGGGACAGTAAAGCTTATTACAGTCACCACCCACGGGACTTCTACGAATAGACACAAGCGTCATAGAGAACTGACCACAAAACTGTTTAAATAATTCTAATGGAACTAAATTAACCAGAAGAACACTAATTTTCAAAAACACTAGAAACTTGTTGAAAACAACAGACGTCTCAAAAATCCACCTACCATCAAACAATCTAAAAGTGCTTGTGTTGACACATAAATACACACGTAACACTCTAAAAATAAAAGGCCGACACTTGAATTACTACAAACATTCACATAGAAAACTCACTTTGTCCGTTGTAAATAAACAGTCGTAGATGCACTCCGGCGCACCTCAAACACACGCAACGTATAAACGGAACGGAACATCTGCATGCGTAATCATGCGTGACTTGACTATACACGTAACAGTTCTTACTGGACATTAGAAAGGAACAGTAAATAGATCGATACAAAAGAAAAAGCGAACAAAAAGAATTTTATTGAATTAGTAGACGAATTAAACAAAATACTCACAGCCGGGCGAGATTCCGTTCTCCTTCATAGCGCAGCGAAACGGGTAATAAGTGCCTGGCAGCACCTTGCCATACATCGTCCGGTCCATGATGACGCTTTTCGATATTAAAACACCCACGGGCCCAACATTAGCCTGAACGCGCCATAATCACTGCCTACACTGTTTACTTGCAAAGAGAGTCCTACGCGATAAACTGCACTTGTAATAATTAATCTTTGCACCTGAGCGGTGTGTTTATCGCGACGATTGAAGATTGTTCGACTAAAAACACACGAGTTCTTTTAATATCGCTGGCTATTTCGGTGTTCGATAAGGGTTTACGATAAGTGATAACAGTGATAAGAGATAAGCAATGTCAAGAGGGCGAGGTCGCGCGCAGAGGAGAGTATTCGTCAACGCGTCCCAGTCACAACTAAAGTAGTGGCGTGGCGTCGGCGCACGCTCCATCCACTACTGGAGGTATTTATACGCTAACACGGACAGTTCGACGTGCATTTGATATCATCAAGCTATTGTTCCTGTTTATTGGACAGCTTTTTCTACAAACAGGTGATGTATATTTTCTTCAAAAACAAATAAGATGAGATCAGCTTGGAAATTTTATGATTGCAGAGTTTTATGGTTTCGTTGGTCAGATTAGGGAGGATCAAAGTATAATGGTAGATCTAACGTCAAGATATTAAGTCTGTCTGTCTGACTATCTGTCTTTGAAGGGATTCTTGAAATTACTTTGAGGCGTTACGTCAACATCAGAAGTGGAGACAGAACAATCAATCACCAGGGAAATCTAATTCTGTAAAGCCGCCGAATTCTAACTCGCCCTGCGGCATCCGCTGGAAAATTATGAAATGTGACGCGACTGTCGTTTGACTTAGAACTTCCGACACTTTTCATTTTATGGCACTCATTTGAAAAAATGTTAACACTTTGATCTTCCTGAAAGGGTCGTAAAACTTTACGTTCAAGGTTTTTAAGAGCGTATAGAAGATACAAGAACATGCCATTCCATTTACCCTTTCCCATGAAATGACCATATGACCATATAATATCTACGCAGCTGTTAAAGAGGTTTTCCATTTTCTGCGGCGCATTTAACGATATAACCGTACTATTGTTCTCTAATAAGGAAGTAAATATTTGCGAGCCGCTCTCACCCGACTGACCAACGGATTATGACTTGCTGTTGCTTGTTGGTTTGGTTAAATAAACCCTGATGGAAGCGAACATTATTCATACAAGTACATTACCTAGTGTACTAACCACTTGGTAGAGTTTTGACGATTGGCATGAATTTTAAATAATAATATTTTTTTTATTTGTTTTGAAGTTTGTTTAGAATATTCTGTTGAATGAATGAAAACTTTAGTATTTGAAAATAACATAAATAGAAATTATGAACCAAAAATACATATGCAAAGGGCAGACTTATCGCTAATAGAAATTTCTCCCAGGCAACCTATTTTCTGGTATGAATGACTCACATATTATAATGCAGGACAAATCACTCAGCATGATCTGACCCAGGTAAGCAAACGATAAAATGTGCGCCCTAATCCTTAATTTTCATTTAGTCTAGAAGCGTTCTCTACACTAATTAAGGATTTTGACGTTTAGAAAACTTTAATTTCGATTAAGAATATTAATGAGTCGAAGTATTCAAAGTAATATTTCGAACTCGTCTAGTCCCTTAATCTACGTTACGTAGACTTGAAACAACGCCAAGATCAATCGTGTTTACTATAATTTTAACTGCCAAGGCTGAAATCAATATGAATAAAGAAAAGCTATTAGTAACGTTAGATAAATAGCATATTGATAGTTGTTTTACCAATATTTACTAACATTTATTTTATACAGAGGTATATAGCCTTTGTGTTTGGCTCTATTTGTGGATCGCCACGGCAGAATTAATAAGCAAATGGTATAGAAGCAACTGTCTCAGCAGAAAATACAAACGATTCAATGGATGACTGTACGAAGTTGACCTCTATTATAAATAAAATAGGTAACATCCAGACTAACTAGATCAGAAATGCTATATATCAATAACGTCAAGGTCGATACTTATCATCGAATTAGACAAGCTATCATTATACCAATTAGTAAGTCTGATAAAATAGACCTTAGGTCTTCAGATAAGGCAACTACACCAATTTATTTCGCACAATTCCTCGGTTTAAGTTTGATCGTTTCGAGTTGGCATGAGAAACAAATTATTATTTTGCGGTTTTTAGTTTTTTCTGCGTTTAACAATTATTAAAAATAGCATAAAATTTTTTGTTGGTTTAAGTTTTTCTGGATTCTACAAGGAATAAAACTAGCGGAAACGTAAGTAATTTGCCGGAAATCTTTTATCATTTTCTATCAAGTTATGAAAAGTCTTATGAAAAAATTATGTACTTAATACGATTTTTCACTTGTATTTTCGGAGCTATTGGGAATATAAGAAAAATCAAGATATTCCCAAAAGTTCCTAAATCACAATTGAATCAAGTTGGTTTTACCATGGGTCCATAGAAAAAGGTTTACGACTTGCGGCGAATTACTTTTCCGTTCTTTTTAATTCCTAGAGAAAGTAGAAAAAATATAACTATAGCTCTCCATGGTCAATCTTGAATAGAACTCAGAGCCTTATCCCTACGTGCTGAACATTATTTATTTCTTTTAGGCTTCATGAAAACCTATTTACATACTTTTACTGTTTAATAACAGCAGCACCATAAACATAGCTATAAAAATCTCCACCAACGAATGAGACATAACGCCAATGTAATAAAAAAATACATAACATTTACAAAACCATCCTATGCATCATACCTACCGAAATGCAGATGTAGCGAATCCTTCAAGAAATATTGTATATTGACAAACTTACTCGAGATACAATTATTTAAATAAATACACAAACAGAGGAGCGTCTGTTCAAAATGGACTATAATAATATAATCACATTCAGAAATTTTTGGGAAAACGCGAAAAACGTGTTACTTTTTCCCCTCATTTTTTACGTAATATCTAATAGCTTGTTAAGTTATTGTTTTCACTTTTATTTTAGATTAATATTTTAAAAGACATTAGTTGCTAACGTCTTAAGACAAACTATGAAACAGGAGACAGGAAATGAAAAAGTAGAAGAGATATATCAGTAAACGTCAGTTAGATTATGGCACGTGAACAAATGATTCCCGCTGTTTTTTTACTTCAGTACTGTCACTTTCGGGGTACGTTATAGACTGAAGCCAGGGGGACGAAAACGCAACTCATCAACGTCCATGACGCAATGGTGACGTCACTTAATGTATTAACTAAGAGTATTATCTTCGGACGTGTACATTTTGTATCAGAATAGATCTAGAATACAGTGACCTAGATTTTTTTAATAACAAGTGCCAGAGTAGGTTTTTCGGTTGTCAGAAAACCACGACCAAAACAAAAGTTGTTCGTATTTGGTTAGACTTGTGTCAGAAAGCTAATGATGGTATCTTTTAAAATAACAAAATAGCGTGTGTCTATCCTATTATGAGGAAGGCGTGTCCAAAATACACAACTAACGATGCGTGGCAACTAATTAATTTAATTAAGGATACATTTACATGAAAAACAGATTAGCTGAAAGGCACGGAAATAAATTAAAACAAAACTATGGTTATCGAGAGGTTAGCGGGTAACCTCTCATTAAAATCAATCAAGCTAAATGGATCTCTCTCGTATGTAGCTTGTACATATTTCTTCTATCAGTTGACTATAGTATGTTCTCTAAAAATAATATTGGTTCAGACATTCGGTGGTCCATATTATGTAACATGGAGGGTCGGAATGTTTCTGGGCAATGTCACTGGGGAATTTTAATAACATTTAAGGCCTCCTAATTGAGATTTATTATGAACCAAAAGCAGAGTTTTGTCGTAAACTTCATTTTCAAATAAAACGCCATAAAATGCGAGCTTGTGATAGCTCAGGTAGTTTTAATAGTTTCCCTGGAAGCGTGAGTTTTTGGAGGTGTTTTGATTTAATGACTTCTCATTTACCCCCCAAGCGAAAGTACATTAACCATCCTTGTGGAAATAGAGTGCATTGATGATGAATTACTATTTTTATCGTAAATAGAAAGTACAAATGTTATTTTATAAATCGAGCAGGCAGCATAATGATAAGCAGGTAACATCCTATTTCCTTACTTAAATTACTGAGGAATCCGGATATGATTGATACAATAACTAATAATTTGTTGCGTTCGATCACTTAATCATTTTGATCATACGTTACAAAATAATATAATAAAGGAAAAATTACAGATTAATGGATTATAAAAAATTAAGCATTGTTTATTTCATTAAAGTACATAACACTATTTAGGGCTCTCATTACCAATGTAAGCTATTATAAAAATAGCTTGTGGTTTGGTAGTGAGTGCTTCCCCTTACAATCATGACTGATTCAAATAGAATAATATGATCGTGATTAATGCCTGACTTTGTTTCACAGAGACATAAAAAATTATGCATTCGAGAAATTAAGAGCAAATAGTGAAAGAGTTTAGTGTGACCATGGCGTTCGCAAGAAGACTACTACTACGACCTGTGCCGCGCGGTGGGAGAAGGTACGCCAGCGACGCAAGCGGTTGAGGGCCCGATGTTTGATTTGTACGATCTGCAGATATTTGTTCCGGGTGTTCTGTTCGTTTTCTATGTATAATAATAAGTATCTATCAATGTAATAAATTGTTATGCTCATTACACCAGCCCTGCCTACATATTTGGGGTCTAGAAGATGCTGTGTGATTGTCCAGCATTTTTATAGCTTTGCCATCAGTTAACTAAGAGACTACATGCAGCGAATATCTGTAAATTACGTTCCTTTCCTCCGTGATCAGCAAACAAGTTCCGTTGGAATGCTGTTAGTATTTTATTTACGCAATTTTAGCACGTATTTAGATAAATTCGTAGATTCATTATCAGGTTCTAAGCGTTCTGCTGGTTTTATGGTAATTTTGATTTATTGTGATACCTAGCTGTACTCGCGAGTTCGTTCGGGATTGGCATGCCGGGTACAATTACCCAAATATGACGACATTTTCTCTCCTTTTATGAAGCGTTGTGTAAAAATACTTAATTTACACGTACACTTTCTCTCCCAAGGAAACCGTAGGTAGGTACTGAATTCCGGCATTAAAAGTACCAAAATTGAAATAATGCAAAGTATCATCTGCATTAATTCAGTAACATCGGCGGCGTGATGCGCGGTCAAGAAACAGACAGACCGACAAAAATTTCAATATAAACTTTTAGCTTCAGTATCGATTTCTCGCTAGAGGTCCAAAAAAAAATATCAAAATATCTTTTATGCACAAAATTGGGCCAATTACAGTTTTATTATAATATAAGGGTAGGTTGTTAAGATTTGACATGGTCACCTACAAAAACATTGATTTGGTTACATTTCTTACGCACACAAAGCTTTTATTACAAAAATAAAAATTACAATATAGGTCCAAAAATATTTCTTATTACTATAGGAAATATTTAAATATTTTTTATGTTAGGTTTACAATGGCACTGAGTCTCAAGAATTATTATGTCGATATGCATAATACACTCGAGAGCAATGAATCCGGGTCACTCAAAGAATCCAAAAAATCTCGGAAAGTAAGAATGCTAGGTTAATGCAATAAATTGTATTTAATAGACAATTTAATACTCCTTAAATGAAAGTTAAAAAAATATGAGTCACCATACATTTTATTTACACAAAATTACATAAAGAAAAAAAACTGCTGATCTCTCCTTAAAACAAAAATAGGAAATTTTTGAACTTTATGACGATTTTCTTGAATTTCAATACTTCGTATTACCTCCTCGTGCTTCCATTACTGCGTTTACGCGGTTTGGCATGCTGTACACCAAGTTCCTTATACGATTTTGGGGAATATTCTCCCATTCCTCTGTGAGAGCAATTTTGAGCTCAGGAAGCGTGATTGGGGGAGGGTTTCGTTGTTTTACGCATCTCCCTAGCTCGTCCCAAGCATGCTCGATCGGGTTGATATCCGGGCTGCGCGCTGGCCACTCCATACAAGTAATGTTCATCTCTTGAAGGTAGTCATTCACAATCCTACCTGTATGAGGTCGGGCATTGTCATGCATAAATATAGCATCCTCACCCAAATTGACCATAAATGGACCAACGTGTTCGTTGAGGATTTCTTCCACATATCTTACGCTAGTTAAAGAGCCGTTTTCTATGATCACCAGCTCTGTGCGACTTTCAGAGGAAATTCCGGCCCACACAAGTACAGACCCACCACCGTAGGCTACTTTTTCTTCGATGCATGCTTGCTTGAATCTTTCCCCTGGTCTTCTATACACTCTGTGTCTTCCATCGTGCTTGTAGAGCATAAATTTTGATTCGTCGGAGAACATAAGTTTCGACCAATCTTCAATACTCCAATTTACGTGTTTCTGTGCATATCTTAGTCTTGAAATACGATGGCCACGCTCCAGTTTAGGGCCGTTTGCAGGTCTAAGGGGTTTTAAGTTAGATTCAGCAAGCCGACGTCTTACTGTCCATGCACTTGGGTTACTTCCTCCGAGGCGTCGAAACTGATTTGTGAGTTCAGTTCCTGTGAGAAAGCGATTTCGAAGCATGGTGTTCACCAAGTATCGGTCTTCTCGTGCTGTGGTACACCTAGTTCTGCCCGTTCCTGGTCTGCGTAGGTTAGAACCAGTTTCTTCGTAACGTCGGAGAACTCTTTGTACTGTTGACAGCGACACACCGGCAGTCCTGGCTGTATCGCGCTGACTCCGGCCGGTTTCCACCAATGTAAGTATTCTGGTGCATTCTTCAAGTGTAAGCGACATGATTTCAGCTTGAATAATGAATATTGAGCACTATCAACCTGGTTTATGTACCAACATAAATGACAGATTACAAACAAACGCAAAAACAAATCCTGTAATTTCGTAGTTCCATCTTCGACAGTGTTCCCTTTTCAAATTTGATTTTTTTATGATATAACTTTACAATAACTAAGAAGTTTTAATACTTTCATTTAAGGAGTATTAAATTGTCTATTAAATACAATTTATTGCATTAACCTAGCATTCTTACTTTCCGAGATTTTTTGGATTCTTTGAGTGACCCGGATTCATTGCTCTCGAGTGTATAATAATGTTTATCAACGGTATCCAATACTTTACGATAAATTCTTACTGACGACATTTTCTTTTTTTAATCCCGAAGATGAAGACCAGTTCTAAGCAACTTTTGCACAAAAAGATCCACCACATCAGAATATCAGGTTTTTAAAACAGGACTCGATATAAAAAGATTATTTTTGGCTCGCAAATTAACAATCATAATAAAATCGATCTTAATCTGCGTGGACTACCTGTGGCCGGTTTTTAGAGGCATTTAGAATTCAAAGTTCTTCTTCAAAAGTAATGCAGAATCATCATCCTAAGTTTTCTCGGGGTTCATCGTTGAATTTTTGTAAAATTTTACAGTCATACGTATACATACCATGACATTTTTTTAATTTTATTTTAAATTATTATAAATAATGCCGGACAATCCACACAGCAAACTTAACTTTGTTTTACGTTATCAGAATCGCCCCCCTGGGTTTATCGCTAATGCGCTTAAGTCGTAATCATTGCAGAAGCCTCTCCTTAAGGTCTACTTTGCCCCGCTCCACGGTGGGTCGAAACTGCTAAAATGCGGACATAGGATTTTTTTTCAAAATTTTAAAGTTTTTTTTATGCCAATCGGCGGAACTCAATAACCCTATTAGAAACTATTCTATGATATTTTGTCATCAAACTAATACTTACCGAGAAAAAAAATAAAGTTCAAAAAAATTGTATGGAGTGACATCTATCAAGATCGATTTCAACGAAATGCTCACCGATACAGCTTTGGAAACACCTAGGTGTTATAGAATATGTTATTACCTATCGTATGATACCATACACAAGTGCATCCACTTGCCTGATTTTCCGATAAATACCATTGAAAATGAGTCGTTTTTTGTTATTTTGCGACGAAATAATACTTTTATTTCCTTGCAATTGTTGCATGTTTAGGTAAAATATAAACAAAATACATAGTTGGTTAATTTTATTAAAGGCACCAAAATATTTGACCCAAGTTGTAAGATTTTTGAGAAAAAAAAAATATATTATCGATAATTTTTTTCCAAAAAAGTATCGAATTAGTTTGTAACCTATATTGTGGAGGTAATAAGATAAGTTAATCCTGTTCGACACATTTTAGTACTACCTACCTGTACTAAGTTCACTTCAACAAAGTTTAGATTTTTGTTTTTTAACCAGTTAGTAGGTATTAACAAAATAAATGTGATTTTCGGAACTACAAAGAGCACCATTCTATAAAAGTGAGTAGGATTGCGACAAATGAAGATATTCTACATAATCTTCTTTTGTCGTCAGATCCCAAACTCAGCCTTATAAGACCACAAATGGGCAAAAAACGAAGGATGGTTCTCTGCAAAAGCTGTATAGAGCTATTGATGCCTCTTCCGGAAGACGTGTCCTACTGAATTTATTGATATAGGTAATCTTCAAGATAGCGACAGTGAAATGGATAAATTTTGTTATGTTGTTTTATTTTAAGAATCTTATAAAGTCAATTTATTGTGATAAGGAAATGTTTTTGCGTTATGTGCCTACCTTCTTCTCTGACTTTTAGATCTTTAAGTTTTAATTTTTTGTACCTCTAAATAAAATCTTGGTATTTTGTTATTGTGATGAGTATTTTCCTTTTCTTGCTAAAATTCAATTGTAAACAGGCCTTCTTGGAGTTGTAGTTAGGCAGTATGTATTTAGTGTGTTTCCTTATTTAACATTCTATTTTTGTAAAAATTTAAATTCTTATTTTTCTTATTCCGTAAGAAAATATTATACATTATCTATCATTAATAATTTGTTCTTATGTCGAGTCGTATTAGATTTAAGTTTTTAATACTTCGCTAAGTATTTTTGTTATGTAGGTACCTAATCAACATATTGTAGTGAGAAACAGTACCAAAAAACAAAATGGAATCAATAAAAAAATTGAATTGGTTCTGATCCTAGTGCGGGGACCACAAAAGTAACCTGTATAGTTTGTTTTCCTTAAGTATTAAACTTTGTTAAAGTGAACTTAGGTACCGGTAGGTAGTGCTAAAATGTGTCGAACAGGATTAACTTATCTTATTACCTCCACAACATAGGTTACAAACGAATTCACAACTTTTTTGGAAAAAAAATATCGATATTTTTTTTCCCAAAAATCGAATCTTACGACTTGGATCAAATATTTTGGTGCCTTTAATAAAATTAAGAAACCAACTATGGATTTTGTTTATATTTTACCTAAACATGCAACAATTGCAAGGAAATAAAAGTATTATTTCGTCGCAAAATAACAAAAAAACGACTCATTTTCAATGGTATTTATCGGAAAGTCAGGCAAGTGGATGCACTTGTGTATGGTATCATACGATAGGTAATAACATATTCTATAACACCTAGGTGTTTCCAAAGCTGTATCGGTGAGCATTTCGTTGAAATCGATCTTGATAGATGTCACTCCATACAATTTTTTTGAACTTTATTTTTTTTCTCGGTAAATATTAGTTTGATGACAAAATATCATAGAATAGTTTCTAATAGGGTTATTGAGTTCCGCCGATTGGCATAAAAAAAACTTTAAAATTTTGAAAAAAAATCCTATGTCCGCATTTTAGCAGTTTCGACCCACCGTGCGCTCCCGTAAAAACAGGAAGACATTAAGCCCGATTGGCAATGTAAAATAGCAAAATCATGAACTATTATATGATTACAAGGCGGGGCTTCATTAATCATCAGACCACATAGGGGGTCCTGAGGTATTTGCTAGTGTTGTTAACGGTTTTTCACATTAACTTAGTCACTGCCAGCCATCAGCAAACGGAGCGGTGAGGCGCAAAGAGTCCTTCACAATTTGTCACCTTTTTACACGTCTTATTACTCTAAGTTTTTAAACGTGTTTTGCAAGTGACTTTTACTTTACTTCATAACCAGCGTTATTTGCAGCGTTGGCGTTTCCAGGCCTGCGGTGCAATTACGCAAAAATCTCCCATTCGCATTGAATGGGCCATCCGAGGAGACTGAACATAAACGATTTCGGTTGCCAGTACTTAAAATGCACACTACTTTCTGGCGGGATAGAGCCGATCGACCACAGAATTTAACGCCATCGTCAAGATATAACCTATATCAAAATCAATTGTCAGATAAATCACACATGACCATTTTTTGCTTGATTAATGATTAGGTACAGAAAATCTGATTCAAAGTTAGAAACAGTTCATAAATTGCAGTTTTTGCAGTAGCTTACTGAAAAGTAGTTGAGCAAAACAACCTCAAGTCTCAGTAACAATTATTGTTTTTAAACATAATAAAAAATTAAAAAACATTGACATTCATGATATTTTATATATTCTTTCGAATGGTTTCGTTCAGTAACTAGTCACGTCAGTTGTTGGTCTGGTCCGGAATCCGGACGGTCTAATGTTTCGTCTGGGGATCCCGTGTTGAACATTACAATACCTTTAGCTCTAATTAAAATTGTATTATATTTTATTTTATTTTTTGTTTTTTTAGTTGTTGTAGAATGTCAGCCGTGTAGACACGCTCGCACGTAAGGTCCTACCAGAAAACCAGCGTTGCTCGACTCCTGTCAAGCAACATTATGCTGAGGTAGGACCTTTTTTGGTTCATACGCTGTAGGTATACGATAAAATAATTTATTGATTATCTTATTTATTTTAAGGTTATTTTTGTACGTATTCTGCATATTTTTGTATATATTTTCTTGTATGAGCCAAAATAAACGATTTTCTTTCTTTCTTCTTTCTTTCTTTCTATATTTTAACAGCTTTGTTTTCTCCATCCTCCCAGAAATATGCTTATGTTTTTGTACCGTATGATGGAAAAATAAATCGCTTATAGCCAGTCTCCTCGGATGGTAATCCATTGAATGGGGTATTTTACTGTAATAACAAGGCTGGCCTTGTAGGAAAAATCAGTATTGGACAACACAACTTGATTTTTTAAAGTTACGTCTTGTGAATGACGCCTCATTGAATTTGTTTGACATACTTAGCCTTCTCCAGCGACATAAGCGTCGTGCTTCTCCATGTCGTACACAGAACACTAATATCCTAACGGAAAGAAGTAAGACTCCATAGAATAAAAATGCCAACACTAGAGCACACTAGCGCCGCTACTTTGTGCCCACGGAACTAACGCTTGGCGGGAGTTTTAAATAAAAACGGCGCTCTATTCAATCTTTTGTAAGGTGCTTACTTTCTTTGCGACTATTTATCTATTAGATGAATGGTGATTATTCAACATTTTGTTGAATATCCGCCATTCACCGGATAGATAGTCACACAGTAAGTATTTTGATGATATATTAAAAAAAACAAGCATTTTTAAATGTTTTGTAATGTTTATTTTCTTTTGCAGCCATAACAATTTTCAAGCAGGTCTTAGTTTAGTCATCATGTGGCCAAGGTCTTCACACCATACCATTTATCCCAATTTTTAGGTGCTCAACTTAGACCTGGCACCAACAAATCTCATTGAAATAATCTCTTCATTTTGATGAAGTGTTTTAGATGGGGACTCAAGTGTCCTGTAAGGTGTAAAGGAAATAAAGCACTTTGATTTTTACTCCTTTGGGTCAAATTTGTTTCCCTTTTTAAGATCTGGATTGTCTCCATTCAACGCATCAAATAATTGCTCCATTTTTTCAATGATCATTGTTGTGCTCCTAGCTTTTTGTGAAAGTTCATCTGAAAGAAAGATAACATAACATAATAATAAAAGTTGTTGTTGCAAGCTTTTTAAAGATTTTTCAGTGGACCAGTCCCCAGCTGGAAAACAGAATTAAGCCCATACTCGTGCCCTGAAGTCATGGAATGAAGTCATTGAAGATGGTTCGACATTAATGAACTTATTGAGGACGAAAAGATCGATGGACGATAAAGACACGGATATTAATGTACTAACCTCATAGTAGCGGAAACCTGTGAAAGCACAAGTTAAAACATCTTCAGTTCCGTTTTTGGTGGAAATACGGAATTTAGCGCACTTTCGGTTTTAAGCCATTGTCAATCGAAATAACCTTTCAAAAAGTCGAAATCTTTCAAGATTATTAAAATGTTCTGTTGTTTACGATCACAAATTAAGCAATTAATTATAGATCGGTCTACCGTTTGGCGTTTGGCACGGCTTTCATTCATTCAAATTAATGACAGTGTTACAGGGACATTGGGTGTCATGTCAAGATTTTATGCATAGATTTTCTTTCTCTTTCTAACGTATAGCGCCATCTCATCTGATTTTCTATGCCCAAGTACTTGTGCTGTTGGCATTTTCTGCTTAGCGAGTTGACAGCCCCTGATGTCGTATTGCAGTGAACATGCTTTATCAATAGTGTGAAACCCAAGATAAAAACCTTACAGAATAGGCTCAGCCACTTCGGCCGTTTACGAAACGGCAAGTTCGTAACTGGTTACGGTAAAACAAAAATTCAGTTTCGTTTGTAACTAGTTATGAGGGAATACGTTTTTATCCTTACACGATACTTCGGTTTCTAAACAGGAAACTTACAAATAGACATGAAGAAGTCTTCTTCCCATTCTTAATAAGGGCATCTGGGTGTCTGTAAAACTAATGACAACAACCTTCATGTGATGATACATGATTGGACACCACAGATTGATATTATAAGCAGTTGATGAATGGTTCTGTTAGAAGACCACAACACCGTATGTTATGACCAGAAAAAGCACATTCTAAGATATCTTCTTTGACTCAACCATATTTAGCTTGATTGGTCAACTTCAACATTTCCCATGTAATTGGAGCAGAAATCACTTGATTTTTTGGATACTTTCTACAGTGCTGAGGCGCATTTGCTATGCTTATCAGTATTTGGAGAAAGGAAGTCCTTATAGGTCATACATTTTAGTATATTATTTTTACCTGTGTAAATTCTAAGAACTTTCCTCAAGTGTGGTCTATATAACTAAAAAATCTGCATGATACTTTTGTTTCTATTGCATTTTTTGTTGTACTTGGTGTTTTAAATAAATCCTTGTCTATTCTATTGATGTTTGAGTTTTAATAAAATAAAGAATAGCTTTTCTTATGCTTTTGCAAATACTTATTAAGTTAGTTTTTAAACTATAACTACTAAAAAAACTCATTCAGATTGAGGTACTAATTAATAATTAAATATTTATTTTAAGGGACTCAAATTAGTACTTATATTGCTAGTCTGATGATTTCTTAGAAGGCTTCAGATGATAAGCTATCAAGAATAAGACTTTGAGACACTTCCATCTTTATGAACTCAGCTTTAAAGCTCAAGTTCCAGTTCAAGTTTGACTGGTAGTGATGACTCAGTTAAGAAGAATTGTCATGGATGAATGTTGAGTCATGTTTAAGATGGTAACAAACACTGTCTGTACATCATTTATTAATTGCCTGAAAGTATGGTATGAACTTGATTGGTTTGATTAAATTATTCTCATAGATACTTTATTGTGGGCTTGTGTAAAATAAACAAGCTAAGGCTTTTAATATCAGGTCTCCGGGGTTCTCTGCTCACATGAAGGCTTTCAATTTATCAAACCGAATAGTTAAAATGCCAATATTTACACTCTATTACAATCAGTAGTAAGTAGGTACATGTTATCAGCAAAACAAACTCAGGCAGGCAGCTGCAAGTGGGCCAAGTACCCAGATTTTTCTTCACGGCTCGACGTAGAGTAAATGAGTTCCTTGCACATATTTTCGATAAAGATATTTAGGAAGAACACGTCATTTCGGTGTACACAGCAGCCAAACAGGTTATGATAACAACTTACCCAAATCGTCCATAATTGCAGGTTGGCAGCTATAATCTTACACTACAATATCACTATCACAACATCTACACAATGGTACAAAAATAAGTAGTATAGCGTTGTTTACAACGAAAAATACTAAATTATTACTGCTCAAAGTATTCAAAGATTGAACGAAATATGTTATGTTGCCCAATACGACTTATATTGTTGTATGTAATTGTCAAAATCAATTTTACGTCAAATCTTGTCCTCATTATGGTCATTTACGCTATTATGTTGGTTATACTGAAAATGTGTAACGATGTTACTCTACACACTCACTACTGCCTATCTCTGCCTGTCTCTACACTACACACACTATTGCCTCTCTACACACGCGCTCGAATTACGCGCGAAGCAACGAATCACTTGCGATCTATGACACACTCATACATAGATCTGCTCCCGAATTTTATCGGTTTTTTGTCCTTCGACAAAGGCACAAGGCACGCGTGAGTCAGGCTTTAGCTCACTCCACACTTCCCGACGACGACGACGACGACAACGACGACGACGACGACGGCGACGACAGTGATTACTACGATGATGATGATTGATGATGCAAAAACATTACAGCCAACATTCAAACAATTCAAATCTGCAAGAATCTCCTGTCAAAACCGTGTGTGCGTTCAGAATCTAGATACATAACTTGCTATCCAGGAATTTATTTGCATTCCTTTGAGGAAGGATTTGGATAATTTTGGTATAATTGTATGTTATTTTATTATAGTAGCCAGTAGATTCATAATTTACTGATTACTGCCTTTTTTATTTTAAACGAAATTATTAATATATTTCGTTTAAATAAAAACACACTTCACAGCACTACAAAGCAAACAAACCAATCATGGTTTCTGAACGCACTCACTTCACTTTTGTTATCGATCGATTGATGAATCTCAAATTGTCTTGAAAATCTACGCCCTTTCACCTTTTTCTACATTAAATTCTGAAATTTCATAGAACAACATGAGTGGCAGTGTGGCAAATAGTGGGGCTGGCCCCAACGTGTCTGATAGACTTTCAGGAGCTCCTGAACAGTTGACGCTAGCCAGAGACATAAAACGAGCAATAGAGCTGCTTGAAAAACTGCAGCAAAGTGGCGAAGTTCCTGCTACCAAGCTGGCTGCACTTCAGAAAGTATTGCAAAGTGATTTCCTTAACGCTGTAAGAGAGGTTTACGAGCATGTGTATGAAACGGTTGATATAAAGGGTTCTGCTGATATCAGAGCCTCTGCGACCGCTAAAGCGACTGTTGCTGCTTTTGCGGCGGCTGAGGGTCATGCCCATCCCAGGGTGGTAGAGCTCCCCAAAACCGAGGAAGGCCTCGGGTTCAATGTAATGGGTGGTAAAGAGCAAAACTCCCCAATTTACATATCTCGGATCATCCCTGGTGGGGTTGCTGACCGCCACGGCGGACTGAAGCGTGGAGACCAGCTGTTATCTGTCAACGGAGTATCAGTGGAAGGTGAGAATCATGAGAAGGCTGTGGAGTTGTTGAAGCAAGCTGTTGGCTCTGTCAAACTGGTGGTCAGATACACTCCTAAGGTGTTGGAAGAGATGGAGATGAGATTTGACAAACAGAGGACTGGAAGGCGGCGTTAATTTACTATTACAGAGCAAGATAAAGATCACTCTTAATTAAGCCTCCATTTTAATTTTTATAAGTTTGGAGCAATGAGTTTGAATGATTTTTTTATTAGTTTTAGTGTTATAGACATTTAAGTATAAATTTGTGAATGTTTACCAATTTTAAATAGTCGAGAGAAAGCTTATGTACTCAGCTGGTTTAGATCATAATTAAATAATCAAACCTATTGCTGTTCATTAGATATTAATGTGGTATTAAACTTATTCCTAGTCACATCTATTATCAATTTATGGATATTACAGCATGGTTATTAGAGAATAGGCATCCTTTAGGACTGTTTTTAGTGGTGCAGTCAATTTCATGTGAATTACAATTAGCAGCACAACTTTCAAACAAACTTCTTTGTATTTGGAAGAATTAGTTGTTAGAAATTTATACCCTTATAAATTAAATTTAGCTTATTACTTTAAATTATATTTAGCTCACCACTTCTTTTTTTAAAAAATATAGATCAGAATCACATTATTGTAGTTTTGCAATGCTGTTAATTCAGACAGAATGATGAAAAAAAAATTAATGCTGTTCATTATGTTAGTTTTGAGTCGTCATCCATGTCACATAAACTTAATAAAAAAGCTTTTAGCATAGATTTATTGTTGGTTCAATTAGAATATTAATACATTATGTAATCAAACTTAGTATTTAAAATTACTCAACTCTGTTAGTACCATAAATAAAACAATCATTTATGTACATCTCTCTTTTATTTAACTTAATTAAATATTATTCTTAATTTAACTTTAAAAATAACATATAAACTACCAAGAATCAAAACTTCCAAAATTATATTTCTTATCTTTCTTAGGTTTTTTCGCAGGGACCTCTTGTGTTTTAGATTTAGGATCTGTGGACTGTTCATTTAGATTTAGGTATTTCCCAACTCCTTCCCTGAATACTTTGAGGGGTTGTTTTGACGCTTTCTTCGGTTTCACACCCCCTTCCGCTTCTTGGCGTTTTAATTCTTCTGCTCTTTCTTTGATAAGCTGTAATCAAGTTAAACGGTTAAATATATAATAGACTAGAATAAAATGGCATTGAGGTTAGCATGAATCAAAAGGCCTAAATACTTAACATAAGAATGTTCGAGTTTAGGGATTTTTCGCGTAATAAAATAAGATGTTTTAGACATAATTTCTTTGCGTTCTATAGGTTATTGGTAAATGTATTCGTCGAATCTCTGCAAGGTTTAAACTTGTGGATCTGAGTGATGACAACTTAGCCAAGAACTTGGTTTATGTAATCTAATCACCATCATATTATGAGACCAATAGGTACATACATTCCTTATACCTAATACTGGAGAATCTATGTAAATTCGTCCACATCACTACTCAACTAAAACTAAACTTTGTAAACAGTAAGACCTGAATATAATTGTTTGTTGTCAGGAATTAAGAAATATTATCATTGCTGATTGGCCGGGTCTTATTAAATAAATAATTAATATAAATAATGCTGGACAATTCACACAGCATCATCTAGCCCCAAGCTAAGCAGAGCTTGTGTTATGGGTACTAGATGACTGATATACAATACAATATTATTACATAGGTAGATATTTTTTATTATACATAGCAAAACGACCAGAACAAATATCTACAGATCGTACAAATATTTGTCCCGGGGCGGGAATCAAACCCGCAAACTCCTGCGTCGCAGGCGGACCTTCGCCCACCGCGCCACAGAGGTCGTCATATTGGACTTGCTCTATATCCACAACCATTCTCTGCTGAGTTTATTTTATTCTAGGATGTGATAGGTCTTACCTGTTCTTCCACCTCTGCATAAGGATCGACAAAGACCTGCGCAGCCTCTATAACGATGTCGGTTATGGGCCGGTCCTTATTGTCCACCTCGACTTGCTCTATCGCGGTCAGTGTGTCCATGCCGCCGACCAGTTTGCCGAATATCGTGTGTTTACCGTCTAGTTGCTTGCACGAACGGAACGTTATGAAGCTGGAATGTGGGAGATTTGAAAGCATTAGCACACAATAACAATAACTCATTTCCAAGATCACGGGCCATTTCCGTGGGGTCGTACCCAACAGCACATAGGCCTTTGTTTGAGTTTATTTTAAAGGCCGGGGCTAAACGTAGCTTTTATCCTCGTTTGCACAAAATGAACACTAGGTAGTAGAGAGAGACCGTTGCAAAGGAAAATGAAACGAAAAATTCCTGGTTATCGTAATGGATATTTAGATGAACTGGACTATGGGGGAAGAACACATTTAATTTTATGAACACTTTATTGGACACATTTAAAAATAGAATACAAAAGGTGGGCATAATACAGATGGCATTATCTACCTGACAACTACCCATGGTAGAACCAAAAACAAAAAGGCATGCTATAAATAGACTAGACTAGACTAAGCTAGATAATAAGTCTATTATATAGTTAATACATCTCTAATGCACGTAATAAGACAACTGGCTCAGTTATAGTTATAGATATTTGCGTGAGTAATGCTTATGCCATAGACAATCGTCAATCACGCAAGATCGTGATCGTGCAAGCTTTCATAATACGGCATAGAAAATGGGTATTCCAATACGTTCTGATTTCCTGTTGAGGAAGAATATCAATAGTAGTGGACAGGACATACGAGCTCAAAAACGGATGACCTATTTTGATCACGCCTGACTATCTTCTTTGTCGATTGGTAATCTATTCCGTCTAGTCTAGCCCATAACAAAATCTACGCCGTACTTATATTTTCAGTTTTGTAATCGTCGTAATTTCAAGTTATACGCGATTGAAGGGTCTGAGGGATTATATTCGTTCATTATGAATGTAAGCGGGTTAACTACGAACCTATTGGATGAACACCAACGTTTCATCCCTTTACGAGGCCACCCACCATAATACTCAAAAGTCTGAAATTCCCAACAATAACAACTTTTGTGCCCCACATACATTGAGATGGGGGGGGGTACTTATATGTGACGCGTACTGTACTAGGGTTATTAGAATGAGTGCGGCTCACGTCGCACCCATATCGCTTTTATGAACTTTTTTTATATAATCATTTTGCTTTTATTAAATCAAGGAATCACAAAAAATAATAATGGGTATGCATTAAGTACTCACAACTGTGATCCATTAGTATTAGGTCCGGAATTAGCCATAGACAATACTCCTCGCCCAACGTGGTGTAAGTTTGGTTTGATTTCGTCTTCAAATGGTTTCTTCCAAACTGATTCGCCGCCCAAACCTGTGCCGGTCGGGTCACCGCCTTGTATCTGCAAAAATTTAAAAACTGAAGCCTCCGAGGGCGACGTGAAATAAAATAGTATCTATTAAATAAATAATGTTAGACAATCCTGTGTGGATTCTCTAACATCTAGCCCCAAGCTAAGCACAGCTTGTGTTATGGGCACTAGGTGACTGATATACCTACATAATACAACAGGTTACATAGACATATATGTTTTAGTAATACATCTGCAGATCGTACAAAGATTTATAATTTTTTTAAAGTGTTTGTAAAGGCTTAATTAAAGTGGCTTTATTATAGGTGAGAGGGCACTTTTTGGTAAGCTGTTAAGTTTCGTTGTTGTGTTGTGTTTTATTTCACTAACGAGATTTTTTTGCTGCTTTCACTTTTATTTCTGTGACTCCTGTGATAATTGATAAAAATCGAGTTGTACCCTTATTCTGATTTCTACATAGAAATAGTCAGTAATTTCACGACGTTTTTCTATATTATTATATTGCTTATGCTTTAAATTCGGAGGTAATTTGGTTTTACAACTAGGATTTTAGCAAAACAAATTGTGAATGATGACATTATGTCAAGTTTGTAAGTGATTATTGATTTATTAGTTATGTAGTTAGCACTTTTCGCCTGAAATACAGGCGAAAAGTGCTAACAAAAAAGTTTAAGAAAAGTTTAACCTAGTTCAGGCACAAGTTATTGTACTAGTTATTTGTAACTTTGTTTTATTAGTTAGTTGTAACTTTTTGTCCTAAGATATTTCTGTGTAAAATTATATTATTGTATATTATATTAAACACCTACAATTTATCAGCTTAATCATAAAAGTACAAAATTAAAACAAAACATAATTAATAAGAAATGCGTGTGTGTGTAGCAGTGCCAAAGAGGTAATAGCTCAGTGATAATATTGCTCTATGAGCAAACACTGATTTTCAGCTATCACCTTGAGGAGATTTATTAACGATCATTATATAGCTCATTCTTACCATAAAGTTACGTATCGATCTATGAAACTTAGTCCCGTTATAGTAACCGCTACTGCAGTGCCTCATGAAGTTATCGCAGGTCTTCGGAGTGACGTCACAGAACAGTTCGAGGTTCAGCGGCCCGTAGTTTGTTAGAAGCCTCACATAGCCTGAGGAAAGAGGAATATTTATTGTAACTACCAGCTTTTTTTACGATTCTTTCCCATATAGCTACCGACGACGCCCTTGCAATTTCACAGTACAGAAACGGTGTGCTGGTCGTTTTCTATGCACAGTAAAAATATCTATCGATGAACTCGTATATTATTATGTATATCAGTTATCCAGTACTCATAACACAAATTCTGATAAGCTTGGGGCTAGATAATGGTGTGTGAATTGACCATTATCATTTATTATTTTTTGTTTATTTATCCATCGTCATCAGCATATTATGATAGTCCACTGCTGGACCTCTAGGCCTCCCCTAATGAGCGCCATAGATGACATTTTTGTATCATTTGGGGGTTATTGTCCTTAATCCTCACGCTGGGCATGCGGGTTGGATATCGCAGTTCGGTGCAGTTGTTCTGCAGAGGGCGCTGCTGCCGCACCAAGGTGCGTCTCCCTTAGTCGCCTCTTACGACACGCACGGGAAGAGTGGGGGTGGTGAAATTCTATGCCGGCACCACACGGCTTGTTTATCAATGGTGGACAAAAATATATCCTGTATTTTGGTGACATTTCGCAGTGCGGTCTAAACCTTAGTTATTCTGTGGCCTTCATAGCTGTTAAAACTAGATAATATATAGATAAGAAATATATTAAGTCTAAGTGGCTTTAATTTTATTTTATTAAAATTAAATAAGTAAAATAGATAGAAAGATTTCAAAAACGTTAATACACGCGAACTTAAGTGACCACAATGTATTTTTGTTTAGCATTACTGCTATAGATTTCTCTTCACCTTTGTTAGCATACAAAACTGATTTAAGTACACTTACCTTTCTTTTTCACCCGATCATATTTGACCTCGTCCTCACAGATGATAGCCGCTTCATGTTTGGTCTCCGGCACCATGGCTGTGGAGGTGAAACTGGCTGCCACCATGCCGGTGGAGTAGTGGGCTGCATTGAATTTGTCTGCTACCTGTTACAAAGACAGTATTCGATATTAAGCGAGTAAATAAATTGTTATAGGAGAACATTCCTACTAAAAGAAAAAACTGTCTGTATTTCTATATAAAGCGCACATAGGCACGCTATCACTTCGCTTGCGTCTCATGCTCAGAGCGGACATCACTACGCTTGCGTCTTTCGCCGAGTGCAGTCGATTAATTCTCTTGGGTCTCGTAATTTGGTGATCTACCGTCCTGGTAGTTGGTTATTCTTACGGAATTGATAAATCCGCATCTGATTTATTATAATATAAACTTTACTGGTTTTAGTGTTATTTAATGTCGTTTTTGTTTAAGTTTACAACAACTGTTTGTTTCCCAAATAAAATGTACCTACTTGTTGGAACACCTTCAAAATTTATACACTACGGAAAATCAAAATCAAAATCAAAGTGCTTTATTTCCTTTAGACCTTACAGGACTCTTGGACACGTCACAAAATACAAGTTAAATAAGAAATAAAAATGGGAAATAAAGTGATCACTTTGATTAATTGTTCACTTCAATCTTTTTTAGGTAAAGTAAAGAAGCGAACAAGAAGGAAGAAGGTTTCAGTTTTCTAGACCTACATGTACGCAAAATTTCAGCCTGAACCGTTCATTACTTTTGACGTAAAGAAGTAACAACCATACATCACAACTTTTGTATTATAATATTTATAATATTAGTTGTATGTCCTGTTTGAATTGTCCAGTCTATACTAATATTATAAAGAGGAAAGATTTGATTGTTTGTTTGAATTGAATAGGCTCCGACACTACTGGACCGATTTGAAAAATTCTTTCACCATTAGAATCCTAAATTTTCCCTGATGAACATAGGCTATAGAATATTTTGAAAAAAGTTAGGGTTAAAATTTAAATTTGTTAAATACCCGTGCGAAGCCTGGGCAGGCCGCTAGTTTTTAATAAGTCAACAAAAAGCGAAAGTTTAAAAGGAAAGTTATTATATTATTAGCTATTTAGTTTAGATATTTGTCGAGTGGTAGAATGGTTTATCATGTAGGTATATATGTTTTTTGTGATTAGTTATTAAGCATCTTATTATAACTACCTTCTTTGTTCCCCGTTTTGTACCTATATCTATTACATCAGACTTGTAATAGCCACCCCCCAGCCAATAACGTCACAGCGTTGGAAAAACTAGCTAGTTTACTCGCGAGCTATGTGATGTGTTACTGCCTATGATTGGTTTATCTAGAATAATTATTTTGTTCAAATAATTCTATTTTCATTCTTGTAAATGATGAGACCTGCGACTGCAATGCAATAGAATTCCAATACAGACCTCTTTCTTGACATCAGCTTTTTCCGGAGCCTTGTACTCTTTCTCCAACTCTTGAAGAATGTCCTTTGTTTCCGCTGACACTGCCTTCAGTCTTGCATGTGGATCTTTCTTCATTGCGATTTCCTCTGAAAATAACATTTGTAAACATTTATAAAAAAATCTGGAGATGTTTAATGAAAAAATTCTGAATGTGTTACAAGCTCCAAATTGGGGTTAGATGATGTGGTGTGGATTTTTACAGCATTATTCATTTAGTGTATGAGGTTTGATCACAAATCACAATTTATGAGTTTGAATGCGCCATAACAAGCATTAGTGGCAATTATATTCAAAGCAAAACAATACCTTCAGTTTCAACCCTCAAATTATTCTTCACATGATGAAAGCTTGCAATATTAAATTTTGCCAGCTTATTCGGCTCTTGCAGTATGATAATATCATTCTTTGTGAATGGAGTATCATTCAAAAGGTCTTTCCAGTTCTTTCCCTTGATATTGAGCTGTTCCACTGCCTCGTAAGAGAACACATTGCCTGTTGTTTTGATTGCCGCAATATGTGTGTTGTTTGTGAATGGTTTGAATAGGACAGGGCAGTGATAATCATCTTCAGAGTTTTTTGCAAAGTTCAGTTTGATCAGGGATTTTAGGTCTTGTTTCTGGAATAAAGTGATATCAGTATCATCATCAACAACATCACCAGCCTATAATAGTCCACTGCTGGACATAGGCCTCCCCCAATGAGCGCCATAGATGGCTTATCATTTGGGGGTTATTGCCCATAATCCCCACACTGGGCATGCGGGTTGGGGATCGCAGTTCGGTGGAGTTGTTCTGCAGAGGGCGCTGCTGCCCGCCCCCCAGTGTGATTCCCTTAGTCGCCTCTTACGACACCCACAGTATCAGTAGTATATACATAGTATAAAACAAAGTTGCTTCTCACTGTCTCTCTGTATGCTTAGATCATTAAAACTATGCCACTGATTTTGATGTGGTTTTTTTAATAGAAAGAGTAATTAAAGAGGATGGTTTTTGTACTAGCATTGCACCCGTGCAAAACCGTAGGGGGTTGCTTTTTATCACTAAAATACTGCTTTTTATACTAATTTTATTCTTTCATGACTAAAGACATCTTCTGAACATTGTGTCGGGATCACCAGTAACATAATCAATTACAAAAGTGGATTTTGATTCGTTTGTTAGTTAACAGATTGATACATACTTTTCCTGTAACAGGATTAACTTTAAACTTTTTCAAGAATTCTAGAACAGCTTGGAGTTCAAATATGTTGCCATCATTGTCACAATAAGGATCTTCAAAGGGCAGAAGACTCAAACAGCAGTGGTCGAAAGGCAACCTCTTGAATGATGTGTCTGCCTCTTTGGAGCTTCCAGGTCTTTTTCCGCCGTAGAGTGTACTCCACTCTGTGTACGTCAGGTACCTGATGAATGTGAAATTTGAGAACGAGTAAATTCATCAAAATTCGAAAAAAGGAATCCTCTTGAAGTGAAACTTGTTGACCGTGAAGCCAACTTACATTTTATCTTTTTGGTGCTGTCGTTTGCCCATTTTGTAGTATTATGTATTCTCTGTGTTAATTGATTTGGTCAGGTAGAAACTATCTGCACCAAAATTATATAATAAATTGAGCCAGGGTATTGTATTGAACAAAAACAAAACAAAACAATCCACCGTCAGTCAAGTCAATGCGAAACTTGGGTTTTGTTTTGACATTGCCATTTTGAAATAACTGATTTTGACAGAGAATAGAGACCGGTCTAACAGCCACTGAGCAGGGGTGCGTTCAGAGGCTCAGGGTGCGGTTGTTTGGTGTAAATTTTACCTTACCCAAAGGTTCAGAACGAGTCGGTTGTTTAACGTCAAAGTTGACATTATCATGACAAAACTGACGTTACCGTTGCCGGACGTTCGTTTGTTTTGTTTTTGTTTTGCGGTTTCTTTGAGGTAAATTGTATCTACTGACTGTAACTACGATCTATAACTGATAAATACTGAAAATTTTGAAATTCTCTGTAGAAATCTTGATATATAAGTAGATAACAAACTATGACAACGGAAAATATGACAGCTGGGCTGCGTTCACAACCTACGCTCGAGCGCGCTCGGAGTGCAACTAGGTCGTTCATAACCTCAGGGGAAACGCTCGGTTGTTATTAACTAGAGCGTTCACAACCTCCGACGGTTGCAACTTTTTACCGGTGTAATTCGATCGACGAAAAACACTCTGACATTGACAGCTGTCATATTTTCCGTTGTCATAGTTTGTTATCTACTTAAATATCAAGATTTCTACAGTAAATTTCAAAATTTTCAGTATTTATCAGTTATAGATCGTAGTTACAGTCAGTAGATACAATTTACCTCAAAGTAACCGCAAAACAAACGAGCGTCCGGCAACTGTAACGTCAGTTTTGTCATGATAATGTCAACTTTGACGTTAAACAACCGACTCGTTCAGAACCTTTGGGTAAGTTAAAATTTACACCAAACAACCGCACTCTGAGCCTCTGAACGCACCCCTGTCAATGTCAGAGTGTTTTTCGTCGATCGAATTACACCGGTAAAAAGTTGCAACCCTCGGAGGTTGTGAACGCTCTAGTTAAAACCGAGCGTTTCTCCTGAGGTTATGAACGACCTAGTTGCACTCCGAGCGCGCTCGAGCGTAGGTTGTGAACGCAGCCCTGTACGAAAAAAAAATCAAAAAAAAAATTAAAAAATGTCGGCAAGCGGTGATGATAGCTGTTCATTGTGATTTAGTTGAAAATCTGTAGATATTTTGCTTAGAATTTACTTGTGATTAGCATTTAATTAGGTAATAAGTTTTAATTAACAAGTGTAAGTATTCTATCGATGTAAAATCGTTTGAACTGAGAACTTGTCGATGTAGCGTGTGGTGTGCATTCCCAGAATTTCTCGAGTTCTGTTGTTTGTGTTGGTGCGGGTGACGAACTGGATGGATGGAATTGTGGTAGAAGCAGTGTGAAAAAGTTGGTTATCTTAGAGCACTTACGAGCCAAAAAGCAGACCTATGGTACAATTTCTAAAAAACAGTAAAGTATTTTTCGGTCTGTTGTGTGTGACTGAAGTAAAAGGCCTGTTTGCGGTTTGCAGAGCTAATCTCCTGGCGTGGGATACTGCTGCCCTAAGTAAATTGGTAGAAAAGGACAAATTCCATATCTTTCTGGCTTTTGAGTTGGAGGACGTTCGTTTTAATAATTAGGAGGCAAACATTCGGAAATATCGGATAACGCCAGCCCACAAGATGGCCGACTATTATTCGTCGTAAGGTACAAATAAATCATTTTATTTGCATTGATTCGTTGTTCGTCTAAGATACCGCTAAATTTTACGATATATTATGTTTTACGGTTCTTCTTAGCATAGCGATTCCGTTTAGTGTCGTCCGTATCAAAGTGTGACACAATGTCTTTGTCTTCAAAGTTTGGATGAAATGAGAAAAAAAGTTGAGGTCTTTTACCTGTAAATTTAGGCTATAATGCGTCGTTAGCAGAATATCGAAGCATTTTTTGTGATGTAGCATAATTTCTGATTCATTCTTGTGGTGAGCACACGACATTTAGAAAGTCATTGCACCCTAGACTCATGTTGCACATACAAAAGAACCAGTTCCGATCGTCAACTCTGTATTTTTTTTATTTGCGAGCTTTTGCATGCTTTATGTTGCCCCATGAACCCATCTAACCATCATTTACCCATGATCATTCACCGCTTATCATGCTTAGTGTGGAATTAGATGTGTGGAACTTTTAGATAATGTCTGGTGCATCTGGTTCATCAGGGGGCACCGGACGCGGGCGAGTTACGAGCGCGGCCAACGAGAACAAACCTGACACAAAAGAGAACAAGCGGAATCCCAAAATGTCCAAAGCATTGGGCACTTCGGCCAAAAGGATCCAGAAGGAGTTAGCAGAGATCACATTAGACCCTCCGCCAAACTGCAGTGCAGGACCGAAAGGAGATAATCTTTATGAATGGGTATCCACTATCTTGGGACCACCTGGATCGGTGTATGAAGGAGGTGTTTTCTTCCTTGACATTCATTTCTCACCAGAATACCCATTCAAACCTCCCAAGGTAACTTGCTTCTACATTTGTGACATGTTAATTTGTTAGTAAAAGAACTGCTGTAGCTTCACACTTTTCCAGTATAAAATCTAGCCGCTTACTAGGTATGTAAAGGTAACAGACAGACAAAAGTTACTGTGCCATCTAGGCACTAGTACTATATAGACTAACAAACATAACCAGCTTGAAAGAAGTGTGTTATATTGATCACACCACACCAATAAGTAAAGAAACAGAAAATGGTAGCAACAGCGATTATCCCTCAACATAATGTTGTTCAACAGGGTCTGCATACTGACAAATTAAATATGTTTAGGCCCAATGATCAGGGATGTAAGGCCATAATTGACTCATACTCTAATTTTAAACGTATTTTTCCAGGTGACATTCCGCACCAGGATATACCACTGCAACATCAACAGCCAGGGTGTGATATGCCTGGACATACTCAAAGACAACTGGTCTCCAGCCCTCACTATATCTAAAGTACTGCTGTCAATATGCTCGCTCCTGACTGATTGTAATCCAGGTAATTTTAATTTTTTTCTTGTAAACTCCGAACATCTTAACTTGAATATCTTACTGAATAAGTTAGAAGTCTGTTAACAAAATAAGCTATTAATATTTCCTGAAATCAACCAAAAAGAGCATCATTCATACCATCTTTGATGTGATAGAAATGCAGTGCATACAGTCAATGAATCTGTTTTGTTTCAGCTGACCCATTGGTGGGAAGCATTGCCACACAATATCTGCAGAACAGAGAGGAACACGACCGCATAGCTCGTCTCTGGACAAAGCGCTACGCAACATGAATCACTCGCTATCCTCCTCTATGGAACAATACATTATCATAATATACTCAATACCATACATAAATCCATCCTTCTCACGTATTTTAAGCTTACTATCCACATTCATAGCGGTGTATCTCAAATTGACTTATGAGTAAGATTTCTCTATAGAGTTCTTCTCAAATTAAACTGACAAAGCTGATCAGCATCAGATTGTTAAAACTGCTTCAATGACCTTAATTTGCTATGTGCCTGTGAGTCATTGTTTCGGCATTTTAGGGTGGAAGCTTGCTGGTTTGTTTGAAGTTACTGGTAAGGCATATCCATGATTTAAATTAACGACGCCAGATTTGAAACAAACCAGCATATTCTATTTTAAACAAAAATAACTGGTGTCAGTTCTGTGTAGGTCTACAGGTTTTACCAGTGATCGAGTCAATTTGCCACAATGATCTCATCCTCCAACTACTTATGTGTGTACATCTGATATGCGATGCCTAATTAAGATTTATTTGGATATTGTTTTAGATAACTTCCATAATTGTGAATGTTGGTTAACCAATGTGGTGAAAGGAAGTCTAGTAGTTTCTTTTAAATTTCAGGGTATGTTCTAAATGCTATTTAGATGTTATGGTGAGGATCAAAAATTATATTGTAATCAAAATAGACATCCAGTAAAGTTGAATAATAATGTTTAGCTTCCTTCATGTTGTCAATAGACCTTTTTTTCTTCTTTGTCTGATTTATAAGACTTTATGTTAGGGTTAGAATTAATACCTGAATTTCCTATATTTTCTAATTGTATTTTCGTACTATTTGGTCCATGTAACGTTAAGTAGCTAAATTATGAATTTTTTTTATCAGTCATAGTATAATTTTTATACTTACTCAAGCTTTTGTGCAATCATTTTACGTTTGAAATTATATTTTGTAATGAGAAACAAAATCTGCATTGAGTCAGGTATAGAAATCCTATTTTTAATCGTGGGAAGAGTTAAGTATAACTGAGTGAAATGAATGTGACAATATTGGAAATGAAATTTTAAAGACAGTTTTCAACATTTTATTAAGAAAACATATCAATGGATTTTTGCTGTTGGGTTAACTTTGTTTTGTGTAAACATTTCCTTAGTGCCAAATCCAATAGGCGCATTTAGCTTTTGCTCCAGTCAGATTAGCCCTAACACGTGAACATGTAGGATGTGAAACAGCTAACTAGTAGTAAGTTATTGTATTGTAACGTATGGTCTTAACCTTAGAATTAAATGAATATTTAGCGTTTTAATTATAATTTTCAGGAAAAGTGTATGTCGCCCGTATGTGAATGGTTTTGGTGAGAAAATTAACTTTTTCTGTGAATAAAAGTGATTGGTGCTGTGAGATTCAGTCGATGCTCGCGACATACAAAAGTACTGATAAATTCGGGACTAGGCTTTTCTTGTTGTGATTTTATTTTGTAATATGAATCGAATGTTGCTTGCAAGTCAACAGCGGTATTTTACGCGACTGAAGTTCCTCGACGTTCTAACTGTATCTGTGTAAGTGTAACCATCCTTTGTTACAATTTATATTCATAATATAAAATAGGAAAATAAATGTGTGAAACTAGGACATTCTTGACTTTTTATTGTTCGTTTAATTTAAGTTAGGCTAGAGGGTGGAAATAATACTAACAAGAGTTACATTGCCAAATTTATTTGATAATTTCTAGAAACTCTTTAAATTACGCTTATACAAAATCTAAGACACAATAATTAATTTCTTTATATCTTGTTATAATTGTTATAAAACTAACACTAATACATTTATAAAATGGTGCACCACTTCTACGTGAATGTATAGAAAATTTATGAAAACTAGAAACGTGAGATTTTTGAGACCAAAGAATGTCGATCAATACAAAGGTAGAAAAACTTATAATTACTTTATACTGTAGAATTTTGTTTTGGCAAAGATTTCTTAATCAGTCTTTCACGCGGAGCACACAGTGAAATTCAATAAAATTGTGCAAGTGCAGCACTCTTTAGAATCTATATCGAGGCGGGAATTATGCACCTATTCGAGTAATAATTGAATGAGAATCTTTTAGCCAAAAAGATCTCCGAATCAAAATAAACTTAAAATGTGGGTAACAATTAATAAATTATCCAAATATACAGACGATTACTTATATCACATGACAAAACTATGCCTACTAACTAGAATAGTTGGTAGATGTTTGCAGTAAATAATTGAATTAGACAGTTTCGTACTGGCTGCGGATCGAGCGGGCGAGGCAGCAGGCGAATATTACTCCCAGGAGCTGAAAAAGAAAATATATTTTTAATCCCAAGCAGTCCATGGTCAAATTAACACCTCGCTTAGCTCACAAGTACGGACGAGCGAAGTTACATCCTTGCATTTTTAGTGATCAATCACCACGTAAAGTCGAAAGATATATTCCCATCCGCCCCATTATCCTCCCCATCAATGGGGCAGTTGGGAAAAAAAATTCCCATCTGCCCCATCATTCAAGTCAATGGGGTGGATGGGATTTTTTGCCCCATTGACTTTTTAATAATATAAAGAATAAATCTCACTATTCATATTCAGATACTCTTGTTCCTATTTACATAATTAACTGTTAGTAGGAACAATAGGAAATAAAAAGGCCAACTTATTTGAGCTAATCAAGTTCTGGTTTATTGTAAATATTTCTTTTCGTAAACTACGCTAATTTAAAAATCAAATAATAATCTTAGGAAAAGCAGTGAGAAATCAAAAAATCATACGAAATTAGTTTTCTAATCTTAAATACAGTTGTTTTTAAATACTTTATATCACAGTGAGATAATCACATTTTTACAATAATTATTTTTATAAAAACTAAGGCCTTAAAGGTACAAGTGCCACATAAAAAAAACTAAAACATTAACTTAATTAGCAATCATTTGCTTATATTTAAAATCTTTGTTTTATCACTTGTTTTACATCTCTTTCTTCACACTCTCTTTCAATCTTTGAAAATAGAAACTAATCAACAAATTGTAATAAAGTTATTTTATAACTAATGTTTTTTATTATTTATAAAATAACTAGATATTATATATGTAAAAATAATAATAAATTAATAAATTTTTATAATAAATAAATTTTTTTCCCAACTGCCCCATTGATGGGGAGGATAATGGGGAGGATGGGAATATATCAGTCGAAAGACCGTGATCTTTCTGAACAGTGGAACCTACTGAAGGAAACTGAATAATATCAGCTTATCGCACTCACTGCCCATCTTGTGTAGTATGATTCAAACGCCGCAGCTTCTGACGTAAACAATTAAAGTGACCCACTTCTGAACAATGGCCTAACCACAAGGAACCGTCATCCATCGACTTCCGACCGAATGCATGAACGGAAAGTTCTGCTTCTCACCTGAACAAAAGCAATGCCAAGGCCGACACCTCCCAAAACTTTAGCGATATCTTGCAAGTGGAGGACCAGTTTCGACAGGCAGCCTTCCTTGTGGAAACCAGCTGATTCAGGAGTGCAGGGAGCCACTTTGTTGCCGGTGATGACCTGGCCACTGCAGCAGGTCTCGGGAATGGGCAGGGAGTTGTTCTTCCAGTCTCCGGGGCCGTTGATGCCGCAGCATTCCAGCTGGAAGGTTACATTTATTTTAAGGCTTTCGACATGTGGATTAATAAATGATCGAAGAGAAAATCTGACCTATCAATTATTCTTATTCTATAATACCTACTTTATAGAAAAAAAAATTACTAAGGGTAAGGTAGGTACTTATTTTGTAGGTAAGCCAAAAGAAATAAAATTTATGGACATCTGAAGTGCCACATTGAACTTGACGTGCATAGGCGAGTTGGTAGAATTTGAACATAGGTAGGTACATAGTCAAATCCTACATGTATAGCCTAACCGTCTAGACGGGTTTGGAGAGGCAGGCGGCAGGCTTATTATCATTTATCAACATCCAGTTTATCAAACACCGCTAGAAAAGGCTGGGCTTTTATGTCACTTTGAATGGGACTTAAATATAGGGTAGTTCAGTAGAACGTGTATCATGTATGGGGTAAGATACATAGGTAGTAAATATGTGCAACAGCTTTGCGGTGTTAAAATCTCAAAGAACTCTAAGCAAGCATGAAGAGTGGATTGTACCGTACGGGATCAAATAGTATGCAGGTAGGGCCAGTCGGAATAAGAAGCAACAGTAGGCGTTGAGTGTTCGTTCTATTTTAGCTAGCGCTTCAACTGGACTTATAAAGCTTCGATTGAGTAGAAATTAAAACCAAAAAGGTTGGTTCCGACTTCAAAAACGTAAGAATGCTATGCTTGGCTGTGTAGGTACGTTTTTATAACTTCCTTGAATTCTCCTTTATTAGTGGACTGATTTTAAGACTGTTTTGGGTATTTTGTTTTTCATTAAATAAATATTTCCCGAACAAACGTAATACCAAAATAATTTGTAATTTGGGCGTAAATTGTCACCATGATCTGCTATTATTTGTATAAGAATGCTTTTTCGAAAATACTTATGTATCTACAAACAAACAATACCTACAAATAATAAGAAAACGTGTCTTCTCTGAAAAAGTTTGCCAACAAAAGTAAGAACATACATCCCACATAAAGGATACACCCAATGATTCTACTTTTGTATGTTAATGAATACACGTCCGCGTGAGAAATTCACAAGAGCCGTGAAGCGTTCTGATGCATATTCATATCGGCATCAGCGCTCTTTTTCATCAATTTATTACGTTGGTGATGATTACATATTGAGTCTTATAACTATATGTACCTAACTGCTTAGTTACGTAGTACGTCTTCTGAGACGTAAGAGAAAGAAAGAAAGAAAATACATTTATCATCATGATAGAAGAGGTTAATGCTCAGCTGGATGTTGGTTGCCACAACCCCACAACGCTGATTTTCAGCATGTACCATTGTAGTGACGGACGAACGGGACCTAAATTTAAGAAATGATGGCTCCAATAAAGTATCTGGCATAGGTTTAAAATACCTAATCGTTACACAATAAAGCTGAAATGGCACAGTTCCTATATGCTATCTATACTAATATTATAAAGAGGAAAGATTTGATTGTTTGTTTGTTAGTTTGAATTGAATAGGCTCCGAAACTACTGGACCGATTTGAAAAATTCTTTCACCATTAGAATCCTAAATTTTCCCTGATGAACACAGGCTATAAAATATTTTCAAAAAATTTGGTATCTGCATGAAAAATTCGATGTTTGTTAAATACCCGTGCGAAGCCGGGGCGGACCGCTAGTAAGATATAATAGAAGATTATAAGAGGTTAAACGGACTTTTATACCAGAGCTCATTTAGCTTAGAAACGTTGTGAGTGTGGTAGGAATTTCTAAATTTAGAGACAAAATTAAGCAACGAATTTAATAGCCATCAATTAGACAACAGTTTAAGATGTCCCACACAGAAATAGACGGCGCATGTTTAAGCGGGGATAATATTGATGCTTTTAACTGGCAGGCACCCACGTATTTATCAGGAATTATATCTTCGTATCATGCTACAGCCAGGAAGTATTTTTCCGGAGTAAATACTATGAAATACTTTATCGGTGTATTTAACGAGTATCTACCGACGAGTATTAGGTATATTATTTTCACCTACATTACATAATATAATACAACCCCCTTATTCCATGTCTACTACTCTTGTCTTTTATTGACATAAGTCGGAGTGAGACTTTAGGTTAGCAAACCATTATGAATTAATGAATACTGAAACTATAAAGAATGTTGTAAGTGTTGTTTTGAGAATACCACGTAGAAGATGATTAACTTACTGTTAAAATAGGGATAGATAATTGATATATTTAATTTTTAATCTGGCAGATGGCGGTCTGGTTATAAAGTACTAGATTACCCGACTTGAAGAAATACGTGTGTACGGACTTGAGTAACCCATGCCAAGTGCACTAGTAGGAACTAGGAACCAGAATGAATCATAATATTATAAATTCGAAATTAGCTCTTGTCTGTCAATCTATTACCCCTTCACGGCTAAATGGCTGAACAGATACTAATTAAATTTAGCTGGGATATAGACTGTATCTCAGACACGGACCTTTTACTTTTTATCAACCATCAAAATTGTATTTTTATGTATGAATTATACAAAATTAGTACGTAAGTAAATTTAAATGCAATTTATTAATTTTATAATCTGCCTTACTTATCTTTAGATTGATATTAGTAATAGTTTGCATGCTGTGTCGGCTTGTAAGAGTTGTAAGAGTGTACCTATTGGTAGATACACTTAGCTCTAAATAAATTCCGGTAGCTTGCAAGGTTGAAGCTTATTTATTTATTTATACAGTGAGAAACGCAAACAGCGTATATTATATATAACACATTCTTATAAATAAGCACTTATTTATGGTTCTTATAATATACACTAATAACAGGCGGATACATCATTGTAATAATATATAAACTATATATATACCAGTAAAAAGCTAGTAAAATGGATCGACATCGTCAGCCTATATCAGTCCACAGCTGGACATAGGCCTCCCCTAATGAGCGCCATAGATGGTTATCATTTGGGGGTATTGCCCATAATCCCCGTGGCATGTGGGTTGGGGATCGCAGTTCGGAGTTGTTCTGCAGAGCACAGGAAGAATTGGGGTAGTGAAATTCTATGCCGGCACCACACCGCAATAGAATGTATAACTTACATCAGTCTGCAGGATATCGAAGGTCTTCTTGATGTTGGGGTCGACCTCGTACTTGGATATGCTCTGGTTGAGATGCTTCATGATGGAAGTCTCGAGATCTGTGTGCTTCATGTAGCCCGCGATGCCTACAGCCAGCTCGGCGACGAAGATTATCAGCAGGAAGACGGAGAACTGGAAAGAGATTTAGGTAAATTATAATTATATCTATTGTAAGTAGAGATCTTGTGGGAGTGTTATATCCATATTCTTTCTTAGTTGTTTCAGATTTCCTCGACTACTCAACCTCACCCCAACAAAATCGTATTCTCAGTTGACAGACCGTTCTTCACCTACAAGGTGAAGGACCTTTATTTATTTATTCAGCAAGGAACATAATTAATTAATCCAGTATTCCTTAGCCATGGGAATACTCAAAACCAATTGCGTCTTGTCTATCCGATTTTAAGGTAACTCTCGAGGAAACATCGAAACTTCTTCAATTGAGTTTGATTTTACTTATACTCAGTAAACTACAAAAATACTGAGTATCTATGCTAATTTTATCAAGAGGAAACAATCTGTTTGTTTGGATTGAATAGGTTTGGAAACTACTTGGGAAATTTTAATACCCGTGCTAAGCCGGAACGGACCGCTATGCTAGTTTGATATTTTTGTTACGAGGTAGGTCCACCTAAAATATTTTTGGTAGATTGACCGTTTTGCATTCTTTGTAGAATTTTAGCGTCTGGCGCCGACTTCAACTGAACGCAGAATTTTACTCAACCTAAGTACCATAGTATATGTATATCTACAAACTAGTACATAGATCTTGTGTCTATTTCTCAGAAATATCTCAACAGAGCATCACAGTGAAGCGTGACCTATCATCTTTGTGAGTCTAGTTATCCACTTAGGTCAAGACATTATCTAGGTGGGTAGATGCACATTAGTGCCTAGCCAGATTAAAAAGAATGTAGGTAGTTTTGTTATGTAACCTAGGCACGTTGGTTGTCGGCGGGGTTCAGTTTAGCTATTAGTGTCACAGCAGGGAAGTCTGGCTTTAAGCCACTATTTATTTCCATGATTTAGATTTAGTCTTAGAATAAGGATTTAGTACGTTGTAGTTTTTTAAGTGGCATCATCACCATCGTCCATGGTTCAGTATGACAGCGTCTAAGTTATCCGATAAAAAGGTACAAAAAAATTATAAGCTTCAAATACCTCATCGGAAAAAAATGCGATGCAGATTTTTTTTTGGGATTACGTATACCTATACTTTCTTAGAAATGTATTAATGGTGTGAGGGTTTGAGGGTTTAGGTCAAATTTCGTTATTTATTGCCAAAACTAAGTCCAGCTTGATCGAGTTCAAATTCATAGTATCCATTGTGTGACATGACAACTCTTGAACTCGGCTTGAACCGGATCAACTTTATTTTGGGGAAATGCTGAACTCGTTCATAACTCTAAGCTTAGTTAATCTTGTATTGAACGTGTTCAATTGCACCTAAGTAGGTAGGTATAGGTAATAATAACAGATTATGGAACGCCCACTCTAATGCTCTATGATCCACTCACTCCAATCGATGGACCAAATCCATCAAATTAGTAGATTTGATTGTACATTTTGTAAGTACCTACAGCTGTAGGTAATCCGTCAATGGATTGATTCCACCGAGTATCCAGCTGTACCACAGAATAACTATATATTATACTTGTACCTGATTCATTTATGGATTTAATTCCACTTATCTGTAATAAAACTTTATCAATATAATTGATCTAAGACCCATCTAGATTCAAGGTTACCTCTCTATCTCTCTCGGTATGTCTATCTCTGTCTGAAGTACCACCCTATGACCTTGTATTAGCATCTATTCAGGCTTCAAGATCATATTATTCCAATGCATCCCTACCACATACGTAGGTAAAGTAATTCTGGCGCCTGTCTGGCCAGACACTTTCACAAGAAAAATCGATTAGCGTCGCTATTGGTCGCAAGGTTTATCTCGGCAGGCGAACTTGATATAAGTAAGTTCGTCAAGTGTTCTTATTATTTAGCTAGTTACCTTTTAAGTTTATTAACCCGATGCATAATGTTTAAAACATGTCATCAATAGCAATAACTGCAACAAAGACTTGCCAATCTTTACAGTGCTTTAAACTGTTGTGGACTTGTGGACCATTCCTTGTCAAATAGGTACATTTAGATTACAAACTTATAAATAATTCCAAGCTAAGCAGAGTACATTATATTATTTGTGGCGGAAGTAATCCTAGTTGTCATAATTTTAAGGGGAAACCATAATAAATTAAATTAGTGTCTTCATAAGGTGCGCAATTTAAAACGAGGGAAACTTTAATACAGGGAAAAATTTATTTTGACGTCATTTTATTAAAGTTATTGTATAACTAAAACACTGTAAAATCCTCATTTGACAGGTTTAAATCAACTTAAGTGAGTCATTACTTCGCGTTATAGCCCACAATGAGTCAAATAGTGGATAACGTTGTTTGTGTTTAAAATTCCTATCGATTTGTGGTATCTGGGGTCGTTACCTTGTTACCTGCTGAAGGGTGATGTATACTGGCAGGTTAACACACACACACCTACAGTAAAGTAGTTGTAGTTGACGGCTAAAATCGATCTACGGACTCTTTGTCATCTTCTACGAGGCCGGTGATACGAGTACACGTTCGATTTTGTTTCTGATTGTCGTCGGGTCAGCTTGTCTATGGGATAGGCGTATTAAGGGCGTATTACGAGTACTATCGGAAGGGCATTTGCATGTTTACATAATTGTGAAACATACGCGAAAAAAAGAAAATTGGCTGACCATAACGAAGGGTTTTGGACAAAACTAAAGAAAATAAAATGTATGTAAGACATGGCAATATGGCTGCACCTAATGGCTTTCGCCTGTAAGCTGTAGATTTATAAAATGGACAATGTTAAATAAAATTGAACGTACGCCTTCGAATACGACCTTTTCAGACAAAAATCTGGCGTTTAGGGGCCTGTTACGGGGTGGGTCAGGAGAGTCTTTTTAAAAAAAAAGGAATTTTGAGCTGGAACTAGAATTTATTGGATTTTGTATAATAAAGTAAACAAAGATGTTGCCGCGATAAAGACCAAACCCGAACTGCCGGCTATTCCACTGAAAAACACGTGTAAGCAAGTACTTACCTAGAGTGCATGCGATGCACCTTTACTACTTTGCATTTATCATCAAATAATACTGTAACATCCCCCCCGTTAAGATTTTTCATCACAGGGGTAGTGATGACAAATAGAGGTTGCGCTGGGTTTAGCCTTTACTTTGGCATGAAACAGAGACATTATAATGAAACAGTGACAAAGAAACAGAGAAAAAACTTAACTTAACTAAACTAAAAAACTTAACTAAACTTAAACAATTATAAGTTTAACTTAGAACTAACTTATTATGAAATAGGAATAGGTATGTATACATATTATATAACTTTATTACTTACATAGTATTAATTTTATTAATATAGGAACTAGAGACTACAAATTTACTAGGCTTATCTACTTCATCACTATCGGAATCCCGAACGTGGACAGTGTTAAGAGTATGACGTCGGGATTCGATTTTCTTTTTATTATTACACTGGTTATAAATTTTAATACAACAACTTGAAGGATTTTCCTTAAACTTAAACAAGCTCTTACGGCTTTTGAAAATTATGAATAGTAACATTAATCCTAAAAAGATATAGCCTCCTGACAAATAATGCACTCCATATTTGTGGAAGTGCGTGGGGCTTTCTATCTCATTTAGCTCTTTTTCAAAAGAGTCTAGATACACACTAGCATGGACCAGAGAATCTAGGTTATCTATATTGCTAAGTTTAGATAAACGTAAATTAGAAAGAGTCTTATTTTTAACTGTTTTTTCACAGCAATCGTCTTGAATTAAATTATAACTAGAAATGGTCACAGAAGAATTAGTAGTTATTGTTTCCGAAGGTGTAAACTGCATAGTCTTATAAAACGCTTTACACTTCTTAGGTAGAGACAGGAAACCTGTGCCGAATAGTACTTCATTATAGCTAACTGGGTCGTTTTCACACGTAATATGACACTGAACTGGTGCAGATTGCACATAGACCCAACGATTTCCACTAACTTTGTAGATCACATCGACATCACCTTTGAATAGTTTAACATCACACGATTTTGGTAGTTTTGTAACGGTTTCAGTCAATATAGTAGTTTCGCACACAGAGTTAGCTACTACCGAAAGTATGCTTACGCCACTTAACTCACACACGTAACACTTATTGTCTATGAGTTTGCAATCGTTAACGGAGTCAAGTAGCGAGTAGAACATGCGATCAGCTGTTATTGTCACAAAGGATTTAGTAGGTACAATTAAGGCATAAGTATCGGGTTTCGTGATATCATAAGGTACTGGAAGTGGAATGACATGGAATAAATGGTATGTTTGTGGTAAGACGAGCGGGATTCGAACTATAATAACAATCTTATCCTTATGAAAATAACAAATAAGTTTTGAAATATCAATTAACTCATGAACACTTTGAAGCGACAAGGTTGTCGGGAGTTCGCAGTGTCTCGGCATATTATTTTTATGCTGATCAAGCTCATTATATAGCTGTTGAGGACTTAGTACAGTCGGATGCAAAACATTTAACTTACTAAATAGAATTGCGTTATTTATATCTTCTAAGTCAAACGATAGAGAAATTATAATACTTTCTAAAGAATTAAGTAAAAGATTCAGGTTGGATTTAATTTCTAACTTATCGTTGCTATTGGCCATCTGTTCAAACGCCTTGTTAATAATTTCTAAGTTCGAGTTCAGGCGTTTTTCATTTTCGCTGAGCTTTGAAATAGAATTGTTGAATGTAGAAATAGTAGACTTTATGACATGAATATTATCTCTCATTAGGTGAGCTAATTTCTTTTCGTCTGACTGTACTTGGTCGATTGCCTCCGAATATTTGATGGCGTCATCGTTGTCCAATGTACCAAAAATGGTTTTAAGTACAGATCCACCAGCATCAATTAATCCTCGTTTTACCCTTTTATGTTGATTTCCATCGAGTAAATAAGAAATAGAAGCGAACTTTTTGATGTTATTTGTGTGTTGATTTTGTAAAGACGACAGGGAATTGAGACAATCGACTTGGATTTTAGATGAGACGGAGTTTTGACACAGTGATACGAGTTTCGTAAGTAGGTCTTCTACATAAGCTATATGGGGTTCAATCTTATGAATATCAATATAAGTTACCACATCCCAATAGTCATTATTGAACTTAACGTTAAGGAGTTGATCAAAATAGAGACCAGGACTTTGAACTATGGTCGTCGTAAACTGCTGGCTGGATTCGGCGGAAATTATGGTTATTCTGAAACGAAAGAAATTAAGATGAAGGGTTAAGTGCAGGTTTTATTTCGTCATAATGGTGACGTACTAGCCGTCTATTTATTTGTACCGACACGGTGTGATTACCTATTATTTTAAGAATTTTGTAAGGACCTTTCCAAACGGGAGATAGGGCTTTATTTTGTTTGTGGTGGCACCGGACATACACCATATCACCAACGTTGTATGTGATAGGTTTAGTATGACGATCATAATAGGTTTTGGATCTTTCTTTTGAAGATTGGATGTTTTGAGCCGCCTTTTGTCTACTATAATACAAACGATGGTTAAGAGCTCTTATGTAGTCTGTATAGGTGCCACTTTCTAAGACATCGATAGATTTAGGAATGTAAGGTTTAAAACCGAATAGAAGTTCGAAGGGGGTAAAACCCGTTGTTGAATGAACGTTGGTATTGTAAGATAACATAGCTGTGTTAACATAAAGGTCCCAAGTGTCTTGATTTTCGGCAATGAACGACCTTAAATATTCTTTTAGGGTAGAATGGCTTCTTTCTAAAGCGCCGCACGTTTGCGGATGGTAAGCCGATGCAAAAACGTGTTTAATGCCAAAAAGCTTTGTCAGCTGCCTAAGCATGTCCGAACAGAAATTCGTTCCTTGATCAGTGACAACCATTCGAGGAATACCTACATGCGAAATAAAATGGACAAGACGTTGTGCAGTTTCTTGAGCTGAGCATGACTGCATAGGATAAGCCTGCGAGTATTTGGTAAGATCATCTTGTAGAGTTAGTATGAACTTGTACTTATCAATCCTACTTTCCATAAGCGGTCCTACAACGTCGAGGTAAACTTTCTCCATTGGACGGGTGGCAGTGGATGTAATGATCATTGGAGCTTTATTTGTTCCTCTAAGAGGTTTGTTGATTTGGCAGGACTTACAACTTTTAACGTAATTTTCGATGTCTGAACGCATGTTTTTCCACCAGTATTGTGTTTTTATTCTCTCTAACATTCGAGCAATACCGGGGTGACCCGCTGAAGGTGAGTCATGATTATCTCTAAGTATTTTCTTCACTTCGTCAGGTGTGGGAAAGAAAATATTGTTATGATAGACATGTACTTTTATATTAGTATTATGGAAGATAAAAGCGATTATATTGAATATCTTAGTAAAGTTTAATTTATTGAAAGGGTTAGAAAAATCTGAGATTGCTAATTCTTTCTCTTCAGGATACCAAAACTTGATCATGTCCCTATAATCACGTAGTATAGAAAAAATATCTTTGTATGTTATTTCGTCATAATGATGGACTGTGATAAACAAATGAGAAAAAATATGTTTGTCATTTGATGAATTTAAAACCGTTCCGAGTTCTCGTTCTTTTTCTCGAATGCATGGTTTATCTGTAGATAAATCTATAACTTCAGGACAATATGGAACAGAGTCGTCTAAATCGATGGATGCAGGGTAAGCTATCATTTTACACTTAGCTTTTAGTAGTGACTCGTTGTGTTCTTCAATTACGGTGTTATAAGAATTAGAGGAGCCTCGGCTAAGTTGTAAATATCTTTCATATGTTTCAGAGCTAGAAGGTGACTGAGGATTCATGGCGGCTGTGGAAGTATTCTGTGGAGGCGTTTGCGGGACTGGTGGCGATGGAGGCAGCGATGGAAGACTGAGTGGCGGAGACGGAGGATTCAACGGTGTGAATGGAGGGTCAACTGTTGGAGATGGTAGGTCCAGCGGTGAAAATGGAAAACCCGTTAACGTCGGCGAAGGATTCTGAGGAACATTTTGAGGAGACGGGGGACTTTGTAGTTCATTATCAATTGCCATAACTGGATTCCGAGAGAGCGAATCTGCATTACTGTTAAGTTTTCCCGTTTTATGTTTAATTTCATAATCAAACTCCTCTAACTTAAGGCGCCAACGAACTAACTTAGAAGCAGGGTCTTTGCAGTTGAATAACCATTGAAGAGGTTTGTGATCGGAAAGGATAAAAAACTTATGACCGAAAAGATACGGTCGAAATATTTTAGTACCAAATATAATGGCAAGGCATTCTTTTTCAGTAGTCGAATAATTAATTGCCTTCAGCTTTATTTAGAGTTCGAGAAGCGAAAGAGATGGGTAGGTCTTTCCCAACCTCCCCTTGTGACAGAATAGCAGATATAGCATAATTTGAAGCGTCAGTGGTAAGCAAAAATGGCTTACTGAAGTCAGGAAATTGCAATATTGGTGCTGTGGTAATTTTTGTTTTTAGAAGATCGAATGCTTTTTGTTGTTCCGGAGTCCAAACAAAAGCTATATCTTTTTTTAGTAAGCTAGTTAGAGGTTTGGAAATGTGTGAAAAATTCTCAATAAATCGACGATAATAACCAACAAGACCGAGAAATGATTTAATATCTTTTGGGTTTTTCGGGATCGGAAATTTTGACACACATGCTATCTTCGACGGATCAGGTTTAACGCCTGCATCTGAGATTATATGACCTAAATATTGAACTTCTCTCCGAAGGAATTCGCTTTTATCGGGCTGTAACTTGAGATTATGCTCACGTAGCCTTTTAAAGACGAGTTCAAGGCTTTGTACATGTTGACTTAGTTGTGCACTGTGTATTATAATGTCGTCCATGTACGTATAACAGTGAAGGCCCTGTAGACCTGTAAGTACAATGTTCATCAACCTCTGGAATGTGGAAGGGGAATTGCGAAGCCCGAATGGCATTCTACAGAATTCGAAATGGCCGGTCCCGACAACTGAAAAAGCGGTTTTTTCCTTATCTTCAACACATACTTGATGAAAACTTGAGGCAAGATCTAAGGTAGAAAAATATTTACTATGCCCAAGCTGGTCTAGAATTTCATTTATGTTTGGAATAGGATAAGCATCACCAATTGTAATTTCATTGAGCTTCCGGTAATCAATTACGATTCTCCACTTGACTTTACCTGACGCGTCGGGTTTTTTCGGAACTACCCATATTGGAGCAGACCAAGGTGAAATAGAAGGGCGAATAATTTTTTGATCTAGCATATCTTGAATTTGTCGATTTACTTCTTCTTTGTGGCATTCTGGGAAGCGGTAGCTTTTAACGTTAATTGGAGTATCTACTTTAGTTCGTATTTCATGACGAATAGTGTTAGTACACGTTAAGTGATCTCCTTCAAGGTAGAATATATCGGAGTATTTGGAACAGAGGTCTCTTAATAGCGTTTCTTCTTCTTGGTTCATATGAGAACACCTTAGAGCTTTTTGAACTTTGAGATCGCGATTTGACTCTATAGTCATTACCAATGGAATTTCTGACGGGTCTAGATTAGTGTCAATATTACTTTCAAGGTTTTGTTTCGGTTCTAGTATTTGTAAAACTGGTTCAACGGTTAACGCTAAATTATTAATCTGAACCTCCCTTTCAGACGTGTTTAGAACTGAAACTAGTATTTTATTTGCAGAATTGACGCGTACTAGGCATTTAGAAAAATAAATGTCGGGATACTGAGGTATAGTATTCTCTAAGATTAATCCTTCTTTTATTTGAGGATTTGTAACGTAACACTCTATAAACATTTCGCTTCTCGCGGGAACAGTGTAAGAAGCTTTGGTCATGATCATGTCTAGAAACCTATTTGGATTACCAGACACCTCTAGTCTCGACTTAGAATAGAGAACATTAACATTGTAAGCTTTTAAGAAACTAGAACCAATTATACCATCGTAAGGAAGGTTTACGTCATTTCCTATGACGTGGAAATAAAAAGGTAAGACATCATTTTTCCCAAGTTGAATAGACAGGATAAATTTTCCTTTAGTTTTGGCATAAGATTCGACATCGTTTATGCCCTTGAACTTTATTATATGGCCTTCTAGACTAGGCTTTGGTGAGAGACTCGACTCTCTTATGAGACAAATGGAGCTACCAGAATCTACAAGAAGGCGAAGCGGTGTTTTAGAATGTGACGTAGAAACTTTTACATAAGGTAAAGAAACTTTTTCATGGTGGATATCGTATACGATGGTTTCTTCAAAACAGGTTGAGTTTGAGTGATTTTTACTCTTGTTTTTATTGTTCTCAGATACGGTGGCCTTTACGGAAGAGACGAGCGGGCTACGACATTTAGTTGTCTTAGAAACAGTGGGCTTAGCGCTACTTTGAGTCAAGGGACTTGAAGAAACAGTGGGACCCTGTAGACAAGAGGACTTAGAATGCGACTCAGAGCTTTTCGACATAGAACACGACACAGAGCTTATCGACTTAGGACACGACACAGGGCTACTCGACTTAGAACAGGACTCAGAGGACTTAGAACTTACTTTCACTACTTCAGCATACGACTTGGAAGAAACAGAGGAGTCTTTAGGAACAGAGTGGTGGTTGTAATGAGAAGTTTTAGCATTAGACTTAGCTAGAATGTTAGGACTACTTAGGACACTAGAATTATATACAGTTTTAGATTTATAAACTCTTTCATTATTTGTGCCTACTAATTTACCATCGGATATACGCTGGCACGAAGGCGTAATCCGGTGATTTAGTTTAAATCTTGGTGATCTTCTACTTCGGCAACTGGTACAGGGGAACCAGGTGGTGACTCGACCTGAGGCTGAGTGTAATGCACCCCTCTACGGGAATTATTAATACGCCTCTTAATGCATTGGTGAATTTCATGCCCTATGCTCTTACAATATCTACAAATGACGGGTTGGCCAGACTGTTGTTGGCCGGAAGTAGATGGTTGTTGGCCGGAATGTTGGCGATTTTGAGTTGGTCGGTTTTGTTGATGTGGAACAAGCGCTTGGTTGTTCTGCCTACCATAACACTGGTTTTCGGAGTGTCCAGGTTTTCCACAACGTTTACACAAGGGACGATTTACCTTAGTCTCAGGTTTCGACAGGAAATTGTTAATTTTTTCCTCACTCATGGCAACATTGATCGCTGCATTTAGGGTTTTTATTTCCCTAGCACGGATAAGCGCACTGAGCTGTGGCTGGAGCCCTATTATAAACGTATGAAGAGCTAAGTCTTCTGTCATTGCAACTCTACCTGGCAAATCTTTTTTTAGAGTTTCTGAGGAGTGAATCTCTGAAAGTAAAGCTGCAACACAGCTCTCTATTCTGAGTGCAAACTGAGACACGGATTCGCCGTTTTGTTGTCTACAAGTTTGTAAGTCTAACAGAAGGTGGTTATAATGTTTCCTTTCGCCAAAGTTTTGTTTCAAAAATTCTTTGAGGTCGTTAAAATTCTCAAAAATTCTGTTCGAACATGCTATTTGGGCTTTACCTTCTAATTTTGAAATAATGAATTTCAATAAAAGGTCCTTTTGGTTTTTAGACGCAAGACTCAAAGCATTTTGGCAGTTTGTTAGGAAAGCAGTTAACGTGTCTCGTTCTCCCCTATACGTCTTTATAAAATCACACAAGACTTTGATTGGAAATGATTCAGAAGTATCGATGGCATCATTGGACTTAGAATCACTTTTTGACGCCATTGTGGAACAAACAAAATATTATTACAATAAATACTTTTAGAAAAATTTTAAAATTCAAAAAAATTTAAAATTACCTACCTAATTAGAATGTTCGAAAAAATAGGATAAAACACAGAGGAAACAGTGACAATAACAGAAAATAGTAAGTTCTACTCACAATAAGACTGCGACTCGAAGAAAGTTCATCTTGCACGAACTAAATAACACAGCAATAATCCTTTCGAAGACACGGCGACGGCGACGAAACGGCGCGACGAGTAGAGATGTCCTACCGGTCGTTCCGGCGATACGGACGGCGCGGCGGCGGCGGCGGCGGCGGCGGTAGTGGTGAGACAGCGACAGCAGCTATAGAACGTTGACGGCGGCGGCGCGCCGGCGGCGGCGAGACAGGGGCTGCAGTGAGTAAGTGTCGGCGGCGGCGGTGGAGCTCGGGGTGGCGTTTTATGTATCGGCGTTTTATTCTTCTCGGCAACAGTAACCGGACCGGGTTAGCGGAGAGATTGTGAGTCACCAGAACAACACGTAGAACTTTCCGGTCGAAGAAACTTGAATTATGTGCAGTAGAGGTTACCGCACGTGGAACGGCGTGACGACGCAGTCTTTTTATTTTCACAAAAATAGATTTAACCCGTATGAGATAACTGGCTTATCGTTAATAGCCAGATCCCACTTCTGACACCACTGTTACGGGGTGGGTCAGGAGAGTCTTTTTAAAAAAAAGGAATTTTGAGCTGGAACTAGAATTTATTGGATTTTGTATAATAAAGTAAACAAAGATGTTGCCGCGATAAAGACCAAACCCGAACTGCCGGCTATTCCACTGAAAAACACGTGTAAGCAAGTACTTACCTAGAGTGCATGCGATGCACCTTTACTACTTTGCATTTATCATCAAATAATACTGTAACAAGCCGATACAACTTATGGCCAATTTTCAAATATCGAATAGCGAATATTAACCAATACTAGGATTTTTCAAGGTAACGATAAAATCAACTAAAGGACGTCTAGTTTTCAAGCATCTGTCTCCCTCCCACAAGCACAGCACAGGAAATATCACAGTTATACAAATGAACATTAATTGAATGAGTACAGACATAGCTATACATATTGTATTGTGTATGACGTAGGTACCCACTTAATTAGGCCGGCACAGATGGAATGTTTTATCAGATTTGCTGGTTTTAATGGTAACCTTTGGTACTGAAGCTATGTGAATGACTGTTTGTGGTTTTTTGTTTAAACTTTTGTTAAAATGGGAGTATCTTTGATGAGCCAATTTTTGAGCCCATATTGACAATTACATTTTTATTGACGTTTTTCGAATAACTTTATTGAATCGACCTTATCATCAGAGAAGTTCGGTTCTTATGGCTCCAGCGACGACGAGTGACTCTCCCATACAAACTAGTACCTACCGAAATGATTTGTAATTTGAGAGTATTTTCACCATGGCTTGCTATTATTTATATTAGAATAGATTGAACGTTCACATAAGATCCAAATTATTGGGAAACCGATCTACAGAGAAAAAATTATCTCACTAGATTTAGGTTCCTGTCCAGTACAAGTGTTTTATTAATACTTAACTACCAAAATACTAAGAAGTATATTACTCAAATACAATACATGGCTTTTTTATGTAAAAATGCGAGCAAAGTGTTTTGAAAAAGTTTTGTGGCTGGAACCTAGAAACTGTCTACTGGTACTACGTTTGTATAGTAAATTCATCCGTTGCCGGAGCCTTAACGGACTCATGTGCAGTATGGTTATTGCACATAAGTTATACATAGGACCGAACGTCATCAGTAAAACCAGTTTATTGTGCCTACCTATGATTTCCTGTTGCTGAATTGTATTGCGGTTGAGGTGTTGCATTGAATACTTTTGAATTTTCGCGTTGTGTGTGTATACTCCGGCAAAACTCAGATACAATGTTTGTAAACATGATCCTCATAGTAAACATAAAATTAACTTTCTTGCTGTGGATTTTTTTGACACATTGTGCACGTTTTAAAGTGTCTCTACATGCTCTATGGCACTAAAAGGTACCCACTTGTTACAATTACAATGCATAATGCTAAAATTATTTTCAAACTCAACGTAAAAAAGATTTTGGATTTTGTGTCGGGCTGCGAGTTGTTACAAACATTGGACAATGGCTAGTAATCGTTTACCTTGAGTATCTTCTTTTAAATCTAACCTAATTCACTTCACTCAACAGTAGTTTTCTGTATTACACTCTGGAATCTAAACACCTTTCATTAGAAAGATCATCTAAAGAGGAAGTCTCTATTTAGCCGACCGGTCAGCGACCAAAGGTCAGGCTTCATTGTAAATTGCTCCACAGAGCTCGTCTTCATTGGGGACCTAGTTATGTTGAAGTAAGGCGTTGGTGAATTACCTTTGAATGCATTCATGAGCTCATTTTGTTATTGCGAAACAAAAATCTTGTAAATATATATGTTCTTGGTTATATAATCTACAATTGAATCAACGAGTAAAATCTTTTGGTAATTCTGAATGTAGGTCCCGGCGGTAAGAGTTTACCCCAATAGATTCTGACAAAAAAAGTCGTGATAAGTTGACGTGAATTAATTATTTGTTATGTCGGTACATGAATAGTAGGTAAATTCGTAATCAGTCGATATTAAGTACATAACATCGGTATTTTAATAAAAAGTAATAATTGAAGTAGGTAAACGACCGATAAAGTAGACATGTGTACAGAAACAATTTATTTTTATAATGAATAATTTTATAATCTGAAAAATAACGACCTCTTAGTACGTTTATTTTCAATCTTAAATAAAAAACAATGTAGGTATATTCGCCCTTGGTTTGGCTGGAGAATTTTATTGACATTCACATGTATGCAATTCTCTCTACTGCGCTGCAATATGCAGCGTTATCGAAGGTTATCAAACTATATTATGTACACACAAAGTTTATTCGCATAATGTTTATAATAACAGATCCCTTTTCATCAGAACTCAATACACGACAATATCTGTGACACAATTTAAAGAGCCTAGCCAGCTAGCCTATGCTCTTAGGTGGCCATTATCGTAAAAATACCATTGTTGGTTACGTACTTCGTTATTGTTCGATTTTGCGTGGTACATTAACATTACATACATTTTGTTTCGTTTTGCATTCATTTACATACATTCTGCTGTGTTTTAACTGATTGTGATAAAATTTAATCCTTATGTAGGGTGACATAATCATGTTGATTAAACCCTCGTTAATAAATGAAGATATTAAAAACAAATCCTTATGTAGGTATCGCGACTTTACCTTTCCTTTCGGCCTAAGGCTGTTTACCAAAAGATACAAATAGCAGCTTCGTCGGTTAGCTAGCATCCACGTTTATGTAACTATGTGAAACTTTTGTCAATAACGAGAACTAAATAAAATTACCTGATTATCTCTTTCGAGAACACACAAAACATGTCCCTAATCTTATGGTTATGATAATCAAACCAGAACATCTTCAAATACATCTGAGGTAGCCTAAAAAACAGAAGACGTCACTTACCGTGACAATCATGCAATGGTTCTCCTTTACAGCGCCGCAGCAGCCGAAGAAGGCGACGATGAATACGATGATACCGACGAGGATCAGCACCACAGGTCCTGAGGTGTAGAACTTCTCATCAGTGAGGTCCATGTACGGCTTGGAGTTGATCTCAGCGCGGACACCAACGATCAGGATTATGAGACCCGTGATCTAGAGAATTGAAAGGAATTTATTAATAATAACAAGCACGAATACAATGGACTAAAGGGTGAAAACACAAACAAATTGAGTCGCCAAGCGGCTCCCGTCTCGGCAGTTGATTGTGTTTACTTGTTTACAAGCAACGTTGGTTTTCTGAAAAAGGCGAGACGTCATTTAAGTCTCGTCATCTTTTTATAACTTAACTACGAACTTAAAAATAAAATAGAATGAGAACGAAAGCTATAAGGAATTTCTAGCTTACTGCATAAAATACCATAAAAGTGAGTTATTGATTTTGGTAGTCGATTTAAGTTAGACAAAAAATATTTTCTTTGTTTCTTTCTAAGTTAGTAGATACCTAAAATACATTTATACTTCAAGTTTATTTTCTGTATTCACTTTCAATGTTTAATTTATCAGTTTAGTAATTTGCGTTCTCCTACAACTTACCTGCAACATACTTGTTATTGTACTTTGTACCTAATACCTACCTCAGTATTCTTAATTTATTTCTGTGCTTTTTTTAGAGCTGAATATATCTTTATCTGTATCTTTATCTATCTTGGCATTGCGACTCATTTTACTCTGAACTGACTGTAATAGAAAATGATCTTATCCCATCCGTAGAATCGTCTTCAAATTGATAAGGTTAGAGTTAACTAGGGCAATTGCCACCGTTTTAATTTTAATTTTCTTGGAACAGACATCGTTGACAAAGTATCTGTCGTTAGGTACACTTCTCTAGTTATTTTTTTATCGCAACATTTTATTACTTCTTACATTGAACCTTCATAGCATACCTACTACGTTGGTCATAAGCGTCTTTCAAACTCCATCGAAGTTAACTCATCAATTCATCATAAATAACATAGAATAGAATATTACTATATAATAATGCACCATCATACAGTTAAAAGGTTTATACACGGTCTTACTATAACTTTATCAAGAATGGCACAATCGTAATACGTCTTCAAACATACCTAATAGGTACGTGGTGTTTATTTGCTCTATTTATAAACATAAGAACCCTATTGTCGATCTTGAGGCAGGTGCTAAGAAGAACTGTCATCATCGACAAGGGTCATCACCCTTTGTGTTGATACCGGTCGATACAGAGGCCAAATATCGTAGCTAGTATACCTACTCCAAAAACAGTTGTTTTTATTTTAATAAATAAATAATCGGGAATCGAACCCGGCTGAACCTACTACATTTATCATTCATAGGCCAACGTTTCGTCTGGCATGTAGGTACAGAAATCCTAATAAAACGTTATTTTTTTTAATTTAATGAAAATAATAAAACAAAGTAGAATGACCGGAATAATCAACTTAATGCGGTATAAAAATCAAATCTCAAGATGAAACTTTCACAGACCTATTTAATTTCAAGGCAATTTAAAAACAAAGTCGCAATGCCAAAGAGTATGACATCATTACATTGCTGCTAAGTGGTTATTGTATGTATTTATCTAGAACGAGCGAAAATATAAAAATTGGTTGACAAATTTATTCATTGGTTGGAGAACGGTAGACCTTGAGCTTGAGCATATTCCATATTCAAATCGGAAATAGTGAAAGAATTATAAAAAAAAATGACGTAGGTACCTATAGACATGACAGAAAACCTGTAAGGCTATTTTTTTGCAGAAGGAACTCCTTGTAACGTGGTCAGACATTTTGATTTTGCTTGTGTGGTACCTATTTTTAAAGTGGTTCCAATTACAAGGGAAATCCCGGCAATGACTTGCCTTGTTGATGAGTAATACCTACCTAACCTACCTACTTTGCCATACCAGATCTGTTTCATTGTCAGAGATAAAACAATCATTCAACTAATGGGTAGGTATTTCTTGGCGAATTACTTTTTTTATAACCCAATTTACGGTATGTAGGTATGGTCGTTTATTATTAACAGGTATTCTAACAGCAACAACCATCTATCTATGCTATCGTATTTTCCTAATAATCTGAAGTTCTAGATGTACCTAGTGCATCCTTACAATAAACAGTCAATTTACTTATTTAAAATTTAAACCACAGACCTAGATTATAGGTAGGTGCTTAGCTAGTTCAGAAATTAAATTAAATACCTACCTTGTAGGTATGAAAATATGGTGCAATGACAAAGAAAGTGATTCATTTTACCTATTGTTTTTGAGGGTAGGTAACCAAACTCAATTAAAATAGGTATTTTAACGAGTTTTAGGAAGGCTTCTCAGGTTATGAACGTTCTAAACCGTGCACTTCTATTTATAAACAAAACCTTCAAGTTAAAGCTAAATCACTGCCTGTAAGTATAGTGCTTGCATAAAAACTTACCGCAAACAATAGATTGAATGCGAAGAGAAGATATTTCACACACGACATTCCACCGGTTATAGCCATTTTGACTATTGTTCACTTTGCTTTTTAAATCTGGAACAGGACAAAGAACCCCAACATTAAAATCGCCCTTTCTTTCGCCAACACGTAGCTGGCGCGATGCAAGGTAAACATCGATTTTGCGTTGTTGAGTAACGTTGGCGTCTCTTCGAAAAAAGCTACAATTCACCAGCAAAAATTCAAAATAAAATTTTATAAGATAACGAAAATATATTTGAGCTAGTTTTTAAATAAATCGAGTGCTCACCGCTAAATATAAAATAGTTTTAAAATAACACGGGCTGCAACACGTCCGACTCGTAGCGTAAGCAGAAAAACTGTGTTGCCAGTCAACAAAAGAGGAATGCTTTGGAAGATTTGTATAATAAATGGTAGTAAAATATTGCCAGCTTTATTTTTGGTAGTTTTTACGAAGGTAAACTACGTTTACACTCTACAGTTCTGATTTGATTTTAAGCATTATTGTTGTATTAAACCTAGGTATTTAATAAATATTGCCATCCGAATGGAGAAGTTCTTGTGCCATCGTGATGCATAAATTTAATTAATTATTAGTTATTTAGCCTGGTGTGTCAATTAATTATTATAAAAACAAAAACAAAGCAAGTCTCAAACTACTTTTTGTTCTTTGTTATATTGAAGCGGTATACATTACTATTTTGTTTGTGGCAAAGAGTTTTTAGATTCTAAAATGTTATTGTTCAAGTTAAAATCAAATTAAATTTATTTGTATTTCAAAAACCCTACATTTTGTGACAAGACCCGGGATCCTACCAACTGCCTAAACCTTCTAAAATTTTAAGGTATGATAGGAGTGTAGGAGGAGTCCGGAGAAATCTTGACATCTGGTAACACTAAAATACCACAAAAATCCACCACCCATCGCTTATTTTAGCGCTAAATAAATAAATAAGCTGGACAATCCATCGAGCCCCAAACTAAGCAGAGCTTGTGTACTTCTCACAGACATTATACTACCTAAGTAGCTAGATATTTTTATTATATCCAGAGAACATAACCAGAACACCCAGAAAAAATATCTGTTGTCATTGATCCAAAGGCGGGAATCGAACCCGCAACCTTCTGCGTCGCAGGCAGACCTTCGCCCACCGCGCCACAGAGGTCGCCTCTCAGGCTGTCTTTGTATTTGCGTTTTTATTTTATCATCTTTGTGGGCAGTGGCCTCCCCAAATTATAAGATTAATAAATTAAATATTCCTGATCTGATTCCGACAGTATGGTTTTTAATGTATTAGGTACACATAATTTTGAGTACATAATTAGGAATAGGTACTTACATTAAATGTTTAGTTTAGATCATGGATTATTTTAGGACCAAATCTATCTTCGCCAGATAAGATCGACTTATCAAGATAGCTGGACTGTTTACGATAAAATTCATCTCAGTTACACACTTCAAGTTACGAAGTACGCGTGATTCAGATGCTGTGACGTGAAAATGGCGATTGATGTGAAATTTAAAATTCCTAGCTTCTTAAAATCCGTTAAATATTGCTTGGCTGGTGTTAATGGTCTGTTTCTGGTAAGATATATATGTATTTTACCTAGAAGGCAGATAAGATCATAGATAAATCAAAATTTGGCAATATTTGGTTTTACGCGTTAAAGGCGTTCTATCGGAGCAAATGTCGTAAAGTATGTCTGTATGTACACTGTGGTATGACTATGGCTTATAAAAGTATTAACCCTTAATTACTCGCGTCAAAAAAGTTACTTTAACGCTCGCGTGGGGTATATTTAACCCCAATCTTTAAGGTGACATAAAAACACTTTTGATTAATTTGTATTATATTTATTATAAGATTTAGAAATAATCATGTTTTTTACTTTAAAATAGCATTATTCATAATCAAAATTTTAATAGAGTACTTAAGAGATAAATCAATATAACGTAGGAACTATTTAGTCGGTACATTCATCACATGTCATGGTGGAATGGTCATGACAAACATGCTCTTGGCATTTCGCACACACAAATCTTATTTTTTTGTCTTTGGACCTTGGGCAAAGATGGCATCTTTTATAATTTGTTGATGGACCGCCTGTGGACCTGGAGCCAGCATCTTGAATTTCAACATTTCTGTTCAAATGTTTTTGTATAGTACGAGGTAGTTGTGGTATTGTTTTTTTCTCATTCCATTCCCAATCTGTTTCATTGGCACTCTCTTGAGATTCTGATTCATGGCCACTTTGAATAATTTCTGCCTAAACTTCATCTTCATCAGAACTGTCTATTATGTTTTCTTCCTCCTCATCTAATTAACATTGATCAATTAGGTGGTCAGGAAGCCGCTTATGCGCCATTTCGAGCTTCTGACCCTTAAAATAAAGATAAGTCACAAATACACTCTACTAAACCTTCATAACTCAATAGAAAACGAATTTTTGTAAATACTTACCAGTCAAAAATAGCCACACTAACACTCGCGTGGGGCAATATATACCCCAGACGCTATCTCTGGACACAACCACACGGTGTGTAGCGGCAAACGCGACTGATTCGGGGCGGGGGCAGATATTTAGGCAGGTACTAGGAACACCATTCCGTTAAATTTAAAAATGGCAGAGTTATAACAATTCAAAACCTCACTGGGGTTAAATATACCCCACGCGAGTAATTAAGGGTTAATGTTCCGGATAACATTAAGCTATATAGGAGTGTGTCGTTAAGAGAATTTCCATTCACATAACGTAACTATCTAATTGGCCACGTAAACCGTTAAAATAACTATCTATCGTTAAGAACCGTTAAAAAATAAGAATAAATAAATAAATAACTAAATAATGCTGGAAAATCGACTATTGCCATAACAAAGAAGTCAAGTCAAGTCATGTCACTTTTTGGCAGTCAATAACTGTCAAAGTCCTAATGCCATATCGAAGATGTCAAGTCAACTGTCAAATGATTTCAGAACGAACTGTCAGTTTGGACGTTCGAAACAAAAAAATGAATGGTTTCGTTCGGGAACTAGTCACGTCAGTTGTTGGTCTGGTCCGGACGGTTTGATTGTTTGACTTGAGATCCCATAGATTTAATAGACCATCTACTCGCTCTACGGGGGATCCCGTGTTTAACATTACTTATATTAAAATTGCATTTTATTTTCTTTTGTTTTTAGTTGTTGTAGAATGTAAGCCGTGCGTGTAGACACTTTCGCACGAAAGGTCCTACCAGTGTTGCTCGATTCCTGTCAAGCAACATTAGGCTGAGGTTTACCTAGACCGTTAATGGTTCATATGTACGCTGTTGGTACGATACTATAATTAATGCTTTTTTTATTTATTTTTAAGGTTTGTACATTATTATGTTTTCTTGTGTGAGCCGAATAAACGATTTTCTTTCGTTCTTTCTGATTGTTAGCTAACTTGTGGCAGGAAATTCAACATTCGCTAAACACATACCTACCTAATTTAAAAAAAAAGTAGACAATGAAATTAGAAATCAAGTCAGCCAATACTTTGTCTGAATAAACTTTATTTTTCTAACGGCATGAATTGATTATGCAAAGAAAAATTACACTTTACGTCGCTCAACGAATCAACAAAATATTACAACTAATTCACATGTTCGGTCCAATCACTCACTCACAATCCAAAATTCAACGAAAGCTAAATTTCACTCACTCACGAAATGATTATCTGTTTCACATTTCACTGATTTATTTCACTCACGTCTTGTCTTCACTCTTAGCGGGTTTACGTTATTTCACGCATTCACGCATTCAGTTGCGGAGGTGCATGACGCGCGTCGTCGTTTCGTTGAAATTTGCTCGTTTAGATCGAAAGCGTTTATAGATAGTTATTGAATAGCGGCTTAACGTTATCGTTAAAGAATTCTGTCAACCGTTTATAAAACTATCTAGTTAAATAACGACACACTCCTAAGCTATAGTAGTGTAGTAAGTAGTGTTGAAATTTTATGTGGTGTAATAATGTATTATTTATACCAATATAAGTAGATTCTTCTTTATTAACAAAAAAAAATACAAACAAATAAGTAATAAACTAGTAGGTAAGTAGGTATTTATAAATGAAACAATTGAGCTAACTGCAGACTTTTGCAAACAATATATTATGTAATGTATGTAAGCTCGACTAATGTTAGGTATTCGAAACATTTGAAAAATTGAGATTCAGGCTGTAGGTGATGCGAAAATATTTTGCCGCCAATATTTAAGCAATTTACAATATAACTACAAAATCTTAATACTTTCGAGATTTCTTGACATATTAAAGAATATTTATAGGGTATTTATCACCTTTTATTTTATTTTCCAAAACATCCGCCCCGTGACCACGATAGCTGAAACGCGATGGAAACGTAGAGGAAAATAAAACAAAATGTACGCGATAAATAACCTATCCTTGTTTAATAACTACAAAGGTAAATCTTTTTCCACTTTGCAGATAACCGGCATTATCCTCCTAATCACGGGCATTGTGGTCCTATCATCTTACTCCAACTATGAGGCGATGATCACCAACCGGTTCTTCAATATCCCAGCCTTCACCGTTTCCACTGGGGTTCTGATCTGCTTGATAGCCGTGCTGGGATTCTATGGGGCTATATCGCAGAGTTTTTATGTTATAGCTGCGGTATGTAAAGAAAACCATAGAGTACATTACAATAACGAAAGAGGTTTCAGTTTACGGTTCTAACTATGAAGGTTTGATAAGTAGAATGGAACTAATTAGGATTTGAATTTTAAAGACTTGTGCTGATAAAAAAAATAAGCATAATTCTCACTGGCTAGTAATAGTACCTAAAACTACGAAGAAGGTTTACTAAGTGAAATGGAATGAAACTTTTGAATTTGAAATCTTGAACGGAATGACATACTTTAATTGTCCAGGCAAGTCCAGTCGTTCATCGTTTGTTTTGTACACACATTCGAAAGATTCCAAATAAAATCACTGCTAACTTAGGGGGAACTTCATTCGTAATAATAAATTCTATATCAATACGATGATGCATTTCATGGTATTCAAGAAAGACCATCAGCATATAAAAAAGCCTAACTTAAAGTAAATAATATTTTGTTTTTCAGTACGTGATACTAATGCTAATAGTACTAGTGTTCGAGATATCCATGGTAATCGCAGCCTTCGCCCTCCGTGATGACGCCCCCACCGTGATTCGAACCACCATGATAGAGTCTCTCAGGCTGTATTTGAGCAGGCTGGACATAGCGCGGATGTGGGATGAACTGCAGAGGGGGGTAAGTGTGGACTAGATTTATGAATGAGCTATCAGCTCGTAGATATATTTTAATTTCGAATGTAAGCGGGTTAACAATGAACCTTATTTGTGTTGGAAGAATACCAACGTTTTATCCCTTGATGCGGGGTGATTCAGGGTGATTTCGGTTCGAGTTCTGCGAGATTAGACATACAAAAGTTACAAAAACAGAGCAAAATCTGTTTCTCGTTAGTGACTTATGTTGTGCTTACTAAGAAGATTGCACACCTCATTATATCAAAAGCCTTTGCCAGTCCACGCCTGGACAGTGGCAAGCGTTGGTAAGTAAATTACTAAGTTGCTGCGTGGGTTAGACTAAAGAGTTAATTAAATGTTGAAAAATATTAAGCAAGAACACATTGATGCGCCGAAATCCTCAGATAAAATCCCCAAATGTGTCTTGACCTAGGTCTTCTAGTTATATCGTATATCCTTTTATTTTGATGTATAAACCTTAACACTAATACATTAAGGTTGAAAATTTAAATTTTAAAATTGTGATGCTTAGTTTTATAGGCCAATGTAGTATGACAATATCTGTTTGGGGTCAGAACGTTCAGCTATTCTCACTGGTTCTCCCCAGACATAAACAAACTTATACTGCGACTCTGACGAATTTTAATATGTAGTAAATCCTAGAAAAGGTGGCTAAGAAGTCTCGAAAAACTCCAACAAATACCTTACCCTCCAAGGAACATTCTAAAACACATACAGAAGAATCACCGGTATTACTACATCTGAAAATCAGCTGAAAAATACAGGATTGTCGACATTTTAACGTCACTTTTTTGAAACACATGGATTAGTTTTTTTATAATCTAGAATAAGTGACCTGTTGTACCTAATATCGTACTCGCTTATGACACCTACCTTATTTATTGTATAACTTTACTTTATTTTCTATTTTTGTATGCTGTATTTTTGTTTGTGAACCAAATATTGCTGCTCTATTTTTGTTTGTGAACCAAATAAAAATAATTATCTATCTAGTCACCTCTCTTTCCAAAGACTGTGATCACCACTTTTGTGTTGAAGTTATCTATCTATCTAGTCACCTCTCTTTGCAAAGACTGCGAGTAGGTACCACTTTTGTGCTTAAGTTATATATATATAGTCACCTCTCTTTCCAAAAACTGTGAGTACCAGTTTTCTGCTGAAGTGGATACCCTTCCCTCAGTTCGAATGCTGCGGCGTGGCCGGCCGTTTCGACTTCCCGTCTTACGAGATCCCTGTCAGCTGCTGCCACATAGACTACGGAACCATCTCGCCCTTCGAGTGCGGAACTCTGAACGCGTATGACCGTGGATGCGCCACCGAGCTGGGAGCCTGGCTGGCGGGGAAGGCTAATGCTATGGCGATCGTCGCGCTTGTGGTGACTTGTGTACAGGTCAGTGGTCAAACCCTTGAGACAAAACTTTTAGGGTTTTCTAAGGGTTTTCTATTCTATCTAACCTACAGCTAAGTAAATTATAATAATTTATTTCAGACAACATTAGTGTAGTACAAGATGTTAAATACTTTAAAACATCGGCCACTATAATGCTGGACAATCCACACAGCATCATCTAGCCTTGCTAAGCAGAGCTTGTGTTAGGGGTGACTAGATGACTGATATACATCATCATCATCACCAGCCTATAATAGTCCACTGCTGGACATAGGCCTCCCCTGTGGGTAGACTTAGATTAATTATAATGAGTGTTGTATAAAATGTAGGTAGATGAATAAAGGAATCATGGCTACTACACGAATGGTTTGATTTCTGTCTCTCCCTAAAATAATACTTTTACATGGCGCAGCCGGTTAAAATTCCCCAATTATGCAAGTAAAGTGAAATTAAAACAACCATACCAAGATACAAAGTGAAGAAAACCAACAAAGTGCAAAGAATTAGAAAATTGAATACCACGCGTTACCACAATGGAGTCCGTATTGAAACCGCCGCAGCCATTTTTATTCGAAAACAACTTGGCCAACGTAACTTCTGGAAATTTGAGCAAAGAATGGGATAATTGGAAAAAATCATTTACTATTTACTCGGAAGCGTGCGAACATGAAACTATAAATAAGTTCGGAAGGAGTATCAGAACAAAATAAAAGAAGCACTCCAATCAAGCAAGCATGCCAATCAATCAAATAGTATGCTGGCCATCGCCATTACGGCTATAGACACCAACTGATGAACTCTATTGTAAACAAACCAAAATAAATGGAAAACGCCGTCTTGTGTGGTCAGATGTTGCAAAAGTCACAATGGGTTTGTCAATAAAACACACCGGATCACATTTCGTAGATAAATTTCTTATATCACCAACTTATTTTATCGATTTGACGCAAAATTATTATCAACATATAAATCAAACTACAAGCACAAAATCTCGCCAGTGCTGCCAACAAGTAAACATGTAAATTTTCCAGTAAGTGTGGGCGGATATTAAAAATGTTTTAATTCTCATATTTTATTGACTTTAAATTATGAATCAGGTATATAGGCATTTCTTTATCATCCTGGTTATACCTATATAATAATATGTATTAAGTATTCGAAATATAATTAGGATATTGAATTTCAGTTTGTAATATCTATACATTACGAATTTCGAAATATGTTTGTTTTTTATTTGAGCTAACCTCCAAAATAGCTGAACCCATTTGGATAATACTTTTAGTGACGATCATGCTACGCAGATGTTATAACGAGATTAACGATAGCCGTGGGGCATAACTGAAAGTAAATATTTTTTCAGATTTCCGGGTGACGAAAATTGGAAGTTAAATTGAATTCGCATAATCAGAGAATCTCATAATTAAAATAATTTGAATCCCACTAAATCTAGTGTAGCATGCAGTGTGCATGAAGATTTTTCATGTAAAAGCATGCGGGCATTATGGTATACATACATAAATTTTTATTTATAATGTATCAATAAACAATGAATATGAGAATAATGTGTATTTTTTCTCATAACATTTCATTGATCTTCTCAGTAACAATCATAAGATATGGCTGCAAATGTACATTTAAATAATTATAATTTTTTTTATATATTGGATAGGCATTTCCATAGGAACAACGTATGCGAAGCCGCAGGCAGAAAATGTTGTCAGCCAATTAATAGGCACAAAGAGTAATTTATTCAAACTAAAAATAGACATGGAATGAGACTTTGGATGTGTTTTGTTACTTCTGCACACACACTCAGAGGCCTGAACAGATTTTGTTGAAATTTCTTCGATTAGCAAATAGGGGTAGTTACTATTTAATCCCGGGAAAGTACAGTGTTCTGTTCTGTTCTTGTGGGACAGTAAAATTCACTGCAGTTAGCACCATAAAGCGCTGGCGTAAATTGAAAATTATAAAAAGTAGGTCTAATAAACACGATTACCGTGGCTAAAGCAGTACCTAAAATGATTCATTATAATTTACATATTCATAAAGTGAACAATTATTAGGAAGAATATTTATAAAAATTATGGGTAATTTTTTCTTCTGTTGGCAACTGTCTATACACTGACACTCAATGTCATTCCGCCATTGCTAAGATTCAAGTTTGATTTGACAGGATTCTATGCGTGCGAACTACAAAAAAAAGATAAGAAGGTGCAGCTGAACATTTTATTACATGTCATTGGAGATCGATGCCGGGAAGTTTACGACCAGTTTGAGAACAAAAGTGAAATAAAGTCAGTGGAAGAATTGATCAAAAGTTTTGATACAGTATTTGTTCCAAAAAAGAATCTTACTATAGAACGTCCTTTGATTATATACTTGTCTAGATAGAGTGTTGCGCTGCAATCGCAACAAAAACAACAGGCCAGGTTTGAAGGGCTTGTGTGCGAATTACGCACACAAGTATGTGTAACTACAGGAGCGCAACGTCACATCTGGCCGTACCGAGTGATACCAGCTTTTGAATATTTCCAATAATAGTAGGGGTAAAAAAAAGTTGTATTTATTTTGATTCATCTATAATTATAAAAATTAAATAAGGATTACTAGGTAAATAAATCTATTGTAAAAAAACACACACAGGTATTATTGCAGATTATTTATTTATGCAGCTTATAATTTAAAGAGCAAATAACTGCTGTCTTCGCTGGGTTCCAGACATCCTCTTTCCGGCTTTTTCTTATATTGTCTATCCACTTTTTTCTTAAAACAGGATCAGTAGGTATTCTGTAAAAAAAGTAGACGGCTTTACACTGGCTTTACCATTCAACGCAGCCGCAGGTTTTTGTAATTTAAATAGGTAAACTATAATTTCCTTATTTAGTAGGTATACGGTGTAAATGTAGATACTTTCTTTATCAACCCTAGAACCCCCCCAAATTGACACCTTGGTTGTATTTAATAAATAAATAATAAATAATGCTAGACAATCCACAAAGCATCATCTAGCCCCAAGCTAAGCAGAGCTTGTGTTATGGGTACTAGATGACTGATACACATAATATAATATTATTAAATAGATAGATATTTTTATCATACATATAAAACAACCAGAACCCCTGAACAAATATCTGCAGATCGTACAAATATTTGTCCCGAGGCGGGAATCGAACCCGAAACCTCCTGCGTCACAGGCGGACCTTCGCCCACCGCGCCACAGTGGTCGTCGTTATTTCGTATCAAACATCACAAAAAACCGCAAAATTAATATCAATTTTAACTACCGATTAATACATAAGGTTGGCATAATAATAATAGTAAATGGTTTCACTTTTAATAACGCTAATAGTTACGGAAAAACATTTGTTGGGTCATGACAAAATATTTTTTTCAAATTAAAAATCACAAAACTGCGAAATCTTATACTCCAAGAGCTGGCAACTATGTAAACATGGCGTCGTATAAAACCACAGAAAAAACTTTACTTATTTAATTGTTTCTCTATCTTATTTAGTAATTCTAAGTTTACTTACCGATGATAAGTGATTTTTTAAATTGTTTTCAAACGTCCACGGTAATTCCTGCACACTTTTATGGCGCAAATCCTCATTTTTGTATCTCACAGATCGTGTGTTTACCATACAGTGACAGCGTCACGACTGAGCGGGCGGAACGAGCTTATAACCCATCAGTGGGGTGATACATTTTTAACCGTTTTGAAACTCGAACTCTCTATCTAGACAAGTATACAAGTATATACATAATCAAAGAGAACGTCATCTATTTTTTACGAGAGATCAAGGTGAATTCGTCTTTTTTCGCCTGGCGGGTAGTTAACTAATAACATTGCAAACAAAGCTCTCTACAATTATTTTAAAATTAAAAAGTTAATCTAATTTATTTATACTAGATTAATGGTTAATTAGATAGCCCTAACTTTCATAACTACTTTGTAGTGTTTTCATTATTTTCCAAGCCTAAATAGTAGTGAAACTATCAATCAAGATGTCACAGCCTGGTTTGGAGGTTATAACAAAGTCAATGGAGCAACTCAAGACCTTGTTTAGACAAGAAATGGACCAGTTACAGGTTAGAATCGATAACCCAGCTTCTCCCCGGCCTGCTATTAGCACTGCTTCCTTGGCTGCTGACCTGGCCACATTTAGAGGCTTTGTCTTGGGTGCACTGCAGCTATTGCAAGATCAACTTCATGTTGTCAGCTGCGAGGTTGATAGCTTGGAAATGCACAGCCGACGTAAGATTCTGCTTCTGCATGGAGTGCCCGAAGAACCCAATGAAGAGACGGTCGATGTCATTGTGAAAACGGTGTCAGAAAAACTGCAGTTTCAAAATTTTGATAAAACTGCTATTAGCCGTTGCCATCGGATGGGCCGCTCCAGAACAGGTGACAAACCTAGGCCACTACTTTTCAAACTTGTGGATTTAGGACAGCGTAGCAGAGTCTGGCAGGCCAAAACAAAACTAAAAGATACAGGTATCACAATGTCCGAGTTTTTGACCAAAGCACGTCACAACACTTTTATGGCGGCCAGACAACGTTTTGGCGTAACAAAGAGCTGGACGCAAGACGGTTCCGTGTTTGTCATCGGTGGGGACGGCGCTCGCCATCGCATAAACTGTCTGCAGGAGCTTGAGAAGGTGCCAGCTCCTTCACAAGATGCGTCTGCGCCTAGATTAGCCACGGCGGCGGCGGCGGCGGCGGCGGAGCCGACTAAAACTTCAAGAGCAGCTTCAAGAGTCAAGCGTCCTGTAAAAAAACTGTGATCATCCCACTTGTCCGCGAACTACAAAAGCACAATCATGTCCATTGCTATCTTTTGCCTTCACCGCTTACGTAAATACCGTCATTTATTTCTTCGTAAATTTTAATCTCGTTTTGTTTTGTTGTTTTTGTAATGTCACATGTCACTCAATCTGACATCTTAATGACAGGTAGCGGGCCAACTATTGATTCACTTCTTCTTCTTTTAAATAGGCTTTAATATTTTTTCTTTTTATTTGTGCTTGGTTTCTTGTTGCTAGTTTTAGGCAATTTTAGTTATTTAAAACTATTCGACACTACAAGTAGTAATGAATTATGTATCAAGTCTTATAATAGGTATTGATATTGTTTTATGTTTATTTAGTAAGTTTATTTTGTTTGTAGGTATCTGGGCACCTACTAGTAGGTTGCAGATATTTTTTGTTTGTTTTATTTATTAGTAATATTTATATAATAATTGTCATGCTTAATAGCACGTTTGATGATGATGCTAGTGATATGTACCTTTCTCTATCTTCTGGTAGATCTGTAAGTAGTGACGAAAGTTTCGCTAGTTTGCCATCTCTTTCCGAAAATCTTCTCTCCGAGTTTTCAAATGCTTCTATGAATTTTAATGTTGTCCATATTAATGCTCAGAGTATACCGGCGCACTTTTCTGAAATGCTAGCGACTTTCGATGATAAAAATATTCACGCCATACTGATCTCCGAGTCCTTCCTCAAGCCTTGCCTTCTTTCCACCCCTTACACCCTACCTGGTTTCCGTCTCATTCGCAATGATCGGACAGGCAGCCGTGGCGGAGGTGTGGCTATATATCTTCGTTCACACTTACCCTATTCAGTTGTAAGTATGTCTCCACAACCTGCCCCGTTACAGATTGGCGAACACCTGTTCCTTGAAGTTACTCTCTCTCACACAAAAGTTCTTCTCGGTGTTTACTATTCTAATTCCAGCAAAAATAATTTCTTCTCTTCTTTTGAATCCCTTCTCGTCAACCTTATCCCTAGCTATTGTCACTCTATTATAATGGGGGACTTTAACTGCTGTCTCTTGAAAAAGGACCGTCGTGCTACATCAATGGAGTCTGTTGTAAAGTCCTGCAATCTTCACCTTCTTCCGCTTAGCTCCACTCATCATGCTCCGAACTCTCCGCCATCGTTGCTTGACCTTATAATTGTGTCCTCTCTCGATCACGTCAGCAAATTCGGCCAGTACGCTGCAGATGGTTTTTCCTACCATGATTTAGTCTTTGTGTCATACAAAATTCGACCTCCGAAAGCCAAACGCAAAATCATATTGCAGCGTAGCTTCGCCAGCATGGATAGGGAAGCGTTTCTCAATGATGCTAAGCTTCTAAATTTTTCTCCTGTCTTTGATGCTGCCAGCATGGACGAGAAAATTGCCATCTTTAATGATATCCTTATCCAGCTGTTTGATAAGCATGCCCCTTTTCGCGCTATTAAAATCAAACAACTACCAGCTCCTTGGCTCACGGTTGACATCAAAGCTCTGATTCATAAAAAGGCTGTAGCTAAAACGAAATATAAGGCGGTTCCAAGCGATGTCAACAAAGAAAAATACAACAAAGCACGCAATCGTTGTAATAGGGCCTGCAGAGATGCCCAACGTCGTCATATTCATGAGTCTGTTTCCGATGAAAATCCAGCAAAGGTTTGGAAGTTTCTGAGATCGCTAGGTGTTGGTAAGTCTCGTCGAGATCTTATCCCAGGAGACTTAGATATTAATTCTCTGAACCAACACTTTTCTTATGTTTCTGACATTAGCGATGTAGTCAAAACCAGTACTATCAACTATCTCTCTTCATTACCCACCCCAAGTCACCCCTCGTTTCTTTTTGAGGAAATTTCAGCTGATGATGTTAGGAGAAGTGTTTTATCTATCACGTCTAATGCTGTTGGGATAGATGGTATTAGTCGCAACATGTTGATGCCGATATTGGATGAAATTCTCCCAACGCTATGCCATCTCCTCAACTTCTCTTTGACACACGGGTCTTTTCCTAGCATCTGGAAAGATGCACAAATTATACCCTTACCTAAAAAACCAAATCCTAATTCTTTTACCGAATATCGCCCTATCTCAATACTTCCCTTCCTTTCCAAAGTTCTTGAACGTCTCGTCCATAACCAACTCAATTCTTTTCTATCCTCAAACAATCTTCTGAATTCTTTGCAGTCTGGCTTTAGGAAAGGTCACAGTACCGTCACAGCTCTCATTAAAATCACAGATGATATCCGTCTCGGCATGGAAAATGGTCAGCTCACTGTTTTAACTCTCCTTGACTTCAGTAATGCTTTCAATACTGTCAATTTCGACATATTGATTGCATTACTCCACTCTCTTAACATTTCTTCTTCGGCGGTTGGCTGGTTCTCTAGTTACTTGCATGGCCGTCGACAGCGTGTCCGCTTCGATGAGTCTTTCTCGTCTTGGTGTGATACCTCTGCTGGCGTGCCACAGGGTGGCGTACTGTCTCCTCTTCTTTTCGCAATCTTCATCAATTCTATTTCTCAAAATCTTTCCATGTCCTACCACTTATATGCTGACGATCTACAGATTTATACCCAGGCTTCGCTCGGTAATATTTCTAGTGCTGTAGAAACAACGAACACAAATCTTCATCATATTACCGAATGGAGCATGCGCCATGGACTTAAACTCAACCCTTCCAAGACTCAGACGATCGTCATTGGCAGCTCTAGAACCCTATCTAATCTGGACTGGTCTGCTATACCGTCGGTGGTTTTCGATGGGATGGTCATTCCCTTCAGCGAGACCATCAAAAACTTAGGGGTTACCTTTGACCGCACTCTTTCTTGGGGGGCGCAGATGGAGGTAACCAGTCGAAAGCTGTTCGCGTCGGCTGGTTCTCTGAGGAGACTCCGAAACTTTCTCCCCACAGCTACCAAAATTGCTCTTGCCCATTCTCTTCTCCTCCCAGTCCTTGATTATGCGGATGCGTCTTACCTGGACCTTACAGAGGAGCAGCTTAATAAACTGGAGCGCCTCCAAAACGTGTGCATTAGATTTATATTTGGTCTCCGTAAGTATGACCATGTGTCTACCTACCGAGCCAAGCTCAAATGGCTTCCCATTCGAAAGCGCCGCAACCTTCATATCCTTTCTATCCTTTTCTCTATACTGTTCAATCCCTTCTCCCCTTCGTATCTCAAAGAGAGGTTTCAGTTTCTCCACTCTTCCCATGGTCTCTCTCTCCGGTCATCTGACACCTTGCTTCTGGTGGCTCCAGTTCAGCGAACCTCCTTTTACAGCGATTCATTCACGGCACAAGCTGTCAGGCTGTGGAACGAACTACCAGTTGATATAAAAATGGCTACATCACAGCACACTTTCAAAAGGAAAGTGTACAATCACTATTTAGGTCTCACATCAGATTAGGTTATACTTAAGCATGTCCGTAAATATCACAATAATTTAGTTTTTTATGTATTAGTTTATTAATTTTATTATTTGTGTATTAGTATATTTAGTTTAGGTTAGTATTTAATATTCAGGTTAGCTTAAGTACCGCCACATAATGTTCTCCTTTCCCCTTGGTCGCCTGGAAGAAATCGCTATAAGCGATAAGGCCGCCAATTCCATAGCCATAGATTAAGTTAAGTTTTAGTACCCATTGTACTCTTTGTAAGGTTATGTAATAAAGAATTATCAATCAATCAATCAATCAAATTCGAGTCCTTGGAACAATACGTATTTGAATTGAGCAAAATGGCTGCCAAGTGCGAATTCAAAGATTTATGTACAGAATTAATACGAGATCGATTAATATGCGGATTAAGGGATAGTAGCCTACGTGAAAGACTGCTGAGAGAAATGGATTTGAAGTTGTCAAAAGCAATTGACATTTGTCGTTTGGCAGAATTGTCACGAGCGCAAGCGGTGAATATCAAAACAGAAAATTCGGAACATCATGTTCATGGAGTAAGAGCTAATGATGAAGAGACCCAATTGCTACCAAGGGATGTACATTGGGTTAGAAGAAACCAGCGAGCATACCAAACAAAATCATTCGCCGGGCAAAGTTCTGCGCGAGACGGCGGCGGCGGCGGCGGCGGCTCTGGCGGGAGAGCTGGGACCAGTGGCGGCGTCCCGGCGTCGTCGGGTCCGCGTCCTGGTCATGCCTTTCAGCATCGTGGTGGTGCGAATACACGTGGACGGTCATATCAGAGTGCCGGTCTGATCATTTGTCAAAAGTGCGGTGGAAGACATAAACGGTACGAGTGTCCAGCGTTTGGACAACAATGTTTCAAGTGTAACCGGATGAATCATTTCTCCAGGATGTGCAAAGCAGTGTATGCAGTACAGAACGAAAGCCATGGGGAGGCCATCGATCAGGTAATAAACACAGGTAATTTGGACAAATGGTTTGTTCATTTATCCATAAATAATTATTCTATTAGATTCAAACTAGACACTGGAGCGGATGTGAATATTATCCCCAAAAGATATTTAAAGATGATTAATGTTTCTGAGGATGATTTAACAAGTACATCTATTAGATTGCATGGCTATTCTGGAGGCAAAATAGTAGTGATGGGAAAGTGTTACATGAAAGTAAATTACAAGCAAAATTATTATTTTTTGAAGTTCATCATAGCCGATGTTGATTCTGTTCCTATTTTGGGTAAAGATGCATGTGAAGAGCTAGAATTAATAAAAAGAATTATGTCAATAAACACAAATGAGCATAGACTATTAGATGATTATAAAGATGTTTTTGAAGGAGTTGGTTGTTTACCAGGAGAATATAAATTACAAATAAAAGAAAATGCCCAACCAGTTATACACCCACCCCGAAAATTGCCAGTTGCTCTTCGGGAACAAGTAAAAACAAAATTAGATGAAATGCAAAAACAAGGAATTATAGCAAAGGTAGAAGGTCCCACCGATTGGGTAAATAGTATGACAGTAGTGAAGAAACCTAGTGGGGATATAAGGATCTGTTTGGATCCTCGTGATTTGAATAATGTGATAAAAAGGGAACATTTTAAATTACCAACATTTGAAGAAGTCACGAGTCGCCTATCTGGGGCCGCAGTGTTCAGTACATTGGATGCAAAGCATTCATTTTGGCAAGTTAAATTAAAGGAAACGGATTTATGTACATTTAATACAATCTACGGGAGATACAAATTTTTAAGGCTCCCTTTTGGCATTTCATCAGCTTCTGAGGTGTTCCATAAAAAATTATATGAACATTTAGATGATCTTGAAGGGGTAATCCAATTTATTGATGATATTTTGGTGTATGGACCGAATAAAGAAATCCATGATCAAAGATTACAAGCTGTATTACAAAGATGCAGGGAAATTAATATTAAATTAAACAAGCAGAAATGCAAAATAGGATTGTCAGAAATTACATATTTAGGCCATAAAATTTCAAAAAATGGAATATCTCCAGATCCATTACATATTATGGCCATAAAAAATATGCCAGTGCCATCCAATGTTAAGGATATTGAGAGATTTCTAGGATTGGTTACATATGTTAGCAGCTTTGTACCTAACTTATCAGAACATACGGCGACATTACGCGAATTATTGAAAAAGGAAGTGGAATGGCACTGGGAAGAAAGGCATCAGAAATGTTTTGAAAAAATAAAGAGACTGTTAGTGAGTCCTCCGGTATTACAATATTATTCACTTGATAAACCAATAACCATATCAGTAGATGCTAGTAAAAATGGTCTAGGAGCATGTTTATTGCAAAACAATTTACCAGTGTCATATGCATCAAAATCATTAACAAAAACTGAACAAGCTTATGCACAAATAGAAAAAGAACTTTATGCCTGTGTCTTTGCATGTGAAAGATTCTATATGTATATTTATGGAAGGTCTGATATTACGATAGAAACAGACCATAAACCACAGTAAGCATCATAAATAAGCCATTGGCAAATGCACCTCCACGGTTACAAAGAATGCTGATGAGACTACAACCCTATGCTTTTAAGCTTGTGTATAAACCAGGAAAATATTTATTCATTGCCGACACATTGTCCCGCGCAGTAGCTCCAACAGTGCCGGAAAGTAAAGTTTATAATGAAACTCAGCCGCGCGATTACCTACACTTCAAGGCACAGGTGTGTGCGTTATCAGCGAATAATCAGCTGACCGACTCACATCTTATAAAAATACAGAGATGTACTAAGGATGACAGTGAATTGCAATCATTAATTAAAGTGATAAAATTAGGTTGGCCAGTGCATAAAAAAGAACTAAACACTGTTTTGTGTCCATATTGGAATTATAGAGATGAATTAACGGTTGATTTTGGAATAGTGTGGAAAGGCTCAAGAATAGTAATCCCTAAAAGTTTACGCCTGGAAATGTTAAAAACCATTCATGCAGGTCATATGGGTATAGAAAAGTGCAAATTAAGAGCTCGTGAAAGTATTTTTTGGCCAAATATTAATTCACAATTAGATAATTACATAAGCAATTGTCAAACATGTCTTACCCACAGAAAACAAAATTCAAAAGAACCATTAATTAATCATGAGATACCTGAAATACCGTGGAATAAAGTAGGAACGGATTTATTTCATTACAAGAACAAGTCTTTCATTTTGGTTATAGATTATTATAGTAAATTTATAGAAATTGAAGAACTGCACTCATTAAAATCCAAGGAAATAATAGGAAAACTCAAACGCATATTCGTAAGACATGGAATACCTGAGACAGTCATGACTGACAATGGTCCAGAATTTTCATCTAATTATTTTAAGCAATTTTCGATAGAATGGAATTTTTCACATAAGACATCATCACCTGGGTATCCGCAGTCGAATGGACAAGTTGAAAGAGCAATACAAACAATAAAGAATTTGATGAAAAGAACTTATCATGATGATTCCGATTTTTATGTAGGATATTTAGAGTATTTGAATACACCACTTAGCTCAAACATTCCATCTCCAGCTGAATTATTGTATAGCAGAAAATTACGCAGTACATTGCCAAGGTCACCCACATTATTGAATCCCCAAATACATACCAATATATTAGGTAAGTTAAAAGCTCGTCAAGTTTCTCAAAAGCAGTACTATGATAAAGGTTCACGAGTCTTGCAACAGCTCACAATAGGTCAAAAGGTTAAAGTTAGAAACAATAATCGTTGGGAACCTGGTACAGTTCATGGCATTATAGACACTAGGTCTTACATGATAAGAATGACAACAGGACGCTTGTTGAGACGCAATCGGAAACATATAATCATTGATTCAATCAATCGTGTTGATCCAAACCAATCATATTCCCTATGTTATGATGACATCATGGATGAATCTGTAGAACCATCCACACAATTTCCATCCAGCTCCAGTGTTAGAACGCCTATGAGTCAATCTACTAAACATTATACTCGTTCTGGCAGGCAAGTGATACCTCCTGATCGATGGACCTACCCAGTGGAAGCAGGTTCCCGTCCCTCGCAAAGAATAATTCGTTAAAAAGTATTACCACCACTTTATTACTACACCATATAAGCCTGTTTGTAAAAATCTTCAGTTTAAATTATTTAGATTAAGTATAGAGATTTTGCATGCTTAGATTGAAAATCTAAATGTTTGTTATGTTCTCTTAAATAAAGAATAATGTAAATATGATCTTTAAAATATACATAAACTTGATAAAAATCTAGATAAGTAAACTATAAATAATTAACTAATAATTCAATAACTATTCTGAAACGGTACTAAATTAATATAAAATCTAAAACTTAACAAATCTATCTAAAAGCATTATGTAAAAAGTTAATTAAGAAGTCTATTTTTATTTTTATGATAAATAACCTGATTATGATAAATGTAATTTAAATTATAAAATTAATTAATATAACTAGTTTGGTATAATAATGTAATCAATGTCTTCATATTATTATTTTTTTTGTTTTTTGAAGGAATGTAAAGAGTATCTAGTATTGCTTTAACATTAATTATTTGTACTGCCCGTAAATTCTTCAAGCAATGTTTGCTTCGTCGAACTAAGCAAACACTTTGATAGTTTATTTCCTCACACCATTCTTATTATTTAATAAGGGGGTTGTGGGTAGACTTAGATTAATTATAATGAGTGTTGTATAAAATGTAGGTAGATGAATAAAGGAATCATGGCTACTACACGAATGGTTTGATTTCTGTCTCTCCCTAAAATAATACTTTTACACCCTGATGAACGCCATAGATGGCATCATTATGTACATAATACAATATTATTACATTATGTAGATTTTTTTACTATACATAGAAAAACGGCCAGAAAACCCTGAAAAAATATCTGCAGATCGTACAAATATTTGTCCCGACGCGGGAATCGAACCCGCAACCTCCTGCGGCGACCTTTGCCCACCGCGCCACAGGTCGTCTCTAAGACCTCATTATCTCTCTAACCCTGACTACCGTTTCCCTACAGCCCATCTCTATGCCATCCATGTCTGACCATTGAACTGGTGCCTCAGTGCTCTCATATCTCTACGTCACCATTCGGTGACTGCTTTGGCCATCGGAGTTCATTGCTCCTTGTAAGGTGCTAACTCCATTATAGCCCCATAAGTATTAGGGTAGGTTTGGCAAAACATCACGTTAGCATACAATTCAGGGTCTGACCACTAATTAGGGATATTCGGTCTCGGAAAGGATGTTGAGCCGTTGGTCCTGACATCTCCCCGGTCGTGTCGCTTCGTCCTATCGGATTATGAATGAAAGAATAGAGATCGCACCTGTGTTTGCGCATGGTAGGTATATTTTATTTTATATGTGCATAATACATATTATAGTGTGCAAGGCATGTGGTTAAAAATTTGTCTAAAAGAACTTTACCGTTAGGTACTTTACCTACAAATAAAATTAGTAGGTACCCATATCAGTTATCTGGCCCCCATAATACAAGCACTGCTTGGTGGGGGTTGGATGGTGCTGTTGGAATTGTCCAGTAATATTTATTTATTATTCACATTCATGACCTACGGAGCTGAGACGTGGACACTCACGATAGGGTTGGTCCACCAGTTTAAAGACGCTCAGCGAGCTATGGAACGAGCTCGGAGTTTCTCTGAAGGGTAGGATTCGTAACGAATACAATACCTAAGAATACAATCATCCGACAGAGAACTAAAGTCATCAACAAGCTCAGAGAATTAGCAAACTGAAGTGGCAGTAGGCCGGCCATATTTCGCGAAGAACCGATAACAGCTGGGGTAAACGTGTTCTTGAGTGGAGACCGCGACTCGGCAAACGTAGTGTAGAACGCCCTCCGGCCAGGTGGGAAGAAGATCTGCGAAAGACTGCTGGCAAATGCTGGATGCGACAAGCTGAAGATAGGGCGCTATGGTGCTCATTAAGGGAGGCCTATGTCCAGCAGTGGACTAACATAAGCTGATGATGATGATGATGCAAAAGGGCAATTTTTTTATCTAGCAAGGTGTGTCAGAGTCTTGTTGAACCACATATAAAATAAAATTTGTCGGCGTTTCTGTTTTTACCCAAAATTCGTTTCCGTTTCTCAACACAAAGAGATCAAGAGATTTTGTACAGTCAGATTCAGATACCTATCCACACTAGTAAACTACAGATTATGCAACTGTTTAACTGATAACAGACTATTGTAAATTGTATGTGTTACAATAGTGAAGTACCATTCGATGCATGTTACGTTACACCGTCAGCTAAAAAACGTCTCGTTGCTCGTTGCAAGCGCCTTCCTTCGCCATAGGTACTGACTGCACGAATGCTCGCTGTTTAACTTTACATTATGACCCGTAACGCTAGCCAGTGCATCACTGAAAACCTGCACTGAAAATGCATGCAAAGTTGTGAGAGCAATCTGTATATTTTTCCAGGCGTTGCTGTCTGGTGCCGCCGGCTGGTTAGCATGGAGGTCGAAGTTCGAAGAGGTGGAATTAGAGCAATAAAGTGACAAAATGTTAAGATGGTTATAATAATTGTTTACTTCCCTACCCTATTTTTACGCGCGACTTCTATGTACTTAGGTACATGTCTTTTTTCTGTAGAGAATCATACAAAATTGCTCGGCCATTTCTAATATTAACATTATTAGGTTCAATTAATCTGAACAAATTAGTTTTAATTTAAACACTACAAATGATTAGGTGATTGGGAATAGAGAGCATGAATAGCATGTAGTTGTGTGTGTTTTTCTTTTACACTTTTTATAAACAACGAACTCATTATTTTTTTCTTGAGAAATTAATATTTAATACATCTAGGTACATTCCCGTTTTAATATTAATCTCATTTCCTTCCCCACTTCCAGCCATACAGCCCTACTAATCCTGACCGCATTATAACGTCTGGCCCTAGCCACAGCGGTTTAAAATTAACTCTCAAATGTCATACGTCGAATTCAGCACATTCTATTGTTATTTGCGCCACAACACGTCGCTTATTTACATTTCCAAAGACTTATTTATCTTTATGCCTGAAAACCTGTTATGTAGGTTTAGCCAAATTAGTTCTCCAATAGCGGTAGTTCATAACGCGCGCGTGTCGAGATAAATTCCTTATCAAGATAACGCGATAAAATATTGAAGGTTGGCTGAAACAGAAGTGGTGAAACAAGAGTGCTGGTGCTACGCATAAAAATGCTGTCGAAAATATTTACAACAGTGAAATACACTTTGGTGTCGATTGATTTCTTATTCGTGGTAAGTAACTTCTATATTCTATAGTACATAGTTATCTTGTAAGGTAACACAACCCGTTTAGTAATTATTGTTTCAGTTGATTAAAATTAAACTCTATTGTCTTTGATATAAGATTCTGATGGAACTACTATAGATCTATAATGTGGTTAGAGTTACATGTCTGTCGCATATTAACCTCCATCCTTCACTATAAGTTATGTTCGCATGTGGTTACAACAACTATAAACTTGGTAGAGTTACTATAGAACTATATCGCTACCTATCGCTACATCGTTTTTACAGAAATTAACTACTTAATACATTTTGTACTTAGTCAGTTTATACTGTCTGAAACGTGAATAAATATACGGCTATTTCAAAATGTATTATAGTCTATCTATAGAGAAATTCTTCGAGCCTTCTTCGACCTTTCGTCTATAAATACTTATGCCTTTTTTATAGCCAAATAATTATCTCAATCCAAAGGTTGCCTGGAAGAGATCGCTTCTAAACGATAAAGCCACCCATTGTACTTTTCTTATGTAATGTCTTTTGTTATATTTCTGGTGTACAATAAAGCATTTTTGTATTGTATTTTACCTAACGCTCTCGAAAACTTTATCTTTTAAGAACCCATAGGAAGGTTGTCCCTACGATACAGGTTTATTCTTTTTTATCGTGTGAGGGAAACGCAGTAATTTTAAGTCTCAAATATTTTTCAACAAAAGGTTATTATGGGGAATAATCCCCAAATGATGGCACTCATTAGGGAAGGCCTATGTAACAACAGTGGACTATCCATAGGCTGGTGATGTGATGTGGTATGTGATGTTATTATTATTATATTTCAGATAACGGGTATAATCATTCTATCCGTGGGAATATCCGTACAGTCCGCTTACAATGGCTACCACCAGTTCCTGTCTGAGAGATTCTTCTCTCTACCTGCCTTCTGCATCGCGACTGGGGTCATCATCTTCCTGATTGCTTTCTTCGGGTTCTATGGAGCTTTGAAGGAAAATTATGCGATGAATATGACGGTAAGTATCACATGTTCTAAACCAGACGATTGCACTCAACAAAAATTGTACGGGTCCTTAGGTGAGTAATTTTTCGGTCATATCTAAGTTCGAAGGTACGTTTACCAAATAGGTAGATTATGACAGAAAAATTATGATTCACTTTAGGACCCGAACAATTTTTGTTGAGTGCAATCGTTAATTACTGGTTTCAGTAGGTACAGCGCGAAGCAACATTCATTTCACATAAATCCAAACATTCGCATTCATAAATATTATATTAATTGTTGTAATAAATCCGATAGTCTCTGTTTGTTACCTTATTGCGGCTTATATTTTGATAAAATTAGAAAGAGATAGATTTGTTCTCCAGGAATACATTCTTTGCATCCAGAATTAACAATTTAGACAAAAGCTTACCTTTTTTATATGAGTAGCTTCAGGTTCTTGTAACAATACTTTAAAATGGGTTTTACAAACCTGGCTGTTTTAAATGGCCGGGTTTTGAGTTCACGACAAGCTGAGTCTACTCCTGCGCAATCCTGAAAATATAATCTGTTCAGTATAGGGAACAAAACTTTAAATAAAATAGATTTGGTTTTGACTGGGTTTAATTATGGAAGAATTACAATAAATTACAAGTGTTTTAGAACTTTTACATGGAAACTTTTGGGAGGGACGTCTTAGCGATCTTAGGTTATTTGTTCTCTCTGTTCTGTCTGCGTGGCTGCTTCGTCGAACGGTTTTTGGATACAAAAGTGACGTGACGTGGGGCCCGTGGGATTGGTGCTCGCCGACGTCGCGTCATGGCTGCGGTCTACTATTGGCTACACACGAACATGACGTGATGTATCGACCGCATGATAGGCTCTCTGCGCCGGCGCGTGATTGGTGCAGTACTCGTCTCGACTTCGTTGAAAAACATGAATCTGTCAATGTCAGGTTCACGCGTTCGGAAATAGATCGGCGTGAACATAATCTAATAATAATTTAAATTCATCGTGGCCTAACTAAAGGGATTTAATAAGTCTTTATTAACAAAGAAAATAACAATCGAAATCATTTGATTTTTCTATTATGAAACAAATAACAATTAGTACATTCAATTCCGCCGTATGGTGCCGGCATAGAATTTCACCACCCCAACTCTTCCCGTGGGTGTCGTAAGAGGCGACTAAGGGTAACACAGCGGGGGTGGGCAGCAGCGCCTTCTGCAGAACAACTACACCGAACTGCGATCTCCAACCCGCATGCCCCGCGTGGGGATTATGGGCAATAACCCCCAAATAATGATGCCATCTATGGCGCTCATTAGGGGAGGCCTATGTCCAGCAGTGGACTATTATAGGCTGGTGATGATGATGATGATGATGACATTCAATTCTGCTAACTGCCGCCTATCGCAAGTCGCAAATAATGAACAGATAAATTATCTGTTAGATATTATCGATTAAGATACAAAAGACGATCTCATCAATTTCAGTCTTCTTTCGTTTCCCCTGGTTTCTATTTAGAGTTTTCAACTCCTACTTAGATCAGTATTTGCTAACAAATTTCATCATTTAGGAGCCTAATCCGCCTATTAATTTATAAACCTACTAACCAGCTAAATCTTTATCATCCCAAATGTATATTTCACTTTTCGTGTAAAATCAATCTGAGGCGCGATGGGCGAAGGTTCGCCTGCGATGCAGGATTTGCGGGTTCGAATCGCCCCTGGGACAAAACTTTGTACGGTCTTCAGACCGGTTTCTGGTTGTTTTCTACGTATTACAAAAAAAAAGACTGAAAACGTATTAGGTATCAGTCCTTGCATACCTATGATGACGCAAGCTGTACTTAGCTTGGTGTTGTAATGATGCAGTGTGGATTGTCCAGCATTATTTTATCGATCCACGAAATGCTTATATTTCCTATAATCTATCTGTACCTTCTCATAATATCTTCCAGTTCAGAGAGACAAGATTTTTGCTAACGATGATGACGATGATTCCGCTGACGTTGCTAATTTGCTAAACACCTTGCTAACATCTCAGCATGATTCCGCGTTGATCGCAAGGTTGTTCATTACCGAATCTATGTCATCACAGCTCATAAATCATTTTATGTACGCAAGAATAAGATTTCTAAACGTACACTATCAGGTTTTACGGTATGTATTTAAATGCTTTTATAGTTGTTTTTTGATAAAAATACGAGACCAGTTTCCTAATTTATTATTTAGTAAACCTAGGGTATTTTTTGTTTGGGAAGGGTGACTATTTACGGTCTTTATTTTTATTTAGTAAAATATTTCTAAATTTTTTTAGTATTATTTATAAAGTTTCATTCATTGCTATTTTGGGCTAGCCTAACATTAAACAATGAAAATGAAAATTGAATAATAGAACAAAATTAGAACTAGTGTTTACAGCTGGTCTAGCTGCAAACTGTTGCAAACAATCTTAAAGTAGCTCAACTGATCAATATAAATACCAGTTGGAAGTGTCCTCACAACGCTGGCTGCATTGCCTCGCTCTAGATTGACATAGATTTTGCAATAAAATTTGCAACTAAATATTAGCAAAAATCATATAAGATTCATATATCCAAATACTCGTAGAAGCATGTTAACTGGATACAATTTTTTTTGGGATTTGGAGACGTTTATTTAGTGATAATAACCATGATATAGCGTAAAATAAACAATCTCTTCTTATTTGATGTCTTACTCAGAAGCATTCAATCTCTTCTCTTATCATTAATGATAGTGGTATAACGTAGATCTATGTAGAGGTACAGTCGCCTTCAGATGTTTGTACCTAATGAAAACTAAATACTCAAATTTTTTATCCCAAAAATAAAGTAACAACTTACCAGTTTGTTGGAATAAAAAATTCAATCAAAATAAATTCGTCTAACCTAACAGATTTTGTTAGCTCTCGATATCTTTCTATCTTATATAATTATATATTATCGTTATATACTTATTATATTTTTTACTTTTTACTAGTTCTACTTGTAGACCATCTTATATTAACATTTCCACTGCAGGCGTCATTGGTGCCACTTAGGAGGCCCGCTGCTATTATATACCTTCACGCAGCTCCTCACGCATAATATCAAGTAATTCGCCTTTATTATTCCAGTTTGTAGGAGCTATGATAGTGATGTTCGTATTCCAACTGTCAGGCTGCATCGCTGGCTATGCTCTCCGTAACAACGCAGTACCGCTGGTGCAGCAACAATTGCAGCAGACCATGGATCTTTACGGGCAGGACAAGAACTTTGAGATCACTAAGCTATGGGACGAGGTGCAGGAAGATGTGAGTAAATGAGCGATAAAAGAGTTCTTTTAAGAGACTCTTTTAAGAGCGATAAAACCTTTATTAACATAGAAAGATGATGTAGTGATGACTCAGTCAACATCTCGAATGGAACGGACAGGCGATGTACAGTCAGACAATATTCAAAGCAAAACTCTCCTTGTTTTTTGCATCTTCAGCAGTAGGATTAGGTACGCTGCTGATGAGGAAACGATGTTGTAATAACCAGTCAACATCTAGACGGACAGACGATATGCAGCCGGACAATATTCAAAGATGAAATATAATCAACGTTTCGACCAAAACAACATCGATCGTTCCTCAAATGATCGCAGCCGAACGAGATAGAGGTAAGACTTTTGGGGCCCAAAAATACAAAAATCTTTATACCGCAAAAGTTGAAAACTATGTAGCGGAGTCAGCGCCCTCCGAATTAGGTACCTATGTACCTAATTATTGGTATAAGGAGTAACAGCACGCTGGGTCATGAAATTGTCAAATGTGTTGAGGTCAAAAGACGCTGACACAGACAGAGAATAGAACATCACTACGAGGCCATTTCGTGGTCCAAAATAATGCGAATCAGTGCAATGTACATAAATAGATAGGGGCAGGAAAATAAAATATTTCCTTGTGAAATCGTGACTTAAGTCATTGTTGACCATTGTTAAGATGTTATTTTCCTGGTTCTGTTTTAATCCCTGTTTTTATTAGGTATTTAAGATTATTTCAAATAGAGAACCAACGTTATCGTCATAGCTCAAAGAATTAGCAAACGGATGCGTCAGTAGGCCGGTTATATTTCGCGAAGAACCGACAACCGCTGGGATAAATGTGTTCTTGAGTGGAGACCGCGTATCAGCAAACGTACAGGGGTCTATCGGCGCTATGGCGCAGTCCACTCCTGGATATAAGGGCCTATGTCCAGCAGCAGATTAATATGGGCTGATGATGATGATGATGAATTACAAATTGGTTGTGGCTCACTGTTAGATAAAGGGACAAAATGACTACCCCTGGTCCATCTATGCAATTTATTCCTGAGCTAGCTCGACTCACGCTTTGTTAGAGCTTTTTTTGTCTCCAGCGTAGTCTCCGCCTATAGATTCCCATCTTTAACACATGGCTAAAGAAGAATAATAGTTAACCTAAACTGTTTAAATGCTTTTCAGTTTACTTGCTGCGGCGTAGTAAACGCTAGCGATTGGCTGGCGCCGCTGAACACTGTAGATACATTAGGCCTGCCGGTCTCTTGCTGTAACGCCATCGTCGGTAGCGTGTCCACCTTCAACTGCACCACGTCGACGGCGCATGCTACTGGCTGTGCGGAAGCCTTCGGCTCTTGGACGAGGAAGCATGCGGGTTCTATTGGCGTGGCTGGCATCTTCCTGATACTTATGCAGGTTCGTTGACGCACTCTAGGTTTGGAGAGGTTAAAGATACGTGTCCGAATCGACAGCAATAAACATATTAAAATCAAAAAGTGTCAATTGGGACACAGTGTCACAATAAATTTTGTCCGAATCTACAGCAACTCCATTTAGGTACACAAGAGCAGCACAGACATAAATTAAGATAGATATAAGTACATTATGAAAGAAGGTTCAGAATAGCTAATAAAATGCGTCTGATGACGTCATTGGGTTACGTCATCAGACAGTTTATTTAGAAGATAAAAGTTTTCTATTGTAATAATATATAATATATTAAACTAGCGACCCGCTCCGGCTTCGCACGGCAATGCTGAAACAAAAACCTTCATCTTCAATTACTCTATCTATTCAAAAAAAAAGCATCGTAATCCGTTGGGTAGTTAAAAAGATCTAAGCATACATGGGGAGAGGAAACAGACATACAGCGGGGAGCGACTTTGTTTCATACTATGGAGTGATTCATATTTATAACATCCTACCTGTATTATATATAACTCTACCTGATATAGTAGGTACCTGCCAGATAAAGATTGGGTGCCATTAGGTACACAGAAGATAATATTTATGATTCACTCGCCTGTATGAAAGTCCATCACTTTCTATATGAAAAACAGACAGAACTAGAGTACCTATCTGCCGTTGTTTCAATGGAAATGTTGAAAGTATTTTACCCCATGGAAATTATTTTGAGCGAATTTGGATCAGTTGAGCTACTTGTAGTTTGTCTGCAACAGTCTACAGTTAGCTCAATTGTTTGCAAACAATCATCAGATAGCTCAACTGATCCAGACCAGTCGCAAGCGTCCCCAAGACGCTGGCTGTATGCCCGTATGTCAATGCTGATGCGGTGATACTCACCAGCTTTAGGGTCACAGTCTTCTGTATCATCATCATCATCACCATCATCACCAGCCTATAATAGTCCACTGCTGGACATAGGCCTCCCCTAATGAGCGCCATAGATGGCATTATCATTTGGGGGTAATTGCCCTTAATCCCTTAATCCAGTGTTCAGTAACTTTAAAGATTTTAATAAAATATTTCCTTTTTCAGGCTTTAGCTGTAGCAGGAGCGTTGTGGATGGCCAAGGTCATACGAGAGGAGCATGGAGCATACCCCTAGTCTAGATATTTTTAATTTTGGAATTTAAGGCTATGATCTAGGTAGTTAAGAAATCAATTTGCAAAATATTAACACCTACAGGAAGCTTGTAATGATAAAAATGTTCGTTATTTTATTTTGATTTGTTAAAGCATTTATATAGGCAGCTTTATGGTTAATTATGAATGTAGGGGCATTTTGCAGTAGGGCAAATTGTTTTAGATTGAACAGAACAGTTCAAATTGGTCTTATACATCCATGTAAATAAATTATCTATACTAATATTATAAAGAGGAAAGATTTGATTGTTTGTATGTTTGTTTGTTTGAATTGAATAGGCTCCGAAACTACTGGACCAATTTGAAAAATTCTTCCACCATAAGAATCCTAAAATTTCCGTGATGAACATAGGCTATAAAATATTTTCAAAAAAGTTAGAGATCCGTATAAAAACTTCAATAATAAAACCATAGCGATATACATCAACTTCTTTTTTTTTCTTTTTTTGCGCTGCTCGCTTTTGCTGTGACTCAACTTCAACTTCTTTTTTTATGGCACCGCTTTTGCTACGACGACTCCGCCAGTGTCAGTTATGGATTGTCTCAGACATCACAATTCGTTACTGGGGTGCAAGAGGAAACTCAATGTCAAAAAATATAAAAACTTCAAGATTGGAACCATGCGATGTAGGCTCAGAAAAACGATCGATGTAGGCGATATAGCGGTGCAAGAGAAAAGTCAATGCCAAAAAATGAAGTTCTCCCTGTTTTTCTGTAAAGGAGGTAAAGGTACAATTTAAAAAAAAGGTTTTATTGTTTGTTTGTGGTCTGAATTGAATAGGTTCCGAAACTACTAGACCTTTTTGGAAAAAAAAATCATATAGAATATTTTTAAAGTTAGTGATCCCTATGAAAACTTGAATAATAAACTACCTTATCTAACGTGTGTATGTAAGAACTTAAAATTCTTTAAAATACCCGTGCGAAGCCGGGGCGGGCTGCTAGTATTATAATATAATTATATATTTATAATAATATAACGATGGACAATTCACACAGAATCATTTAGTCCTACCTAAAGCAGAGCTTGTGTTATGGGAAGACTGATTTACTTAAATTGAGTATAATCAAAATCTTTATTAACAATGAATTACAATTAATAAACAAATTAGAACTAGTATTTATAATTGAAATAATTAAGGTACCTGCAAACTGTTGCAAACAATCTACAGGTAGCTTAACTGAACCATATCAATACCAGTCAGAAGCGTCCCCAAGACGCGGCTGCATTGCCTCGCTGTATGACAATGATGCGCATGATACCATCTTTTAATTCAATAAATTACATAAATATGAATGAAGTTTAATCTTCCATTGATTGGAGGTAACTGCAGACTGTTGCAAATAATCTACAGGTAGCTCAACTTATCCATATCAATACCAGTGAAAAGCGCCTTCAAGTCGCTGGCGGCATTGTCTCGCTGTAGGACAATGCTGATGCGCTGCGCCAGATACCAGCTTTTAATTCAATAAATTACATAAATATGAGTGGGTGGTTTTATCTTCTATATTCAATTTTGTGCTGTATTTTGTTTAACTGGGATTTGAACACTAATAAGCTTTCTATTTTTATAAAATTAACATTATCCTAATGTTGTTGATGAAAATATATAAGCATTCGTTCACCAAATATTCACAATATTTATTTATTTACAAATGGAATTACAGCTATACCAAAACGTCCAGGAGATATTCACACAATAATAACTAATGCAAGTAAATCAGATCTTAAATCTAGCAATCTACAGGTACATAGCTCAACTGATTTATCAATAGGTAAATAAATAAATAATGCTCGACAGTCCACACTGAATCAATCATTTATTTTCAGGAAAGTATGGTCAATATGGTCTTAATAATAACGAAAACTCCCATAGGTACGTTCTGTCTCATCCATCAAGGCGTTTACATAGTACCTAGGTACACTACAAAATACAATAAGGAAAATGAAGAAATATGTGTGTAAATTGATGCATTATTCTATTCTTGCCTTCATACAGCTATATTATTCACTTTTACTGTCCTTTATCAATAAACTATGTTATGTTAGTCTGGCGTTTTCTTTACAGCCATTCTAAAGCGATAATTCAATATTTACCAAGGCCAGTAAAAAAAAGCAGTTAATTTTCCCAGTAGCTACAAAACTTAGGTAATAAAGCACGTTTTTGGATGTTTTTTTACAGTATAAACAGCTTATTTTGTCATACACTACCGCATACAAGTCTTAAATGACGCATTATGATTATCACTATTTAGCAATGCCGTATAGAGCAGGTGAACCATAATATAGCAAAAGGCTTGTGTTATCTTTACCACACTAGCTGTTATCTATTCTGCGACGCTTAAACTGCTAGGTTATCTGTGGTTTGAAGGTAATAGACTGAGGCAGTAGTTGTCAAGCTTAATTGAACGTGGGCCGTAGGTTTAAACGTGTGTAGCTGTTAGTGCCACGAAGTAGCGGTACCTTATCAGAAAGTCTGCTACGCAAAAGGCGGGATCGTTGTTGTTGATAGTACCTAAGTTGAGGTACAAATGTTATGTTAAAAACTACCCGAAAACAATGCTTTACCGTAGAGGTACTTACTGGCCATGTGCAATGCCACGCGTTGACGTTGTAGGATGTTAGCAGTAGACAGTGTGCTACGATTTAGCGGGACGTAGCCGTAGGTAGACAATTCTATAATGTAGCGGGGTCGGTCGTCGCCTAAGCCTGGGCTACGACGACGACGTAGAGGGGCTGGTCTGATAGTCGTGTACACTGTTTTGACTTTAGTTACAATACCGCAATAATAATATACAGTGCTTGCGCGATCAAGAAGTTTCGTAGATAAAACTGTACTACGATGTGGTTGGGATCGAAGGCTTAGACTGTTTACCGAGAAGCTAATTGTATTGTAGAGCTAACCTAACAGTAACGAAAAGATCATATTTTTTAATTATTTGCGGCCCCGAGTTGACAATCACTGGCGCAATTTTCCTGAAAAACTCAGTCACTGTCCAACTAACGTGCCGAGCGCGCGTGAACAATATCACTATAAAACACCAGTCAGTATAATACAACAGATATCTTTGAGCTCTTCAAGTTCGAATAGTTTCAAAATGGCGAATCAAGAAGTTGGAATGAGGTGCATAAAGTATTTGCTGCTGTGTGTCACGGCGATATTTGTGGTGAGTAACTTTGTATTTTAGCTTTGCTGTTGCGACATTCTATTCTCTTATCTCTGGATGTACATAAACCGGTTTGGTTGGTTCGGGTTGGGAATCAACCTACACGTAATTAAATAAATACACAGGTTGGTAACCGTTAATTATTATTTGGTCTAACAGTGGATGTTACAAAAATTAGACTTCCATCCATCAGTCGGGCGGCCAGCATACGAGCCACCATGGTTTTATAAATACGTCTTAAAAGTATCTAAATTAAAAAGTCGCTTCTAAATTCTTCAATTTAAGCAACCAGTAACTAAAAGGATAATACAAGGACCTTTTTGGCAGTTATAGGTATATAATTACAATATAGGTTTTTAGTTCAAATTACATAGGTACCATAAGATATACATACGTTATGGAGTGAGGGTAATAGTGAGACCAAGATTAGTTAAAAGAGAAGAGAGTTCAAACAAACGTTTCTCGGAACCCATGGCGGCTAGTGAGATCACAGTATACATACCTATGTACACTGTGGTGAGATGGTGTCTATAGCACATTCATTGCTATTATGACGCTTCAGGTTACTACTGTTACTACACTGGTCTGTGGTAGATACATGGTTGATTTCGCTAGTATCAAATGTTTCCAAGATCCTTCTGTATAGCTAGCATCTGCCTTCAGCTTCGCACGCGTTTAAAAAGATACAAGTACAAAGTAGTTCTACGGGATACAATCGAAGTTCCTGACAAATGTCATATCGTTTATGCGTGATAGTAACAGAGTACTTCCGAATTTGTAATTATTATCATGGATATAAATGAATTAGCACTAGCTAAAGTATGAACATACTTTTAATACGGAACAAGAACAAAGACTGGGTATTTTTATTAGTCTTACAGTCCTGTCCAAATTTTATATAGTAATAGTTATCCAAATTTTGCCCACACATTTTTACATGAGCATGCAAGTCAGGTAGACTCTCTATTCCCGCACAGGGGACGGCGAGATATTTTAGAAGAATTTTAACAGACCTGTAGGGCAAGCACGGGCTTTCTTGTCTAAGGTAGAATCTTAGATTATAGAGGAATATAGATCTGGCATAAACATCTATACGAACTTGTTACGAACAGTTAGTTATAGAAGTGTGATGTATTTCGACAGCAGAGTTACTTACATATCGGCATCTCTTTTTGACTAATGAAGATAATCATGAGTAAAAAAGGACAACAGCAGTTTGATCATGACTGAAAATGGCAACATTGTTTTGGTGACGTCACAAAATACCTCACCCCTCACCCCCTGTGGCCGGTCGCCATGTTTAATCGCAGTCAACAACAAGTACATCAGTTGTCATCCGGACTTGTTTTTATTCGAAAATGAAGGAAATTTAGAGTTAATAGGCGATAATTATGCTTTTTTATAGTGTGCAAACTTGAAGAATAATGTATTTTATAAGTGTATGTGCAGAGTGTTTGGCTGTCGCATGAAAATCAACAAAAAACATCAAAATATAACGTTGCATGGGAAAGGTACCGAATTCATTCAAAATTTCTTACATTTTCTATTATTTTCAAACATTTTGCTGTTTGTGGGAAAGTTTATAAAGATCCGCTTGCTTTTCTTTATTCATTCAATGTTTTACTATGAATATTATGTGATTTTAGGAGAAAATTATTCGTCATAGTAAATAGAGTTAGGTTTCGGTATTTTCAAAACATCGATTATCGATAATGAATTATTTCATCGACGCAGTACCAATAACACAAAAATAAAAGTAAATCCTTTACAGCAGCGTCAGCAACTTTGAACCAAGCTAACCAAGATTCAAAGGTGTGGTGCCAGGGACAGAATTTTTGGTTGGGGTGGAGTTTACGGGACGCAGGACTTAGAAAATTTTCGACGAATTTTTTTATGTATATATAACATGTATTTTTTTTTTGGCTACGTAAATAGGGTCACTATGGGTGCAACTTTGGTTCACGTGATCCACCCCAAAGTTCAATGACCTCGGCGCTAGAGGTCAAAGTATGTCGTTCAGTTTCAAGGCGAAAGACTTAGAAAAATTTCGAAAGATGTTTTTAGGCATATTATAACAAATGTTTTTTCTTGTGGCATCGTTAAGAGGGTCACTAGGGGTGCAACTTTGGTTCAGCGGTTTGACCCCAAAGTTCAATGACCTCGGTGCTAGAGGTCAAAGTGTGTCGTTAAATATGGATGCAGAAACAATATAAAAACTTTACAGAGCATTCCGGGAAGAGTTGATTAGATTCAATTTGAGTGGCGGATCCGACACAGAGTTCCCCGACTCCACGTGGTCTTGTGCGTGGAGCCCCTAGAGTGTAGGTATATAATAAGCCGGAGGCGCGAAGGGAGTGCAGCCTCCGCCAGCCGTAACAAGGGACAGGCACAGTGTGCCTGTCCCTTGTTACGCAATGGCGGAGAGGCTGCACTGCACTTCCCGCAGCGCAGGAGCTATCGCGATCGCGATGCAATAAAAAAAACATGAAGAAATACCCCGACACATAGAATTCCAAAAATACAAAAAGGTCTAACTTTGTATTTGAAACTGATTTATTTAACTTACCTGTATACTCCAGCTTAAACTAACGTTTTTACAATAAAGGTCAGTGACCTTGTGTTCGAAAATGATTGATTTAACTTTCCGGCGTCGACTCCAGCAAAAACCAACGTTTTTACAAAAAAGGTCAGTTTTTGATGGAATGGGCTTGATAGGTCAGTGATTGTCTAAGACTCTTCCACACACGCCATCAAGGTACAAGCTGCAGAAACTGGCAGTCCACACGAAACTTACCTTGGGCCGAGCGCGGCAACCTAAATAATTGTCTTATATGAACATATTAGTATTAGTACTGAATATAGAGGATATTCATTGAATTGAGTGCCAGCCAAAGCTTGGGGAAGTTGTAGTGTTAATATTAACTGAATTGAGCTGTACTGTACGTAGTAAATAGCGTTTTTTATTGAACTTGATGAAATCTATTGTAGTATCCCGTTTTTAGACGATAGGACGGAGGGTAATATAATGCTAATGACCCGTTACGGCCGTTACGGATCACCAAGGTATAGAAACTTAAATAAAACTGAACAGAGCTTAAAGATAGGTACTTATTCTTCTACTTACTAATATTCGAAAATTTAGAATTCAACTCCGTGCAACTCAATTACTTACTTATCGATATTCAATGTTAAAATACGCGCAACTCTACAGCAGGCCGCCATCTTTGTGCCAGACTAACTTTAGGTATGCACGTAGGTATTTCAGGTCTATATATTCGTTCGTCTGAGGGTAGAATAGACAAAAATTACGTCACTTTGTCATCGAATGCATAAATTATTTGAAATTAATTTCTTCAACTTCAATAATGTACGCAATGTATGGCGATGCGATGTCATTATTGTCTATTCTACCCTAGAGAACAATCCCCGTGCTTGGCCTACTGGAACAAATATTTGCAGACGATACAAATTAACATTGTTTTGTTTGTAGTGCATTAAGTACGACGTATTTTTATCAATGTTCCACGAACAAATTCCTTGATAAAATGAAGGTTAATTAATTAACACAGACTCGATGTTCAATTTGTTTCACACGCATTTTTTTCAAACGGTACTTTTACTCTAGAATAACTTTCTGCGAAAAGTTTGGATGACAAATTTTTTAAACGCTTATCAGAGTTCTAAATTCCAAGATAAAGGAGATTTTGTTTCATTGGTTTGATTTATCATGGGCTGGCCAATCAAAAGGCCCTTTTCAATGAGTCACTGATAATAACTTTTTATTATACTTCTTTGCGCCATATTTTTCAGAAAATGGTTTTAATGTAATGGTTTAAAGAGACATTGTATGTATTTTCAAGTTGTTGGTAATCTTATAGGTATTAATAATACCGAATACGTAATTAGGTAGTTATGACAATGCAAAATGATCCTTAAAAATAGTTACATTATTGGTTAGGTATAGCAAATATTTGTACAAAATGTAAATAACAAGTGGCAATGCAGCCAGCGTCCAGGGAACTTCCGACTGGTATTGATATGGATCAGTTGAGCTACCTGTAATTTGTTTGCAACAGTCTGCAGTCAACTCAATTGTTTCAATGTAAATACTAGTTCTAATTTGGTTTTTAATTGTTATTTTCTTTTCTACTTTTAGAAAGGTTTTCGTTACCCATTGTTACAAAAACTTGCATTCTAAGCAAGGGTACTAGTATTATGTTATCCGTGGCAAGGGCAAAAATAGGGCCTTTACGTTAAACTTTAGATTTAGACTAGAATCTACGAGCAGGAACTTAAAATTATTTATTTCTAGGTTAAGAATCGTGTCAGGAATTATAATACATACAGAGACATAACACTATAACTAATATACTTAGGTAATGATGTACGTATCAAACAAACTACAACAATGCCGTTATAAAACGTAACCCAAAAGACATAAAACTCATTTTCAAATGAAGTGTAAACGTTCAGGTTTCAAGGTGAAGACGTACTTTTTCAAGAGTGAATGCTATTGATTTTCATAGCGTGCGCACTAGTACCTACCTATGTTTCTATGGTATATAACTTGTTTCGAGGTCGTTTGTGGTCTAATAATCACTGCGTACTTGAACTCTGTATGTATGAACGGAGTGCTTAAACCTAGTACTTCAACCTTTAATAATTAATGGTTTAGCATGGGCTAGCCATAGAGCAACACGGGAAACCGGATGTGGATAGCCAATCAAAGGCCCCTTTAAATTGATAATAGTTTTATATTTTACTCCTGTTCGCCATATTTTTTTGAAACAAGTTACTTTAAAGATTGTATTCTCTAGAGAAAACATCAAAGGCGTTACTTTGTAAGGTTTAAGCTATGAAAACTGCTGTAGTTTAACGAAATCATTATGAATGTATGTTCTATAGTTGGTGTAGGTCACACCTATAGATACATGTTATTCGAAGAAAATATATATAATTAGCTAATAAAATAATAACAATTAGTATAAACCTACAGTTATATCCTAACAATTTCTTAAAAAACTAAGCCGTCACCAGACAAAAAAGCAAAGGCAAAGTGGTCGTTGACCGAAATAAAAGGCAACATTATAAGGCGATATAAATGTTTTCATTTTTTTAAATCGAAAACTTATGCTACCTAGTCATTACTCAAAAAACATATTGTCAGAAGGTATATTGCTGAAAGCTATTATTATTCCATTTTCTGCTTATTTATAGTAAGTAGCCTTTTTGCTAGGAGGCTGAGGTTTTGAATGTCCAAGACGTACATAGGTCAAGGTAGGTCCAAGTTTTTGACATTATATTATAGATCCCGAACTGAACTTTATAAGTGGGCCTCAACCAAGTAGGTAGTAAGTCTCTAATCCCGATCTAATCCGCAACAATTAGGTATTTTCAATGCGACCTTTTAAGAAAAAGTAGTTTTCACTAACTAATATAATATGGCACTGTATGAAACTCAAATGTGAAAAATGTTCCATAGAAAAAACAAAGTTATTTCTTTATTTATTTTGTGATACTTGACATTTGACTTTTGTGCCATCTTTCAAAATAAAAGCGTGATTTTTTTTTAAAGATTGAAAAACAAAGATTCAAGAGCATTCGGTTAGAAAACCCTCAGTAGGAACGTAGGAAGTAGGCCTTGGTGAACTAAGTCGGCAAAACCAATACTTATACTTTACAATGTGATGATGATGATTAGAGTAATAGAAGTGCTACGAAACATGACATCGAGATTGAAAATACTTTTTAGCAAAGATGTGCAATTCAAGTTAAAGCTTAATATCATATCTTCATACAGTAAAATACATTTTATTAGACACCAAAGAAGAAAATATACAAAAACAGGAAAATAAAGTAGAGCCAAATGTTATTTTATTTACATACGATTAGGTACATTACATACCTACTGTACCACAGAAATCTGAATAATTAAAAAAAAGGCATTATAAAATTTCTGTGGTTACGAGTAGCTACTATTATTGAATGTTATCAACTAAATTACAGTGGTATGGGCTCTATCAGTCTATGGCTTCACTCGCCGACAGGTTATTGATTGGTTGGCTTATTACGTGTTTAATACCTAAGTAGGTACTCTTAGTTATGATCAAGCTTGTTTATATTGATCTTTATTTATTAAGCAATATCTGTCAAGTGTAAACAGTAAACGGCGCGCCGAGGGTTCCAACAATACGAGTATAAACAAATCTAAAAATCTTTACTACTGTGCACTCTGCCCTATGGTGACCGCTTTGATTTTTAGGGAATAGATATTATTATGTTTATAGGTATACTAACTGTGTTATTTTATTCTGTTAAAATTACAGTAGGTAGGTACTGTAATTAACTTTATTTATTACTACGAACAAAAAAACAGTTAGTACAGATTTTGATGGCAATATTTTTTATTGTTTTCAGTTCAGTCAAATTTATACAAGTACTGGTACATATTATATTGTACTGGTTAGAGACTTCGATTATTTGAAAAATACATTTCACATATTAAAAAAATATAATGTTTTAAAAATATTAAAAAAAATTGAAATTTTTAACACTGTTTGAAATGTACAAAAACCGATTAGACCTTTGAGTTGATAGAATGTGGTGAGGATTTGCACCACCTGAAAATTTTAGTGTAGGTCAAAAGGCAGTGGGAAAAATTAATTTATGAGTAGCTTTGGCTAGATGATTTTGTGTGCTGTATAATGCTGTGAGTCAAGCATTAATCTATCTATGCCTTCTTCCAGCTCACATCAGCTCTGATAATCTCCGTGGGTACGACTATCTACGCCATCTACCACGATGTGTCGTTCTTTCTGGAGGATTACTTCTTCTCCCCGGCCACCTTCATCATCGTCATCGGAGTCATCATGCTGTTCGTCTCTCTCTTCGGATGTATCGGTGCTTTGAAGGAGAGCACCTGCTTGGTCAATATTGTAAGTACCTTGAATAACTATGAAAAATTAAAAAATATTTTGTTTACAAATCAATGTTATACAGTACTCGCGCCCCACTCCGGCTTTTCACAGATGCATGCTATACGGATAAAGATTTCTCTTAAATCACACTATTTATTAAAAAAATCGTATCAAAATTAGTTTCGTAGTTTTAGAGATCTATATAGTATACATAGGGAGGGACAGAGTCAAAAAGAACTAACCAAAGGAATGGTTGCTTATTGCTCGGTATTTTTCCCACCTCCACTGCCATCACCAATTCACATGTCAATTGTGCTGATTATGGAAAAACCTTAATCTCTCACTAAATAATAATATCAACAATTTAATTAATCTATCCTCTGCTTTTAAAATGTGTTTCGTAACAGTTTGCAGTAATCCTGAGCATCGTGTTCATTCTGGAGATAGCGGCCGCCATCGCAGCGTTCAGCCTCCGCTCGCAGGTGACCGAGATGCTGGATGACAGGCTCCGTATGACGCTGCCCTTCTACTACGAGGATGCCGAGGTGGAAGATGCCTTTGACTTCATTCAGAGCAGGGTAAGCTGGGAGTTATGACGTATAAGACCAAATATAGGCAGCATGCATTTATGTATAGAGCTGCTTGCTCATTCAATTCATTAGCTAATTGAAACTGTGATGTATTCAATATCAGTACAAGAAGGCGTAGGCGCTTTCTTAGTTACCAATTTTTTACATGTAAACTATATTCGTTACCTGTTTAAATTATTTTTATTTTTTAATTAATTTCTTTAACATTAATTAATTCATTATGTTCATAGAGTCGTCAACCTACTTAGCTTCATAGTATTTTTTTTAATCTTTAAGCATCCTATATGCGGAAACTTTTAATTGGACTCATTTTGTAGCTTTAAGTTTCTCTGAAATTTTGTAAATAAATAAATTAATAAATAATAAATTATTTGTCTCAAAATATGGCGATGTTGCTTATAAGATTGACTAGTTGGGTTTAATAGACATCAGTCCTTTAAAAACTCTGTCTCAAACAAATTTTTGTAAAATATGTGCTTAATATGTGTAACCTTTTTGATCATGCCAATCCAAATGAGGAAGGAAGTTTAGTGATGGTGTAGAAACCTATGTTTACTCTACTAAGGTGTAGATTTCCTCATATTTATTTTAGTTTATGCATCTATAAACTTCTTTGAATAGCCTGGCATGTTCAAACGGTTGAGTTGTGTTGGTTGGTTGGGTATTAATATGTCATTATTGAAAATATTTATGTACCACCAATAATTAAATCGTGGTTAAAATATTCATGTAGGTACTCCAGATTCAGATTCAGATTCAATAACTTTATTTCTTTAGGCTTACAAAATAAGCACTTAGACAAGTCAAATTTGAAACAGATAATTATTAAAATAAGAAATAATTTGTTATTGATTTCTCTTCACTTCACTTCTTATTTTTCACTTCAATTTTTTGTCCACTTGTGGAAGAAGTGAAAAAGAAACCACTGTACATTCATATAAAACTTATGTGTCTAATACAATTTTTGTTTTGCCTATCTAAATCTAAGTTTAAACTGATTTAGATACATGTCAATAATTATTTTAAATTGGTACCAAAAGCTAAGTACAACATTCAGTTTCTTACATGCTATTGTTGGTGTGGAATGGAGCGACATCTGGCCAAGCATTTACATCATTAATATAATCATCTATCGAGTAAAAGGCTTTCTTGATAGTGCTGGATGGAATGAATGAAATATGAATTAATTTGTATGATTCCAGTTGAACTGCTGCGGTGTGAACACATACACCGACTGGACGGATGTGGTCCCCCCCGCGGGCACTCCCGGCATCTCTATCAATAACATCACTGTGCCCAACTCTTGCTGCGCTGAAGCAAAGTTAGTTAAAACCTTTTTAGTTTAAAATGTTATGCAACCTCCATGGTTAGCTTTAGCGATGTGACCTCCTAGTGGCCCGGCTGTTCTATGGCTACTTCAAACTGTCGTCTTAACTTTCTTAGGACGAGGGTATATTTTTTGGTTTTCTGGCACATGACTCTAAGCCACAAGATTCGAAAACCCGGCCGCAAATTATGTAAATGGAATCGACGAATAGCTATCAAAAAACCCATTTTTTTGTCATTTACGTCATGCCTCTGTTTATCAAATGTAATAATTTGCCCAACAGGAGAACCATAGTCGGAGATTTGGAGGTGGATGAATGTACGAAGCTCTACGCCAATGGATGCCTCCCGAGGGTATACTACCTGGTGTACCAGAGCGCCGGTCTATTGGGAGCTGGAGCTATGACCATTGCGTTCATTCAGGTAAAGCCGGGCATTGAAAAGTTGAAACAAAGAGGTTGTATGTTTCCCTTAGAAACGTCAGAAGAAACTTTTTGCTAAAGCAAAGTGATTTTGTGTATCGAACTTTTATAACAGGCTGGTTTTCATCAAAAATCATCGAGACTAAAATATTTTCAAGGATAAAACTATTTTTAAAGTCCATATAGGTATATAAATATGTAACAATACGATAATTTTTCAGTGTAATTCCTCTTTAGACTATGTTCCATTCCATTTTCAAAGTACAATATTTTCTTCTTTTTTACAGATAATCGGCATCGTATTTTCATTCTCGCTGGCCAGCTCTATCCGCAGAGCCAAGTCCGAGCGCGAACGTCGTCGCTGGGAGATCCAAGAGCGAGTCATCAACGCCTACACTTCTCTAAACCCTGATCAAGAGAAGGCTAAACCTGTCGTTTACGTTCCGTTCCAAGGGCAGACTATTGCTTAGGATCGGAATTTGAACAAAACTTTTTAAAAAGACGTCCATTTTGTTTTTAATTTCAGAAAGGAGGTTTGTTGTAGTTTCATAAGGTACTTGTTGATTTTATAATCAAAGAAATTATGTAGAGAAGGTTGAAAAAAAAAAATGGTAAAAAGTATCATTTAGTAAGTAAGTTACGACGAACATCTAGATTTTTATTACAAATATAGAGTTACCAACAAGTAATAAAAAGCCAAAGCTTAATTATTTTATTTTTATTTCTAACAATAATAAGTATTATGAGAAAGTCACTATAATTTAATTCGTCTATCTATAGATCACCAAATATTTTTATAGTAAGCACATTCCTAACTTAGTCAAGGCTGGAGAGACATTTGTGTAAAGTGCCTATTTTGACAAATCCAGCAAAGTATTGTGAAATAAAGTATTTTCTTATTATTTATCGAGTGTTTTAATTTTCATTCACTAAAACCACTCATTTTCCTACATTTTGAATGCTATCCTCATAGAAATATATTGGCTGGGGAAACCTCCATTTTTAACATCGAGAGCTCTATATCCGCGCCGCAAATATTTTCAACACAAATCTAACATCAGTCGGTGTAATATTTTAGCTCGTATATTCTATTATCAGCTGAGTAAGACTCGACGCTGACTGATAACGTTATCACTGATAACAGATAAGTTTGTATAATGACGGCACAGTTAAACATGGATTTACCTAAAGTATTCTTTGTTCTATAAAATGGAGCTTGTGAGATAGCATGAGCGTTACTAATTATATGCAGAAAGTATGTGCATATTGCTACATCTTTGCTTGAAGTAAATTATACTAACGTATACATATTATTTCCAACATGAATGTATACTGTCTTACAGCTTCGCTCACCTCGAATCTAGATAAAACATACCCAATAATACTCAGGGATAATTTAGCTTATCGTTATCATTAATAAAAGAATTATCAAAATCACACTCGTAGTTTCATCACCTATTTACAAATTTACTACAACAAATACCTATTTAAAGTAAGCACTGTCTTTGAAAACTGAATTCGTAGCAAAGAGGTCGTAGGTTCGTAGATCCTCTACGCCGTAGCTCATCTACGCCGTAGACGGACCTACGATCTCTAAGGACTGAAAACCAGTAACCCTATTCCTGAATTAATTATGAATAAAGAATTTATTTACTTCCACACACCATATATGTTATACAAAAATATGGGACAGACACCATAGGGCCAATTAACAAATAAAATTACAATATATTTACATAGTAATTTGATTTATTACGTTGCCTATATTCTAAGTAACGTAATAAATCAAATAACTACAACTACTGAAACTAGTAGGTATGTATTAACACTTATCTTTGAAATATAAAAATAAATAAATAAATAATCCTAGACAATCCACACAGCATCATCTAGCCCCAAGTTTAGCAGAACTTGTGCTAAGGATACTAAATGACTAATAAACTAAATGCAATATATCATATAAATAAATAATATACAATATAAATACCTCATTTAAAATTCGCACGATACAGATCGTTTGTTTTATCAAGAATGGAACACAATTGGTACTGGATGTGCCAAAAGTGGATTAGTTCCTAAGTCAATAAAAACAATAGGTCAATAAAAACACGGACATGGTGAAATAAAAATTCCTTGTTGACTACGGAACCCTAAAAAGTGGAAGTGACAAAACTAAAGAAACTAGTTCGTGAGTTGCCAGAACTTACCGTTTTATAAAAAATACCTACTCCTACCTCTATATCCATACTTTCTAAACTTCTATACTAATATTATAAAGAGGAAAGATTTGACTGTCTGGTTGTTTTAACTGAATGGCCTCCGAAAGTACTGGACCTATTTGAAAAATTCTAATGAGAATCGAACAAGTACGGTATTCCGGGAACGGACAAAGGCTAATTAAAGCATGCAAAACCGCGAGCAAGAGCTACTAATTCATACACATTCACATAAATATTAAAAATCATAAATTTTACACAAATTTATTGCATATAAAAGAATTAAATTGCGTAATCCTGTCCTATCCCGCGGGAATATGACACCGGGACAAACAGTACCCTATATCTTTTCTCCCGGTCTAGACAACGTCTGTGCCAAATTCATCGAAATCGGTTCAGTAGTTTAGGCGTGAAAGACTGACAGACAGTCAGACAGAGTTACTTTCGCATTTATAATATTAGTAAGGATCATAGAGTAGTGATAAAGGTGTTATTATATGGGAAGAGTAAAAGTAATATACCAGTCCTTTCCCTTATCAGTGTCTGAATGAACTACTTACTCTCAGTTTTACAGACTAAAATAATGGAATAGATTTCGATCTTCATTTTGTACAAAAAGTAAAATACATCAAAAATTACATTTATTTTAAATTTTTTGTACATACATAGGTAAAGGAACTTTAGTTTAGCTACCTACGGCAAAAACTACTATACGTAAGTGAACTAATTAGGGACAAACTATTCCGACAAAATAAACAAAATGCTTGTGAAACTGAAAACTAATAACACAAATCGTTTTTCTCTGAATCACAAAAAAAACCTGTCCTTCTTCAAAGCACCTTTAGGCTAGTTGGTAACGTATCTAGTAACACATGATTTCTTGCACTGCTGTTGGATTGTATGTTAACTATAATAAATAAATAAATAATAAATAATGCTAGACAATCCACACAGCATCATCCAGCCCCAAGCTAAGCAGAGCTTGTGTTATGGGTACTAGATGACTGATATACATAATACAATATTATGATATAGATAGATATTTTTTATAATATTTTTTATTTTTTTTACATAGAAAACGACCAGAACCTCTGAACAAATATCTGCAGATCGTACAAATATTTGTCCCGAGGCGGGAATCGAACCCGCAACCTCCTGCGTCGCAGGCGGACCTTCGCCCACCGCGCCACAGTGGTCGTCACAATAATAAATAACAAGATCAGTTAAGTGCGCGTACAACTTCGCCGAGGGTTTCGATGTTTTGTCGTTCATGTATACATATTATAATATTATACCAGTGATGCATTTTCAAAATGTTTACAAAATTATGAAATCTACCGAAATTTAAAATCCGTTTTAAGATGTACAAACCCTTCATTTGATACCAAGATGCCTTTTAAAATTTCCATACCAAAATATGATTTTTTTTTATAATATTTTATTATATTATTTAAACTTTCAAGCTATATTATCCATAGCAGCAGTTGTTAGATACTAAAGATTGAAAAATGAACAGAAACAGCGATACCATAAAATAGGGTTTCGAAACCCTAAAAATAAGTAAAATATGTAAAAACCCAGAGCTTAGACAAACCTAACATATTTCTATATGGCATAGTCAACCACATATACATTTGTATATTGCGACAAGTTATGTAACGTACCTACATAAATTAAAATGAATAAATTATCTATCTATCTCCCTCTCTTTGATTGATTGAACAGCCTTTGACATGTTCATGCACAGTCATGGGCAAAGTGATTACAACATCCTAAATGATTTAGGTATGTACCTAAAAAATGTCGTATCCATATGATTTCGAGCTCGCAAGATCACCTTGGCAGAACATTTACATACTAAACAGCCGTGAGGTAGAAGGCTCAAGCAGGTAGTATAGCTTACATGCGTTGGTTGTAAACACGTGAATTTATACTATTTTTGTGTGATATATTGTTAGCAGTGCGATTTCAAAGAGTTGTTTGATATAACTCAAGATTTGTTTGTGCTTGCTTGTGTTTGCTTGTGATTTCAAACAATAATTTCAATCTCCTTCCGTACTTATTTATAGTTTCATGGAGTATTCGTATTAAAAACAATTGTAGATTTGTTATATTTGACTGTCGTTCAACATAAAAGACGATGATTTTATAGCTAAGTAGGTACCGTAGTACCTACCTCAAAATAATTTGCGATAAATTGAACAAGTCATATTAACTGGGAAACTTTTCATAAAAAATCAATTCGGTGTATCAAATACGCATCGGAATGATGCGAATAGATTTTTATTTGACAACGTTATTGTTAGATTGGGCTAAATATTAAAACCTAACACGCCACATAGTATGTTTGTAAATAATTAATACAGTTTATTTAAGTTCATTTACGAGTTGTTGATATCTTGTTTCCATGGTTACCTGTGATCGATTCTAAAGGGCAATAGTTCAAGTGGTTACTGAAAAAACGCCGCATTTGTACAATGTTTGTACCTTGGGGACTCTCGCCGTTCATGTACAATATTTATCCGAAGCCGCTGCCTCCGGTAAGTGCATATTCTTTTTATGGCTATAATTTACATATACATTAGTCTATTCATGTTTCACATAGGTACTTTTGTCAGTAGAAATGAGGATAGGCAAAGAGAGGTTCGTTTACCTTCTGTTTTTCTAGTGATTTCGAAAGTACTATTAAGATTATCTTAATAGTACTTTACATAAAGAGTCTGTACTAAATCTAAGTAAAACAAACAAATTGCGCAATTCCACAGAATAGACTTATATGGCACTCACTAATCGAAATCACTAGAAAAACAGAAGGTAAACGAACCTCTTTTTGCCTATCCTCATTTCTTCTGACAAAAGTACCTATGTGAATCTTCATCTAAAGTCCTTGTCTAGAGCTCGTTACAAATAATGTAAACTCATTATTTGTAATGAAGTCAAAAATAAACATAACACAGATTGGCAACGAACAATGTTATGGTTATTAAGTAGGTATTTACAAGCTCAGGTTATTGAATATTCCTAACCATAATGACCACCTGAATAAATAAAAACTGCAATAGCTAATGAATTAATGCTCCATACTTAAAGTACATCATTCAAGTTCAAGTCTCTGGTAAAACAGACGTAGGTTGTTTTTTTTATAAATCAAGGAGGTATTTAGTTACATTTTTTTTTAAATATAACCTCAAATTAATGTATAAATCTTTATGGTTGAAGATGCTGGTTCTATATGTTCGTACTCTACCTACTTTGACTATTTGAAGAAAGACAGCATAAGTTATTCCATTTTCAAAATATTATTTTAAACCTTTTTTGATATTAACTTGATCCAGTTACTCGCCTGAAATACTGGATCAGCAAACCCCAGCCTTAAATATTTATCTGTACGTTATCCAAGCCTTATCTCTCAGATATCCTTTAGCTTTCGCGCATTCATGTTGTTCTATCATTAAATCCAGTGTTGTTGTTTTAGAAATCAAAAATGGCGGAAATGGCGCCTAGCAGCCAGAAAATGAAGATTAACAAAACGGAGTCCGAGTACAATATGAAATCTGTAAGGTTTCTGCTGTTGACTATCACGGCTATGTTTATGGTAAGTTCAATTGTATTTTATTTTATATAGGGTGAACACAAAGTTTTATCCTCAGCGTATTTATAACGGTCCACAGCTGGTCGCAGGCTTCCCCTAGACAAACGCCTTGTTGGCTTTAATCATTATGAAGTAAGGGGGTCCAAAATCCCCACAATGGGCATGTGGGTTAGGGATCGCAGTTCGGGTTGGTACGGACTTATTCCCCTCTGACGACACTTGCAAGATTTGAGGTGTTGTTAATTCTATCCCGACACCATAAAGCCATTAATTTGTTTATTTTAATATACATATTTCACTGAAATGAGTACAAAGCCACGGTCAGAAACTAATTGAAGTTTTATACACTATTGCATAGATTAAGAAGTGTTAATGACTCCAAGACCCTTGCGAGATGCGATTAGCTTGGGGAACAAAGGAAAAGAAAGAAATTGAGATACGACAGATTAAATCTAAATATATGTATATAACTCAAAGGTGACATAGTGATCTATGAACGCACGCGAAAGTTTGTATGAAACGTTGTCAATTTTAAACCGATCGGGTTGAGACTTTGCATGCATAAAGCTATTATGACGTAGGCATCCCCTAACGCGAGCGAAGACGCGAGCAAAAGCTAGTATGACTACAAACACGTCAGATTAACGCCGAACCACGATCAGATAAAATGCACGAACGGGGCAAAGTCAACACGAAAGAGTACACCTTTAAGGTCAATTGGTGTCATTTTGCTGTAAAACAAACCATCAACAAGAATAATAAAATGGCTGATAGCATTAAGAGTACACTCTACATAAAGATATGATTGAATCCACTTGAACCTACTTTACGTCAGCTTGATTTATATATAACACTTAAGGCGAGGATTCCCGAATTTCGGAATTTTTAAATGGCCGTAGGTACCTCAATAATTATAAGGCCTATAGTTTTGAAATTCATACATATTATAGTTCAGGATATTTTCTAGTGCATCACTAGACAAAAACACGATTGGTGATATTACACCCGATAGAAAAAAATAGGTTAGGTACGTCTAAATGAAGCTTTGAATGTGAATAGAAAAATGAATAAAATGACACAAAATGTATACCAAAACATTGCAAATGTTATTACGCAGTGCATCACTAGAAAATGTTTTAATATGCCATACAAATATTTTTCAAAACATGTAAATATGTACAAAATCGTGGTCGGCTGCCTGCGCGCCGTCTCGCTCACACTCGCCGAGGCACCATAGAGAGAGCTCATGTCGTGAATCCTCGCCATAAGCCCACATGTTTTGGCGCTATGCAGTGTTTTATTTAATTTTGACAATCGGAGCTTGTTCATTATGAACTTTCTTTTCAACTCATTTTCAACACTAGCTCTCTAAAAATATTTATTTCAGACGAAACTTAAAATTCACGCAAATTACTTTTCTGTTGTGTAAAAGGGCCTTAGAGCAAAATAATTGTCATATACTTAAGATCTGTTACTTTACATTTCCATCTATTTTAATATGATATGACTCTAGTGGATCTAGGATTTGTGCTCTTTCTAAAATACATTATTTTACCTTTAGAGTTTATAATTGTTATCAACGCGGCAAAATAATAACTTGTAAAATTGGTCCTTTACACTTTTGAAAGGTCTAATTTCTGAGGTAAAACATACGTCTTTGTGTTTAAAACAGTCGTGAGGGGCAGAACATTAAAAAAAAAACAATTTACATTTGTTACTCCAATATAAACCATGATACCTACGGATTGTCCGTAAGCTTCAGTCTCTATGGTATTTATACTAAACATACCATACAAATAATAAAAAACACGCAATTACAAAAACTAAAAACAAAAAAAATACCACAATTAAGAGTTACGCAGTCTTTAGAACGCATTCCTGCGTGTTTGCCCTCCGAGATATTATTACTTGACCTGCTAGAGGTGACCTTAAGATCAAACGAGCCTTCCGAGAATGAGCCTAACTTTTTGTTTCGACATAAAGGTGGTCGTGGTCACGCCACGTGTGAGAAATCGGGTTCTTACTATTTTCTAGGTTTAACAAGTAATTAAGACAGGCAGCAGATTCTTAGTTCTGCGTACATTAGAAAGATAACAAGTTTTTTTTACCGCCAAGGTGGCAAACGAGTATGCGGTTCGCCTGATAGGAAGCGGTTACCGCAACCCGCATAGGTTGCGGTAACCCGCATAGGTTGCGGTAACCGCCTCCTATCAGGTACCTACCGGACGATTGCAACTTCAGGGTCATTACACGTGTCTTAGAAGACCCCTTTGGAGAAAACTCAAGTTTATCCGCACATTAGAAAATAAGAGTAAGGACGAAGAATATTTTTTTTTGAGGAAACCCAAGTTTTTCCGCACATTAGAAAATAAGAGTTAAGACGAAGAATAAAAAAAAGACTTTTCCTTCCAGGTGATAGCAGCTCTAATGGTGGTGCTCGGCATCACCGTCTACAGCCACTACCACAACTTTACTTTCTTCTTCAACAGCGCAAAGACAGGCCATTTCATCACGCCGTCGGTCCTCTGCGTTTTCCTCGGGCTCGGGCTGCTTGTGGTCTCTTTGTTCGGGTTCTTTGGCAGCTTGAAGAGGAGCACTTGTATGGTTAACACGGTATGTCAACACATTCAAGTTAGATCGAAAAACTTACTTTTAAAAAAATCTTCCGCTGGATAGTGGTTTAATCTCAGATTCAGATCCAATCTCCATTGAAATATATCACGTCGTTATAACTGTGTTCCTGAGGTATTTATGATTAGAATCTAATCATATCTGATATGATATACCTCTAGATAACAAATCCAACCGATACTCAATCTAATTAACTATTGGATTCTCGCGCACTCTCTGGTATTTAGCAGTGCCAAGTTCTACAAATTTGATATTTTGTTTGTTATTTATTTATTATATGGGAGATTAGTCACACAGTGACTATGTCACGTAGGAGATCAATTCTTTGTATATTTACATGGCAAAACACAAAATCAACAAGAAGAAATTAATGCAAAACAACATTTGCCGCAAGACAGTGCAATAATGAACGTCACTGTGCGGCTTCAAACTTAACATCCTACATAGACAAAGAGAAGGATTATCAATACTAACTAACCTACACAACCTGCAAATGAAGCTTGGCTAGCATTTTGGCTTCCTCGGAGTACGGGGAAGACAAAATGCTGTTACAAGTACCTACACTAAAACCGTACAAACATCTAAGTCTTGTTGTGCCTCATTATTACGGACACACTCCGTAAGAACATGGTGTAGGTACATCTTCTATCATGTTACAGTCTGGGCAATTTGGAGAATCAGATATTCTCATTAGAAACTTGAACTTATTCGACGGAATGTGTGCGGAGCGTAGCCTCATTATTGTGACAATATCTCTCTTGTTCATTACATCTTCATCAAACCACGGGCAAATTTGATATTGATATTTAAATTATCATTTAACTCATAAGAACTCATTTTGGAAAGTAAACAGCCTGTTAGGAATGGACGCTACCTAGGCTATTTTGGTAGAATCCGGTCAAAGTGCTAACTATTGCACGTAACAATCTTTAGCAGATTTTGATTTACATAAGATTTAATACACAGAAATAATTTAATATAAAGAAATTGCAGTTGTACATTCCCACGTAACATGCATTATCATATCACAAGCATTTAAATACTGAGGCTAAAAGGAGGTAATTGTGGACCTGGAAAAAAAAAATTCAAGAGGGCTTAAGGGAACACGATTAGAAGGAAAACATTTCTCTTATTTTGAAACTCTTATCTGAACACATCATCTCAGTCATCCCGTGACCAAGGCGGTGTGTAAAACTGTTGAAACGTCGGGAAAAATAGGTAAATAAACGCGATAAACACCAGATAAAATAGTGCTAATAATAAAATATAATTAAACATTCTTAAACTTTTCATTTTAATTTTGAAATATTCGAAATTCCAAAAATCGTAGAACATAAGCGAAATGGTTTAGCCCTTTCGGGTTATATAGTAGGCAATTTACACATATTAAGTGGAACCTGTATACTTTACTGATTAATCGATTGTTTTGTCATTTCCAGTACGCCGTACTCCTGTCCCTGATCCTCATCGTGAAAATGGTCGTGGTGATCCTGACGCTCTCCCTCAAAGAGGATACCATCAGGAACTACATCTACATACCCATGTCGCAGTACACCCAAGACCCCGAGGTCCAGGTTGAGATCGACACATTGCAGACCAAGGTAACATAAAACTTTTTAAACTTTCACGATTTGTTGACATATTAAAGAAGTCGCCCCGTGACCACGATCGCTGCAACGCGATGGAAACGTAGGGGAAAATAAAAACAAAAGGTACAAGGTAACATAGTTTATTAAAGTACCCTTTCGAGACTTTTGCGTTCTGCAATTAAGGGACTTGATAATGACTGAAAAGTTTTTGTATTTTCCAAATAATAGGTAAGATATTGTAGTTTTTAACAGGAAAAAAATATACCTATATATATATGTAATATATATGTACCTATGTAATTTTTCTCCGGACCTGTGATCAAACTAGTCACTCGACAACCCTTCGCCGCGCTTTGAAATGGCTCTCGTAAATACAATTGAAGTTCAATATCGAGAATTACTTGCATATCAGCATATTTATTTGAAATTCGAAATATTATGTAGTTATAACATGTTACAACTAACGCTGGTCTTCCGACAGAGCCGTTTGGTGACGTCACGATTAGAATCAGTATGATAAATATACCTACTCTTGTATTTCCATTTCCAATTAACTCACAATACCACAAAGATATATAGAAGTAATTTCTACTAGTAGTACATATAGGTTCTAGGTTCTTTTCTATTAGTACATTTAGGTATGCTTTGGTCACTCAACCCGTGCATTTCATGACCACTTCCTACCATGAAACCACTTTAAAAAGCAACCGTTTCTTCCAGCTCGGTTGCTGTGGATTCTACTCCTACTTGGACTACATAAACGCAGAATTCACCGGCAACCACAGCACAGTGGTTGTAACCAAGGAGAATGAGTTGGGGAGTCAGGTGACATTGGTGTTACCGGCCAGCTGCTGTGTCACGACTGGCGAAGTGTTTTGCACTAGGATGTGGTCAACTAGCTGCCAGGTGAAGTATTTTGATGCACTACATAAATAAAATTAAATACATAATTATTAGTACTATTTTAACGGGTATTTATCGCGTTTATTTAAATAAACCGTTAAAATTTTACTAATAATTTTGTGTTCAGATCGCGTAAGTTTAAAAATATTTAAAACTAAATACATTCTGTATTTAAATGTAAATCTTTTATTGGCCGTAAGTTAGATAATTAAGGTTTGAACTGTTCAGATTAAGGGCTGTTAAAACAATAAATAAATGAAAGTAAAAATAAATAATGCTGGACCATCCACACAGCATCACCTAGCACCGAGCTAAGCAGAGCTTGTTTTATGGGTACTAGATGACTGATATACATAATGCAATAGATAGATATTTTTTAATAGAAAACGACCAGAACACCCTGAACAAATACCTGCAGATCGTACAAACATTTGTCCCGAGGCGGGAATCGAACCCGCAACATCCTGCGTCGCAGGCGGACCTTCGCGCACCTCGCCACAAAGGTCATCAGCTCCAGCTATATCAAAAGATTGCTTCAAAAAGCTGGCACGTGAGCATTTCATAAAGACTCTTTACCCGACTTCTAGTTAGGTAACTGTACCATCTTTTTCCTATATTACCTCTGTACCTATTAATATATATAATTATTTCTGGTCGTTTTCTATGTATAATAAAAAATATCTATCTATTTAATAATATTGTAATATGTATATCAGTCATCTAGTACCCATAACACAAGCTTTGCTTAGCTTGGGGCTAGATGATGCTGTGTGGATTGTCCAGCATTATTTATTTATTTATTTATCACCATCATCATCAGCCTTTCGTCCACGGCTGGACAAAGGCCTCCCCTAATGAACGCCTAGCGCCTAATATAATTTTAATAATATAATTATTGTTTACATCAATTTACATAATATTTATAAACAATGTAAGTTTAGTATTATATTGCTGTAGTTTTATCTGTAATTAGCTTTATTATCTAGCTTTACTTAAATTATTTACCTTACCTACTTATATTTCTAGCATGTGTAAATAATGCCATCGGTAATATGCCTACCGATGGCATTATTTACATATGGTATGAAATCTTACTTGTGGGCAATAAAGTATTTAAATATAATAAATTAATTAATTCGATGTGAAATATTTCCAAACAAACTATACCAAAAAACCTTAAGAACCTTGAATGCATCGAGTTTCAGTTAAAATTATTGTTATAAATATTTATTGGAGGAAACATCTTAAAATGACAAGGAATGTCAATTGCGTTGAACAATAATAGACGGTATGAATATATACTAATATATACTATTAATAGACGGTATGAACATACCAAAGTGAATTTTACTAATTTTTAAGAGCAGTTTCTTTACAAACCTTTCGCATCAAATTTGCCAGGAGTTTACCTTGACATGTAATCTAACCTGACCACGAACAAGGGGCGTTGAATTAGGATTTATTCTAGGTTACTTTTAGAAATTATGCTTGAACTTATAGTTCTTTCTTCCTACGCGAGATATCAACTTGATTGAGCAGGATATCATATTAACGAAGACGAACAAGGGTTAGTTTCTCGTAGCTTTGTTCAACCCTTGTTAACATCGGAATACTTTAAAAAGGTAACCTACTATAAGGCTATAGACAAGTAATTTACCTAAGATTTATTTATCTAAGACTTGTTCTAAATTTTCCTTTACAGACGGCGCTTGTGGAGGTGTTGATTCAAAATGCTACTGTCCTGGGAGTTCTCGGTATCTCCGTGATGTTTATAAACGTGAGTGACTTTCCCTTAACTTTTCGCTATCAGCTTCATTCAATGTGGATATGTACTCACAGCTATGTAGCAATGGCGTGAATGCGCTTATGGAGTCATATTTGCAGCAATTTATAATTAATTAGCGGTCCGCCCCGGCTTCGCACGGGTATTAAATAAAAATTTCAGCAATTATTCACACTAATACGATGGGTTTTACAGTTTTCATACGGATCCCTTACTTTTTTTAACAGCATTGGGGTTTTTGACATTGACTCGACACTCCATAACTGACACTGGCCGTAGAGAAAAAGCAAGCACCGTGCGCTTTATATTCATTCAACCTCTTTCTTTTCCTATTATGACGCGCCATAATAGAAAAAGAGGTTGCATATACAGCGCACGGTTCAATTATTGAATTTTTCATGCGGATCCCTAACTTTTTTGAAATTATTATATAGCCTATGTTCATCACGGTAAATTTAGGATTCTAACGGTGAAAGAATTTTTCAAATTGGTCCAGTAGTTTCGGAGCCTATTCAATTCAAACAAACAAACAATCAAATCTTTCCTCTTTATAATATTAGTAGGTATAGATATAGATGAGTTAATTTTGTGGCTTAGACTTTTCTAGACGATTCTATGGCCTCTTAGAACTGTTGCATAAGCTCCCCCTAGCACAGGACTTGTTAAGGTAGAATACAGAATTACAGACAAAAAGTCTAACTAAGTCTTCTATCAACAATCAGGCGACGACTAGCGTAACTCACTATGTTAAGCGCACATAGAACCTTTTTATACGACAAGTTTTTGCACTTTCTTTTCCAGTTGCTCGGTATAATATTCGCGCTCCTTCTCGCCCGCTGCATTCGTAAGAGCAAGAGTGAGAAGACCCTCATGCAATGGAAGATCAAGGAGCAGTTCATACTCGCGAGAGAGGCTGAGGAGGCAATGAAAGACCACGTGGTTATTGAGCACCAGACCTCCAGTAACGCGTAGGTTGTGGAATCTTCAAGGAATTTACAACTTCATTGATTTGTGTTTGTGTATCATTTGAAACGCAGAAAATAATCAAGCGTTTCGAATAAATTTTGACCATATCAAATTTTTTTATCGACTTTTGCGCATATTAGCGCTCCCAATTGCCCATCCTTATATGTTGCAATAGTTGACGAGGTTTGCTTCGCATTTGGCGGCTAAGGCGACAAGCGTCTGTATGGGTTTTAAATCCTTGCGATTAGTTAAATAAATAGCTTGCACTTTATCTTTAAGATATTAAAAGCCTTCTTATAGGGAAATTATTAGAATAGGTCAACTTTAAAACGATTGAGTAGTATGGCTGTGGTCGTAGATATATACCTAATGTAATTAGGTGATTTTGAAAATCTGAAAATCCAAGTTGTTTTGCATCGGACATTCCAGTCGTCTCAAATAAATTTTTACAATAATACTGTACAATACCTGGCAGAAAAGTGGCAAACCAAATACTAACTAATGTCATAATAAAATAATAAAGTCAAGTAATATATATATGTATGTAAACACAATATCATTATCAAATCAATATCATTAATTGTTAGAAGCATAGAATACCTAGTTTAGTTGAGTAGATTATTTTAGTTATCAATCCACCTGATATAAACACCCATTCAGTGTACGTAAAGTATTTAATAATGATTGGTAAATTTATTTTATTAGCAGATAAAAAAGCGGTTATCAAGCAATATTATTCTTTGTAAATATTAAATACGTACTAGATCATTATATTGTTATTAAATTAAATTTAAAGTGCCGTGTTTTATTGATGACCTGTCATCACTTGGGATACCTATTTTTCCTTAGAAAACTATGTTCCTTAGATTATTATCAACTAGCGTTCCGCCCCGGCTTCGCACGGTTATTTAACTAAAATTTAATTTTTCATGCTTATCCCTAACTTTTTTTAAATATTCCATAGCCTATGTTCATCGCGGAAAATTTAGGATTCTAATGGTGAAAGAATTTTTCGAATCGATCCAGTAGTGTCGGAGCCTATGCAATTCAAACAAACAAACAATCAAATCTTTCCTCTTTAAAATATTAGTATAGACATAGAGCATTTGTTAGCGTGTATGTTGTGTCTACTATTTGTCAAAGTTAAACACGGGTTCAATTAGGTAAACCTCAATCATTGTCTCGTTCATATCGTATGAGACAGTTTTATCAGGTGTTGTACCCTGATAAACATTATCTTTACAAGTATTAGCATTCATTCTTTACAAATGACCTCGAATAGAAAGGGGCTATCTGTCTGTATGTAGTTTTGTAATTATACCTATGGCTCATAGCTGTCATTTAATAGTAATATGAAAGTTTTATTTACCTAACAAATTGCGATTACTGTAAAATAAACTATTCAATGGATCGCCATCCGTGGAGACTATAAGCGATTTAGATTTCCATCAAATGCATAAAATTTTCTGTGGGTGGCCCATTCAATGGGAATAGGAGATTTTACCATAATTGCACTGCTGGTCTGTCTACAGTAAATATAAGGGCAAAAAAATCCATAATAATATTATTTATCACATATTTAATAAATAATTTGAATTTTTGCTTATCAATATAATACATTTAAGACACTTTTACAATGTAGTTTCCCCATACCGTTCATTATTCTCAGGACCAATATTATACCTTTCTCTATGGTCCCAGAAAAGTTTAGACCTCTTTATGACTTCCTCACCTTTGTCCTGATGGATTCCGTTTGGCAAATATGGAGGGGTGAACTCTCTATATGCGATACAAACTCTTCTAGAAGTAATGTCTTCTCGGAGAACTGCATGCTCCCAATGGTAGCGTGGCTCACCGTAGATCACCAGCAGTGAACGCCTGAAAATAGAGATAGTAAACTGTTCATAAACTGTATACATACACCATCCAGACAACGAAAAAGAATAACCCCTAAAGACCTGATATGAAATCATCAAAGAAATGGACATACCATTGGGCATATACCATATATGACATGGCTGAAGCATGAAACATTAAACTCTACACTAAACATTTAATTAGGACTTGTCATAATTTGCACATAACTGAAAATTATCGCTTATTTTTATATAATTCCTTTGTAAATTCCACACCAAGCATGAATAAGTTCACAAGTCCTAAGAAGCACACATAAGACATGTCAACTTCTTCACATCTGGTACCAAATTATTCATATGTTAAGTGTGCAATAAAGTATTTTTTTATTATTATCTTTATACCAGTAGGCCAAGCACGGGGATTGTTCTCTAGGGTAAAATAGACAATAATGACATCGCATCGACATACATTGCCGTACATTATTAAAGTTGAAGAAATTAATTTCAAATAATTTACGCATTCAATGACAAAGTGACATAATTTTTGTCTATTCTACCTTAGACAAGAAAGCCCGTGCTTGCCCTACTGCTCATCAATTCATGAACTATGCTTTAAGAAGAGCATAAAATAGCATTACTTATTCTGCAGGAGAGAACTTACCTTGGCATAGGTATCCGAACAATAACATCCATTAACTCTAGCGGCTTACAAGCTTCAAGCATCATTGTTCCATTCTCATCGTGATTTGTTATGTAATGACCATCATTATCTACAACTGGTAAATATTCCTCTGCACTTACAAGGTTGTATCTCAATCTACTTCCCAAGTATGGAGTCATTGTAAGAACAGAATCGGACAAACAGTTGACAGTCACTATCCTCTCACCCCATATCCAACAGTCATCAATATGAGGATCAATTGAAGCTCCTTTATCAGGGTCATACTCTAAGGAGCATTGCTCAATAACACCGTAATCTTTCAACAATTCGACAGTTTCAAATCTGTCTTGTAAATATTTAGAAAAAGCCGGAAATCCATCGAAATTTCCGGGAACTACCTTTTTCTTTTTGAAATTAGTTTTAGGTCCAAAGTTTTGCTTTCGGCGGCCACTTTGAGAGATATCCCAGGGCATTTCGTCAATGTTTTTCATGAGTTCGTCTTCTTCTTCCTCGGAGATAAAATCCAGAAGGATAAACACTCCGGGATAGTCAATAAAATCGCCTTCATGGTTCGGATGCTGCTTGTAGACATCTAGGTCCCAGCCACTCCAAGCTTTATTGCAGTATGGACAGTAAACATAACCTTTAGTCTTGTCGAGTTCAAGTTGTAGTTTCAACTTATCTGCACCGTACTGAGTTTCACAAACAAGGCAAGTTCGGCAGCCTTTACAGCCGCATGGGCGAGGTTTTGTCATGATATGACAAAGCCTTTATTGAACTATATTTCTAGGAAAAGTAACGAAGAAAACTTTGTACACGTTTGGTTTGGTTGTTTGTTGTTTTGTTTACAAGGCAGCAGCAGCTGATATCATGACATTGATAGATAGACAACCGTCTGACGTGAGAAGAGTCTTGTCTGAAATTTTCTTAACAATATGTCAATGTCAAATTGCTTTCGATAGAAATGTGGGAGATGGAAGAAAACCGTAGAGTGAGGAGTTTAATTCTCAGACGAACGAATATATAGACCTGAAATACCTACGTGCATACCTAAAGTTAGTCTGGCGCAAAGATGGCGGCCTGCTGTAGAGTTGCGCGTATTTTAACATTGAATATCGATAAGTAAGTAATTGAGTTGCACGGAGTTGAATTCTAAATTTTCGAATATTAGTAAGTAGAAGAATAAGTACCTATCTTTAAGCTCTGTTCAGTTTTATTTAAGTTTCTATACCTTGGTGATCCGTAACGGCCGTAACGGGTCATTAGCATTATATTACCCTCCGTCCTATCGTCTAAAAACGGGATACTACAATAGATTTCATCAAGTTCAATAAAAAACGCTATTTACTACGTACAGTACAGCTCAATTCAGTTAATATTAACACTACAACTTCCCCAAGCTTTGGCTGGCACTCAATTCAATGAATATCCTCTATATTCAGTACTAATACTAATATGTTCATATAAGACAATTATTTAGGTTGCCGCGCTCGGCCCAAGGTAAGTTTCGTGTGGACTGCCAGTTTCTGCAGCTTGTACCTTGATGGCGTGTGTGGAAGAGTCTTAGACAATCACTGACCTATCAAGCCCATTCCATCAAAAACTGACCTTTTTTGTAAAAACGTTGGTTTTTGCTGGAGTCGACGCCGGAAAGTTAAATCAATCATTTTCGAACACAAGGCCTTTATTGTAAAAACGTTAGTTTAAGCTGGAGTATACAGGTAAGTTAAATAAATCAGTTTCAAATACAAAGTTAGACCTTTTTGTATTTTTGGAATTCTATGTGTCGGGGTATTTCTTCATGTTTTTTTTTATTGCATCGCGATCGCGATAGCTCCTGCGCTGCGGGAAGTGCAGTGCAGCCTCTCCGCCATTGCGTAACAAGGGACAGGCACACTGTGCCTGTCCCTTGTTACGGCTGGCGGATGCTGCACTCCCTTCGCGCCTCCGGCTTATTATATACCTACACTCTAGGGGCTCCACGCACAAGACCACGTGGAGTCGGGGAACTCTGTGTCGGATCCGCCACTCAAATTGAATCTAATCAACTCTTCCCGGAATGCTCTGTAAAGTTTTTATATTGTTTCTGCATCCATATTTAACGACACACTTTGACCTCTAGCACCGAGGTCATTGAACTTTGGGGTCAAACCGCTGAACCAAAGTTGCACCCCTAGTGACCCTCTTAACGATGCCACAAGAAAAAACATTTGTTATAATATGCCTAAAAACATCTTTCGAAATTTTTCTAAGTCTTTCGCCTTGAAACTGAACGACATACTTTGACCTCTAGCGCCGAGGTCATTGAACTTTGGGGTGGATCACCTGAACCAAAGTTGCACCCATAGTGACCCTATTTACGTAGCCAAAAAAAATACATGTTATATATACATAAAAAAATTCGTCGAAAATTTTCTAAGTCCTGCGTCCCGTAAACTCCACCCCAACCAAAAATTCTGTCCCTGGCACCACACCTTTGAATCTTGGTTAGCTTGGTTCAAAGTTGCTGACGCTGCTGTAAAGGATTTACTTTTATTTTTGTGTTATTGGTACTGCGTCGATGAAATAATTCGTTATCGATAATCGATGTTTTGAAAATACCGAACCCTAACTCTATTTACTATGACGAATAATTTTCTCCTAAAATCACATAATATTCATAGTAAAACATTGAATGAATAAAGAAAAGCAAGCGGATCTTTATAAACTTTCCCACAAACAGCAAAATGTTTGAAAATAATAGAAAATGTAAGAAATTTTGAATGAATTCGGTACCTTTCCCATGCAACGTTATATTTTGATGTTTTTTGTTGATTTTCATGCGACAGCCAAACACTCTGCACAAACACTTATAAAATACATTATTCTCCAAGTTTGCACACTATAAAAAAGCATAATTATCGCCTATTAACTCTAAATTTCCTTCATTTTCGAATAAAAACAAGTCCGGATGACAACTGATGTACTTGTTGTTGACTGCGACTAAACATGGCGACCGGCCACAGGGGGTGAGGGGTGAGGTATTTTGTGACGTCACCAAAACAATGTTGCCATTTTCAGTCATGATCAAACTGCTGTTGTCCTTTTTTACTCATGATTATCTTCATTAGTCAAAAAGAGATGCCGATATGTAAGTAACTCTGCTGTCGAAATACATCACACTTCTATAACTAACTGTTCGTAACAAGTTCGTATAGATGTTTATGCCAGATCTATATTCCTCTATAATCTAAGGTTTAATTACATATTCTATGAAGAAAACCTTAAAAGAGAATCAACTAGCTAGAGCAAAGGAAGGAACGTAGAGTGAATGGGAAGGAAGGAAGGCAGGGGTGCGTTCAGAGGCTCAGGGTGCGGTTGTTTGGTGTAAATTTTAACTTACCCAAAGGTTCAGAACGAGTCGGTTGTTATACGTCAAAGTTGACATTATCATGACAAAACTGACGTTACAGTTGCCGGACGTTCGTTTGTTTTGTTTTTGTTTTGCGGTTACTTTTAGGTAAATTGTATCTACTGAATGTAACTACGATCGATAACTGATAAATACTGAACATTTTGAAATTTACTGTAGAAATCTTGATATGTAGGTAGATAACAAACTATGACAACGGAAAATATGACAGCTGTCAATGTCAGAGTGTTTTTCGTCGATCGAATTACACCGGTAAAAAGTTGCAACCGTCGGAGGTTGTGAACGCTCTAGTTAATAACAACCGAGCGTTTCCCCTGAGGTTATGAACGACCTAGTTGCACTCCGAGCGCGCTCGAGCGTAGGTTGTGAACGCAGCCCAGCCGGTATTTTTAAAAACATCGAAATAGCGAATCGGAGTGTAATGTCCCTTTCGGTTTGGAATTTGATGTCGTTGGTTTAATGTACATACCTACAATACAAGTATTATTTATTACTTAACGACTGCTGCGATCTTGAATATTGATGTCCAACTATAAATAAAACAATAAAATTATAGTTAACGTTTATTAAGATTTCAAGAATAGGTTTCATCGAACGGTAAGCATTGTTTCGTCCTTGTAATATGAAGTACCTACCTACATTTACTTTTCATGTAGACAAAGTGCTTTGGTAAGTTATATGTGAATTATAACAGAGTTGTTCCATCTGGGTTCTATAAAATAATAAGACAAGATTTGTGTTTTTGCATGGTCCCTTGCAAAATATTAACATTATTATTAAATTTTAAAAGATCTAGGTTATAAGATCTAGGCTTAGGTATATATTAAACTTTCCGCTGCGGTGACGGTGTAATTAATTAGGTTAAGTATACCTAATGAAACCTACGGATTGTAAGAAAAATGTGCTTATTTTCTTTATTTACTTATGTGATAAATTGAGTAGTACAAACCTATGTATTACGTAAAAGTGGCCTGCCACATTAAAAATAGGTATTGTACCTATCTAAGAGTATTTCTAGATCTTTTGATTTTTGTATAATGTACCATAATAAGCTATCTGCGTCTTTAATAACTTCTTAAAATTTAAGTGTCTCTCAAGATTATGAATATTATGATTAGCACTAATGTGCTCTATATAAGCTAAGTTTTAGTATATGTAGCATGCTAGGTACGAAATTTTAATTTAAGCGTGTTTCCAAGCCATACCTAGGGTATCATTTCATAAATCAGGTAGGTAGTTCCTAATACCTACCTGTAGATAGTTATAATAACTAACAACTTATAATTTAACAAGGCTAGATGGATAATGGCAGTGACAGTGCTATAGACCTAACTAGGTCTCACAATTTAATTATAATCTAATTTTATAATATCTTTGGATAAAATTTTCAATTAATTTATGACATTGGCGAACAGAAATATCTATAGGTAACCTAGTACCTGTTACTGGAAGGAAAAAGAGCTACTATCTGTTTTCTTACGAATTCACGTCGTTACAGTTCATTGTCATTTGATATAGGTACCATTCACCTACGTTTTGTCGTGTTCTGTTAAATTTCAGATCTTTTAAGATCTCCAAATAAAACTCAGTGCATCATTAGGACGCAAAATCTCCGATAAATTTAAACCCCAGTTTCATTAGAATTCCTTCAATCGAGTTCATCAAAGTCCATAACTCGGAAAGTGGGGTGTGATACGAGCGCGAGGGGCGGAGGCGACGGCGTCGGAGGCGCTACGTGCACCGCGGGTGGTCGGAGCCCCGGCGCTCCGTGATGCTATTCATCCACCAGCTCCCACAGCATGAGAGCGGCGTCGGATCCGCCGGTGCTGACCATGCACCGGTCGTTGAAGAGGAAACGTGCGTTGTTGATGGTGCCACTGTACGTCTTCATTTCGTTGTATTCTGCTTTGGGACTGGCGCAAGGGTATCTGTAAATAAGCAGGTAAATTTAATGCATCTATGTTAAATAAGAAAGGTACTTTATTTATCATTATCACAAAGGTAAAATTATGCAATAGTCAAGTGTAAAATAGTCACATTATTGTATTACTAGATAGGTACAAGACTTTATTGGTAAAAGAATTAACACGGTAGGTATTATTAAAGGTAATCTTCAATAAATACTTAATTGTTTACACACCAATAACGTCTATTAATAGGATAAATCAGAATTCTATAGAGAGGATTGTATTAGTATATACTTGAACCACCATTGATTCATAAGAAAAATCTGAATTCTGTGGAGGTTCACTGGTAGGTACCTGAACAACCGCAAGTAGCCATCTGTGTCTCCGCAAATGAGAAGATCGTGGGCGGAAGATCGACTTGCAGTGGCTATAAGAGTGGTCATTGGGTAGAAGCGGTTGTTCCACATTCCTGCAAAGAGAACAGGTTAGAGGTTATCAAACATGTCAAAATCAAAATCAAAGTGCTGTATTTCCTTTAGACCTTACAGGACTCTTGGACACGTCACAAAATACAAGTAGATTAAGTAATAAAAATGGGAAATAGAGTGATCACTTTGATTCATTGTTCACTTAAATCTTTTCAAGTCCTAGGTACTTGTCTATATTAGTGTTACGTACCTACTACTTAGACAGTAAAGAGCAGTTTTTAATCTATGCTTTTATTCCATACAATATATTTCTTTCTCTGTGTTCACATACTTGATCTTAGTCTAGATCAAAATTTAAAATACCTTATTTTTGTATGTAATTTGATTTATATCTGATTTGTGAATACAGAAATCAATATTGATAACGAGAGAGATAACAATAAGGTATACCTGAGACAAGGAATCCCACTGTAGAGTTGTAAGTAGACCACTTCACATCTTTCATAGCGATCGGACTCTTTTCTGGAGATAATGATTTGATATCCCCTGCAAAAAATATTTGTCAAACCAAAAATCGTTATACATAGGTAATTTTATCATATATTTTGTAATTGAACTTACAGAAAGCTAGATCATAATCGGCTGTAACAGTTTGCAGATAGTTCCCGTCCAGACTCCAATCCATTTGCATCAAAGGCTGAGCTCCTCTTATCTTGTTCGACTTCTTGTAAGAGAAGCCATCTCGTGACACCCGGAAAAGGTAGATGCTACCATTTTGAGATCCGATAGCTAAGAAATCTCCAGCTGAAAACGATTAAAATTTATTTGACTAACACGTAGGGTAGGTGACCTAACTTAAGGACGTACTACATGGCATAGGTACCTACTAAATTATTTTATACGCGGACGAAGCTTAGTTAGTTCGGGGATAGATGAATACTGTGTGAATAAAAACAATGCTGGTTAATTCCCACAGCATCATCTATCCCCAACCCAAAGTAAGCTTGTGTTATAGGTGCTCGATGACTGATACACAATACATTATAATACATAACTCATGACATAAACATGAATAACTATTTATTCATGAAATAAACTTTTTATCTATACTAATATTATAAAGAGGAAAGATTTGATTGTTTGTTTGTATGTATGTTTGTTTGTTTGAATTGAATGGGCTCCGAAACTACTAGACCAATTTGAAAAATTCTTTCACCAGTAGAATTCTAAATTTTCCGCGATGAACATAGGCTATATAATATTTTCAAAATAGTTAGGGATCCGCATGAAAAATTCAATAATTGAACCGTGCGCTTTATATTCAACCTCTTTTTCTATTATGGCGCGTCATAATAGAAAAAGAGGTTGAATATACGCACGGTGCTTGCTTTTTCTCTACGGCCAGTGTCAGTTATGGAGTGTCGAGTCAATGTCAAAAACCCCAATGCTGTTAAAAAAAGTAAGGGATCCGTATGAAAACTGTGAAACCCATCGTGTTATAATAGTGTATAATTTCTGAAATTTTTGTTTAATACCCGTGCGAAGCCGGGGCGGACCGCTAGTTTATTATATAAGTAATAGATATTTTACCAGAATTATAAGACAAACAGTTGAGCGGGGAGCCACACACGCGGAGAGTAGCGACGTGAGCCCCAGCATCTGCGTTGAGCACCACCAGGTGTCCCTCGGTGCTGCCCGCAGCCAAGGCACCACCCCCTGGGTGCCAGGCTAGAGATACGCATTCGTATCCCACCTATAAAGCAGGTTGTTTTGTTTTTATAGAGTGAAAACATACATGAGGAACCTAGTCCCATAATTATTAAAAAAAAAGCGAAAACATACTAATGAAACATAGTCCCATAATTATATAAAAAAACACATTTCTGTGGAGGGTGGAAAGCTGCAGGTTAGCTATTTTGATGGTGTCCGAAACTTCAGTTCACTAATTTAAAATGGAAAGTGACATATCGGACAAAGTGTCTGAAATTATTGTGTCCCAAACGCCAGCAAGTCTAAACTACCGCCTGAGATAGTACGTTACTTAGTGGGAATTTTTTGGTTATAATAAATTCACACTTGACTGCAATACCTTGAATATGCATTATTATTAGCTTTGCTGTAGAACTTTCTGTTTTACTTCATGTGTTCCCGCTCTTGTCGTGCTTACCTGAGTGGCAAAAACCAATTTATGCCCTTTCCACAGAGCTATATTCTTGTCATGCCCAGCGGTCGCGAACATTTCATCATCAGGGTGAACCGCAAGGCCCATAAGTTGCTTGTGATGTCCGAAAAGAACCTGAAAATACCTTAATTAATAAATAAACTCAATACATTACATGTATGGATAGTTAGGCCTATATCCAGCTAAGTTTAATTTAGTTAAGGGACATAATGATAATGTAGAAAAAACAAATTTTTATTCAAATTATAGTGGACTTTGAACAGAACACTAGAATCTAGAACACCAGATCAGAGGAAGTATTGTTCACGTCCCTCTTAACGAAGGAATCGCACTCACTTAAAGTCCCCTAGAAGACCTTAGAAGCCCTAGAAGAACTTAGAAGCCCTAGAAGTTCTTCGTTAAGAGAAACGTTGGTATTCTTCCAACACAAATAAATTCACATCCGCAATTAATTCTTGAAACTATTTTTTTTATATAGTTAAATACATGAAAATTAACCTGGTTAAATCTTCGTTGAAGAGACCCTTCTAAGATGTGGTTTCGTGTCGTACCAACGTACAAGTTACCATCGTTTCTACCCGGCCTTTGTGGGTAGATGCTACGTACACCACCGGCTGATTCCGGAAGCTAAGAAAAAATATATTAATAATGTTAACAACATACAGGGTTATTAGTAATTAACGGGTATTTATCGCGTTTCTTCTTCCTCCTTTCTTCTTCTTCTTTTCTCCGTTTCTCGACGTTTCAACAGAGAGTCATCTCGTGACCACGACAGAGTGCAAACCTGTTGAAACGTCGAGAAAAGAAGAAGAAGAAAGGAGGAAGAAGAAACGCGATAAATACCCGTTAATTACTAATCATTATGTGTTCAGATCGCGTAAGTTTCGAAACATTAACATACAGGGTGATTGAAAGGTGGGTGCAAAGCTGGTGGGCGAAGGTAGTGTGGACTATTTGGAACCATTTAAGCCATAGTTGTCTTAGACGAAGTCTGACTACTTTTTTTTACCAAGTTTTTTATGGAGGCTTTTTAAAGGAAAATATAACCATGAGATTATTTTATATCGTGCAAATGAAAAAAACAATGATACCTTAGTGTCTGTGATTCGTTTGTAATTTTGTAACGAATCCCAAGCTGCTATTTTTCTGTCCTTTTCTCCGCCAGATATCAACGTGCCCTCTGACAACATTACGAGGGAACTTATGCCTTTGATATGAGCCTGAAATAAAGACAAGTTATAAAACCAAATGTTCACATAATCTACTGCATATAAAAAATAATTGATAATCCTACCCTACGTCCCACATAACCCATCTACCACATTCCTACCGCTACTTAAACGGGTACTACATCAGCCTATAATAGTCCACCGCTGGACATCGGCCTTCCCTAATGAGCTCAACAGTTGGCAATATTTATCATTTGGGGGTTGATTCCCATAATCCCCACGCTGGAGATGCGGGTTGGGGATCACAGTTCTGTGGAGTTGTTCTGCAGAGGGCGCTGCTGCCCGCCCCCGGTGTGTCTTCCTTAGTCGCCTCTTACGACACCCAAGGGAAGAGTTGGGGTGGTGAAGTTCTATGCCGGCACCACTTGGCATAATACGGGTTAACTTACTTCAAATTCCATTCGTACAAAATATGCGCCGTCACTGTCCACGCTATAAATTGTGATGAACCCATCACTATCAGCAGTCACCACATCGCCGTCTTGCTCGAACTGCAGCGCTGTCACGTGGGCTCGAGAAGGCTGAAAATATATTTTTTTAATAGCAACAGTTGTGATAATTTACAAACACATCTAGCTAATACATCAATATTGCGGAAAGTGTAGTCCTTAAATTTATCAAAAATGAATGGTGGGGTTAGGCATTCGTTTCGCTACCTCGTCTAAAGAAAATAAAATTTAGTTGTCGGTCTCGCAGTAGTGGCCCTAAAATTTATCAAAAATGAGTGGTGGGGTTACGCACTCGTTGCGGTATCTCGTTCAACGAAAATAAAATTTTGTCGTTATTCTCGCTCGTCAAAGGAACGAATTACAAACTTGTGCTTGGCCTGTCTCGTTATTGCGCGACGAGTGTGTGTGTCCACCCACCATATAGATTGAGAAAGAAACGTGCTATGGCAAACGAGAAAAAAAATATAAAATGATTTCCGATTTTCACTAGAAGTTTCGGTTTCGGAACGTACCGGTTTTCACATACATAATTCATGTTAAGGTTTTACCCCAACTCTACTCTCCTAAAATGCGCGGCAAAATCATGATTTGTGTGCGCTGCACCAGCGAAACTCTTTCTTGATTGCAAATTAAGAAAATATGTATAATAAAAAGGCAGTATTCTCGATCTTACAGGTTTGATAATGTCCGTGCGTTCAAAGAAGCCATCCTTCCGACGGTTCCAAAACGCGAGATGCCCTTTCCCGTGCGTGATGAGCAGATTGTCGTCGAGTGGGTGAAACGCTGCTCCGGTTAGCTCTTCTTGCAGCGTCTGAAACAACAATTATTTCATCTCTTGGTAGATAATTACTTATATATTTAAGTAGGTACGTAGTTCTAATAAGTACCTGCTAAGGAGTACCTAATAATTTGGCAAAATTTGATGACGAACGGGCTTTTAACCATTTTTACAACGGCACGAATATGAACATTATGAGCTTCTGATTTCTGACTAAGATTATGCAGATAATGCATATCTTAAAATGCATGTAGATAACCTAGTTCTCTATTAGATACTATTATATTAGTAGGTACCTAGCCTAGGCACCTACCGACTAGGCGGTTGGGAGGTATCCCAACCGCACTTTTTACCGAGGTAGGTACTCTAGGAGATGTAAGTAGTTACCTAATTTATCATCTATCTACTACCACCAACCGTCATCCACAAGAACCAACACAAGCTCAATCCATCAAAACAACAGCTAAATTGCAAAAAAATCTTCATAGAAATATGAAACAGCGCAAAAAAGTACAAAGAAAAATAGTACGTAATGTCTTGACGTGACACGCGAGTAGCGAAAGGTTTTGCGTGACCGATATGAGTTGGCGCAGATTAATAGTCGGGACATGGCGTCCGGTCACGGATATGCATTATACCATGTACAGTTCCATTGTAGAAAGAACGGGAGAATGATTTTATTGTACCACTAGCCGGCAAACCACGTAGGAATACTCTGTTCATGAATCCTATTTTGTGAACAAAGGATCCATCAATATCTCCTAGGTTTAACGGCACTGTCGCATCGGAGTGAATCGCAGAAATTCGGAAAAAAATTTGATTGTGACAGCTTTAATTCATATTTTTATTTGTGTCACGTCCGTTTTTGAATTCGTATTTAAAAATTTGTTCGCTACTCGTGTTGTGTTATGCGTTGTTCAGATTATTTTGAGGTTTCTTGGTGCATTTTGTTATTATTTATTAGTTTTTTAATTTAATCCATAAATGTCTTTGTTTACAAAATATATCCTTTGATTTGAGAATCGAGCTTCGTAGTTACTTATGTCCTTATGTAAAAAATATTGGACCTTAAAAATTTAGTACAAAAGTTTACGTACCTAATCGCTTCGTGCCTACTATGCCAAGATGCAACATTGTGTAAATGTAGGTATCAGTTACGTGTTAGTTTTATAAAAAAAACTGTTTTTTTTTTTTATAAATATTTAAATGTGCAGTATTATTGTACAGATGAAAAGATTTAGGTTTTATAAAATTCTATAAGTAGGTACCTAATCCTAGCCTAATGACTTGCATAAAGTTAACTTTGTTCTGAGTAGTATTTAATAAGCATTGTTTATTTCTTTTTATATGCACTTCGCACGGCTACTCGATCATTGAACAAACAGAACGTATAACAATCCGTGATTATATAGTCATAAATATAATTCCAAGAAAGTAAACACGCCTCATTACGAAACGTATAATAACTAAAAAGTCACTCATAAAAGAAAATAACCAGTTCATTTACTCAGAAGATCCAATTATGCGACTTATACCATTTGACTGAGCACAGCATTGCGTGGCTGTGGTAAATGAAGAGAAAATAGAAATATTATGCGTCAGAGTAATACTATACCATAATCATAGTGCTTTAATAATACGCCTTTGTGGTTATTAACAAGAAAAAGGAGTTATATGTATTAACAAGAAAGAAATAAAGAGTTTATATTTGATAAAAGCCATTTCTATAAACGACTGCCCATATGTTTTTAAGGAAAACTCATTTCATTTACGTACCGCATGTATGCTTTTTAGCAGTTTCGGCTGTGATTTTGGCCTAATAGCCGATTAGTCAGCTGTAAAGGCCGACTAGTGGCCATAATCCTTTTAATAAATCCAACTCTTTTATTTTATTATGAATAAAATGTTTATTGAAGATAAAAAAATATTGTGTTCATAACATAAGAATTTATTTAAAATACCCACTTATTTTGTGTAAATGTGATAAAGTACATAACTATACTAAAACATAAATTTTCCTATGCTTAAAAATTAAGCTCATAACATAGATTCAGTATAGTGGCAATCAAGCTGAAGACAGTTTTTTTTTTAAAAACTTTACCTTTACTACCAACCGACCACTAAACTTACTTTTACTACCTACTTATATGTTTAATAAATAAAAGCACGCACATCTATGTGGTATTTTTCGGATTTGTACGTTAGCGAAGAAATCGCTGCCTTAGTCAAAAACAAAACAGTCGCAAGATCTACGTACTTCTGTCCTCGGAACAACGACTCCCTAATATTGCTACAAGATTAAAATCTGTAATGTCCGAATTATACGACATCGACAACATATTCAAAACTTTCAAAGATTCGAACGTTGTTTTGAATTGCATAGCATTTAGCTACAGAACGAGTTAGGTATTATACCTATTATAGTCTACACCAACGACTGCAATGTTGCAAATACTAACCGGCGAGTTGATGTCGGCAACTTTCAAGATTAATTCCAGATCCCGTCGACTGTTTGAGACTAGCTGGGCTACGTTACGATACGCAACGCTACGAGTCTACGATGGTTTTTGGTCCCTTTAGTCGCGAGATTTGTTTAATTTTAGCACAAAAAGTCATTTGTTTAATTTTCGCACAAAAAGCGATGTTGCTGATTTCCTGCTGCCGACATTATTTATATATGTATAATCACATTTGTTATGTGCAAAATCCAACTCGCCGGCATCTGACAACGTTGGCAACCTATGGTGTGTAGACTCCTTTATTTACTATAAGAACCTTGAAGGTTCAAACGAGCAAGGCTAGACTGGACTTTATAAGAGCTTTCAACTCTGCTAATGAATAAACTGCATTTCTGATGGACTGTTTATTTTCACGGTCACGTTTTCGTTGGTGACTGCAGTCCTTATTGTAAAAGTATGCAAATGTTTTTGACGTTTGCGCGATTGCAGTCGACTTAAAAATTCACTACAATCGAGTTAAACATTAACAAACGCTGAAATTAAAACAAAAATCAAAGGTACATTGGGCGGCTTTATCGCTACAAGCGATCTCTCTGTCTATATAGGTAGCGTTTGGTTGGAAAAAAATATGTATGAGTGAAAAACGTAAAACAAAATACTTTTACCGCGGGAGAACTCCCACACTATTGCTCCGTTGATACCAGCCATCATCCATCAAAACCATAGAATACTTACAGCAACTTTTCCAAGAAGATGTCCCCACTGCCACTGCCAAACTGAGAGGATGCTCTCCCGCCCAGCGTCAACAGCCAAAACGTAGCTGCCTCCGTTCTAAAATAAATAACACTGATATTATTCATTCTAGTTTGGATAGATAGTCTGTTCATTGAAAGCGCATTACTAGTTCGATTAGTACCACTAGTTATTTTGCGGTAGGTAAAAATATAATGTCGTAGCAGGGATACGCTCCCTGCTTCAGCAGCGAGCGTAGAACCTCTCTCCTACCGCGACCTGCATGCTGATCGTTTTTGTTCGTGTGTTGCTATACACACTCACCAGCTGAGAGAAGGCCACGGCAGTCACGCCCGCCTCGAACTCCGCCATGCCGAACACATGCAATGTCTGCAGCGTGTCCGTGCTCCAGATGCGGACATGCGCCTGCGCTCGTCGGCCGCGGCCTGCGCGCTGACCGCTCGCTACCAGCTCCCGGGAGGGGTGGAGCTCCATACTGTAGGTAGGAAAAAAATCATCATCATCATCATCATTATCAGCCTATAATAGTCCACTGCTGGACATAGGCCTCCCCTAATGAGCGCCATAGATGGCATTATCATTTGGGGGTTAATGCAAATAAAAAGAAAAAAAAAATAGTTTAAAAAAAATTGATTAAAAAAATTCTTGGTACCCAAAAATTGAGCAAAAAAATTGCGAAAGGGCTGTTCTGGATAGCGGCCTACACTGTATTGTGTTCTTAGAGGTCTTTGGCTGATTAAGTTTTGCACGTAGATATAGAGATAGAGAAACATTTATTGAAATGACTCAGTTACACCACAGAATAAAAACAGTAATAATTATAAAAATATTAAAACAAAGTACCTAATACTAAATACTAGAACAAAGTAAGCTATCGAGCGACAGGACGCAGGCCAATCAGTCGTAGGCCAGGGGCACAAAGGCCGTATCAAAAAAGTCAGCCCAGACGTGGAACAAACATTACTAGAACATACCATTGTATATCCTCAGTGTGTCCGATATAGTGTCTCTGGGACTCCTCATCGCGGTCGTACATCACAGCCACAGCTGCTACGTAGTAGAGCAGTTCTCCAGTGGGCAACACCCAGAGATTGCGGCGGGAGTCAGATCCACGGTAGCCGTACCTGAGGTTAATTTAATTAATAATCTGATAGGTCTTCGTAAAATGGTCTAAAATAGGTCCAAAACCAAGCAATTCACAATATTTCCAATTTTATAATTTTTTTTATCTTAAATTAATGATTGGCAAAAAAGCCTTTATAAATAAAGATATTACAATTAACGAAATTAGAGCTAGTCTTACAATTGAAACAATTGAGCTAACTGCAGATTGTTGCAAACAAACTACAGGTAGCTCAACTGATCCATATTAGTTACTTATCCATATACCAGTTGGAAGTGTACCCAAGATGCTGGCTGCATTGCCTCGCTATATTTTGTCTAGTTAGGAGAATGGAAAATACCATCCACGCCCAATCACGACTGATTCAGATTTTTTTTCTTTATTAGGTGCTGCTCTGTAAGGCTTTTACTTGGTAGTATAAAATACAATGGATATCCGTGGGCATAAATGATTTATTTCTTTTTCCCAAATTTAAAACGATGACATTACTCATTACTGATACGAAACCAATAAGTTATTATTAGTATTAGCTAGTTTTGTAACTGCTGAAGATCGTTGGTATAACTTACACCCATTCAAGCTGCATCTTCTTATCGGGAGGAGTATTGTCAATGGGCGCGTGGTGGATCGGCGGGTAGAACGTGCGTCTCAGACCTCGAATCGTTACCCGGATTGGTTCCTCTTTCAGGACTTCTAGGAGCGTGTAATCTGCGAATAGGGGAACAAGGGCTTGGATATAGCCCATTCAGAGGAACAACAACTTTAGTATAGGTGTTTCATAAGTTATCGGTAATTTAGTGGCATTATTTTTTTAAATGCGTTGTCTGTCGGCCATGTTTTCTTAGATTTGTCGTGTTTCAGATAAACCATAGCTTGATACCTAGAAATTTTAAAAAATTGATTGATATTCTTTTTATGACAGATAATTAATGGAGACAGACAATTGGAATACATATACCTAGCAGTGTTTGAGCAACCTCTTTGAAATATTTGAGCTTACCAGAATTGCGAACAATTTCCCCTTCAGGAGCATAAAGGACCCTCGGCCGGCTTTTACTCCTTGCCCTCCTACCACGAACATCTTCTGTGACTGGCACCGCTGCCACTGCGGCCCTGGATCGAGACCTGCGAAAACCGACACATGAAGGTTCCAAAAGTTCAAACGGAAGGTCAGAGAAACCTGTTGTCCTGACTTGACCCTCTGTCTCTGCATTTATTATAATGCCTACTGTAGATTTTTTGGCGAATAAAACAATAATAATGCAGTGATGAAAAAGCAATAGAGATACAAATACGTAATTCTGAATACAAGTGAGAATTTATGGGAATAGGTGGTACGGAAAACAAAAGTCAGTCAGTACGGAGTGAGAATAATTTAAATGACAGCTATTTGGCTCGATGTTCTGCCCAATTACCGTGATCAAATGACAAACCTTCGCACAGGAGACTCTATGGGTAACGGAGCACTGACACCAGGACTTAAAGCCGGAACCACCATCAGGGAGCCAAGGTAGAATGTCTCTACATCAGCAAATTCATTCCTCAACTGTGAGAAACTCCGCACCTAAAAAAAATATAATAATAGATTCCATGCTAATAAGTAAAGCTGTCTGCCAAGTAATTTGGAATTCAAAGAACATACCTCTTGACCAGTGATTGTATACATCCTCTTCGCACCACTCATTTTCAAAACTTGTCCCAAGTCTTCAAGCACTTCTTCGAAAGGCTGTGTCGTCCGTAAGTTCAGCAAGACTCGACACTAGAAGAGGATAATTTTATTTGTAGGAAACATACAACAAGAACAAGATAAACAGTTTGTACCTCGCCTTATCTTGCAAGTCGTCTGAATCCTATTGGTGGAGAAGACTCTCTCTTTAAATTTTGTTTAAACAGATAATATACTTTCAGTCGCATTACTTAAAAATAATTGTTATCCTACTCTATATAGTTGGTTTAGAGGCTAGACTATTATTATATATTTAGAGACAGACTATGGTTGCAAGACTTGCAAGGGTAACGGAACTAAACCTATCCGATACACTTCAAAATGAAGGTCAAGACAGAGTCCATAAGAACTATAAACTGCACCCTCCCAACTGATGCCGGCCTCAACTTCAAGTCCAATCGTAATGACCGACTATTTACTGGCCAAGGTTGCGATGTAATGGGTGGGGCCCATTGCCGGAATGAATCACTAAATTTACTGTTAAGCCTTCATGAAGAACGTTTACCTACCCTTCCGATTGAAAATAGGTAAATTTTACTTTGATAAAGCAACAATTGCATTGAACGAAATCTTTTTGGTACTCTTTGAGTGCCATATACTTATGTTTGAAGACCAGCGCTACGGCGGCAGGACTACTATTTTGTGCAACAAAATATACAATTTTTTTTACATAATCACGTGATTAGAAATTTTACTGCACTCTAACATAAATAAGATCTATCCGCGTCTGTAATTGCAATTTTTTGACGGTTTTCATTTTACGAGACCAAGTGAAGATGTTATTTAAAAACCCACAAGAACTTACCTGAATAGAATGATCCATATTGTTGATAATCCTGATGACTCGCCCACTGGTGGGCTTACCACCTCCTGGGGGAGGTGCATCAGACTCTGCCACCGACTGTTTGCGGGTCCCAGCCCGCGACCAGCCACTGGCAGCAGTGGTCGACGCCACCGCTGTACCACCTCCGTACCACATGCCATTCTTCTTACCGTAACTCGCCGCCTGTTATTGAAAGGCTTGGAAATGATTCGTGAATTATGATAAGCATGCTGAAGGGACAGTATTGCGAAGGAGTAGGTATAGATAGAGTATGAAGCGTTGAGAAGATAATTTGATGCATCCAGTCCTTGAGTTTTTCAGAAGCTTAATAACTTAATATTCCCTATTTAAGATATACCTACTTACCTATTTAATTTAGGCATATTTAAATGTAGGCAATTCTTTAATACCTTTTCTTTCACATGTATTATGTTTGTGTACTGTATTAATAAACAACTCAGCCAGCCCTGACACGAAAACGATAAATGTGCAAACGAAAACAGCGGGTCAAATCTAGCGCTGCTTCGAAAGCTTTATGTCTATTTCGATAATTTTCATTAAAAGAAAAACCTTGGACTGCTTAGGTCTTAGGTCGAGCTTAGCAACTGGTTCATTATTTTAATTACAATAGTTACGTTTAATTACAGTAGTTACGTTTACGTTTACTTTTAAAGCTTTCATTTTAGTATGTAAATGTAGTTTTTCCAACTTATGGAAATGTGTCAAGCATGTTAATAATCTTTCATAGAACGCGTTGGTATTCTAGAATGTTATGGGTTTGCAAGGGAATTTGCTCGGTTCCACCGCACTGGTTTTTCTGAAGAATTTCTTTCGATAAGTAGGTAACAACTTAACCTACTTTCTATGCTTTTTTCATAATTTCATGAAATTGACGAATAGCTACACACATTTGTTTTCAATAACACCTATTAGACTAGATAAGAGCTGTCAAGATCGTGTGAAGAAAGATGCGAGAAAAGACAAGAAAAACCAACCCCAGGTGAAGAAGTGTGAACATGCAAGACAAGTTAGTGAAAAAGTTCTGAAAGTTCTTCTGAAAGTGCGATGTTTTCCAAAAGGGGGAAGAATGATAATAATCTATAGAATTCAGATTCGACGATTCACTTGAAATCAAATACAGATGAACTTTCAACTCACCATAACGGTGACCCTCAAGTCTTCAGCGCTTTTATTGTGCAACCGTACCCTGAGCCGAGATATTTTGCACGATACCAACGTCTACCGTGACAGGCGTCACGCGTCGCTACCGTCCAACCACTGACGCTGATTGCTCCAACACCTACCACCAAATTATGCAGGGCCTTGGTTACTGACCGCTCTCCAAGGACGCTTTTTATATTGTGCGTGCAATTAGCATACGGCAACCGATCTGATAGACCCTTACTACCCCCACGAATATTCACACACATGCTAGTGGCTACGATGTCGGAGTGATTCTGAGGGGTCTACGTTGGATGGTCTCTGTACGTTACATACGATTCGCCCAGTCAGCGGCACACGTGGCAAAGAGAACGCGAGCGAGGTCGCGTCTCAAATTGCTGCATAGAACTGACTGCGGTGTTGGTGAAATTAATATGTCTGAAACTGTGAGTTCAGACTTAGAATTATTGTATTAACTCATGCAGTGACCTTCGCAAGCATATCTACATTGTAATTCGTTTCAAGCATGTCTAGAACTTTGAATGTTATTTAAAATGATAATGCTAAACATTCAGCAACGAATTCGTTAAATTTATTGCATATTCAAGTGCCTGAAATGGCTAGCTAGTCATTTAATCGTTGCCGAATTCCGATCACATCGACAAACAATCACGGGAAACTAGCCATCCCATCGGATTAGAAGACTTGCCAAAATCAAGTTGAAACATACAAGCCTAAAAGCATTCTTGACGGAGAACATTCGAACAATTTCGGTTGTGTCAGGGACATACAATAAAGTACTTTAGCACAGCAATAAAGCTTTAGCGTAAAGTCCTATAAAACTATCACTTAGGCCACGCATTCATTAGCCCACTTGAACGATACCCTATCTCAACGCACAAATCACGCAATTCATTTGAATATTTACGAGCAAAACATTGGATTATGTAATTTACTCACTTCGTGCCGTTAGTTATTAAACTATGTCCAAATACTAAGCCTTATTTATTCTGAAACATTTTTTACGATTGTTTAAGTGCTAGGCTGAATAGCCATTTTGACATTGTTGTGGTTATATTATATCGCAGGCTTTCACATAAAAATGTTTACTTGAAGGGCTCTTAACAAAGTTTATAGACTAACAAATAAGATATCGGGTTGCAGAAAAAGGTCATTAAGATGTTCATGTCTCAATAACTTGCATTTGTGTGACCCGAGATAAGTGACATAAAATTTTATAATTTTGGCTAGTTTGCATAAGTGCCAAATTTTATTAGATAGCTCTTTTAGCAGTTGCCAATTTTTGTGTCATCCAAATAATTTTTTCTTTCATCAACCAAGACTTATCAAGAATTCCAAAAAGGTTTTTGAGAGCCAGCTCTCAAAAAACTTTGTGCAATCGCCTAATGTTTGCTGATAATCTGTGAATTAATAAGTACAGCTTTCCTCGGATAGTACTGATAATAAAGTCTTGTTGGGAACTTACTGGAGGTTCCGAGGAGTAGACCGGCAGTGAGATGACGACGAAGGGCTCCTCATCGCTGTCCATAGAATCGGCACTCTGCATCCAGCGGTACCGACTCGGACGCCACACTTTAATGGCCACTTTGAAGCCCCGAATGTTAACGCCTCAAGGAATATTTAATCCTTTGAGGTGCTTAGGGGCTGATATGAACTAAGAGAAGGTAAACAAAGGTATTGGGACTATAGGGATTCCGTTTCGCATTCTTAGGATCACATTTTTTTGCAATCCTACATTTTCTTAGATAAGAATAAGAATTGGGGAATTAATGTAGAGTTCCGCACTATATTTTATACTTTGAGGCAAAATACGTAAATTTTTCTTAGAAATCCATTAAATTACTTTTGATTTGATTTATAAGAAACGCGAATTTTTTCAGCATGTAGGTAAAGTTGTTTACATTAGTGCGTACTGAATGGTCTGTGAGACTGCGTCCAAATGTCACTCGCGTTCACCACCCCGTGTCAAGTTCAAGTACCTAACTAAAGCCCGGACAAAGCTACCCGTCTTCGTGTCGGCATGCAGTTACGTTTTGCATATACCCTGATAGCTGCTTAACATATTGTGTCGCGCTGACGTCTGTCCGGTCCACCAGACATAAATTAACATAAACTTACAATAAGTGCACAGAGATTGTGATTTGCAAGGGTCTGATTCGATAATTTTGTTTGTATTGTGATAGGAGAGCTTTTTGGTTAAATAACAAAAGTATAACGAGCGCAATTTATCAGTACGAAGTAATTAATACGTATTTTGTTTGTATTGTGATAGGAAAGTCTTTTGGTAAAGTAACAAAGCATATTTGAGCGCAATTTATTATAATAAAGAATATTTATTGGTTTTTATCGCGTAGCTTTTGTTTTATTTTTCACTACGTTTTTGTGTTATTCTTTAATATGTCAAAAAAAACGCAATTTATGAGTAGAGCGGGAACGAAGTAATGTAACAACAGTAAAACTCAGTTTATCCGTAGAACGAGGATTGTGGTCTAGGGTGGAATAGAAAAAAACTACGTCACTTTCTCATCGAATGCGTGAATTATTCCAATTTCATGTATTGAACTTCATATACGTACGCAATGTTTGGCGATGCATGCCATTTTGTCTAAATATATTATATAATCTCTTGATAAATATATTATATAATCTATTATATAATAAATATATTATATAATCTCTTGATAACATTAATAATAGTCTAAATATATTATATAATCTCTTGATAACAATGGTTCAGGGGAACCATGGTTCTCTAAGTTTTTAAATTTTTTGTTTTGTACAATTAATAAAACTATGTACGAAAAGTAATTTGCCGCAAACATAAACTAATTTCTATGAACTCATTATAAAAACCACTTCGAATCAACTGTATTTTATAAACATTTGCCCCCATTAGCCTAAAATTTATTATTAGAAGTATTTTTCCAAATATTGATCAAATTCAAATCAAAAAGGGCTTAAAGAATGTTATAATGCTTAAAATTAGAATAAGTTTTTTTTTAAATAATTTAAGAAATTTATATTGGTTTGAATCAAACGCGTGGCGTTAGATATTTCCGACGCAAATCGACATAGTCTAGCTGAAATGTTCACGGAAACCGATAGTAGGTACCTGATTGTCATCTAGGTACCCACGTAATATATCTTAGAAAAACTTCGGTTAACCCAAGGTTAAATCATCACAGACCTCAATTACCCAGTCTTATTGTCATCTCTTATAGTGCAACTGTTTGAATTGGTACCGTAAGGCAGTTTATATTATTTGTGACTCGTTAGATTATTTAGCAAGTAGAACTTGTCTCATTAAATCATTGATTGGCAAAGTGAATACAATTTGTCGATTTCTTGTCCATGAGTGATGAAATACTTACGAAAAAGAGAAAGAAATACCAGCACAATATACGAATAGAGAAGGTATCTCAGTGTTACCTTAGTAAGTGAATTAATAACAAAATCAAATGATAAATTTGTTTATTCTTATCAATTTGTTTGCTAAGCTCTTATCACTGCAGCACAAGGCAGTAAAATTTTAAGGTTTGGTATTTCAATAAAGCTGACATTATTGCAGAATTTGCCAGCGAATTCACTGCAGCAAACCGTTGTTTATTTAATTCACTTTCTTTTACTTTACTACGAAGGAACCGGTTTGTTTATTTTGTTGTCTAGAAAGCTCAGGTTAGAAAAACACGACGTTTATCCGAGGCACTACATAAAGCACTAGGCCGCACTATCGTCAGCTGACTAATTTGCAACAACAAAACAAAGCCTTCGCGAGACCACTTGAAATGATGTACAGACACAAGGCAGACAATGGAAACCCGACCATGAGCTCATAATATTAAGGTATCGGATCAAACGGGCGGAATATCCGCATACCACGGTTAGATGGGGCAGACTATTCGAATTTCAAACGGTTAGTGGTGGTTCGTAGGAGGGGCGGCGGCGTCAAGGTCACTCTATTCGGACTTTAAATCCACGCAATCGAGTAACCAAGCGTTAGTTGTTATGGACGATATGCATCGAATAAGACGCCACTTAGAAGCCTGGCTTCGAAAATTATAAGAGCACAATTTGTGGTCACGAGCTCTGGGACACGCGAACCGATAATAACTAATTTCAGTCTACGCATTAACATTAATAAAAGGTTGAATTAAACAACCCGCCCTTGAACTATTTAAACATTGTTTTTTCTTATAAATCGTTTCAGTAATGAGAGGCATACCGAACCGAACGGAGGCGAGTCTAGAAAATTATGTCAAAGTCACGCATTTTTGTAATTCATTTTTAGCTACAATGTATTTTTAGCTTAGGGTTTCTATTAGTATCCAATTAGTTGTAGAAATATTTAGGTTTTATCGTTTGGTCTAGGTTTTCGTTTGATTTTAATTTTTACATGGACGGACGGGACTTCAAAAGTTAGGCAATATTTTGGCTAGAAGTTGATTCGATTTCGGCAAATCTTTCTTCTGATTTCGGAAGGCATTGTCACCCTATCGCCAAGAGGTCAGTTTTAAAGCACATAATGAAACTAAACGCCTTGCAAGTTGCAATCGACAATTGTCGGAGCAGCGTTTGACCTATATCCCTAATTTCGAGCCGCCATGTTCAATATGTTCAAAGCACGGCACTCTTGAAATCGCGATCGACGTTTAGCCGAAGAAAAGTGCAATTTGGGCATTTCCGACAAAGTTTCAGCAACGTAGGTGGAGTTTTTAGTTTTACATTTTTCGTTCACTGCGCTGTGAATTAAATATGACTTTTTGACGATAGTTTCTTAGATTTACTTAGATTATAGACGCGCACAAAGTACCTACAATTTATGTCATGCAGAAATTCGTTTATTAGTCACATTACTCGTAGGCACTATTTTACCTAGACCACAGTAATGACGTCATAAAGTGCGGTGTCCACTGCCAGAAAACATATACGAAATGAAGTCGACATAATAATTTTCCGGAATGTTTTGCATTCCGTCTGATTTTCCAAGTAATAGCCGTCCGCTAAATTCATTATTCAGTTCTCAAAACGACCTAAGTTTCCTATTTTAGGTAGGTACTATAGAAAAACGTTATTGTTTTTCTCTGTCTTTCGAAACTGAGAACAATTAAATTTTCTTTTAAACACGCGATAAAAATATTACATTATTTTGCCCTTTTTATGATCCGTTATAATTACACCCATTAGGTACGTCTTTTATAACTTGGTTTATTTTCTAAAAGCATTACAAGTACAAATAACAATTTGTGGTAAGCCTCCCCACCCAGGTCGTTAGGAAGTTCCGATCTTGTTATTAAAATGAAAGTTCTAGTTTAGGTGAAAGTATAGCGAAGTTCCTAAGCCAAGCCTATAAGGCAAATGGAAGAATCATAGATTACCTAGACTAGACAAGAGAAAATAGAGCTTCAGTCATTCAGACTGTCTAACAGCGTGCCTAAGTTACGAACAAGTAAGAAGTTACGTGCAGTAATGATATGAAAGTGTTGCGAAACGAGATTTTACAATTTGTTTACAATGAATATACAATTTTTTATCCCATTACATATGTACGTTTTATGATTAAAATACTTAATATTATAAAGAGGAAAGATTTGATTGTTTGTTTGTTTGAATTGAATAGGCTCCGAAACTACTGGACGGATTTTCGTTCACGATAAGAATCCTACATTTTCCCTGATAAACATAGGCTTTAAAAATAGGGTACCGCATAAAAACTGTGAAACTCGACGTGTTAGTGTGTGTATAATTTTAGAATTTTTTGTTAAATACCCGTGCGAACCCGGGGCGGACTGCTAGTGATTATAATATTTTGTTTTGTTTTATAATTTGTTATGGTTTTATAAGTTATATATTCGGCCAGCATAAACCTGAGCAAATAATGATTAGTAATTAACGGGTATTTATCGCGTTTCTTCTTCCTCCTTTCTTCTTCTTCTTTTCTCGACGTTTCAACAGGTTTGCACTCTGTCGTGGTCACGAGATGACTGGAGTATTGGAGCTGCCGCCGCCTTTTATATACTAGCGTTACTCACACGTACACACACTCGGACGACACACTACACTAACAGTGTCCGTGACGCGCTGAGAAGCCGGTCTGCGACGAGTGCACTTAGCTAACACTGGATTCCATGAGGCAGAATAAAATTGTGGAAGAGATACGTCGACGATGTGTTCTGTATAATGACCGGAAACAACCAGGAAGTGGCTCAGCTGACAGAGTATCTGAACTCCTTACACCCTAAGATCAGGTTTACGCACGAAATAGAGGAGAACAGATCGTTGGCCTTCCTCGACTTAAAAGTGACGGTGAAATCCGACGGGACCTTAGGACACACTGTGTACAGAAAACCAACACACACGGACAGATATCTTAACGCTGCGTCACACCACCATCCGTCACATCTGGAGTCAGTAGTATCTTCTCTAGTAAACAGAGCTCATGACCTCTGTGACCCTGAACACCTAACAAGTGAATTAGAACATGTTCAGGAGGTTCTGAAACGAAATGGCTACAAGACTAGTATCAGATGGCAACCCAATCATAGGCGCAAAGAAAAACTTGTTGAAGTGACCAGACAGCCGGTGTTTTTGCCTTATGTGAAAGGGGTGACGGACAAAATTGGAAACCTTCTTAAAAAGTTTTCAATCAAGTCGGTTTACACTCCACTTACTAAGATGGCGAAGACATTACGAACACCGAAAGATGTAGTACCCTTGCAAGTTCCTGGAGTCTACAAGATCGATTGCAGCTGCGGTCGTGCCTACATCGGCCAGACTAAACGCACGGTAGCGGAACGTGTTAAGGAACATATAGCAGCGGTCAAAAATCGACAAGTAATCAAGTCGGCAATAGCTGAGCACATAGTAGACTCAGGACCCAATCACTGGATTGAATTACACAAACCGCAAGTCATCTGTTTTGAAAGGCATTATTACAAGAGAATGGTTCGGGAAGCGATTGAAATTAAGAAATATCCTAATTTCAATCGTGAAGACGGTTTCAGACTCTCTGCCTCATGGAATCCAGTGTTAGCTAAGTGCACTCGTCGCAGACCGGCTTCTCAGCGCGTCACGGACACTGTTAGTGTAGTGTGTCGTCCGAGTGTGTGTACGTGTGAGTAACGCTAGTATATAAAAGGCGGCGGCAGCTCCAATACTCCAGTCATCTCGTGACCACGACAGAGTGCAAACCTGTTGAAACGTCGAGAAAAGAAGAAGAAGAAAGGAGGAAGAAGAAACGCGATAAATACCCGTTAATTACTAATCATTATGTGTTCAGATCGCGTAAGTTTCAAAACATTAAACCTGAGCAAGTTTAGAATATGTTTTATACTAAAAAAAAGTTGTAGCGCCATCTCTTGCAAGAGTCAAGAAAAGCTAAAGGTGTCTAAACTAGGTTTGTTTTATACCTAGAGCCAAAGAACCTTCGTTCTTTCGAGCTTGCAAATATATTCAAGAGATGGCATGACTTATATGCAAAAACTTTCCCGTTTACTGCTACCTATTGCAGCTTGTTTCTCCTTTCATGTTCGAATTATAATATTGTTGAAGGCCCAGAGGGAGACAGGAGCGTTTACCTTAAAAAACTTAATTTTACCTTAAAAATATTGAAGAGAACAAAACATCAAAGCTATCACTTTGTTTCTTAGATTTACGTAAGTGTTTGTATTTTGTGACATTTCCTAAATTACTGTAAGATGTAAAGGAAATAAAGCGCTTTGGATATAATGAGAGTTACTAGCTTCCGAAGAAGAAGTGGAAATACAAAATGGAGGAGATAAATAAACAAGATCCGTCAAGTGCGAGTAAAACTCACGGGCCGAGGGTTTTGAACTTTTATCGATTATGTATCTATACTATTTATGTACTGTTACTTCGGAGGTTACGGTACTCCGTAATTTATCAGTAGGTACTCCTACGATAAATTTTTCGACTCTTCAAATACTTGTACGGGCGCATGAAATGTAATATTAATATAAATTTCAAGCTAAGAAATACTGAGATATTGGATAAAGATTGAAAACATGACAGAAAAAAGCGAGACCATCGGGGTTTTGAATTCGACCTCAAAACCCTAAAAAAGCAGATCAGCATATATAAACCACCACCATAATTGGAAGAACGAGAGACAGATTTTTCTACATATATACGGAGAGTAAGAACCTTTTAAACAGTACAAAATTATACTATTTATTTATTTATTTTCAGTATGCAATGTGAATGACGTTGCTGTCCAGTTCACTTTGGCTGATTTCATGCACAAACCATATAACACTTTTAATAGTTTGTTTTTAAGCTTGCGAAGAGCGTTAATGTCGATCAGCGCTATCTTTACGACTTTGACCCATTGCGTTGGATTTTAGGTACCACATAATACGTAAGTATAAGTAACCAAGTCATGACCTACGGAGCTGAGACGTGGACACTCACGATAGGGTTGGTCCACCAGTTCAAAGTCGCTCAGCGAGCTATGGAAAAAGCTATGCTCGGAGTTTCTCTGAAGGATAGGATTCGTAAAGAATACATCCGACAGAGAACTAAAGTCATCGACATAACTCAGAGAATTAGCAAACTGAAGTGACAGTGGGCCGGCTATATTTCGCGAAGAACCGATAACCGCTGGGGTAAATCAATATCTGGTGTTCTTGAGTGGAGACCGCGACTCGGTAATTGTAGTGTAGGACGCCCTCCAGCCAGCTGGGATGAACATCTGCGAAAGACTGCTGGCAGATGCTGGATGCGACAAGCTTAAGTCAGGGCGCTATGGCGCTCATTAGGGGAGGCCTATGTCCAGCAGAGGACTAAGATAGGCTGATGATAATGATGATGAAGTACCCAATTGCTTCCGACTGGTATTAATATTTATCTTTTTTATATATGTTGAGCTTCCTGTTGATTGTTTGCAAGAGTCTTCAGTTATCTCAATTGTTTCAATAATTAACAAGTTCTAATTTGGTGTTAATAAAGAGGTACATAAAGGGTAAGATATGTATATCTAAATTATTTCAAGTAATATGCTTTATGTTGAGATCCACATTTACTTACCGTAAAATATTTCATGAAATTAAGAGTGAAAACTATAGTCAATTGTAGATGTAATTGGCGGCTTCATCGCTTAAATAAAAGAATATTATTAGCTTTAATAAAGTTATTTCAGGGAACCAAAAATATTATGAGAAGAAATAGCATATATTATTATGCATAGACATAATATGGTAATAACTACATAGGGAACTAAATATTTAACCTATGTAGTTAAATATTAAGTCGTTACATTAGCATTTGTGATAACTTGCTATTCGTAAATTAAATTGCGACGGTTATGACAAATCTACTGAAGAATTTTTCGGCAAAATACCGCAAAAATGCCTGTCGCAAGCTATTCACGTAAAGCGTTTAAAACTAGGCCAGGTGTAAATTGTTCTTTGAATTTATGACAGCTGGAAATAATTTTACTCCTTAAGTAGTGTATAGTCGCGTAAATCACACAATTTGTGATTAAAAATGTCAGCCTCACCTGCTTTCACGTTTTGATCATCTTGGATTTAATCTGAACTTGCTCTGAACACCTGCTGTCACCTTTGATCAATCTTTGATCCAATCAGAACTTGCGTTGAATGATCTTGGGATACAATAAACGATCTAAGCGAGACATCATGAAACAGACAATAATTTTCAATCCCAATCTTTATCTACACTGCCTTAATGTTTTATCTTTATTATAAAAAAAGTTATACTGGTTATGCGTATTAATTAATTTTGTGTTGTTGAAAGCGGATAGGAAGGATACGGTAGGTATTTTCCTGTTCCTAATTCCTGTCATTTTATGTCTCTATTGTATAAATGAATAAATAAGAATAATAAATCTTTAATACAATAAAAAATATATACTTTCATTCAACTTCACACTATTACTTTCACAGTACACATCGTCTAGCGATTTGTTCTGCTCGCTTTCGATTAGGTATCGAAGGAAAATCAGAGCTTTTGCTTTTAACCCTAAAAAAATCACTGAGCCTGGCGTAAATGTCTTGCTGCAGTATACAATCTTACCTACAGCCTACCTTTACTTAATTTTAAGTACTTTTTTATTTTGTAAAATTATTCATCTGTATATTAGAAACACAAGCACGCGAGCTTATGTTTAAAATGTATTGTATAATGTTAATCTTATGTGTGTCTGTAGTGACAAATACATTTTTATTTATCTTTAAATCAGTCGAAAGAAAATACAGTTTCTTGAAGTTCCAAGTGCGTATAAAGTTTCCGTGAGTGGTAATCGTTGCCTTGATGCATATTAAGTGCAAGGTGGTGCATTGACCCCAGGCTGTCGTTACCAACGGCACTTACGTTTGCGGTCGTAGGCAACGGACGGATTGTGGCATATTGTGTATTGTCCTGAAATAGAAACAGGGTAGAGAATAGAACTGTTTAGCTGAATTGAAATGAGAGGTTTATGTGGGGTTTTGTGAGTCAGATGTAGCAATTTCTGCAGGCCAAACATGATAAACGAACTTTATAGATGAAACTGCTAATTATGATATTTAGTCTGTGGTTTGTTTACATTTGTTATATAATTCTTTAATTTATTTGTTTAAAATTATTATATTTCTGAAAAAAAATTGCTACTATAATAAAAGTTACTCTTACAATTATAATGACGGACGGCGATACATTCAGTAGACTGCATTTATGTATTTCAATAAAAATTCAAGAGGGGCAGATTGGTTTGAGACAAGTACATAATAAGTACGTACTTAGATTCAAACAAAAATTAACTACCGAAATAAGTCTGATTTTATTATTTGCTTGAACTAAAATTTTTCGGAAATTACATATTCAAAATGTGTATTCTTTGTTAGACTGCAACATGCGGCTGAACTGCCTGAACTGCGGTTTCTTGAAGTTCTTTATGGTAATTTTGTTTGAACGTGTTTTGCATTTACCTCTAGGTATTTAGTCTTCCCAATATTTTACATACGCAGATAATGTGTGGCCGTAAATTTACACATACACAACCCTACATTTTCCGTTACGTAGGTATTTAGTACACGCACTAAGTAAATCTGTTTAATCGACATCTTTCATAGGTCATGATGACAATGAACTTAAAGCAATTCAGTTAAGGCACAGTTTTTGATTTTAGTAAATAAGTAACAAGTCTAATCTAAATTAGATTAGGCCAATCCTCGAACTATTTGCAATTTAAATCTACAAACGCATTTTTGATTACATCAATTAGAAACCAACAAAAAATCTTTTTTCGCAATCAAACCAAAATTGTTTTCCTTTCCGTTCCAATTAAATAACTAACGTATACTTTACGCAATTAGCTTTTATCGGCTGAATGAAAACAAAGTAAAGTTTTGTGTGTAATCAAAATGCAAATGAACGGTGCGTGCTTATCCCGCGACCCACATCTAAGACTTAGCCAAGGCCGTGGCCTCGTCTCACTGCGACAATATTCGACGGGTTATAAATTTACGTAATAATCAAGTGTTTACTTAATAAAAATGTTTATTAGATATACAAAGTTGTTAACCCACTTAGGGTTAAATGTTCTACGAGCTCTACGAATCTCGTAGCGGTTGCATGTCTACGAGATTCGTAGCAGGGATACCTACATCTATTATATTTAAAGCGTGTGATAGTGAATATACCTCTAGATAGGTATATCTTAAACACAAGCAAAACAAATAACTATTAAAAGACAAATAATGTATAATATTTTCAAGATTCTACGGTGGAACCACTATATCTGTGGTGGTAACGCTACATTTCCAAAGATACAAACCAAGCAAATCGAGTATATTTCATACGCTTCCACGTGTGAATAAAGTAAATAAATATACATATGTAGTTACTAAAATTTAGTTGTTATTAAAAAATGTAGCAATATAAAATATTTAAAATGCATATAGTAGCTACATATCTCTGTTTCTAACTATTCTGTGATGTGTAGCTGCTTGCTACGCAGTGAGTTATGCGGCTTGCTACGCCGTAGCAAGTTCATAGCATTATGCTAGCTACATAATCTATGCATTACTATTACTGCACATTTTCTCTCTCGACAATTCCAGAGACCACAAAGCAACCATTTTACAAAAAATACTTCCACTGAAAGCAGTTAAAACAGCAGTAAAAACAAATATCTATAGGCTGAATTAAGCACTACTTTGAAGATAAGAAAAGTAAACAAAGGAACTCACCTTAAAAGTCTTATAGCTCGACACGACATATGACGCTCCGTCCTCCAACTCCTCCAACCTGTACTTCCGGTCTCCATCCATTCCAAAAATAAACCTCGCACCCCTCGGCAGCTCCAATCTTTCCGAAAGCCGATCCAACAGCGCATCAAGCGACGCGAGATCCCGGCCCGGCTTGAAGCGAAACTCCACTCCTGGGTGGAACGGGTCTCCATTGCGATAGAATGTCACCCTCCTAGCTTTCCAGTAGTTCAAATTCGCGTATCTGCTGGTAGGTTCTTGTCTGACGGGTCGCGGGGGTTCAGATCCTTCGGAGATGTCGTCCGGTCGCTGCGGCGGTGATGGAGGCCGCGACGGTCGCCAGTCTCCAGCCTCGCGTTCTTCGTCGGACGGTGGTTGCGGTTCGGGGTCTGGAGGCGGCGCGGGCTCCGGCGGCGGCTCGGCCTGTCGAGAGTGGCGTGGTAGGCGGGCTCGACGCGACATGGCTCGCGACCACCCGCTCACGGACTGACGCCCACCGCGCGCCCCAATCAACTGATAGATGTGCCACGTGGCTCATTCATGCCGGGTAGGCTTGATTGATTGGGACGGGCGTAAATAGTACTAGGCTAATTGTAAATGGATGAATACCTACTGTCTACTCGGTAGAAAGTTGGATTGAAATGATTCGGAAAAGCTTTATTGAAAAGATTTGGGAGTTATAAATTTTTCAAGTGGTTAAGAGCCCAATTCATATGTTAATTATCACGCAACGCATAAACGTGCACGCATAAATATTTCTGCAGCTGTTAATAGATTTATATATTAGTTTGATATTTTATTTAAGATAGATAATTTATATTTTCATATCTTTTCTTGACTTACGTTGCTGTTTTTATGTTCTATATTAATGCGTATTATCCTTATTGGCCTTGATGTTAGAAACAGTAACTGTGGTTTACCTCAGTAAAAATAAATAAATAATCAAAGTATCTGCGGGGAAATGTACATACGAGAGGACATAAAGGGATAATTTTTAGATAATCTGATTTAATATTAGGTTTAATTTAAAAAAAAATTCAGCTATGCTAACAATTTTGAGTATAACTAGTAATTGTTTTGCTGCTGTTGATCATAATAATAATCCTAATAGGCTTAGACATAATAAAATTTGTAATCACGGTCAAATTTAAGGTCTTAAAGACCCTAAAACTCATTTAGTAAAATCACAAATGGCGTGGCGAATAGATCCCTAGATAAAAGCTAACGAGTTGTAGGCGTTAGGGGCATGACTAAGTGATTTTAGTCACGATCATCGGTTCTTACGGACAAAACGAAGGTTAACACAGTGATTCACATCATTATGAATCATATTTTGTTTGTCGTAAGTGTTAATTTAGCTGTTCGCGTGGACTTTATCTGATTCACGTAGGTATATGACTTTTGGAATGATTTGTAAATTCATTCGCAACGTTTAGTTACTTGATCACAGATTATAGAATTTATCAGAAGTTAACTACGCAGAAATTGTGTAAATTTCAGCTGGCTACAACGAAAGAACGAGAAAAGAACTTTCCTAGCCAATATCATCAAATTAGGTGACGCTGGATCAGTCCTGCGCATTTAGCGTCCGCACCCATTTTAACTTCTTTCTATGCTTTGTTTCAGTGAGTTTAACGACCAAAGGGTCGTCTGAATACCCAAATTCTCAATTATAGATATATTTAGTTGTGCAATCTTGGCAGAGTTTTCGCGGTTATGATGGGTCCTGATGAACGGTTGCTCGTACAATGCGCAGCCATCGTTCCCTATTGCTTGCGTTGTAGGAGCAGTCGGTCATGACAGATTGTATTAAGGGTGTATACTACCCCAAACTGCTAATTTTCAACTCCGCCGGATGTCCATATCGTCTAAAATACTGAATATTTAACTTTGAAATTGATATATGGTAAAGTTCAGGACTTAATCTATCGATCATATGTTTCGAAAACACGATTCCATAAAATTTTCTCGATAGAAAAAAATCGCAAAGTTACCTCTAAATTTTTACTAAAACCGAAATTTTTCAATAAATACAATTCAGATCTTGACAATAAGCGTGGTAATAGAATTAAGTATAATACAAATGTTATATGTTTCGGTTTTTTCAAATAATGTCCTAATTAATAGATAATAAGCTAAAACTTGATTTTTGGTGATTTTTGCACTTGCGTTGCAATGCCCTGTCCCGCTCTTATGAACGCAAAATCATATGTCTAGCCTTTTCGCACAGAGTTGAGGTTGTATGCGCCCTTAAGGAGTTGATGAGTTTGACTATCTAGTTGACTGACCATGGGACCGTTTGTCCTGCATTCTGCCTTGTACTATCTCGTCGATCCAATGAGTCTCGTAGTACAAGGCAGAAAGGTCTTCAGCCGTGCCACGCGCCCAAAAAACTTTAGTTTTTGTAGTTGTACAATCGCCGATAATCCAGTAGTAGAAATATCAGTAATTATCATTACATATATAATACACACACTACCTAGTACCTACCAATGCACTAGGCAGGGGTACACGTGTGTCATTAATTGTTTACGCCTCACGATTGTATTCGAGTGCTGCACGTGGCCAGTACAAGGTCTTGTAGTTTTCGCTTAAACTAAACCTTTTGAGGTTCAATGCAAAAACCAACTAACATTATAGTTACAATATAGTTTGTAAATTATCTAACCTACGTAAACTGGGAGGTCTAAAGAGGTCCAAATGGTAGTCTCATGCTAATGGTAATGCGCTAAATAAATAAACCAACAATTGCACAAATAATTGTTATGAATATATTGGTAAATAGTTAATTCTCATAATTCTCAGAAACTCTCATAGGCATTTTGATTATATGGTGAAAAATACAATATTATTTATCTATCAAGCCATCGCATTCTGTAAGATTGTAGAGAATCGGTATTAAGTAGGTATCTAGTGCTGAAATATGAAGGAGATTGTTTGAAGTTTCTTTAAAAACATAATTATGGTAATTTGGGTCAGGCGCAATGAACTCAAACCTGAGGGTTGCGGACGTTATCGATTTGGCGCTAAATTTTCTTTACACGTTAATCTGGGACGGCTAATTACCTAATTATTTGGCACGATATGTTCGACAAACCACTGTATTATTCGCAGTAACGTTTGCCAATAACCGCCACTTTTAAAATTAGCACATGGGTCATCAAATTATCACATTATCATCAAATGTGTTAAGCTGCACCATCTATTCCACAATACTTGGTATCTTATATGCAAGGGTTACCTATATACTTTATCTACAGAGAGTAGAACTTAATGAAGTAAGTTCCGAGACAAAAAGTGAAAAATTCTAAATTTCTCTTACCACAGCAGCCGCTGCCCCATCTGCAGTTGCCATCTCACACACCTACAACACTATCACCATCCACAACAAAATCTTAATAAAATCATCCAAGAATTACAGCTATAAACAAGAATAAAACAAAAACGCGGGAAAACTCACTGTGTCTATAAACGGTCTTCTGTCCTAAATCTCTGTTTTAATTTAGCTTATACTCAAATTTACGCAGTTTTGTCTTCAAATCAGTTAAATTACGGGATTAATTAGATAAATAAATAATTAAATTAAGTAAAACAAGAGCTCAGTCGTCCGGTTATGTTTTGTGAAGGTAACAGAGTGACGGCGAGTCGAGTGGCGAGGTGGCGGCCAGTAAACCCGGCGTGGCTGTGTGCCGTGACCACTGCCAATCGATTGAATCATCACCCTGTAGTTTTACAGGACGAAGGGTTTCGTGAGACGGTTTTTGTGTAGTTTAGGTCAACACTTCAAAAGTTAATACGTACGTAAGTCTAATCTAGTTATCAAAAAAAGTCGAAGCAACATAAGTCAAATCCATTGACAAGACATTTTAATAAGTAACTCTTATGAGATCCCTACTAGGATGTTTAATATAATTATGTAGATGTTTATTATATCTACCAATTCGATATTAAGACTCATTAAACTATATTAGTTTCTGTCAGTTGCTTCGTATACGTCAGATTATAGATAATAAGATTCTGCGTGCGTGAGCCTATGTTCTTCCCCAGAATACTACCTATGTATTTCATTGCCAAAAACAGTTATTATGTTGTTAAAATCCAGCAAACCGAGAAACTGGCTCTAGTTTCCCATTTTTAATATCAACCTATAGAACAAAATTATATCTATTAATGGTTCGTTTAGAAGTGAACTATTTCGTTCATGTAGTTCTGTAGTTTTATTACCTTCAATGCGGTTATAGCAGGTGCCTATAATATCTACATACACAAGTCATAACTTTAGCTAATAACTGTTAAAAACAATTTTAACGATACTAATTTCCGTAAAGCTGTATTTAATAAACCAACAATTCAATTTAATTTCTATGTTTATAGCTTCGGATGGCGAATTTGCATGCGATTTTCCTGGAACACTTGTAATTATTCTTCCTCAAGATACATTTTAGTTGCATACAAGGGTAATCCCAATTTTTTTAAAGTAGAGTATCAAGCAATTTTTTCTCATTGATTGTACATTTTTACTTTTGTTTACGCGTTAGTAAATGGTATGGTATTAAGGTACTAAAATGCAGGTTACTGGAATTCAACTTTTCCCACTGCAAGCTGCATAGTGCTATAATTACACACCAATTTTGCGCAATTTTTCAATACCTACCTACCGTTGTAAACGGTTTTGTCAGGCGAACATTAAAAGTAGAGTCTTGCTATCCACGACTAAAAGTTGCAACTGTTGCAAGGCAGTTTTAGACGGCTTATTACAAAGCATCGTAAATTTTCATGTTTCACGCATATTTCAGAACGTTTGCATACAATGTATTGGCACGGTATTGGCTTCTTCGTAATGTATTCACAAAGCAGTAAGAGCATCATAGACGAATCATAACATAGTTTTTTTCAAAATAATCGAAAAACATATTATTTTTGAATAATAAACATCATTGATTAGAACCTTAATCAACACAATGTGGGATGCATGCACATGTCGATATACAGGATCTGTACGGAATTAAGGTGCAATATTTACTGTTTATATTTATATATTTCGCGAAAAACTACAACCACTGGGGTAAACGTGTTCTTGAGTGGAGACCGCGACTCGGTAAACGTAGTGTAGGACGCCCTCTGGCCAGGTGGGATGATGATCTGCAAAAGACTGCTGACAGATGCTGGATGCGACAAGCTGCAACAAGCTGCTGGACATAGGGGAGGCCTATGTCCAGCAGTGGACTGATGTGGGCTGATAATGGTGATGATGACTTATTGAAATTTACAAAGTCTAACTTACTAGTTTGAAATAATGTCATAGACTGAACCTTTAGAAAATAAGGTATGTGACATTCGGCCACAGAAATTCCAAAAAAATCCCGACTTTTTTAGTTGACCCCTTTAAACTTTGTTTATTTAGCCCAGTAAAACTATTATAAAGGTTAAACAAAGTATGGGCAAATTGTTTTGACCTGACAATAGAAATTATGCTAATAGAATGGGCACAGTTTAAAAACCATTAAGTTCCTATTACATCAGAGAAAATGTAAAGGTTATGTTCTTGTAATGATATGTAAGCTACTTTTAATATACGTATAAGTAGTCCACATTATGATTTGACTTACTTAATTCCACGCTACTCGTCAATTCTAAACTGGCACAGCCATAAAATTAACACTAGAATAACAATGTGCTTATAGCTAGAAGCTAGGTATACTATGCTAGCTTAATTACCACGGTACAAATCAGGGTACATGTGCGTACTTGACCTAATAACTTAATTACACACTAAAATGCTGAAAAATTGGAAACAAAAAGCAAAAGGGTTGGTCAGGTCAGTATTGCGATTTGTAGTAAGTTCTACAAATTTCGTAGAGCGTCTACGCCGTAGCGGAAACGTAGAGGCTGCGTAGCAGATACCAAATAGAACGGATTCGTTGCATTTCGTGCGTCCATTGTCGACTTGAAGTAAGCACACTATAGGTCGATGATCGATCATACAATCCTCCATTATTATTTTAAGTACTTATTAAAAATAATGAAAAGGCGGATTTCTAAGAGCACCTGAAGATAAAGCTTCCGAAACTTAGGATATATCATAAAGGTAAAAAATATATTCCAATAGTCTTTTTAGTTTTTATAAATTGTTCTAGAGGTTATACGTCCTAGTTGTGTGAATAATGATCGCTCTTTCATGACGGAACCAGGGAAAGTCACATGATTTATTATAAGTTAAAATCTAGATAACTCAGACCCATTTATTATTCTTTCTAACCTATAATATCTCACAATGATTCCTGTTTACATCGAATGATAACCTCGAGTTTACGTATAAATTGGCATAAATTACATCAAAATTGACATAAATTCGGTGACATATTGGTTATTTTATTCTTGAAACCTATGCGTGTCGGCCTCGATAATCATTATCGGCAAGATCTTACCAGATGCGTTTTCCTTTTGTTTTACAGAGAAATAGGTACAGCTACCTAATTCCAGGGTTGACGTGATCCAAGGGCAGAATTAGGAAGTCACTAAGCCGTTGTAAATTTAGTAATTGGAGTCAAGGTAATAGCTATATGGCTTTATTGAATACTAACTCAATTTTTATTTTATAAGCTAATCGCTATTTCATATGAAAAATAAAAATTGCAGCTAAAACAAATTATGGGAGAGTTTAATACTCAACAAAGAACTACCTCTACCTAAAACTACGCTTGCTTAAGTTAGTTACAGTAATGATTAATGAGTTAACAACTATGAAAATTGGTAGGTAGGTACATCAAACTTTAAAGAACATGATTTTTTAAAATCCGTGTAAGTATAGTTTAAGATGGGTTTCGAAACCCTTATTTATGGCTTAATTTTTATATTCGCTGCCGTGGGATATGAAAATTATATAAGTATACTACCCATGTACTAGCTATGTATATTTAATATTGAATACACCAATAGCGTTAGCTCATTATCTACTCCCGCACAAGAATTTCCACCAGTATCGCCTCACGGTAAGGTTGAAAGTTCAACAAATGCGATCAGTGACTGGCATTGAGTGACACCGTTGTCATAATATTGGGCTTCCGGCCAATCCAATCAAAGGATAGGCGTAGGACCGCCCGCCCTGCTGACACGCCCGCCCTCATTAGATACCAATGCCTACTGAATATTGAGAAAACTCGCGTTGCTTAGCGACGGCGAAATACATGGTTTATGGGTAAATAGCTAAGTTATGCGGGCTAACTTAGTTTAGCGTAACTCGTATAGCCGTCGCAGTTTTTCACACCACATAGGCCATAGCTTAGTTTGCAGTCTGCACATTATGTATAAAAATTGCGTTAGCTTTAAGAGCAAAGCTAAAACTAAGCTATCTTAGATCTTCATATAGCTTAGTTAGTTATTAGCTTTGTAAGCAGCATCTTCATCGTGCATTAAACGCATAATACCATATGAAGTCGTTTCTTCATATATAAGCTTTTACCTGCCCAAACACTACGAATAAAATGTAAAGTTACTGCAAAAACCGAGATGTCACCAGTCTTCCTACTTATCATGCAAAGAAGTCCTGTCTTAGACGTATTTTTCGACAAAACCCCTAAATTTAGGTCACATTTACAAGTCGAATCCGAATAAAGCAAGCGATGCTCTGGTTTACGAGTTCAGGATTTTCGTTGACCTCTTATTTCTTGGTTAGAGGTACTGTGTACCATTACTGCGAGTTACTTCTGATTCAGATTCAATAACTTTTTTCTTTAGGCTTACAAAACAAGCACTTAGACAAGTCAAATTTCAAACAGATAATTATTTAAATAAGAAATAATTTGTTATTGATTTCTCTTCACTTCAATTTTTTGTCTACTAGTGGAAGAAGTGGCAATGAGCTTCTCTGTGGTTCAATGCGACTAATAACTAGAGGTATAGATTTATGTATAAAACATTAAAATGCAATCAATGATTACCAATGTGGGCATCATCTGAGACTTATAGAATACTCCTCGATAATGAAACGCAACTCTCGATTATTTTATGAAAATTGGTCAAAAAAGTGCTCGAGTATTCGAACATTTTAAGATACCAAAATCAAACCAAACCAAAAAATCTAAATCAAAGTGCTTTATTTCCTTTAGACCTTACAGGACTTTTGGACACGTCACAAAATACAAATTACGTTAGTAATACTGGGAAATAAAGTGATCACTTTGATTCATTGTTCACTTCATCACCAAATGAGTTACATAATTCATTCGGACAAAAGTCACATCCAACCATCCACGCATCCAACACAAACTTCCGGGGCGTTTCTCCACAAATAAGAAAGTGCTGTCTGGTACCGTTAGGCTGGTTTTAGAGTCACGCTGACCGTCGGCGCTGTGGCCTACGCGCGTAGCTCTCAGCGCGTAGCTGTCTGCGGCAACTCGTTTTAGAATCGTGCTGAACGTCGTGGAATACAGACATGCACAATCAAATGAGTGTTCGAGTTGCTGCCGTGTATTTTTTATGGAAAAAGAAAAGACTTCAACAACAACGAAGAAAAATACTTCAAGTTCATCCACTTATTTCTCAAAGATTGCTAGTGGGGGCATTTGTTACATTGTTCAATCAGTTAAGAGATGACGAAATCAAATTCTTTAACTACTTTCGCATGTCATCACATCACGAACTTTCGACGAGTTACTGGCAAAGCTACATGATATGATAAGTTACTACGTTGCAGTTACAGGCGTATACCTATATCACCAGCTGAACGTTCCTCAAACAGTGCGATTACGATGTCGTTCCAGGCCTTCAATCGTGCGTCTTTATTTTTATACAATATGTCACTGGCGTCCCATAAACATTTTCGCAGCTGAACTTCTTCAATCACACGCCCAGTATCAATATCGCGATTCATTGTTGCGCTCGTCTGTCCCCGTCGGCGCGCGCGTTTTATGTAACACTGTAACGATAACTGAGTTCGGAAGCGCGTCGGCGCCGCGTGCTCAGCGGCGCCGAGGCGTGGCGCGTACGCGCTCGTATGGCTCAGCGCTGACAGTGCTCAGCGCTGAGTCGTCGGTGTTATTCTAAAACGCTTCATAAGTAATCATACATATTGGCCTGTAGTCACGCTGACCGTCGGCGCTGAGGCCTACGCGCGTAGCTCTCAGCGCGTAGCTGTCTGCGGCAACTCGTTTTAGTATCGTGCTGACCGTCGTGGAATACAGACATGCACAATCAAATGAGTGTTCGAGTTACTGCCGTGTATTTTTTATGGAAAAAGAAAAGACTTCAACAACAACGAAGAAAAAGACAAGTTCATCCACTTATTTCTCAAAGATTGCGTGGGGGCATTTGTTACATTGTTCAATCAGTTAAGAGATGACGAAATCAAATTCTTTAACCACTTTCGCATGTCATCACGAACTTTCGACGAGTTACTGGCAAAGCTACATGATAAGTTACTACGTTGCAGTTACAGGCGTTTAACTATATCACCAGCTGAACGTTTGATTGTTACTTTAAGGTAAGAAAAAAACCAAGTTGTTTACGTTTTATTTTAATTAAATTGACTCTTTTATTTAGTACCTTGACATTTATTATTCTTATTCAGACACATATTATTTGTCTCCATATTGTTATTCAGTATCAATATCGCGATTCATTGTTGCGCTCGTCTGTCCCCGTCGGCGCGTGCGTTTTATGTAACACTGTAACGATAACGGAGTTCGGAGGCGCGTCGGCGCCGCGTGCTCAGCGGCGCCGACGCGTGGCGCGTACGCGCGCGTATGGCCCAGCGCTGACAGTGCTCAGCGCTGAGTCGTCGGTGTTACTCTAAAACGCTTCATAAGTAATCATACATATTGGCCTGTCAGCGCCGACGGTCAGCGTGACTCTAAAACCAGCCTAAAGTTTTTCCTTTTTTGACCAGACAATCACAAAAGGTGTGACCCATAGTAAATTGCTGAGAAATCCGTCTGTATCTAAATATTATGCAAAATATTCGAGAAAAACGGAACAATTCCCTTGGCGAGGAAAAAATAAGGGCGCACGAACATCGTGACAACATAGCGTGAAGGAAACACTCTCTGGAAATTATACCTTAGTCATAGATGTTAGGGTTTAAATTGAAATGGGTTATTTGAAACAAAGAAAAAGTCAGTACTTCGAAGAAACCTGGCTAGACGAAAATTATGAGTCCTTATGACGTTTAACCTACATAGATCGGATGATTTGTTTGTATTGAATCATATTTTCAGAATCGTTTTATTTGGTATCAAATTTGAACCTGTATTTAACGAACGACCAAACTTAAGCGCATATTCCATACTTCTACCTTGCATTGTCTATCAGAATCTTTACGAGTATTCCTAATAGTTATGATGTTAAATACATCACGTTGACGTTATAAATTTAAAAATATAATTTGAAAAGATTCATATATTTACATCAAACATGGTATACAGGTGGTATTAATACAAATAATGTGCTTTTCCTTCCTTAAGTTTAAAAGATTTATATATTTTGTTCTTTTTGTAGAGGGAGATAAGTAAAAAAACTGTTAAGAAATGGAGTGATTTATTAATTTATGTAAAAGTCATAGAAAAGCCTTTCGCTTTAAGGTTATTCAAACAATTAAGATCTTTTCTTCTTATTTTTCTTATTGATTGTCATGAAACTCATAAATTACTTCGGTATTTTTTCTTTGATTTCTTGTCTGTAAGTTCTGAAGTGTCATTGGTTTGAGTTTCAGAAGATTCGGTATCTTTGTTTTTGTCCTTCTTCTTTTTCTTTCTAGGTACTTCTGTAGTTTCCTCCACGGAAAGATTCTCTAAGTTCTCACACACATCTTTTATCTTACGTTTTTTCTTCTTAGATTTGTCTTGATCCATATTTTCTTCAACTGCTACTATATCTTCTTCATCTTTAATTTTCTGTTTTTTCTTCTTTTTGGGCACCTCGTCAACTTCCATTTCAGAATCAGCTTTTTGTTTCTTCTTTCTATTATCGCCTTTACCCAAATCATTGTTATCACCTACTTCCGAACTTGCTTCAGTGATGTCTTGTAAGGAATTACTCTTTTTACTTTTCTTCTTCTTTTTATTACCACCCCCATTTGTTTCATGCGGAATTTCTTCTACATCTTCAGCATCATCTGCTTCTCTGGAATATTCCGTGACATCATCACTCTTATCTTTCTTCTTCTTACTCTTACCTGTACCATCAGCTTTCTTAGCTTCCTTCTTAGCAATATCAGTCTCCTCCTGCCTATAAGCTTTAGCTAGATCCTTATCATCTCTATCCAGAACAGCTAGGAAGAATCCCGTGGTAAGATCCTTGTCAGGTTTAGCGTACATGCATCGAGCACCTATAGAACCATACATGCAAGAGCCAAAGTTGTTCCATTGATCTTTAAGTAGTGTCTTGACTTCCTGTACTCTCCATTTAGCTCGAGACGTCTTCACTACATTTGAGACCACTCTTTCGTTCTCTTCCGGGTACAGCGAGCAAGTGCTGTAGATGATGCGTTTTGCTTTGGGGAACGCGTTCATGGCGTGTTTGAGAAATTTCTCTTGGAGCGAAGTTAGTTTTGCCAGACGGGTTTCGTCTATGTAGTTGTGCATGGAGTAATCCATTCCTGGAAAAAATATAAATACTTGATATTACAATCTATTGTGAAACATGTGGCATCCTAGAATACTTGCAACATCTTCTAGCATAGTGTCAGCATAGTGAATCTATAAAGTTAGAAGTTAATGATTTGTACAATTTTAACATACTGGAAACTGATGCTATCCCAACTATTTTCGCCGCACCTCTGATTGATGCGACAATAAATTAATTTATGTTAGTTTTAGGTATAATTCAGTTATCAGAGTAGTGTGTGAACATAGTATTGACATAGTACCTAAAGGTAGTTAGAATTCAACTTATCTCTCTAAGAGATTACGTCCGAAGTTAAAACAAGCTTGAAGCAAAGTAATCCATCACTTCTTATTAGTATATTTGGTCGGAGTAATTGTTAATCCATTGTAGGTTAGGTAGTACCTATGTGATTTTATGTATTGGTTTGCGTTGAAAATAACAAATTACCATTCTCAAACTGACAAAAATTTTAAATACATTTAGTATTGAATTCTAATTTTACTATAGATGTGGGTAGATTCCTGCTCAATGTAATGAAGTTCATCTCTTGATATTGACTTTACCGACTTTCAATTTATTTGTCTAGAAAGTCCCGAGATATGCCAAATTTTGACTAAAATACGTTCGTGATCCCGGGATCCAAATCTCCTGTGTTTCACAGTGTATAAAATAATAACGATTCGAAACATAAAAAAAATTAAGTTTAACAACTTTTGAAACTATTGCGGTTGTTAAATCATGATATATATTTGTGCTAATTATTAATGTTATTATTAGTATAGGACGCCCTCTGGCCAGGTGGGATGACGATCTACGAAAGACTGCTGGCAGATGCTGGATGCGCCAAGCTGAAGACAGGGCGCTATGGCGCTCATTTGAAGAGGCCTATGTCCACCAGACTGATGTGGGCTGATGATGATGAAGTATTATTGTTAAACATATATAAATAATGCTGGACAATCCACACATGACAACAAACCTGATCCAGAGCAGCTGGGATCCAACAGTATATACTCCACGTCTTGATAATCATTCTTGAGTGCAAGGGAGTCCGCATTCACCGTGGTCACGCATTTACTGCCAGTCTTCTCGACGAAGTCACACAGCGTCTGGTATCTCTTCTCATCGCGTTCTACTGCGTAAATCTTACCCTGGAAATAGGGGATTAGTTAAGAGTGTGTTACGAGATTGATTTAGAGTGGGTTTTCATGTGAGTGAGAAGTATAGAGTTATAGATTTATTATAGTTTATTCTACCGCCATAACTCATTTGACCTTATTACATACAACCACTTGAAAAATTAAAACACACAATTAAAACATTTACATCACTAAGGAATACTTCTAGATTTCTTGAGATAAATAGCGAAATGTGTACAAAACATGTAGGTACTATTAAAAGAAAATAATATCTACCGTTGAGAATAATATATTTTATACCCAAACGTGTTTTTAAAACACGTCATTCAAGATTATATCTTCCGAAGTATTTCCTTAAGCATGAAGGTGGTGAGATAACGCATATAATGCCTGCGCTGTGCGGTAGCGGTGATGGAATAACGCGAAGAACTTAACACTGATATTCTCTACTATAGCTCTACTGTAAAGTCGTGTCAGGAGGCGAAGAGACTACGCCGCAGTTTTTAACTTCTGTCTCTTCGTTTCAACTTGTAACCTATTATACCTGTGTACTTAAATGATTTGATATCCATGAAGCGGCTCTATTAGAAAATATAGCCGTTTCTTAGATATTTTTTTTTTTTTCATCTTTCTTCCGCGATCGGTCGTAGACTATAAGCGAATTTGTTGAGTTTCTTGGATATGAAATCATACACTAACTCAACTGGTAATCGTAATCGGATTCAGTTTGGCATTCCAAACCTAGCCTGAACTTCGATTGTCACTATCCGTTCACTTTACGTATTGTGTAAATAGCTGAAACCGAACTACCAGTTGAATACCTTAGACAATATCGACAACATTCTGACTGGGTCTACAACTGGTAATCAGTTTGAAGTTCACTTTTAATGGATTTCAAGTTAGAGAATAAGGTCACCTCATTCCGCAGATAAGCAGCGAGCTGCGTGGTTTTCATTCCGGGCGCTGCGCACATGTCTAGACAGACGCTGCCTGGAGGCGGCGCTAGCAAGTGCACCGCCATTGCTGTCGCCTAGAACGAACACAGATTCTTTATTGGTTTTGGTAAGCGTAGCTGAAATGTGGAATGTTGTAGGGTACAAATACAAACCGAGCATTATAGAATTGGTTTTGTATAACATTCGTATCCCGCCTATATAATATTTGTATGATCTGCAAATATTTGTTCAGGGTGTTCAGGTTGTTCTCTATATACATATATAATAAAAAATATCTATCTATTTAATATATTGTATTATGTATCAGTCACCCATAACACAAGTTCTGCTTAGCTTGGAGCTAGGTGATGCTGTGTGGATTGTCCAGCATTATTTATTTATAATTAGGGCCCTGGGCATAAATAAGTCTATAAGAAATTAAACTCAGCACCAACCTTATCCTGAAGAATAACTTTATTCTCCAAATACAGTTCATGGTCATGCCACTTGGTTCCAGGCGCAAAAACGAATATTGTTTTAATATGGTAGTCTTGCGTGAAGTCATATTCTGTCAGCTTCTGGACCTGAGCCAAGTAATCCTCATAGGACCCAGATGTACACCTGATGAAGTTATAGCCTTCGTCCTGGAAAGCTCTGATGGCATCGGATGTGGTGAGCAGGTTTGTGTTGATCCTCACATATCTTGGTCTAGGTGTGACTAGAATTAGTATGTGATCAGGTTAGGTAGACACGGCAAGATGAATAGAGACCGATATATTTTAAGTAAACCTACCATGAAAGTTTAATTGTCAGGCTGGTGCCAGTGATATGCTGTATAAAATTGTTTGTATGTGTATGCAATAGAAATTTGAAAAAACTATTTGTTTAAAAACTTTGCTTCTAGAAACTGTGATAAGGAAATATGATGTAATTTATGGTTTTTGATAATATTTTGTAATTTTTGATTTAATTTTACTAGTGGTAATGGTAATAGTTAAAAAAAAATATTCTTATAAATGTGTATTTTAGTAAAGTATAAGAAATAATTTTTTGAAAGTTTTATTACCCAATCATATTATGTGTATGGAACAGGGTATTGAAAGCTAACTAATTCTTATACATAAAGTAAATCTACATACAGAACGATTAAGTAAATAAATGCATTAAACTTTTGTTACTTCTTAACTTTTAATTTCTATCTATTATAATTATAATTTAAGTAAGTTTGTGTACTAACCAGCATTATTATTTTTTACATAAAAACTCATTAGTTTACAGAAAAAAGGTAGAATAACATTTATGATGTCACTTGAAAACATTTAGGTACACAGTTGTGATGAACAATGAAATAGGTCTACCAATGGGTTAAAAATAATTTACAATCCACTGTTAATACTGCATTGAAAATAGGAATGTTGATCAATCAATCTTCTTTCAGGTTAAGGTTGCTCCTGTTACACGGAGCAGGCTGGGCCGTGTAATCATGCTGGTCTATTTCATTCCCATCATCATCATACTCTTTTTCATGGTATGCTCTGTATGCATACACAAAAATGATAATGTTCACCACTATCACAGCTGACACTACAGACCAAACTGTGACCAAGAACTGATCCACAGGATAGACCTCAGTTAGCAAATGCCTCATGCCAAAAAATGCAACAAATGGAAGTGTGAACATGGCGACACTGTACAGGAACAGTTGTGCCAACACCATGGCTGCCCGCTTCGACTGTTCTGGTATAAGTGGACCTTCATTACTGTCAGCCATTGTAACAAGTTAGAGGTTAACAGATCTGAAAAGAAATAGAATATTACCTTCAATCTTCAAGTCATCTTGATGTTCAGAGACATATTTCTCAAACTGCTCTTTATAGGATAGGATTGTTTGCTCTGGCTTGCTCTTGCTAGGTAGGGTCTTTTTGCCAAACAACAGCTCTGTTGCGAGAACTTTTGCTAGCCAAGGGTCTAAGCGAGACTCATTTTCTAGCAGCTGACAATGTGCGAATATTTTATCGAGATCAGCCGCATGTTTGATAGTTTCTGTTATGAGTGCATAAAGCACATTTGTCTTCTGCAAATGTGAGAGACAGGTATAAATTGCCTGTGTATGCGAATAGTTCAAAACAATAGGTTTGTTGGTTAGAAACTGTTACTTACGAAGTGACGGAGTTTGTTATCGTAAAGAAGTGTTTTAACACTGCCACCTTCAGTGGAGACTTGTTTAACAATATTGGCAACTACTTTAAAATGTCTTGGTACCTTTACTGAGTGTTCAAACATTTTATTTGTTGCAAAAAGTAGAAAAATTGGTCAACACTGCATTTTCCAAACAAAGTTGTCTGTCACGAGACAAATATCTCGTCACGTGAATCAGCAAATGTCATTGTCAAATAAAAGGTTAAATTGCATTCAAAGTTATTTTAAGATGCGTTCAAAAAATAAATAAAAAATCGAACCATCGAAAACAGGATCTTACAAACAAAATCATTATTCGAAATGGAATGGTGGAATCGATAACGCCTCAATCTTACACTGCTTTTTTTTAAACATTGTTCATTTTAGAGATGAACAGGCTAAAGCCATGAGAGCCATATTGCCTAATCTCACGTTTATCTTATTATTTAGTGTAAAATACACGTCTTAGCAATAGAAAAATACACGGGTTAGCAATTTTCGCTTTTCAGTTTTCACATAATCCTGACTAATTGACGTGTGACATTGTTTTCATTCGTTCCAAAATATTATATCAACATTTTCTAGCTAAATAAATCTCAAAACAAAAAAAAATCATAAATCTGGGGAGAAAATATATTGGTATCAATACGACAAAAGTTGTTAAGGATAGTTAAATATCGATGATTTCCGATGTCAATCTTTTATAGTAATAATTGGTGGTGAATTGAAACAAATATTTTATATAAGTAAGTAATTTGTGTATTTAGACTAGCCGCTAGTCTATAAGTATAAGTCACTAAAAAACGAAGCAGTGAATTATAGAACAATATAATAAAAAAAACGCTGTTCATAAATTTGTCGCGCAGTAGCAACCAGAATCATAATGTTCTGCTTACATCTGAAATAGTAGGTACCAGTACCAACCTTTATTCAACGAAAACTCGACTTCAAAATCCTAAAATAACCTATCTGAGTATAATAATGGAAATATTTTAAACTCTTGTATATCCGATTGTAGGTACGTACTTAAATAATAAGTATATCTTCTATATTCGAAACATACATTTCCACATTTTCGTCCATAGTCGATAAATGCTCGTTCAAGACTTTTTCTAGGTCCTACCTAGTCGCGTTTTAATTTTTAACGGCAGCCCTCGAAGAAATCGAATGCGCAACCTCTTGCCGTCGACGTCGTAGTCGTGTCGTCGTCGCTCGTCGCCTTGCGGCCGCCCTCCGAATGGTGTGTGTGTGAACAAGACCGGTTCGTAATCGTTTCGAAAATTCGCTGATCAAATCGATTTGAAAGTATCGTGTGGCGAGCAGCGTTCTCGTTACTCGACTGAGTGGGTACAACTCTATTTTGTGTATTTATTCGTTTCGTCGGTAATGTTTTCTTGTATGTCGTTCAAGAAAATCTATAAAATAAATCGATTTCACGTGCTCTTTCGTGGTTCTGTTGGAACTATCTAAATAATGTAAAAAGTTTTACGACGAGGTAATCAAAGAAAGTGTGTCCATGACCATGATTTCAATGTTGTTTGTGTAATCTCGCTGACAGTTTCATTTCGAATGGAGATTTGCTCCTCGTAAAATACCAGGAAATGCTATGATTCAGTCGCCGAGACTACAATAACATTCTGTAGTGGTCGCCCGTGTTATTTTCAGTCAGAGACAGCGACCGGCCCGCTGCGAACGCGGCTTCCCAGTGAAAGTTCTATAATGTGTCGACAGTTTTTGTAACCTGTGAAAATATTATCATCACAATGGTTCCTGCACCGAGTTGTCCTGATAGATGGGACTACTGGCAGAATGCGCCATCTGATGAGGTGGAGCTGATGTGCCTTCTGCCCAACTCTATGTACGTTCCCCTGAGCACCAAGTGGGATGCCACTCTGCAGAATGTCAAGGAGGTAGGTGACAGGAAGGAGCATCCTCTGTGACTCATGACTCTACTGCATATTATTTACTAACTAGAAGAAAGTGGGTCAAAGCCCAAACTATTGGGTAACATGTGGAGATTGATTTCTTCCTTTTAGAAAGTGTAGATGTTACATTGTTTTATGATGCTTATTTATTACTAAATAACATTAATTGATTGCAATATTGATCTTGCAATGAAGTAACATAGGGTAACCACAGTCAAACATTATCATTTGTTGATATGCTATTTTTGATTATTTCACATGGTCAAGAATTATCATTACTTTCCTTTCTCTCTACGCAACTGTGTGGGAGTTACTGATCAGGGCAAAATATAAATATTTGTTTATTTTTATTATTGTTTATTAATTATTTACTATAATAGCTCTGCCCATGGCTTTCTTCGCAATGTTCCTTCTTAAAAAGCAAAGCACTAACAAAGCTTATGGCCCTAGCACTTAATTTTACCAGTAGTTTACGTAATTTTTTGCATAATACATTTTTTTTGTTTTTTTTTTTTTTTTTTCCATTATGTATCTACAATCGGCTGTGTAGCCATAATTAGATGTGGTCTGGAGTGGAAGGTTTAGGTGTAGTTCCAGTGAAAAGCACCATCGTAAGATTTGAACACTTCAGTTCCTTTGGTCAAGTTTGAGTATGTGCCATCTTTTAAGGCGTTTTATGTGGTCTTTGTCCTGTAGAAGGTCTTTAGCTAATGAGTTGATGTGTTCATGCAGTCTATTTTTATATTTTTTGCTGTGATAGATAACTTCTTCTTTTATGGTTGGCATTTCCAAGTATTCATGTATCTCAGAGTTTCTAACAAACCAGTGTGCGAATACATCCAAACATAATTATACCTATAGACCTTCATACATTTAGATTAGGAAATCTTTTCTCTGTTTTTTTAACACACAAAAGCTAACATAAAAGCTGCTAACTAAAAAGAAAAGAAATCTTTCTAAAAACTATGAAATCAAACAATTGTATAATGATTATGAAACTGAATGACTGCCAACTAGAACTTGCTAAACTTTCACCATTTGTTTACATACATAAGATTGTACTGTCAACTTCAAATTTAGGATATTGTTACTGTGTACGTCAAATTAAGGATATTGTTCCAGGAACTATGGGACAGAGCGATCAACTACCCCCTATTTGGCTTGCTCCATGAAATGACCGGCTATGTGTTCCAATTCGTCAACTCACTCGCAGTACTCGAGGAAGTGGACGATGAGACAAAAAGGATCAGAGACATTAAACCTGTGTTTGGAGTACTGGTTATCATCGAGAGATCTGTTGAAAGACCTGGGGAACAGCTTTTGAATACACAGATTAGTCATTTAATTGGCAAAGGTATGTATAAGGGAACTCAGGGAACAGTGATTCTGAACCCTGCTTGTTTCAGAATATTTATTTATAAATAAGAAATAGAGCTGAGATGTGGACACTCACAATAGAGTTGGTCCACCCAGTTCAAAGTCCCTCAGCGAGCTATGGAAAGAGCTATGCTTGGAGTTTCAATGAAGGATAGGATTCGTAACAAATACATCCAACAGAGAACTAAAGTCATCAACATAGCTCAGAGAATTAGCAAACTGAAGTGGCAGTGGGCCATATTTCGCAAAGAATCATAAATCTAGCTTATTTTCTATAAAGTTTTGGTCGCGCCATACATAAACAGACAATTACAACAGAACAATAAGAATCCACATTTAAAATGGATAATTTTACAGTATTGAAGAACTAAAACTGACTTGGAATTCCTTAGTTTAAAACTATTTTATGTATATTAATATAATATAATTACTCGGGAATAACTTAATGTGCAAATAGATTTTTCTCAATTATGTATTTTCAAATTCTGTACATAATTTACGAACATACATGAATATATGATACTACCTCTATATTATATGCACACTAAAACAGTATCAAACTAAAACCCGCCTTGATTAGCGCGCGATTGGTTCACCAAAAAAAAAGCTGAGTTTGACCCTTTTTGGCCGAAAGGGGCAGCTCTGACGCCTGTATCTTTTAATTAATAGAGCATTTCTTTTCTTGTCAAACCTATAATATGACCTAATAAATGAATATTTCATTCGAAAACATAATGTACATGCAACTGTAGTTGTTTAATAATGCTTTGTAAGAGAGATTGAGTGATATGTATAATATGTATTTTTATATTACTATTGAAAATATTTGACTATCACCATGTATGAAAGAAATCAGTATCTTTAATTTAAAAAGAAATACGGTAAATTGTGCGTGCAGTTTGGGGAGGCCAACAGTACCTAGCGTTGACGCACTGCTCTTTCAATCGCAATAAAATTAACTAGGAAGTTACTCTTTCCAGGTCTAAACGAGTTCGACAGCTTACGAAGCTCCGAAGTAAAAGATTTCCGCCTGCGAATGCGAGATCTGGCCGAAGAGAATATGCTGAAACGTGCCAAAAGCGACCCCTTGGAGCGTCTGCGCTACCGCTACAAGCCTCGACTCGCTGACAAAGACAAGACCCCCGTTACCCTGCAAAGCCACTTGAGCAACAACTGTTTTCTAATCCTCACCATGTTCGCTAATACTGATGTAAGTTGCATGTTTTTTATGCATTGCGAATAATATCTAATTATATTTATGATCTGTTAATTTATTGGAACTGTTCGAGGTAGATGAGGTCAACATAGAAGGAAGGAACTCTCGTTTTTATCATCATCATTCGCAAACTGACTACTGTCGGTACTTCCTAACACTGTTTGATATTGGTCTAAATGGATGTTTTGATTGTCACATTCACTGCTCTACCCCTAGGTCGAACAGCAACCAGCGCGTCAACGCGAAGAGTTTTAAGGCTAAGTCGCTCTTAAGTTTGTTGCGTTTGCATTATAATAACATAAGACCGCATATTGTGGTTCTATATAAATGGTCTAAACTAGCTGTTAATCCGTGAACTCATATTTTTATAGTATCAAACAGAAATCCCCTTTGAAAGTCCGCATTTTGTGACGGACAAATAATTATTCCTTCATGGCGCTTGGTCCGACACGCGCTAGGCCGTTTCTAGGTTATTTTATCAAACTTCTACGAAAATCAACATATTATGCAATTTTATAGGTCAAGATTATTGCTTAGAATTTCGTATATCAATTTTTAAACCAAAACTAACTTCAATTACCTTAATTTTACACAGTTCTTTTAAAACTTAATAGGTAGTAGACTATTAAAATCCTATACTGTAGCCCCAAAAACAATAGTAAAAATAAATCTTTATTCACAATGAAATTACAATTAAATAACAGAAGAAACCAGATTAGAACAAGTATTTACAATTGAAAATATTTTGCAGACTGTTGCGAACAATCTACAGGTAACTCAACTGTTCCATATCAATACCAATCGGTAACCCTTCCGATCAATATCAAGTGATCCATATCAATACCAGTTGGAAGGGTTTCTGAGCGAGGGAATGCAAATGCACCCAGCGTCTTGACACTGCATTATCTAGCTGTATTTAATAGCGAAAGAATTTTCAAAATAGGTCCATAATTGACGAATAATTAGATTAAGATAATTTTCTCGATAGAAAAAATCGCAAAGTTACCTCTAAATTTTTACTAAAACCTAAATTTCTCAATAAATACTGAAGTTCAGATCTTGACAATAAGCGTGGTAATAGAATTAAGTATAATAAAAATGTTATATGTTTCGGTTTTTTCAAATAATATCCTTATTAATAGATAATAAGCTAAAACTTGATTTTTGGTGATTTTTGGACTTGCGTTGCAATGCCCTGTCCCGCTCTTATGAACGCAAAATCATATGTCTAGCCTTTTCGCACAGAGCTGCCGATCATAGAACCTCGTTGTGTTAAAACGAAAGCATTCGTTTATAAATAAAGTTTCAGACTTGTCTAGACGTAATTCCAGTCTAGGCTTGGACGAACCTAACTGCTGGCGCCTTTTTCTCATGACGTAGGAGATTCCTTGCCCAAACCGTGTGACGTCACAACGTGTTCTGAATACGTCACTGTACTGTCGTATCAGTGTAACGCGTTTGGATTGGCAATCTATACTAATATTATAAAGAGGAAAGATTTGATTCTTTGTTTGTTCGAATTGAATAGGCTCTGAAACTACTGGACCGATTTGAAAAATTCTTTCACTATTAGAATCCTAAATTTTCCCTGGTGAAAAAATGGCTTTAGAATATTTTTAAAAAGTTAGGGATCTGCAAGAAAAATTAAATTTTTGTTGTAAGTACCCGTGGGAAGCCGTTATCCAATTTTTTTCAAAAAATTACGGATTTGTATGAAAACTTCAAAAATGTACCCAGTCCGTATATTTTTTTTAAAAGTTAATCTTTTACTACTAATAAAATTTACAATTAAATAACTAAATGAGAACTAGTATTTTAGTAGAACAGACTGTTGCAAACTAACTACAGTTAGCTCAATTAATTGAATTGAATCGAACAAAACCGTATTTAGAACACATTGTGACGTCACACGGTTTGGGCAAGGAATCTCCTATCTCATAGAGAATAAGGCCTCAGGGCTCGGTGATGATCGATCAATCATCGCGTTCCTCTTCCTCAGCTGCTTCTTCTTCTTCTTCTTCTTCTACGTCGACTTCTCCGTCCTGAAGCCACTGCGCCATCAGCTCTTTAGCTTCATCTCTGAAATATGCCAGCTTGCTTAACTTGACTGTACATGACGGGAAACTATAGACGGTGGCAGTTACAGTGACTGTGGTTAAAATGTCCTTCGGTAGGCAATTCAAACGTTGCCTGGAAGAGATCACACAGCATCATCTAGCCCCAAGCTAAGCAGATAGCTTGTATTATGGGTACTAGATGACTGATATACATAATATAACATCATTACATCTATACTAATATTATAAAGAGGAAAGATTTGATTGTTTGTTTGTTTGTATGTTTGTTTGTTTGTTTGTTTGTTTGTTTGTTTGTTTGTTTGTTTGTTTGTTTGTTTGTTTGAATTGAATAGGCTCCGAAACTACTGGACCGAGTTAAAAAATTCTTTCACCATTAGAATCCTTAATTTTCCGTGATGAACATAGGCTATATAATATTTTCAAAAAAGTTAGGGATCCGCATGAAAAATTCAATAATTGAACCGTGGGCTGTATATTCAACCTCTTTTTCTATTATGGCGCGTCAGAATAGAAAAAGAGGTTGTATAGCGCACGGTGCTTGCTTTTTCTCTATGGCCAGTGTCAGTAATGGAGTGTCGAGTCAATGTCAAAAATCCCAATGCTGTAAGAAAAAGTAAGGGGTCCGTATGAAAACTGGGAAGCCCATCGTGTTAGTGTCTATAATTTCTGAAATTTTTGTTTTATACCCGTGCGAAGCCGGGGCGGGCCGCTAGTAGATATATATTTCTTTTACTATACATAGAAAACGACCAGGACGCCCTGAACAAATATCTCAGATCGTACAAATTTTTGTCCCGAGGCGGGAAACGAACCTCCTGCGTCGCCGGCGGACCTTCGCCCACCGCGTCATACTACTCATAGCGATAAGGCTGCCCTTTATACGTTCCTCTACATTAAGCATGTCTGTTTGTAATGTTCTATTTCTTTGCGTGATATAGTACACTTTTTTCTATCTATCTGATTGGGTACATAACTAGCTCGAGCTTTCAAGAAGCTAAGATGCTTATAATGAAAATCAACCATTCAGTCTCGATCGAGTCATCTTTTAGTCAGTCGTCGGGTAGCGAAAATCCCTGCCAAACCAATGACTGGAGCTAGTGGGTATATGTTATCATTATCACCCTGATGAGGCATTTAAGAGACTTCCTCACCGCATTATCGAGACATATTCCTACTCAGAGGTGAAATTTTGTGGGATTTGCGCCTTTTGGGGCTATCTTCTAATCTGTGAATCAATTTCCTCTCCTGTAGTGTTCTTATTCTATCTCATGAGCATCGGCAAAGCGGCAATATGATTGGACATCCAACGTCCAAATATGGGCAGGTATGGGCCTTCATTAGCCCTTTAGTATCAGCGTCTCTAAGCCCGCAAGTGTCCGTGAGACCAGTGCCAGACATAGGCCTCCCCAATGTTCAATGATTGGGATATTCATAGTGTGTAACCAACCTCTCCTCCGGTGTAACAACGTTCTTATTGAATCTCTTGAGCCTCGGCAAAGCAGCCAGCACATCTAGCCTTGTGTCGTGGTCTTCCTCTTCAACTGCAGTCTCAGCTTCTTCTTTCCCAGTGCCGCCTAGGTACGGACAGCCCTTCAATACCAGGGTCTCTAAGCCTGCAAGCGCCTGTAAACATCAAACAATATGGTTAATTTCAAACTTATAGGCAAATTCATTCTAATTTTAAGCGAGTTTCAATTAATAACAATAAAATTGGTTACTTACCCTCAGTTTCTTAACCTGCAACAGAGATTTTACCATACAGTTCCTTAAATTGAGGTAATTTAGTTTGGTCAGTGTTGCATCCAAGCCATCTAAAGTCTTTATGGGATTAAAACGCAAATGGAGAATCCTCAAATTGACTAAGCGTCCAATACCGACCAGGCTTTTTATCATGTTCCCAGCTAAATACAAACTGTCCAAGTTAATAAAATGAAGATCGCTGATATCTTCTATGAAGTTGTAACGGAAGTCCAAGCATCTTATATGAGGCATTCGTCCTTTGAAGGCAATATTCTGTATCTTGTTGTTTCCGACTTCCAAGGTGCACAACTCTGGTTGATAGACATTATGAACTGAAGTCAACTGATTATCGTTCAGGATCAAGACTTGAAGGTACTTGCACTTCTTCAAAGCGGCAGAGGTGAGTAGATTCTTGTCTGCGTGTAGAAGGATCAGAAAAGGTAGTTCTGTGATTGGCTGCAAGCTCGCAAGATCGAGGCTATTGTTGGAGACGTCTACGAACTGTAGATGCTTGAAATTCTTAATTGCTAGCACGTTTGTAAGCCCCTTGCCTGTGCAAGTCATTTTGAGGTATGTGTACCTGGAAGTAGGAGTTTATAATGTTCAGATAAATTAAGGGTCTCCCTGACAAACAGAATATTGTATTCTAGAATACAATATTGTAATTTTTCTTTGTCATTAAAATTTTTCTACTGCCTAAGATTTCACCCAAATCAACTATTTGTTTCGTAAACCAACTTCGGTACCTACACTTGTATTTTGAGGGCATTTCGGATTATGTTGATTTTAAGCCCAACACAAACAGCATATCAAATTTTCCCCAAATGCTTCAAAAATACCAGTGAATCAAAGTTTATATGTTTATGGCTTCAGGCCACTACCCCAGCTGAAAGCCTTAGTAGTCTTATAAGTATCTCCTGTTCTTTCTTTGCACCTTGTTCCAAATAAATATCTTACATATTCCTACTGTAAAATTCGGTACTTACCCATCGCCTTCAGCAGTCTTCCCCAGCAAGCTAAGCCCTGAGCTTATCTCGTTCGCTCCCAGAGCCCTGGTATCAAGCATCTCGAGCTCAGCTGTCGGGGTATCTTCCTCATATCTAGCTTCCTCTACCCCCTCCGGATCTTCTCTGACTCTGCGCCTGTTTGAATTTGCCATTAAACGCTTCCATAAAGTATAAAAAAATATATGTATGATACGAATAAGTTCTTTGGGAAAGCTTTTTATCTTATGATACGACAAGAACAACTTTCTGCCGTTGACACGTGTTTAGCCGTTTGTTTAAGACCCCGGCGGCGGCGACACGGATGAATTTTCCAACTCGGTACCAAATCGGTTTTCTTATTATTTGTGTAGATAGGTACCTAAGTATCTTCATAATATATCTATGTCTGTAATAATAATAATATTGTATTATGTATATCAGCCATCTAGTACCCATAACACAAACTCAGCTTAGCTTGGGGCTAGATTATGCTGTGTGGTTGTCCGGCATTATTTATTTACTTATTTATGATCAATTTAGAAATCATTTCGGTATTACGTTTGTATGGGAAATTATCCGTCGCTGGAACCTTAAAGTTGACCTTGAGTTCACGTAGAATGTTCGCAAGAGCGGGTGCAAGGAAGAGTCACGATTGACTCCATCTATGAGACCTTCTTATCTACGACAAGCCCATTTACTAATACTGTCGTATGCAAGCTCATAATACCTATAGAACCGGATAGAACGTTGCCGATGAGCGTTTCGAAAGTGCACTTTAAGTTTTAGTTAACTATATTTTGCCCCGAATAAGTACTAACATAATACACAATAAAATTAAACTGGATCACGCTGTATCATTTAGCCCTCAAGTAGGTAAACAGAGCTTGTACCATGGAACCACTATAAACAATCAATCAATAAAATAATGTATTCAACCGCTCGTACCTATGCTTTTTTTTCTGTTTCTGTTTTAAAACTACCTCATCTGTAACCGAGTCTTCTTCAGCTTGATTAATTTGAAAATGAGATTTTAGCATTTCTGTAAATATTACACCAATGAAATGAACGAAGAGAATATAACCACAACCACTACGAAATATTAATTCTTGAAGTATTTTGATGTTTCTTGTCAAAGTCATTTGATAATTTAGCTCAACCGAAAAGGCTTTATTGTGATGCTGGCACTTTGCAAAGCTAGTCTGAGTAAACCATAGAGCAACGCGGTCCTCGCGGTCCTCCCGCGCTCCGGTCCACCGGCCGGGGCCCCGCGTTGCTCTATGGAGTAAACTTCCAAACTTTCTTTTTCTTACATTCATCGCGAAATAGCATCGATGAGATAAAGAATCCAATATCATGTGTTCATTGCAACCAATGCTTTTACACGGGGTTTTGGAGTCTTCATATTATGTCGATAGTTTTTAGCGATGACTGTATACCTATGTAGGTATTCTAGATGGTGTAGTTTAGCCTTGCAGGTTGTATCGCTGAGGCTGGGCTGTGCGATTAGCCTAGAATCTGCTTAAACTCATACATAACTCTTATAAATAATATTTATTTCACAGTTCTCTTCTCACTCGAGCGTGCCGGCGACGAGAAAGCCTCAGGAACACATCGAAATTGTTCTACGCAAGCCGATCGCCCACTCCCTGCCTAAGTTAGGACATGCCTACAACTATGTACTAAAGGTAATTCCTTCATATACTACCCAAATTTATTTAGTGGAGCGAAATCCTTTTCGTCTCGCTCTGTTTGTTCTTTTTCCCCCTCTTTAATATATATATAAGCAACTACAGCATATTAACTTGGGAAATTTCGTGTATCTGTACATTTTTTTAGATAAAAGTTATAAAAAGAAAATATTCAGTAGAAATTGTGATTGTGAAAGAGATCTACAAGGTCATCTGGGTATCAAATGAAACGTATTTTTCAAACATTTGATAAACGCCCATATTAGTCCACTGCTGGACATAGGCCTCCCCTAATGATAAACGTTTTGCAGTTCATAAAATAATAATTGTTACATACTTTTTGAAATACACTCAAAAAAGTATCCGGACTGGATGATTTGTTACTGGTTCCAAATGCTAACTAGTAACCTAACAAGATAAGGTTTCTTGTTAGCTTCTTTAATTTACCTTAAAAAGATGAGAGAGGGAGAGAAAATGAACCAAAGATCAAAGTGATCACTTAATTTCTCAGTTTTACTTATGTAATTTTTATTTTGTGACATGACCAAGAGTCATGTAAGATCTAAACGAAATAAAGCACTTTCACTTTTGAATCCAACTACTACTTTTTACGTCTATTTTTTATTATCTTGACAGCCGCTGATAAAATTATATTTGCAGGTTTGCGGTCGAGATGAATACCTATTCGGAGACTACCCTCTCATTCAGTTCCTATACATTCAAGAAATGCTGTCTACTGACGGAGTTCCCCAAGTTATGATCGTCAGCATAGACAAAATACCACAGATAAGTAAGATTTTTAAAATATAATTTCAATTTAATATCTTTACAAAACAAAATTAGAACTAGTATTAGATGCGTTACCCAAGAGCTAGTATTTGGCGTAGGGCATCGCATTGCCATACAGCGAGTCTTGCGTGAGTCCAGCGTGGGGATGCTTCGATCTGATATGGATCTGTTGAGCTACCTATACCTAGTTGGCAACATTTTGAAGTTATCTCAGATGTTGCAATTGTAAATACTAGTCCTAATTTGGTTCTGCTTATATTATAAATAGAAAAATAAATATAATTTTCTATGTTAATAAAGTTATAAATACTCTCAATTTATCCACAGAATCTGTTCACTTTAGTTAGACCATTAACCTTTCTATAAATATAATTTGAAGTTCTTCTAAGTCTTCAAAATATAATTGTTCACGAGTTCAATACCTCGACGACCACTGTGGCGCGTGGGCGAAGGTCCGCGTGCGACGCAGGAGGTTGCGGGTTTGATTCCCGCCTCGGGAAAAATATTTGTTCGATCTGCAGATATTTGTTCAGGGGTTCTGGTCGTTTTCTATGTATAATAAAAAATATCTATCTAATTAATAATATTGTATTATGTATGTATATCAGTCATCTAGTACCCATAACACAAGCTCTGCTTAGCTTGGGACTAGATGATGCTGTGTGGATTGTCCGGCATTATTATTAATACCCGTGAATTATATTTTGGTGCTAACACCTACTGAATGAGTCCCTGATGTGTTTTCTGATCGCGCAAGTATTATCGACTTCTGTGGCGCGGTTGGCGAAGGTCCGCCTGCGACGGAGGTTGCGGGTTCGATTCTCGCCTCATGACAAATATTTGTACGATCTGTGAATATTTGTTCAGATGTGTTGGTGTAATATAAAACATAACTCGTATATTATTTTACTATGTTTATCAGTTATCTATTACCCACAACACAAGCTCTGCTTAGCTTGGGGCTAGATAGTGCTGTGTGAATTGTCCAGCATTATTTATTTATAAAGTATTAAGTATTAACAATATTCCAGCCTGAAGGAAAGCATGCAATACCACGGGTAGCAGGTAGTTAAGAATATATATTTTACTTTCGCAGTGAACCGCGAAATAACGATCTACGGCTCAACGCTCCCAGAGCGCACGCGGCTACCCTCCGAGCATTCCAACACGATGCGGATGAAGAAAATAGAGTCCTCGTGGAATATAGATAGAGACTATACTTGCACGGTCGTCTCCATCAGTAGGCCTAACGTTGAGCCGGGGAAGATTTCAGAGGTATGAATATAGGTACAGGCTTGTAGGAAACTATTGCGAGCGTTTCGCGAAAACGTCTGTGTATTCAACCGCTATAAGTGGTAAAACAGTGGTAAAACACGTTTTTGATAGTCGAATACCACCTTTAGAAGAAAAATCGTATATATACCTTCCTTAACCATAATAATTTACAGTTTTAAGATTTAAGTTTCGTTATGCTTACAATAAAAAGCCATTCAAACTTTTGCTTGTAAGGCTAAATTTTCATGCATGGTTAACATTTTCATTGCCTATTAAACAGATGTACACGTTGTCTCAGATGGATTTGCGGCACGCAGTCTTAGCAGTGAATGGGTTAATTATTAATAAAGTTCAGTAAACTCCGTCAAGAATACAAGCAATCATTTATTGAGAAAAAACATGAAGTCTTTTTGGTCTGTTCGGTGTTACATACATTTCAAATAATCTTAACTTTTTTATTTTACTTTAAAAACTATCGTAGTTTGAGTCCCTCGTTAAAGGATGAAACATTGGTGTTCTTCCAACACAAAATAGGTTCGTATTTAACCCGGTTACATCATCTTAACTTTATTTCTTCAGGTTGTATGCCAAGCTGGGATATTCCACGGCGGGAAACCCCTCTGCGAATCCCAGAAGACGCGGGTCGCCACCATATCTAGTCAAGGAGTCGCGCAGTGGAATCAAGAACTGACCTTTCCTATCAAAGTGCATAATATGCCGAGAATGGCCAGGCTATGTTTCGGTGTTTATGAGATAACGAAGGCTACTAAGGGAAAATGGCGAGGGAAGGATGCTAATAAGGTATGATAAAGGACTAGAAAACATCACCATCATCTTCATCGGTCCATATCAGTCCACAGCTGGACATAGGCCTCCCCTATAAATAGAAATAGTTGCAGGGAAATAATAATGTATTTTTTTGTAAATAATGTTAATTTAAATGGCATTTGGATTGGTTTGTACTTTGCTATATTGTTAATTACAGGAATATTAAAAAATAAATAAAAATAAAATATCAGTGATTGCAATAAAATAAGGTCATAATTTTATCTTATAATTATAATGGATGGGATCAAATACCGTAATTAATGGCCTATTAATTTTATGAAAAACACAAAAGACAGTAAATGTTTTAGTAGGTTTCTTCCTTTAATCTACGACATAAAGATCAGTAAGAAAATAGTTAAAAAGATCTCTAAACTGGAAAGAAGAACAAATAATAGAAAGTTGTAATAGTCTGGTATATAGTGTCCCATATTGTTTAAATTTTTCTCTCACCTAAAGTTATTAGCGCCTTTACAGCACTCACCGTGTGATATATATCTGTAACATGTCAGCAAGAGGAGTTGCATGTAAATATCAACAACTTCATAAAAACTCTACCGAACCTAGAAGAAACAACTTCAAATCCTTATCTTTTCTCAGGAGGCTACAAACAAGCTAGCGTGGGCAAATACACCGATATTCGACTACAAAGACCAGCTGCGAACAGACGGCGCAACGCTATCGATGTGGACGCATGTAGCAGATGACACGCAAGACGATCTCATACTGCACCCCCTCGGGACCGTCGTAGACAACCCCAACACAGACTCCTGTGCGGAGTTGCAAGTAAAGTTCTCAAAGTAAGTAGCACAGACGATAAGATGCTATCGATATGGACGCATGTAGCAGGTTACACGCAAGACGATCTCATACTGCACCCCCTCGGGACAGACGTAGACAACCCCAACACTGATGCCTGTGCGGAGTTGCAAGTAAAGTTCTCAAAGTAAGTAGCACAGGATACGATGCTATCAATGTGGACGCATGTAGCAGATGACACGCAAGGCGATCTCATACTGCACCCCCTCGGGACGGTCGTAGACAACCCCAACACAGACTCCTGTGCGGAGTTGCAAGTAAAGTTCTCAAAGTAAGTAGCACAGACGATAAGATGCTATCGATGTGGACCCATGTAGTAGCTGACACGCAAGACGATCTCATACTGCACCCCCTCGGGACCGTCGTAGACAACCCCAACACTGATTCCTGTGCGGAGTTGCAAGTAAAGTTCTCAAAGTAAGTAGCACAGGATACGATGCTATCAATGTGGACGCATCTAGCAGATGACACGCAAGGCGATCTCATACTGCACCCCCTCGGGACGGTCGTAGATAACCCCAACACTGACTCCTGTGCGGAGTTGCAAGTAAAGTTCTCAAAGTAAGTACAGACGATACGATGTTCTCCAAGTGGATGCATGTAGCACAGACGATACGATGAAAGTGGGAACCGTAATAATAAATAATGCTGGACAATCCACACAGCATCATCTAGCCCCAAGCTAAGCAGAGCTTGTGTTATGGGTACTAGATGACTGATATGTTATTATCATGAATTTGTATTTAGATAAACCTGGAAATCATAGTATTTCTCCCCAGGAAAAACCCACTACAGAGCAAAGGCCTTCCTTTCCTCTGTTGTTGGATACTAACTATTGTAATAATGTGTCTTCGTAAATATTTTCCTTTGTTTTATTTTCATTTCTAGCCAAGTTACTTCTTCCGTTCACCCTACTTGAAGTCCTACTGTGAAGCCACTCTAATATATTCTGGTTTGTTCCAGTTACGAGTGCAAATACCCGATAATGTTTCCTAAACGCGACGTAGTGATCGCCTACTCGGAATCCGTGGAGAAACAATCACCCGAAGTGATGGAGCGATTGTCGCGCGACTTTGAGCGATTACGCGCGACTGCTGAAAAGGACCCTATGTATGAAATGCATGAGCAAGAGAAAAAGGACATCTGGGCGGCGAGGTAATATTACATTTATTGGGCCGGTCCATCCTGGCTTCGAACAAGTATTTATTTATTAAATACCCATGCGAAGCAAGGGTGGACCGACAATAAATATTCATATTATGAATTTTTACACACGTTGGGTTAAAAATTTAAGTTTTCAAACGATCCTTAACTTTTTGAAAATATTCTATGCATATGTTCATCAGGGATAACGTAGGACTAAATGGTGAAAGAATTTTGCAAATAGGTTCAGTAGTTTCGCGTATTCAATATATGACAAACAAATCTTTCCACTTTACAATATTTTATATAGTATAGTATAAGGTCAAGAAGATTATGGTTCGTTCGTTGAATCCCTCAACATCGGCAGTCGTAAGTAATCATTAGGACGCAAAACTTTTTTGTTAGTTTATGAGTATCTAAGTGAGCCTGCCATATCTTAATCTTCCGCATATATTACCTGACTAATTTATCTCATATTATTTGCCTTTAAATAACGTCATCCTTGCTTTCAGGGAGCGGTTCCTAGAAGAAGCACCAGAACTTCTACCCAAACTACTATCCTGCGTGGAATGGGGCGAGCGGGCCGAGGTAGCCAGTGTACTGCGGATGTTACCGCGGTGGAAACCCTTCAAGCGAGTGGAGTCTGCGCTAGAGCTGTTAGACTACGCGTATGCTGATGCGGGAGTCAGGAACTTCGCTGTCAAGTGTTTAGAAAGCATCAGGTGAGATGATAAGAGCGTTATGATATACATGGTCAGTTTATTTAGAATATTGTCGTGGTGGAAACCCTTCAAGCGAGTAGAGTCTGCGCTAGAGCTGTTAGACTACGCGTATGCTGATGCGGGAGTCAGGAACTTCGCTGTCAAGTGTTTAGAAAGCATCAGGTGAGATGATAAGAGCGTTATGATATACATGGTCAGTTTATTTAGAATATTGTCGTGGTGGAAACCCTTCAAGCGAGTAGAGTCTGCGCTAGAGCTGTTAGACTACGCGTATGCTGATGCGGGAGTCAGGAACTTCGCTGTCAAGTGTTTAGAAAGCATCAGGTGAAACGATAAGGCTGTTAGGATATAATATGGACCGTTTATTTGGAATGTTGCCGAGGTGGAAAACCTTTAAGCGAGTGGAGTCTGCGCTAGCTGCAGGAGTCGGGAGGTCACACTTGAGTGTCACTGTGAAGTGTTTTGAAAGCTTCAAGAGAGACTAAGATAAAATAAACATACAATGTGTTTGGATCCTGAACATTTTCCAGAGTGCATGAATGCGGTGTAGGTTTTCTTGTATATTTCTAGTCTAATGGCACGGCAAATGAAAGACATGAATTGGTCTTTATTTGCTCTTTTTCTTGATTTATGCAATTAAAAAAGATCAGGTTTTAATTGTAGTCATAGGTTATTGCTTTGAATTCCCTAGGCATGACCGCGTTACTGCGGGCGTTGATGCGGGTCAATAAATGTGACTATAGCTGCGATGTAAAACTACTAACTATTCATTGTTGGTACATATATTTGTCGTGAGCGAAAAAACTTTTGAAAACTTTATTTATTAATAAGGCAATGCCAACAATACACACAATAAAACATTAACAATTAATACAGTTATAAATCTTAGTATAGAGTACTATAGAGTATGTACTTCTAATAGGCATGCACAATGTTCTTTAATGTTTTAACTTCAATGTTCTTAATATCTATAGATATTTAACTAACTCTTTATTTATATTATTTTTCAGTGACGATGATCTTCTCCTATACCTGCTCCAACTGGTCCAGGCTTTGAAACACGAGTCCTACCTGATGTGCGATCTTGCGAAGTTCCTTCTATCCAGAGCGTACAACAATATGACGATAGGACATTATCTTTTCTGGCATTTGAGGTGAGCTTTGATTTCTAACACCCAGTTAAGTATCAAAAAAAGTATCAAAACGTAAAGCAGTTTTGATTAGTGAATCAAATGTTTTGATTCTTCAAAGTGACTCAAATCAAATAACAACATCACCAGCCTATAATAGTCCACTGCTGGACATAGGCCTCCCCTAATGAGCGCCATAGATGGCATCATTATTTGGGGGTTATTGCCCATAATCCCCACGCTGGGCATGCGGGTTGGGGATCGCAGTTCGGTGGAGTTGTTCTGCAGAGGGCGCTGCTGCCCGCCCCCCGGTGTGTTTCCCTTAGTCGCCTCTTACGACACCCACGGGAAGAGTTGGGGTGGTGAAATTCTAGCCGGCACCACACGGCAAAAATCAAATAAATAAGTCATTTATTCCCAACTAGCGACTTCGGTTAGGTATTTAGCAAACATTTACACGTTGGGTTATATTTTTGAATTTTCCTGACCTCTATCTTTTTAAAAAATTTTTATTTAGCGATGTTCTTCAAGGATAATGTATGATTTTATTGTGAATGAATTTATCAAATCATACCATTAGTTTCGGAGCCTATTCAATTCATACGAACAAACAATCTTGCCTGTTTATATTATTTCTAGTTTCTAAGTCTTAAAGTTTTGATTGTGCTGGTTTTCATTTTATAAATCAATAAATTAGTATATAATATAGATAATATTAGTAAGTATACTTAATAGTAAACATTTTCTAGGTCCGAGATGCACATAGCGAACGTGACGATACGTTTCGGATTGCTGCTAGAAGCCTACTGCCGAGGCTCCCGAGACCACATTACCAGTTTACTCAGGCAGATTAACTGTTTAGAGAAACTCAAATGTAAGTCCTTAATTTTTATAACAGACAAAAATCCTTTATTGCATCATCATCATCAGCCTATGTTAGTCCTCCAATGAGCGCCATAGCGCCCTGTCTTCAGCTTGTCGCATGTCTTTATATCATGCATACTGATTAATTCAGGGTACTTGGAATTACTTTCTTTGGAAAATGTCAGCCTGATCCACTGCCCGATTCTAGTAACCAATCGCTCACTATGTGAATGGTATCGTCACGTCAACGAACAATGTTTAGATAAAAGAAACTTGAGTGCTATTGAATAAACATTAAAAAGGAATTGATAGAATGATTTCAACCTGGACCTTTTAGACGTGCGTAGTCATCTGTAGCCTTTTTCATCTAATTAAAAATACCGAAACGTGTCTTTCGGTGACGATATCGTTGTCGCTAAAGTTATGTAGCTTCAATATTCTTTGGCTGGACCAAAGGATATGGCAGTGTATACATATATGAAAATTGTAGTTTTTGCGTGAATAATCGATGATAACATTTGCCACCGATCGATCCAAACTTTTGCATATAATATTAATGGGATTCTGATATTTTGTTTGCACACAGGGCTCAGCAGAGCGGTTAGCGAAAAGAGGGATATATCAAAAGCGCGTGAGGCCCTGAAGAGCCATTTAGAAGAAGGACATTGTAAGGAAGCGCTCGAGGAGTTTGTGTCTCCGCTTAACCCTAGCTTCGTTTGTAAGAGGATCAAGTAAGTAACTACTTAACTAAATCATGCTCTGGCCAAACACAGAGAAAAATATACAATAAAACATAAAAAAACATAAAACATTTATTTATTCTTTGAAGACTTATTAGGTAGGTATACGATGTTTGTAACAAAGCCCCCGACATAATCCAAAAATCTATTTCTTGTTATTGAATTACGTCAGAATTGCTGTCAAAATTGCTATACAGCTTGTCGGTTTGAGCTTTCTTCTACAATGTTAACAAATCTTGTTCTGACTCAAAAATAATAACATAGTTTTTTTTGGTTTTGTAAGTTAAGAACATCGTATCTTAAGAATGACTTCAATATAATTTGATCGACGAATCTGTAAAATCCAATATGTGTGGCCGTAGCACCACAATCCTACTAAGCTATTGATTGCATCCCTTAAAACATTACAGACCAGACGAATGCCGAGTAATGGACAGCAAAATGCGGCCGCTACTCCTAGACTTCGAGAACATAGACCCAACCGGAAAAGACATCCGCATCATCCTGAAGATAGGTGACGATCTGCGGCAAGATATGTTCACGCTACAGATTCTGAGGATTATGGACCGACTGTGGAAGAGCGAGGGCTGCGACTTCAGGTCAGTTGGAACATTCTACGTATATCTAGTCTAGAACATTCTACGTATATCTAGAACATTCTACGTGTATCTAAAACATTCTACGTGTTTCTAGAACATTCTAGAATGTCGATTAATGTCAAAGAGTCCTTTGTTTCCTTTAGACCTTACGACTCTTGGGCACATCACAAAATACAAATTACATAAGTAATATTGTGAAATAAAGTGATCTCTTTGATTCTTTGTTCACTTCAATCTTAGTAAAACAAAGTCAAGAAGCGAACAATAAACCTTTAGCCATACTAAAGATAATCGATGATCTGCAACAATCTGTGGTCATGCTACATATTCTGAATCTCACTCTGATCATAAAACGACTGTGGAACAGAACATTCTGGACGTTCGAACGAACTCTCTAGAATTTCGATTAATTGTAAAGACAATAATTGTCAGTAAGATACGTACACCTTTATGAAATGTTGTAGTATTTTAGATTGGTTCTTATGCAAGGAATGTAATATTCTTTATGAGAAAATAAAGTCTTAAACCGTAATAATCAAAAGCATCCTCCCGAAGTTCTAAGTTTTTTTTACAAGATTTATTTATCCTCAGATTGAACCCATACCTGTATATCAATGGATGATAGAACTTTCTAGAATTTCGAGTAATTGAAAAGACATCCATCAAAGACATCCTGAAGTGTTAAGTTTGTGTTCACTACAGTTATGTGATTTTCACAAAAATATACATATTTGTCCTCAGATTGAACCCGTACACCTGTATATCAATGGAAGACACAGTGGGAATGATTGAAGTGGTGGAGGATGCACAAACAGTCGCCAACATTCAGAAACAGAGCGCGCTGTTTAACGCCGCCTCTACTATCTACAGAGCCACTTTATTGCGTAAGTTGTTTGTGTAACATTTCACGTTTATTTATCATCGTCAGCGCATGTTAGTCCACTGCTGGGTATAGGCCTCCTTTAAGCGCCATAGCGCCCTGTCTTCAGCTTGTCGCACCCAGCATCTGCAGTCTCGCAGATCAGCCTCCAGCCTGGCCGGAGGGCATCCTTCACTATGTTTGTCGTGTCGCGGTCTCCACTCAAGAATACCCCGAGTGGTTGTCGGTTGGCAAGCTATAGCCGGCATACTGCCATTTTAGTATGCTCACTCTTTGAAGTTCATCATTCTAAGTCGATAACTTTGGTTCTCTGTCGGATATATTCACGTTTATTAGATTAATCTAAAGGCCTATTCACATACGCGGTAACCGCTACCCGAGTGGTAGCCTAAGCCGAGCGAGATAACGCGCGAAATGCAAAATCTCGCGCTCTGTCGTTATGATTAAACTTTTTGTCAAATTCTATTTATACAACTAATTTATATATTTCAAAATTCTTTAAACCCGTCAAGATTTGTGCAGAGTATTGCATTCCTCGGGTTTTATTCAAATTAAGAAGTGTGTAATATATTGCAATATATTGTTTCTATCGTATCAAAACTTAAACTCTCGTCTCAAATCTTAGACTATCGTATCAAATCTAACAAGAACACAAACATAAACGTTACGATATGTAGGTATGTCTTAGTCTTTATCTTTTAGCATTAAAGGCTCTTTACAGAATGGCTAAGGAAACAATGCGAGAACCAATCGGAAGCGTTCAACAAAGTAGTCCACGAGTTCCGAATGAGCTGCGCTGGGTACAGCGTCGCTACCTACGTGCTGGGCATCGCGGACAGACATCCGGACAATATCATGGTCAAGAAGAGTGGACAGGTATACACATTGTTACAACAACAACAACATCAGCCTATAATAGTCCATTGCTGGACATAGGCCTCCCCTAATGAGCGCCATAGTTTTTCATTTGGTGGTTATTGTTCATAATCTTCACGCTGGGCATGCGGGTCGGGGATCGCAGTTACGAAACCCACGAGAAGAGTGTGGGTGGTGAAATTCTATGCCGGCACCACACATGCATGCTTATTTTATGCCATTAATTTCAATTAAATCAATAAATAAATAATGCCGTATAGTCCACACAGCATCATCTAGCTCCAAGCTAAGCAGAGCTTGTGTTATGGGTACTATATGACTGATATACATAATAAAACCTTATTACATATAGATATTTTTTATTATACATAGAAAACGACCAGAACACCCTGAACCCTGAAACAATCTACAGATCCCATTATGAATGTAAGCGGGTTAACTACGAACATATAATAGGTTCGTAGTTAACCCGCTTACATTCGTAATGAATTCATCAATTTACGATAGTTTTTATAGTAAAATATCTACAGATCGTACAAATATTTGTCCCGAGGCGGGAATCAAACCCTCCTGCGTCGCAGGCAGCTTCATCCTGCCACAGGTGGTCATTGTTTAACAATTGTTCAACTTTCTTCCCACCAGCTCTTCCACATAGACTTCGGCCATTTCCTCGGCCACTTCAAACACAAGTACGGCTTCAGACGCGAGTGGCAGCCGTTTGTGCTGACCCACGACTTTATACACGTCATCAATAAGGGACAGCGCGGCTCCGGGGATAATGAGCCGATCGACTTCAAGATCTTTAAGGAGCATTGTGAGAAGGTACAAAAGTAAAAGTAAAAAAAAGTCAAGTCATTTATTTGCAAAACATTTGTAAAAAGGTGACAAATTTGTTAAAAGGTGACAAATAGTGGTTTTTGAGTCAACATGTTTGACCACTATACATTGGTGTGCAAAATAATTAGAGAATGGCATGCATATCTTAATTTAATTGTACATAGCAACAGCAGATTATAGATAAACATATAATAATAAATAAATGACAAGCTAAGAATGAATGAATAAATGAACACTTTATTGACATCTTATATCATTCTATACTTCTATACTAATATTATATAGAGGAAAGATTTGATTGTTTGTTTGTTTGTATGTTTGTTTGTTTGAATTGAATAGGCTCCGAAACTACTGGACCGATTTGAAAAATTCTTTCACCATTAGAATCCTAAATTTCCGTGATCCGTGATGAACATAGGCTATATAATATTTTCAAAAAAGTTAGGGAACCGCATGAAAAATTCAATAATTGAACCGTGCGCTGTATATTCAACCTCTTTTTCTATTATGGCGCGTCAGAATAGAAAAAGAGGTTGTATAGCGCACGGTGCTTGCTTTTTCTCTACGGCCCGTGTCAGTTTTGGAATGTCGAGTCAATGTCAAAAACCCCAATGCTGTTAAAAAAGTAAAGATCCGTATGAAAACTGTGAAACCCATCGTTTTAGTGTGTATAATTTCTGAAATTTTTGTTTAATACCCGTGCGAAGCCGGGGCGGGCCGCTAGTTTATTATAAATAGAAAGCGAACAGTACACCCTGAACAAATATATTATAGTTTGTGAAACAACAAGTTTAACGGTGTCTGTATTCAATACTTGTTTAGTATGCCAACTTCCATAATAACCGTTACGATAAAAGTGTGCATATAGCTCGCGTCACGTAAAAAGAACGCTGGAAGAAAGTGGAAGGGGTATGTTCGCGCATTGGTACACTCGCGCACGACAGTACCTACTAGGTATGCTAATTTGCTTAGCCCATTTTTAACTAATATTTCGTATTGGTTATTAGAAAAGGTAAGATAAAATAAAAGACATTTTCGATTCAGTTTAGAATGTTTAATCTAATTAAAAAAAAAAATGTTTAATGTAGCAAATCCATTCATTAGGTCGTCTTGGGTTAAAATAACTGCCTCTCATTTCATACAACAATATTCTTCAACAATATTTTTTCTTTAAAAAACCTTTTCGTAAAATTTTGTGGGCGACGGTATTTTGACGAGAAAAGTGACGTTAACATCACTTTGAAAGCAAAGGTCATCTGACGAACCAATAGCGCACCGGCACGCATGCGCCTAGGGACCCGCCCGCCCCGCGCACCATCGCTTACCACCAAACAGACCTAGAAATCGATTTCTGCTTCTGCTTCCAGGTTCAAGGCCAGCGTTCTTTCAAAAGCTGTAAATCTTTTTATGACATACAACTTTGCCATTGTCGTCGTTAATTTTTTTCAGTTTTAATATTCATCGACCCTGGTCTAATAGGTTTATGATTTACTAAAATGAATCTTCTTTCAGGCATTCAAAATCCTCCGGAACCACGGCCACCTGATCCTGTCCTTATTCTCCATGATGATATCAACGGGCCTGCCGGAGCTTAGTTCGGAAAAGGATTTGCAGTTCCTTAGAGAAACACTTGTGAGTTGACAGTTGACATTATAATTATTTAACATCATGATTTCTTTTTTACTACAAATAGTGACAAAACTTGGAGATAGATAGAAAATACTTTATGATACCACACAAAGGAAGAAAACATTAGAAAAGGAAAGAAGAGAGATAAAGAAAATTTTTTTCTTATTCTATAATAATTGCCTGTATGAAATTTCACTTGTCTAAGGGTTTTACTTATAAGCCCAAAGAAATAATGTTATTAAAATCAGAAATTTTATACAAAAGCTGAATAATAATGGGTTTACTGGTATTGCAATCTTTTCCGCGGTTTAGGGTGACTAATGTCCTCTACATAGAAAGTTCGCTTTAGGATAACTTGATATGTATGGCAATGTATTTTCATATTAGTTCCCGCCCGCGCCTTTGCTCACTTGGTCTGGAGAAAAGGCTTTATAGTCCTTGGGGATAATGTGATAAATTAGAACAATTAATTTCATCAACAAAAAAGTCTATTTGTTGGTACTCATAATTGAAAAGAACTAGGCCTTTTTGAATATTTAGAAACGCTATCTGACCAATCAACAAACTTTTTGACATCTCAACGAGCTATCTGGCCAATCAAATCAACCATTCACTAACCAATCAACCATTCACAGGTAATGGATCTACCCGAAGACAAAGCGATGGAGCATTTCAGAAGAAAGTTCAACGAGGCAGTTAAGAACGCGTGGACGACCTCCTTCCAATGGGCCTTCCACAACATAGACAAGAACAACTGACAATGGTCCGTCAAGCGGCTCAAGCAGTCGCAGAACACTTTAGACCCAAAGGACCCGACAATAAGGTCGGTTTTATTCGTGAATTGTCTAGCTTCAAGTGAAATGAGTGCACCGTGCGCAGACAAAGCTTTTTGGAAGCTTAAGTTGTGAGACGTTTTCTATCAAAACATAGTTATCAGTATAATATAATAATTTTGTTTTTTTTTTGTAATACTTCGGCCAGACTGAAAACGGCTGTAGCGTGAAGGCGTGGCCCTCTATCGTCTATGCACAGTCTATGCCATTTACATTTTTAATTGACTTCCAACTATGGTGTTCTATGCTCCGCTGTTTGTATGTTTTATGTGTGTTCGCCGATTACTCCTTCAATTAAGGAGTTATTTTTAAAGTTATTTTGCTATTGTTAGAGAATGATTCCGAAATGGTCCCATAAATAATAGTATTTATCCCGTAAAGTTCTTATACGATTTGGTTGGTTTTTTCAAAAGAATATTTATTATCTGGACTGTACATAGATAATAGGAATTGACTCTTACTTGACTTCAAATCCTTGCCTCGCCGTCGTAGGTGTACATAATTTATTGAGTTGTACTCTAAATAGGGTTTTTTCTTCTTCTGAAAACGTCTCAGAACTTAGCTTCAGCAATTAAATTGTATGGATAAGTCGTTGGAGGTTGGTTACACAGGTTCTTATTCCATTTCTCTATCATATTAATTATTAACTATCTTCGAACTCTTGTATAGTTTATCTTTTTATGGTATTAATTGTTCTGTACACTTTGTACGATATGTTATCTACACTGGGGTGAAGTTAGCTGCAGAAAACACATGAATGAAGTTCATAATGTTCTTTTCATAATCATAATTTTGTTTTATTTGTTCGTTTCAGTCTTATGGAATTGGAAAAGACACCTGTGTTTCTGTGCCTAATTTCTCACCGGTCTAGATAAAATGTGGCAAGTTAATATATCAGCAACGGGGAGAAGAGGTTGTCCCAAGACTGATAACCGAATTGCATCGAGGAGCGATGCAATATAATGGAATAGTTTTAAGTTTAAGTTGTACCTATGAATATAAAATTTAGTTAGAATGTATATTCGATTATACTAAGACGCTAGAATTGTGTTGGGCCGGCACTAGACGGGCGGGAAAATAAATTGTTACCAAAAATGTATAGAAAAACTGTAATTTAAGTAATTTTTGGTGATAATTTAAAGTCTAGAACCGGGTGTATCGATAACGTCTCTCAAAATACGTAAATATTGGTTCAATTTAGGCTGTTTAGCTTGTTTCGTACGCTCATTAATTGAGTTATATCCAATTTTTAAAGGAAATAAAGCACTTTGATTTTGATTTTTTGATTTTTTAATAGAAGCATATGCTTTGTGTTTATTATAATGGAATTATTCAGTTTATTTTTGAGCGTATGCCAAGCTTATGCGATTTTTTATTGTGAAGAGAGCGGTGGCCGATTTGGCTGTGATATAGAAGGAAGCGCTGGATAGTGAAATATAGCTAAGGGTTTCTTGTTTTCTTTTCCATTTTTCGTTTGATATTTCGTCTACTAACTTTTTCCTTTATGTTCTATTTTACTACGGAATTTTCTACCGATTTCGTCTTCGCATTTATTCATTACACTTGATTAAATATATATTTGCCTTTATTGCTGTTTTAAAAGTTTAGGTGTTAGGTAAATTAAGTTCTGTTAGAACTCTAGGTAAAATTGTTAGGTAAGGGATGACTAGAAAGAGACGATAGGACAGGCCGCTGCTCTCTTTCGCACCTAATTCATTATTGTAATGTAGGGGAATAATGCTCTCATTTAAAGTAGTATTAAGTAACCATCATAATAAATGTTACATTACAAACATTTGTTGAAATTTCTTTTGTAATAGCCATAACATACGGTTTGATTTTTGACGGCGATATTACATAAATACAAAAATAAAATCTAAAGCATTTGGAGATGAAATGAAGACACAAAAACCAATCAACTTATGGGTACCGTGTTGCCAGCTCACTGATATTGTTTATACTCTATGGATTGTAACTTTTTTGTAGCAATGATATAACTAAGTAAATATTTTTTGTAATGTATGCAATCGCTGCGTCAGACTCATTTAAAACTTAAAGTAGGCTTAACAGTATTATACCGACGTCTAGATTTAAAGTATGCTTTAAGTTCTTATGTAAAATCGGTCTACCTCACGTCACTGTGTGTTTAGGTACCAGTTGTATTCCTTTAGTAGTCATTTCTCTTAGTTAAAATATGCTAGATCAATATTCAACCTTATGAAATAGATAATAGGGAAGTAATTTAGCACTCGTTCGTTCATAAACAAGTCTGGATATGGCTTTAGAAATAATATCTAATGCCGTTTACAGACGAGTAGCTTTTATATTCCGTTTACGCTCTTATCAAATAACATGAATTTATTATATATTAAAATAGTCTGACATTTCGAGTCTTGATTCCTCGGAAGATAACACTAAAGTGTCATGTATCGATACCGTTTTTTCTGCCCTAGAAGCAAGAATTGCTAATGTTTAAATCTATAGCCAGGGAGGTCGATTGTATCAATAATTTTGGCGATATCTAAAGCTTCTCGTCTATATTGAACGGTCCTTATTTATAATTATTATACGTCCGCCATTTTCGTGTTCAGATTGAAATTGTTGATAGATAAATTACTTGTTGAATGTTTGACCCTACTTGCTAAGACTAGGCACGATAATACCTATATCATCTCATCAGCCTCACAGTCCACTGTTTGCTAAGACTAGGCACGAAGGTATAATCACCACAACAGCCTATAACAGTCCACTGCTGGATCATGGTCGCTTAAGACGTTTCCCCGACCCAAATTAGAGTCACCTATTCTATCTTATTATTGCGTTGAACAAAGGGAATGTCAAAAATATGAATTGGGAGGTTTGTGATAAAAAAATGCTTCTATATAACAGTTTTTTAAAGCTCTTAGATTTATTTTGTACAGGAGTCGCGAAAATAGTTTTATGACCAAAAAGGGCAACATTGGATCTCGGCCTAAACTATACAAATAAATATATGTATTACAGAGATATTAAATAATCTTATCAGAAACTGGCCAATGAACAATTTAAAATTTCTTTTATAGCACGTTATTATGAGATAAAATAGATGGGGGGGGGGAAATTAATGTTGGTCTAGGGCTGGAATTGATTTACGAAGCTAAACCCGATCTTGCGCAGATTTTTGTCTCCATTTTGTATGTCTATTAAAAGTACAATTTCACTAATAGAGTTAATTTACGAGCAACAAACTGGTCATCGTGTTGTTTCTTACACAATATTTTGTACCAACATTAACGTTATAGGCATCGTTGTCATTCATACAAACGCAATCTTAACAGTTCAAGTTATAACTAAAGAATGTGACTCAAGCCAGTATACCTTTCGTCATTAGAATAATCATTATCTATTCGTCATTTCCAAAGGTATTCCTCAAATGGCTTGAGATTTTACAAAAAACTGCTATTTACTGCATATCCTGTAGGTTAGGGTGGCTGACATTGCCTGGTTTTCCACCACAGCATTTATTCATCCAAATGACAGAAGTTACTAGAATATTCTCGGACGTTTTTTTTCCTGCTTAGTGTCCCGTTGGAATTTCAAAAAAACCTCTCCATAATGTTATTGAAGGTTATCTCGCTTTTTTACTTGGTGTTATGAAACTGAAGCCTAGTACGCTGAAAACTAATTAATTTTTGAGCTGTCACGTAGGTTTACTTTATATATAAACTTTGATAAATAAGTTATCAGTCCCCTAGATCCCACAACTAGCCCCAACTCTACTTAATATTTGGCCGTAGTCTAAAAGGTCAGTGGACCGATCCGAGCAATAAACATTATATTCGTTACGCCATCTGCGTCTAAGGCGGCCGCGTGGTCGCTGTATATCTTTCCATTCGCTGGCTGTAGCCCATTCTATTCAAAAAAACAAACGTGGCCACCCCCTCTTAAAAATTCCTGAGGTGTTCTGATGATAAATAGATTTAAAATATTGTGGACGCTTTATCGTCTTCATTCGAAAAACCAGCCTAGCATTTAATAAGAACCAAGGGTATTTTATAAAGGACGTCAAAACCGAAATGAAATCTTTAAATTGTTTTATTGACATTTCACAATATTTAGTAACATCAGAGTGGCTCACTAGAATCATTTCATTATCATAACCCGTCGGAGCTCATTGCCGAAACCGACATGACTTCAATTTAAATTTATCTATTTAGATTTTTTGGAATATTCGAGCAAAATGGACACTTCGCATTATTCCTACGCGTACTCCGTAGTTCCTACTACATGCGGCTGTAAAAGTAACAAGTTCTTTCTCATCTTATTATTTTTATCAGAACACAACCTCACCGTGTCGCTAGATTAAATATATCTTGACTTAAATGAGGCGAAACTGTCAAAATCGTTTAGTTATCCTATATAAACATTAGCAGTTCTTATTGAACCTACGTCTTAGCAATTTAGGGCTCCAATGTTATCTAGACCAATAACTCCAGTGATCCGTGATATTGTAATAGTACCTACGTCGCTCTTGCGGCTTCGGTTGGCATATTGGATCGAGTTTTTGGGTCACAGTAGTCTGATACCGACGCATTTTCTAGTTCAAGTCAAACGGAAAATCGAGTTAACTATTGGGCACATGTGGTTGACGCGTTCAATATTTACCGTAAACTTTAAAACTAATGATAATATGCCTGGACGATATAAATTCCTACCTTTTAGGCTATAGACAAAATATCAGCTCAAGCTTGTCTAAATGTTATTGTAGGAAAGTGTAATCGTTACTGTATATATACAGCCCTTATGAAAAATACTTAACGTTCCTACCAATTATTTACATATTAAACTACAATAAATACATTCACTGCCATTAATGTAAGCTAGAGTTGACTGATCAAGCCTCGTAAATGACTAATTTTGCACTGGATCAAATTTATTTGTTCTGTGTTCGGATCTTATGATCACATCACCAAGAAACTTCCAATAGAATTTAATGTTATAAGAATAGTTCATGTTGCAAGTAATTGCAGAATGTTTATTAACTAAATAGGGTAATTTAAGGGTAATTTATAATGATTATTTTGAGCGAGCCTGTTCTACGATGACGCCGTATATTGCTTGGCGCTTTAGACATGTATCTATCTAACACTAAAACTAAAAGCCACTTTTAACTGCAGGTATATAAAGGTAAAATATATTATTTTATGTGAAAAGTTGCTGATGTTGTATAAACAATATAAATGATTAGTACCTAATTGTAAAGGCCTAATTCCACCTGACCATTAATTTATTACTGAGGTCCTAATTATCCAGTGCTAAAGCGAAGTAATACATAACTGCGAATCCGTTTAATTTTATTTACGAATGATCGTGGAAGACCGTTCATCAATTATATGGATAATTTTATATATTTAGGTGGTTTATCTTATTATGGATTGTAAATAATTAGAACAAGAAGAGAGCTTAACGTTGCTAGATATTTAAAATTTGAATGCGATTATAAGCATTTTAATAACTTCTACACGTGATTTGAAAATATAAAACTGATTTTATCTTGAGTTTTTATAATTATACAGAACAGTATAGTATCGAAAATGGCGATATTCAAAAGTTACGTGTAGAATTAGCGAAGAAGTTAACTATATCACCAAATAATAATGGAATGTATGTTATCGCTGATTGTGAAATAATGTAAGTATCTTAAATAATTATTATAGCCATTATTACGAGTGGCTAGTGCATTATTATTTTAAGAATCATAAAACCATCTCAAGTCTACATCAATAGTTCCTTTGCCATGTGTCATTTTCATTATATGAGTAACGAAATATTCATTTAGGTTAAAAATAATTTACCGAATAATTATTTGCTATCTCAAAAAAGTTTTTTTTAATAAAAATGTACATACATACGAGTATAATGAACTTTGAAGATTTTATTTTTTTAAACCTTTAGCATGTAATTAGATTCTACCGCATAATTTATTATTTCTATGGATTAATTAATTTAATTTGTTATTTCTATGGAAACGTTTTAAGGTTCCGGCGACGACGGGTTAATTTTTCCATACAAACTTAGTACCAAAATGATTTCTAGTTTGATATAAATGCATACTGCTGCTATTATTTTATTAAACTAGTATTTATCTAGGTTCCTGCCATAAACTTTTTAAAATACTTTCTAAAATTTAAATCTAATTGCATGTTTACATCAAAGAAGACAATTTTTTCTTAGTAGGTATGTGTGTTGATATGTATTTTGAAAAAAAAAACTTGTGACAGAACCTAAACAAATACCATTCTTATACAAATAAAAGCAAACCATGGTGAACATATTCTCAAATTACAAATCAATTTGGTACAACGTTTAGGAAATTCATCCGCCCCCGGATCCTTATGGTTATTTATATTCCATGAGAACTGTTTTATGGGATAAAAACCAGGTCTTGTTTACTACAGGCCTAGAAGTTACTGCATGCAAATTTCAGCTCAATCCGTTCAGTAGTTTTGACTTGAAGAAGTAACAAGCATTAACCCATCCATCTACACATGCAAATTTTAGCATTTATAATATTCCTGGAGTGTTATTATACCTTAGTTTAAGACACGATCCTTTAGTATCTATTATGCCTAGCTTAAGCCCGCTTCCTTTTTAACAAGAATTAAAGTGAGCTATGAAAAAGGTGCCCGATTTTATTGCAATCGGATTTATGCAACAAAATACTATCAAGAGTCTACTTCATGTAACCTACATTGTATTATGTATCTATTCTGTACATTATCAAAATTACTGCCAGAACAGAGCTTCCTCAAACATTGTTATCAAGTCAAAAAGTAAGTTTGATGGAGCTGATTCACAAAGTAATTAGTGAATAGATGGAACGCGAGGCGTTGTTGACTTGAACCTCCAACATTCACTAGCAACCTAGACGCGGATTGGACCTCTCACGCGCTCTGTTCCCGCCCAAAAATAAAATACATACAACTAAACAGTGATTTCACCGTGAAAGTGAAGATGAATAGTGTTTTATAAGATTTTATTTTATTTTGTGAATATAAAAAAACAATATGACAGCCGGAAATGAAGAGCATGAGCCTCTGATTTCATCTTCAGTGGATAATCAGCGTGTTGTCTACAATACCACACCGCCGGTGAGTTTTGATAATTAAATCATACATATTAATTCTATTTTTAGTTTAATTTATGATATAAGTAAACTTCCTTGGTGCAGTAGGTAACGCTTTTGATGCTACGAAATTATTTTTGGTTGTTAGTTTGTAGTGGAAATATTTCGGCATTTTTTACCCGCTCTAGCTAAGGGCCTGTAGGGAAAGTAAACCGGTTAATTTATGACTACTCCCACCGCAGATGACCGCTGTTAGTTAAAAAAGACATAGAATCTATTTGAATAAAAGCCAACGGAAATGACGGCAGCTTTTGTAGATTTTTTGAATTTTCATGCATTTTGTGTTATCCGATGTCCTACCCGATAATGACGTAATACAATTTCATAACTAGGTAATTGATACTTAGGTACACATTCAATATTAGTTTATGCATAAGATTTTTTATTCAGAACGACGGATTTTTTCTTCTTTCCATCCATGTAGCTAAATGGCGTTAAAAGATGTGGAATGTCAATTCCACTTTTGTTGTCAATTCCAATTATTTTATAATATATTGTAAGTATGTTATTTATTATATCATAGATGTGAATTGATATTCCAAGGCTTTTAAATTCCATTAGCTACGATTGTGAAGCATTGCACCTTGTGGTAACGGATCAAAAAAGCTTGAACATCCAATTGATTTTAACACGATAAAGCTACGTCGTCAAGGCTAGCTCATTATATCGTCTGTTACCAAACGACAAAAAAGCAGAACTGGTTTTTCTATGCACCGGTTTTGGAAGGTTTTATTATTCTAATGTTTTAACATTCCTAGTGTGGATTTTGAAAATCGAGCTAACTGGGTATAATGAGAACTCTCATTAATTTCTTTCGCAATCACGTTTAGTCACAGCACAGAATAACTATAAAGTAGTGTCATAGATATAATAATAATAAATAATAAAAATTCTTTATTTACAAAATAGAGACACCAACAAAAAACTTACATTTAAACTTCTAAGTAGGTTATAAATTTATACGGAGTTATTTATTACATAAATATATTGATATAAAAGTTATAGAAGTTATGAATTATAGTTTAGTTATAATGATATATTAGTTGTAGATCCAGTTGTTGAATCTTTGTAGGTAGCCATATTTTGAATTATTGAATATTAATATTTATAAATTAAATATCTCTGAGTTGATATGAAACAGAGCAGCTCTGTCTACGTATTATTGATTTCACTAAACAGGTATTTGAACGCCATACAAGTGAAACTTTGATCACCTGTCACATTATCCAAACAAGTTACACGTTACTTATGTATTAATGTTAAAAATACGCCAAGGCACGAACACTTATTAATATTAATTAGTATTTTCTCCCGTTTTGTCACTACTGCTTTTTCTATGTCCATCCAATTTCTTGCCTTTACATGTTTATTTTTGTTTTAGGCTACATTGCAACATAAAGGATAAAACCTTTATTTACAAAGATACGAGTATGTCAATAAAAAAAACATTAGAATTAGTACCTTATTTATAATGAAATAAATAACAAAAAAAATCATAAATTACTTACCTAACTCAAATGTTTATATAATATTAACACATAAGAATAATAATAACTAAGATTCCAACGATGACCTGTGCCTGAACAAGGTAAAACCTGTATCTCAGGCAAAATAGCTTACAATAATTGAGCTAAGTGCAGAATAGGATCAGAAGTTACATATAAAAACGATAACACTATCGAAGATTTGCAACTAGGTAAATATTGTAACAATTGAGCTAACTGCCGACTTACAGGATCATAAGTTACATATAAAAACGATAACACTGTCGAAGATTTGCAACTGTAGGTAGGTATACATATACCTTCCAAAACCGGTGCATAGAAAACTTTACTCGCCCCTATCTGTTATAGGCCTAAATTCGGTCTTCTTGCCAGCAAGGCCTGCGATCTGTGTTCTATTCAGCCAATCATTTCAATTCATGGTGATCGGTTATATCCTGCCATTTCTAACCTGGCACGGTACGTGTTAAGGAGTTCTTAGAAATCAATGTAGACAACTAACTTCTGAGCGCGGCTTTGCTCTCGTTGTACGTGGGTATAAACTAGCGTATAAAAAACCGGGATTGGGGACTAAAAGTCTTTAGTTAGGATTAAATTTGATACGGCTGAAGCGTGTAGTTATCCCTATAAAAGTACCCTATAAAATTAACTAAGGTGAACGGATTAATAATTTTAAGGCATTAGGTATATGTACGTAGGTTAGGCCTCCCCTAATGAGCGCCATAGATGGCATCATTATTTGGGGGTTATTGCCCATAATCCCCACGCTGGGCATGCGGGTTGGGCATGCCTCCTCTATGGCGCTCATTAGGGGAGGCCTATGTCCAGCAGTGGACTATTATAGGCTGGTGATGATGATGATGATGATGTAGGTTAGGTATACGTAAAAAAATATTTTTCTTTGTAAACTAACGACTCATTTGGGACGCAAATTCTATCCTGCCTGAGTACTTTTTGGTAAATATTCCGAATCGCTGAGGGTTAAAATAAGCACTTTAAAAACATTAAATAAAAATACATAATTAAGCTGGGAACAATGATTTTAAGCCAAACTTTGGCAACAGCAATCCCAACCTACCTAGATAGGTATGGGTATGAAGATAAGGAAGATATATTTGCTTAATGCACACTGCGGTCTAATATGACACGTGTAGCTCTATCTTAGATTGTTTGTCGTCATTTGATTAACGAATACCGGTTCTGCGCATGATTAATATCCTTCCGTTTAGGTATAGCTATATAAACAAAGGTAGCATATTAATCATTGTCAGATGTTTTGATACTTCGTTGTGAACAGATATTAAAATTAATATAAATGTTATAGTTAGGACCTTGTACAGCTAAAGGTTTTAAAATGTTAAACTATGCGTTTTATCCACACTACGCCGCCCGCGCCGCCGTCATGGTATAGTTTTTTGGCCTATTACGAAATGACCTTAAGTTCCCATGCAATTAGACCACGATTCGATGTTGCGTTGTTGTATGTTAGAATTTCTGTTTCTGTTTTAAAATAATATAATAGTACCTAACGCACAAAAACTTTACTTTCTCACACATATCAAGTAACATCAAAGTTTTGGTAAAGTATGTCCAACTAAAGAAATGGCTTAGTCAAAACAACAATATTTTTCTTTTGAAATCTTACAACATATACGAGTAGGTAATACAACCCACAACACTTTCAAAAGTATAAAGATGATCCCAGCTATTCAACTTCAAAAGAACCGTCTTACAACAGCCTATCAAATTACATATTTGTCCATAACAGTGTTAATTCACCGCATAATAAGTGTATTACCACACTTATGAAACCCGATACGATATGTAGGTTATACCCGGATATATCGTATCGGAAGGAATTAAAGTAGATGAGAGTAATGACCCCCTAAGCCTAAGTAATGAACACCGAATTTCGGCTATGATGGGTTTCCTCAATCGTTTGAGGCGAGTTGTGACACGTGGCATTGTGGTTTATACGGAAGAGGGTAAAATAAAATGTCACCTTGACGATTTGATTTTGGAGTTTAGGCCGGAACTATTTCGGAAATAACTTAGAATTTAAAATATTCCTAACTGATCTTTAATTAATAAGAGCGGAGATAACCAGTAAAAATTACTCGAGTTACTCGAGAACTTTGCTGTATCTATTTTGATAGAGCATTAATTTCTAAGTAGCAGGTTTTTTGTCACTCTATTGTAAACAAGAAAGCGCGGCTAGAAAACAGTAAAATCGACCAGAAATTGATACGTGTAAGCAACTGTCTTTACGACAGAAACCCTCACTTGTGGTTAAGTTACGTCTTGTGGTTAGAAAATCTAGATTTTTAGTTTTAAGAAGGATTATCTTTGAAGTTACATAACATAGGAAGTTGAATTTTTAACAACGAAGCGCAGTCTAGACTGCACATCAGTCAGGCATAGTGTGTTACTTTTTAAACACTTTTATCTATGTTTAAGGTAAAGAGACGATTCAATTTTATAACGCTCATAAAAATACATATGTTATAAGCTCTATAGAGCAGGTACTGAAATCGTTTAAATAATGCCATGTTTCCAGATTAATTCAGCCGTGAGACCTATTCACATTAATAGGGGGCTATGATGCGGTGTGAAATTGTCTAGCATATTTTATTTATTGATAATTGCAGGAACAGTCACCCACCGATTCCCCCCGAACCAGTGAGGGAGAGGTCACTCTCTCCATTCCCCCCAAGAACTATGGCGCTATCGGGGGTGTTGAGAAAGTCACCTACACCTGGTCGGATATCAACGCCTTCGCAACAGAGAACAGGAATCGAAGTCGAAGGATCTGGAACTTCTGGAAGCCGTCGGCGAGCGGCATGTTCCAGCAGAGGAAGCAGCTTCTTAGAAATGGTAAGTTTCATAATAACTTTGTCGTGAACGGTTATCAGTTCTTACGCACAAATTAAGTTGACCAATATAGTAACATCAATGATTCTTAGAAGTAAGCAAGTTCATAAAGTTTCGGATTCCAAATATAAAATAAATAGATAAAGATCTAATATCTAGCTATTTTACTTTTCCAAAAAGTATTCACCACAAAGGCCTTGACGAGATTCGAACTCGAGATCTCATGTTTATTAGACAGTCGCTTTAACCAACTAAAGCCAGCTACTTTGTTTACTTTTACTTACTACTGTTACTTTTACCACAGATAACATAATACTAGCTTTTACTTAAGGTTAAAATATCGAAGGGAATGAAAATTATCACGAAAAACCCGATCTTTTCGTAACTTCCCTCTTTTTATAGGGTTTATTCATTTACTAGATAGAAGATAAAAACGTAAGGGAGAAACCCTACTCAATATATCCGGTATATTGAGTAATTAGATACAAATTGAAGCTATCTTTTGATCGCTTACGAAAGCCAATGTCAATGAGATCAAGAATACCATGTATAAGCATCACCTCAGCCAAGCAGGTGATCGCGCAGGAATTTATCACCGCCTTGTATTAGAACACACCCTTCATTATGAATGTAAGCGGGTTAACTACGAACCTATTATATGTTGTAAGAACACCAACGTTTAATAGGTTCGTAGTTAACCCGCTTACATTCATAATGAATTCATCAAACTACGATAGTTTTTATAGTAAAAAAGAACACATCCTGTATAATCTTTTGTCTATTTTCCCAAGTTCAAACACTTCTCTCACAAAAAATAATTGACGGTTGAGCTTACGAAATAATAAATAAATAATGCTGGACAATACTTAGCCACAAGCTAACTATAGCTTGTGTTACGGATCTACGGACTAGATGACTGATAAGTACATAATGCTATAGGTATATTAAATAGATAGATATTTCTTAATATAAATAAATAGATTAACAGATAGATATACAATCGATTTAAATTTCGTCCATCTTGAAGATTCATATCTGATTGATTTGAGAAGATAATGTGCATCATTGCTCTATTTGTAATACTTACGAGTTGGCCGAGTGATCTGAATTCAATGCATCAATTGCCGTCTATTGAGTCCTACAATGTCTTCCTGTATAAAGTAGGGTAAGGGGATATGCAACGGCTTAGTTAAATCATTGTCTTCAATGAAAATGTATGTTATCTAGAAATTTTTTTCTTTTTATTCTATATAAGTAAAAGACATAATGAGGTGAACAGGTGATTCAGTCTTATCTTATGTCAATAAGATCTTGAGCATTATTTTGAATGTTTTAAAAAACATTTAAGAAAATAGTGACTGTCTCCTTTCTACCGAATATTTTACCTTGACACACCTAAATTGTTATGTACTATATTCTGCTCTCGGCTTCGTATTTTTCGTGTGCGTTCGCCCAGCAAAAAGTATCGTCTTTTCAAGAATCGAATGATGCAGATAATTTGTGCCCTATGTCGTGTAAATGTGCCCAAAATTTTAAATTTGTGCCCCCAAGGGCTGCAGAGTTATTTAGGAAAATCTGATTTTGCTGCACGAACGTTCGCCCAGCAAAACTTTTTTTAAAAAAAGGGTATAGCTGTATTTTAAATATGCAAAAAGATAGCTTACATACTAGTGTAAATGTGCCGTAAAAGCAAAATTTGTGCCCCTAAAGGTTTTAGAGATATTTAGTTTTTTGCTGGGCGAACGTTTTGGTGATTTCTATATCTCGGAAACGGCTGAACGCACAGTCATAATTTTTTGTTCCTACAGATACGGTAAATTTGTGCCATTTGTGCCGTAATTTTCATTAACATGAGTAGCATGGTTCAGGAGCTATTATTGTTTTTCCTAGAAAACGGAAAAATGCTCTGGCTCTCGAATGAACAAGACCATCGACTTCACGTTGGTGCCGACTGGTACCCATTATATATTCACACGATCCTGTAAAGTTTCACCGGCCTACTACTTATAATAGACGAGTTATTAACGATTTTGTCTTTTTTTTGAGGTTATTTTGAGTGAAATTACTTAGGATACGAAAACACTAGTTTCCTGTGAGCTGGCTTATTACATGCTTCTACAATAATTTGAGCCCTATTTTAAGAATACGTATGCAAAAAATCATCTTTGTATACCTAATACTTTAGACAATAATGATAAAATACCATTCGAAGTATTTTTGGTAGATAACCAGACCAAATTCGAATGAACATTAAAAAGCGGCCGTACGATACTACAAGCTATCCTTCTTAAATCGTCATGATAATATTTAGTGTTTAGAGAACGTTGCGTACAAAAGTGGAATTGTCATTTTAAAAATATACTTTTGATGATGAATAATGAAAAATGATGAATATAATATGATGAAAATGCTCTTTTCAATAAATAATTAAGTAGGTACCTACTTAGTAAGTACCTATACGTAGGCATACCTGTACCTACATATGTTTTTTATCTGATAATCCTAAAGAGTATCCCCTGTAAGAAAATAATCCACGGCTCTTTTGCGAATAAATAATTAGTAGGCTGGTTTGTTTGTTTGCTAAATCATAACGAGCCAACCTTTTCATAGGTACCAATATTATAATGGTAGGTACCTAAGTATTTGCCAACACGCTCTACAAATTGATAAGTAAATACAATATTCAACTCGGAGTGACCGACGACCGTTGTGTGTGCTCTTCGAATGCACACACACACACATCCTTATCGCACGCACCCATAAGTAATTTGTTTTTGAGTCTGCCTGCCTCTCGGGTTATTGTAATTTACAATAGCATATTCATTGTTATTTGTCTATAAAAAATAAATCAATGTAAAAAAAGAACAATACTGTTTTGTTATCTTATTACTTACCTTCTAAAAAAAAACAAATACCTATACTGTCAACGGCACATCAAGCTAGATCAGATGTCAAGTTGTACCTATAGGTATTTGGTGTTAAATCATTCATTCATTATTATCTCAACAGGTCACTGATGTGCCGTTGTCTCCGGACAATTTATTTTTAGTAATACCTACATTACAAATTATAGTGTACTAGATGCACCCCGCAGCTTTGCCCGCGAACCAGTTTTTTTTCGTATAAATTTCAGAAATTTATTGCACACCCCCTAGGGGTTGTGTAAAAATACCTACATGTTTAATTATTCAGTCCATAGTTCATTTATACCGAGTTTTGAGTGAATCGAATCAAGTAAAAATTATTTTCCATACAACCCTTACCACCATATTTAACCCCCTCAGAGGTTAAAATTTCCAAATTTTAGCCTATTTAATCCTACTCTAGGTCCTAAACTATCTACCTACCTACCTACGAAATTTCATTTAAATCACTTAAGTAGTCACAAAGATTACCTAGGTACTTATAACGAACATTCACACAGACTTTCCCATTTATTATAATAGTAAGATTATTAAAAACAAAATAATTCACATTTTATTTCATGTAAAATATTTTTCGTGACATAAATATTATTTTCTACTTAACAATTCTGTACGCATCTGTACTACTTAAATTTCATTACAACGCCACCAAGTAAGGAAGGATAGCTTGTAGTATCGTACGGCCGCTTTTTAATGTTCATTCGAATTTGGTCTGGTTATCTACCAAAAATACTTCGAATGGTATTTTACCATTATTGTCTAAAGTATTGGGTATACAAAGATGATTTTTTGCATACGTATTCTTAAAATAGGGCTCAAATTATTGTAGAAGCATGTAATAAGCCAGCTCACAGGAAACTAGTGTTTTCGTATCCTAAGTAATTTCACTCAAAATAACCTCAAAAAAAAGACAAAATCGTTAATAACTCGTCTATTATAAGTAGTAGGCCGGTGAAACTTTACAGGATCGTGTGAATATATAATGGGTACCAGTCGGCACCAACGTGAAGTCGATGGTCTTGTTCATTCGAGAGCCAGAGCATTTTTCCGTTTTCTAGGAAAAACAATAATAGCTCCTGAACCATGCTACTCATGTTAATGAAAATTACGGCACAAATGGCACAAATTTACCGTATCTGTAGGAACAAAAAATTATGACTGTGCGTTCAGCCGTTTCCGAGATATAGAAATCACCAAAACGTTCGCCCAGCAAAAAACTAAATATCTCTAAAACCTTTAGGGGCACAAATTTTGCTTTTACGGCACATTTACACTAGTATGTAAGCTATCTTTTTGCATATTTAAAATACAGCTATACCCTTTTTTTAAAAAAAGTTTTGCTGGGCGAACGTTCGTGCAGCAAAATCAGATTTTCCTAAATAACTCTGCAGCCCTTGGGGGCACAAATTTAAAATTTTGGGCACATTTACACGACATAGGGCACAAATTATCTGCATCATTCGATTCTTGAAAAGACGATACTTTTTGCTGGGCGAACGCACACGTATTTTTCTATGCCTGTAACATCTGTGGCTATCTGTATGCAAATTTTCCGGTCGAATCATTGAGTTTTTTTTTTGCGTGAAGAAGTAACAAACAACCATCCATTCAAAGATCCAAATTTTCGCGATATTAGATTGATAGTTATACCTAATAAGCCTAGAGCATGAATATACGCCCCAAACACACTCTAGTTACTTCTTATAGCTGCCATTATTTATTTGTTTTTGTATATTTTTGCATTTTAATATCAGTCATCTAGTACCCATAACACAAGCTCTGCTTAACTTGGGGCTAGATGATGCTGTATGGATTGTCCAGCTTTATCTAATTATTAATCACAACGACTTACCTTCGTCGGTATTTTCATCTGTGGTAGACATTTTACATAAATCCTGTGGTTTGCCGTTCGCATTTCCTTGATTGGCTATACACCGTTGTTTACGTATCTATTCACCTTGTTATTTACATGTAAAACAACCTAAATCTTTCCTCAGTAAACGGTGCCGCCTACCCCGGCGAGCTCCTAGCCCTGATGGGTTCTTCTGGCGCTGGTAAAACCACCCTCCTGAATAGCCTGACCTTCCGCACCCCAAGCGGGGTGGTCTCCAACGGAACCAGGGCTCTGAACGGGCAGCCGGCGACACCTGAGGCGTTGTCGGCGCTGTCGGCGTATGTTCAACAGCAGGATTTGTTTATTGGAACATTGACTGTACGCGAGCATTTGGTGTTTCAAGTAAGTATATAGCTACTCTTATTGATATAGGAAAAAGAAAATGTATAAAAAAAGAAGAACTTGTATTTACAATTGAAAAAATTTAACTAACTTCAGACTGTATTATGTAGATAGACAGATAGGTAGGTAGCGTTTAAAAGGATGATTTTTTTTTATGGTAACTGGAGTCTTAAATCTTGAATTAGTTTTAGACTCGAGCAGTGAAAACTTTATTATGCTTTCGTCATTGATATTAGGTAGGAATAGGTGTAGAATGGTTCCAAGTGTCCAACTTAAGATATTTTTCAGCCTGTCTGAAATCTGTTTTCGTCTAAGCCTTTTCTTTCTTCATACGTGTTCTTCATTGTTGTCATCGTCATTTTGACTTATTGTTAAACCATGATTTTGTTTCTTTTACTCTTTATCTCCGCTCCGCTTTTGTGGAAATAAGCCCGATAATTATTTTTATTGACTATTTTTTACAGGCTTTGGTTCGCATGGACAGACATATACCGTACGCTCAGCGCATGAGACGAGTCAACGAAGTCATTCAAGAGGTAAGCCTTTACCATTATCTGCATTTTATATTCTCAGAAAAAAAATCTACATACATATCTCGTTCGATTCTTTCATCTGGGTCACAGAAAGAGTTACATTCTTAGAAAAAAAATCTACATACATATCTGGACCGGTTCTTTTATCTTATGCACATAAAGCGTCAAACGAGCTCATATATAAAATATTTTTCGTTTCCAGCTGGCTCTAACAAAATGCCAGAACACAGTAATAGGCATCCCCGGCCGTCTGAAAGGTATATCAGGGGGTGAAATGAAACGCCTCTCCTTCGCCAGTGAGGTGCTGACTGACCCCCCGCTCATGTTCTGCGATGAACCCACTTCGGGGCTGGATTCCTTTATGGCGCAGAATGTTGTTCAGGTGAGAGATCTTATTGTTTGATAGATAAGGTAGAAGTTCGTTCACGCCCATGAAAGATGAAACGTCTATACTTCACCAACGAGTTGCTAAATGACCCTAAAGAGTATAATATATGTGTAAGAGAGAAAGACCTTATGTTTTGTCTCATAAAGGTGCTAAGCTAAGGGAGACTAGACAGTCCTTGTTTCAAAATAATACCTTATCTTGTGTTTTTGCTTTCGTTGTTAATATCTTTATTTGTTCGTCTGTCACATAAAGTCCACTCCACGTTCCTAACAAAAACAAACGCATACGACTTGAGGTATGTAACGCAGAGATAAGATAGGGTAAAGGAGTAGACTAGAATTGTGTAGCATGTTAATTATGAAATAATGTTTGTCATGGGATTTACGTACTACTTAGGCATTCGTGGTTCAGTTGAGGTTTGTTGGCCTCACTCCACTGTTTATTTATTTTATACACAGAAAGCTGCATACCACATTTCTGTATTGAAATGTGGTGATAAATAACCACTAGACACGATTTTTAAGGTTTTTCTAAGTAATGATGATAAATACTGAGGTAATTTGAGACTTTTTATCTATATTATATAATATCTAAATATGGTATTTTGAAAACAGCATGTAGATATTATCATATCACCAGTAAACAAATAAAACAAATAGTGCTATGTCATTTTCGTTAAATTTGATCGCATCTGACAGACGTTAATGGTAAATAAATTTTGTTTTTTCAATTTCAAAATCAAATTTTTTTTTTAATGTTATTTTGTTTCTAATTCTACTTTACTAATGACATTCTACGTATTTTTTAGACAATAAGTAATTATTATGTACCTAGTAGAACTAGAAATCTCATTGAAATATATATTTTGTGATCCAGGTACTAAAAAGCCTAGCACAGAAAGGCAAGACCGTAGTGTGTACCATCCACCAGCCGTCTTCAGAATTGTACGCCATGTTCGACAAACTCCTCATCATGGCTGACGGAAGGGTCGCCTTCCTCGGCACTCCAGACCAGGCTACCGAATTCTTCCGAGAGTAAGTTCTGAGCTTACTAGAGCTATCTAGAAAGATTCTGATGGTTATCTGTTGGGTTAGGCAAACCTAACCACAGATTTGGCAGTACAACATATTGGACATACTGCCAAGATTGTCGTCAGGATGTACGTCCCACTATTCCTCTATTATACAAAAAGAAGATGCATTTCAGCACGGACTAACAAAATCAAAATCAAAATCAAAGTGCTTTATTTCCTTTAGACCTTACAGGACTCTTGGACACGTCACAAAATACAAGTTAAATAAGAAATAAAAATGGGAAATAAAGTGATCACTTTGATTAATTGTTCACTTCAATCTTTTTTAGGTAAAGTAAAGAAGCGAACAAGAAACCTTTACCTTGTTAGATTGTTAGTTTTAGAGTTGGAGCATAACTCGTCCCACACTTTTTTGTCGTCTAGATAATCTGATATTTTATAGTAAGCTTTTTTGCAAAGTATATTTTGGACAATCCGTTTGAATTTATTTATAGATAATTTTTGTAACTCACTTGGAATTTTGTTGTAACCTGCATCAAAATCAAATCTCTCAAATATTGCAATGAAGTTCGAGCTTTTTTTTTCATGTGCGATGGTTTGATTGTTGATTTGTTTGATTGTTGATGTTGATTGTTTTGAACTAAATAGAACTCAATTCAACATATTTAGTTCTTATGCAGCAATCATCAAAAAAAAAAAACCGTCCTTATTTGATCAGGTCAAGGGCTTATTATCAGTTTGCAAACGATTATAAGCCGAACGATATATTTGTAAGCGATCTGAGACGGGCTTACAATCAGTTTACCAACGATTATGAGCCGAACGATATATTTGTAAACGATCTGACATATATTTTGTTCTCCAGACTCGGCGCCGCCTGCCCACCTAACTACAACCCAGCTGACCATTTCATCCAACTCCTGGCGGGCGTCCCAGGACGAGAGGAAGCAACCAGACACACCATTGACACTGTCTGCACCTCCTTCGCTAAATCAGAGATGGGCTGCAAGGTCGCTGCTGAGGCAGAGAATGCTCTGTATCATCAGGTGAGTCATCGTCATCACTATCGTCTGCTTATAATAGTCCACTGCTGGACATAGGCCTCCCCTAATGAGCGCTATACATCGCTTTTTTTATCATTTGGGGGTTATTGCCCATAATCCCTACGCTGGACATGCGGATTGCGGACCGCAGTTCGGTGGAGTTGTTCTGCAACAAAACACTGCACCGGGAACGGGATGGTTGTCTATGGTTGAATAGAGATTACGTAATTTTGTGATCGAATGCGAGAATTATTAGTTTTTTTTTTCTTCGACTTCAATTATGTGGCGTGTCTATTATTTGTATGGCGATACCATGTCATTATTGTCAATTCTACCATAGAGAACAATCCCCGTACTCATTGGTACTTAGTACATTTTATGCAATTTATTACATTAGTGCTGGTTTTTTTTGACAATGGCAAGCATTCATGGACAAATATTTAATTGTTTTATGTACGTAGTGTTAATAGAGCAAGCTGCTAAGTCGCTACCCAATGGGGCAGACCATTTCTTACGACTTAGCAGAGGCTGGCAATGCTCTATTATCACTACGTACAATTAAATATTTGTTCATAAATGCTTGTCATTTTCAAAAATGCCGGCACATAGGAATCTATTAATAAACTAACGGAAGAAATACTATATGCCATTTAAATTTAGAACATTTTTGCATACACCAAGGATATTTCTAATTAGGCTAAAAATGATTTCCTTGAAAAATAGAATAGTAGATGAAATTATTATGTAAACAACCGCTAAATTTATTAAAATAAAAAAATTACCTATATTGATTTTTTACTCGTAAAATAAGGAACTAAGTAAAAACGAGCTAATAAAAAAATGTCTGACGCCTAAATGAATAACAATCGGGTAACAATAAACTAAGTTCGATGCCACAGACACAAACAGCTTCCGTAATAAATGATTTTGATTTTGTTGTTTATGGACACGATTTTGGATGTTTATGTATAGGCGCAACTGTACATGCAGTGAAAGTATGCTAACCAACCAACCGCTTACTTATATTAAACTTTGGTGATTTGTTAATTATGAAAAAAGTCCGCAATGACTACTTGATAAAATCTATTATATATTGACGGGTCCGAATGTATGGACGAAACCCTAAAAAATTATTTGCTCTTATATACAAACAAAGCACGTTAACTTATTAAATATTAATGCTGGACGTCTTTTTAGGTAGAGCTTTTGTTATCGCTACCAGATGACTGATATACCTACATAATAATATACAGTGCATTAACTACTAGGTGTATATTCAGATTCAGATTCAATAACTTTATTTCTTTAGGCTTACAAAATAAGCACTTGGACAAGTCAAATTTCATACAGTTAATTATTATAACAAAAAAGAATTAAGTTGTTATTGATTTCTCTTCACTTCAATTTTTTGTCCACTAGTGGAAGATATCCTTTATCATCACTCACTACAAACTATATAAAACAAAGTAGCTTCCCGCAGTCTATCCCATTGTATTATTACATCTTTAAATATACGCCCAGAACACAGAATATAACCCATAGTTCGATTCCCGCCTTGGAACTAACATCTGCATCGCAGGCGGACCTTCGCCGCCGCGTCACACCATCAATAATTATCTAATTCCCTCTTTCACTGTTGTAACTATCAATTGTTCTTCCAGCGTAAGATAAACTCAGGCTGGGCCGACGCAGCCTGGACCGGTGTGGCTGCCATGCGAGCCAGCCGCTCTCCGTACAAAGCGTCGTGGTGCGCTCAGTTCAGGGCAGTGTTGTGGCGCTCTTGGCTCTCTGTCACCAAGGAACCTATGCTGATCAAAGTGCGCTTCTTGCAGACAATCGTGAGTAGAACCTTACCTATAAAAACTCCTTGGAATAAAAGAATTGGGCCTTTTCCAAACCTAAGAACCTGCCAAGAACTAGCAAACGACGGTGATGAAAATCTGTCTGAGAATGAGAAAGTGTAGTCACTTTCTATTTTAACATGGAATAGTTGCGGAAGCAACCAGAGTTTTCAGAATTTTAGGCTGGTTTAGGTAGGTACAAAAAATTTAAGCGTAGAGAAAATCAATACCAATAACCCAATAACCTTATTTCTTATTTTATAATAACTATCTATGAAATTTGACTTCTCTAAGTGTCTAATTTCAGCCTATGAAATAAAGTTATTGAAATCTGTACATCCGAAGTGTATTTTGTATAATATGCTATAGTGAGCAGCGCCACCTATGACAGTTACCCTAAAACATTTCTATCTGTAATACATTTTCAATAATCCATTTTATTTCCAGATGGTATCGATCCTCATCGGAGTGATTTACTTCGGCCAGAACCTCGACCAGGATGGAGTGATGAACATCAACGGAGCCATCTTCATGTTCCTAACTAACATGACCTTCCAGAACATATTCGCTGTTATCAACGTAAGTTACTCTTAAAGTCGGTTCGGGCCGGTTACAGGGCGCAATTAATATTACATTATAAATATACTCAAAAGAATATACATTCACATAAAGAGAAATACAGTAATCTTAACTAAACTAAACAACGACGACCACTGTGGCGCGGTGGGCGAAGGTCCGCCTGCGACGCAGGAGGTTGCGGGTTCGATTCCCGCCTCCGGACAAATATTTGTACGCATTAAAGAATAACTATCGGGTATTTATCGCGTACCTTTTGTTTTTATTTTCCCCTACGTTTCCATCGCGTTGCAGGGATCGTGGTCACGGGGCGACTGATTATACGATATAAATATGTATTTGTACGATCTGCAGATATTTGTTCAGAGGTTCTGGTCGTTTTCTATGTATAATAAGAAATATCTATCTATTTCATAATATGATGATGAGGGGGAGGATGATGCTGTGTGGATCCAGCATTATTTATTTATTTAAACATGCAGAGCGTACATAGATTGTAACTATAACTAACAATTGACTACAACAACAAATATTGCAATGTTTATTATGCTAGTGATCTGCCCCGGCTTCGCACGGGTATTCATCAAGAAAAATATTTTGACACACTAACACATACCTACGTTGAGTAACATTATTGAAGTTTTCATTACGGTTGCAGTTACGGATCCCTATAAATAAATAATAAATAAATAATGCCGGACAATCCACACAGCATCATCTAGCCCCAAGCTAAGCAGAGCTTGTGTTATGGGTACTAGATGACTGATATACATAATACAATATTATTACATATAGATATTTTTTATTATACATAGAAAACGACCAGAACTCCCTGAACAAATATCTGCAGATTGTACAAATATTTGTCCCGAGGCGGGAATCGAACCCGCAACCTCCTGCGTCGCAGGCGAACCTTTGCCCACCGCGCCACAGAGGTCGTCCTATGAAAATATCTTAGCCTATGCTCATCAGGGATAATCATCATCACCAGCCTATAACAGTCCACTGCTGGACATAGGCCTCCCCTAATGAGCGCCAAAGATGGCACTATCATTTGGGGGTTAATGCCCACAATTTTTTTTTTCTGTTGATATTTTATATAAACAATAAATATTTATTGTTATGGTTTTGTAAGCGTCAAAGAAATTTTAATATTTATCTTGTATGACTATTAATCAAGGTCCGTTTTTATTTATTTATAAAAAAAAACAAATACGCGTTTAATATGGTTTATCTATACTAATATTATAAAGAGGAAAATTTTTAATTGATTAAGCTCCGAAACTACTGGACCGATTTGAAAAATACTTTCACCATTAGAATCCTAAATTTTCCGTGATGAACATAGAATATTTTTAAAAAAGTTAGGGTTAGATTTTTGTTTAATATCCGTGCGAAGGGGCGGACCGTTACTTTTGAATAAAGAAATCTGATTAGGTTTATTAATTTATTTATTCACTTTCGTTGTCTCCAGGTGTTCTGCTCAGAACTGCCTATATTCATCAGAGAGCATCACTCTGGGATGTACCGAGCCGATGTATACTTCCTTTCAAAAACACTAGCGGAAGCCCCTGTCTTCGCCACGATACCGCTGGTGTTTACCACCATCGCTTACTACATGATCGGGTTAAATCCGGATCCTACGAGGTTCTTCATCGCTTCGGGATTGGCTGCTTTGATCACGAATGTTGCCACCTCTTTCGGTAAGTATTTACCAACAAGATATTTATTTTATTACATACTAGCGGTCCGCAAGGGTTTCGCACGGGTATTTAAAAAAGAAAATTAATTATAAAAAAAATTTGCGGTGGAAGAATTTTCCAAATCGGTCCAGTATTTTCGGACCCTATTCAATCCAAACAAGCAATCAAACCTTGCCCTTATACATACCTACTGCGCTTGGCTTTTCCTACACGAAGCTCATTACCACCACAGTTACCACTCTAGCCGGCACAAAAACCGCCCATTGCTAATAGCTGAAAAGCACTTCGGACGTCTCCGTACATCTTCAGTCATCTTCGGACATCTCCGCATATCTCCGGTCGAGTCCGGGCGTAAGGGATGAAACGTTGGTGTTCTTCTGAAACAAACTACACAAAACTAAACACAAAATATAACAATTATACAGTTAACCTATATTAACCTATACAGTACACTACTTAGTACTAAAAACTAATAATAATAAAATACAGTTAAATAAAAAGGACAAACAACTATATAATTAAAATATACGTAAAATTTATGTGTATACGTCTAAAAGGCAGACTGTGGATGATCTCCTTGATGAGGATCTCCTTCAGGACTATTCAGGATACCATTGGGACCCTATAAAATACTACGTACCCGGCCTACCATATCCTACCAATCCTGCCCCGGTGGTAGGAAAATTCTACCACCATAGTGCTAACCATTTATTTACATGAAATATGAATAAGTAGATCGTATGAAAAGTACAATAAATAATAACAACCTTGCATTAAAATGTTAAACAGCACGGCCTTTTATGTTCCTCAATATTTTTTTGTTATTTTATTAACTGGTTAACTTTGAGAATTTTAATGGAGTTATGAAAACCTTTAATTTACATTTTAATATTTTTTTTATAAAATATTCTAAACAAGTTTTGATAAATTTATGTAAAAAAAATTAAACCTACGCATTTTGGTTTTTTATTTATTGGAATGTCAAAAATTTTTGAATAAATTTTGCAAAATACATATTTTCAAGGGCGTATCAGAATAAAACCCGGAAAAGTAATAATTAATCAAGGTAATTAATATGTTACAAAATAGCATACCTGTAATATCTTTATCATTTATATTTATTATAAAATAATAGACGACCCCGTGACACCTACGTATTTACGTATTTGTATACCTACCATGTATTTTCACAATTTTTTTTAAACCGATAACAATTGGAATACCTACTGGATATTAGGCCAAAGAAAACAATTCAAATCGGTCAAGTCGTTTTAAATTTTTTGCCAGTCCAACGAAAAACAACAAAACCGCAATAAATAATTTACTTTATCCCAATAAAAAAATCTATATATATATCTATTCTATACTAATATTATAAAGAGGAAAGATTTGATTGTTTGTTTGTTTGTATGTTTGTTTGTTTGTTTGTATGTTTGTTTGTTTGAATTGAATAGGCTCCGAAACTACTGGACCGAGTTAAAAAATTCTTTCACCATTAGAATCCTTAATTTTCCGTGATGAACATAGGCTATAATATTTTCAAAAAAGTTAGGGTTCCGCATGAAAAATTCAATAATTGAACCGTGGGCTGTATATTCAACCTCTTTTTCTATTATGGCGCGTCAGACAGAATAGAAAAAGAGGTTGTATAGCGCACGGTGCTTGCTTTTTCTCTACGGCCAGTGTCAGTTTTGGAATGTCGAGTCAATGTCAAAAACCCCAATGCTGTTAAAAAAAGTAAAGATCCGTATGAAAACTGTGAAACCCATCGTTTTAGTGTGTATAATTTCTGAAATTTTTGTTTAATACCCATGCGAAGCCGGGGCGGGCCGCTAGTATTGAATAAAATTTCACGTACCTTTGTCATTCAATTCGCCTTGCAATTTATTATATCTATGTGGTTCGTTCCGGTTTTTGGCATTATAGGCTTAAGTAACTAATTACCCTATCTCAAGCTTTTCCCCGTAATTAATGTTACATACCTGTGTAATAATAATAATATAATAATTGCCGTTATTATGAATCATAATAATGATGCCTTTTTAATTAACCAGCTCGTTATCGGTTATTAATTAATCACTAACTTATTTCACAACTTATTGAAAGGTAGTGCAACACGACAATTGCATTTTATATCTGAATTTGACTGGTTTCATTGACTAGATAAAATAAACCAAGCCAGTGGGTAAAAAGCAGCATTTAATTTCGCACTATGTTTAGCTCGAGTAGTAGGTTTTCAAGTCTTAGCATTACGTAGGTATGTAGGTAACAAACATGGACCCAATTCTGTTAAATAATTTACTAAGGCAATGTTATCGTCACAGAATCGTCACTTAGATATTCATATCCTTTGATGAAAAAATAAACTAAACGTCAAATCAAGAACACGTTTCATGTTTTCTGTGAATTTTATATTACAATTTACAACCGTAACACTAGTTATTCGCTGGCTAATGTGCTAATTAAAAAAATTTTGGAAGACTATGCTACTACAAAAATCTTTGGAATAGGTACACAAAAGAGAATAGAGGTTCTGTTAATTAATATAAACGGCGTAATGACGTGTTGAATGGGTGGCATAATGAATAATGGATTCGAAAAAGCTTTTAGTGCTCTATTATTTTTATGATGGAATTATTTTAATAAATTGAAGCAGAAACTGGTTTGAATCCTTTATAACTAACCAAAAAATACTAAATCAAGAGTCAATAGGCTAGTTAAAATTTGTATTGACCTTTTGGTCTACATTTGGCCCTATTTCACTGTGATCTTCTTTAGGAAATTTAATAATGTCCCAAAAAATTTTAAGATTTCGGCGGGACTTGACTTGGTTGAAGCTTATCTCCTTTGCTAATCCATTAATGGTTTTCATTCCCCTTTTCCCCCACTTTGATTCTGCTGAACAAGTCTGTGCAAATGGGCAGTGCCATAATCATCTGAACACCCTTGGCAGGCGAATTCTTTTATTATAACTTTCAGTCGTTGCTATCTCAGAGTTCATAATGCGTACAGAGTTTGAGAGATGCGGCCTTAATGTACGCAGAACTTTATCTGCAGATTGTTGCAAACAATCTAAAGATAAAGAGATGCTGAAGGGGTAGATTTTTAGGGAATAGTTATACAGGGTCACAGGTGGATGATCAAAAACGTGTCGGTATTTAGAAAAGAGGTTGTGTTGTATTACATTTTGGAAAAAGTCATAGAACAAAAGTTGTTCGTTTTGATCTACCCAAGACGCCTTTAAGAGGTTATTGATCATCTAGGTACCTACAACCCTGCGGCCTGTATAATAATTTTTATATTTCTTTTATTTTCTTTGTTAATATTTGGAAGCGTTCCGAAGTTTAAGCTAAATTTAATTTGCAGGGTACCTGATATCGTGTGCGAGTAGCAGCGTCAGCATGGCTGCATCCGTGGGGCCTCCCATCATCATACCTTTCATGCTGTTCGGAGGATTCTTCCTCAACTCTGGGTGAGTACCACACTTCTATCTACTCAGCCCCTGAGCACACAATGCTGGATAGACCTCTTCTTCATTACAGTCCATAATACACAATAATTTATTCCATTCTAGTGATTTTATACTTTTTTAACCATTATTTAAGTGTGTATATACATATATTAGCATTTTACACCATTAAAGGGAGCGTAATAGAAATTATGCATAGGTTTTCAAATTTCCAATTCAATTTTGATAAAAAATTGCACTAGAAGATTGCTGGGGCGCGAAGGTCTTTTTTGGGTATTTTCTATGCATAAAATCTATAAAAGTAATGTATTATACCCATAACTGCTTAGCTCGGGGCTAGATGATTTTGTATGGATTATTCCGGATTATTTAGTAGGAGTTGTTTCATCAATGGTTTTTTGAAATATATCTAACAAGTATTTTTGGTAAAGTTAAACGCGTTTATGTCTTTTGTACTATTTAAACTCTTTAATTAAATTGAAAGTTTGAGGCGACATAATCAATATAGATGGGAAAGATTAATTTGATATTTTCATTAAATTAATAAATAATCCTGGACATCGACAATCCACACAGCATCACCTAGCACCAAGCTAAGCAGAGCTTGTGTTATGGGTACTAGATGACTGAATACAATATTATTACATACATGGAAAACGACCAGATCACCCGGAACAAATATCTGAAGATCGTACAAACATTTAACAAGGTAAAGGTGTCTTGTTCGCATCTTTACTTTACCTTAAAAAGATTGAAGTGAACAATGAATCAAAGTGATAACTTTGTTTCCCAGCATGGCTTATGTAATTTGTATTTTATGACGTTTCCAAGAGTCTTGTAAAGTTTAAAGGAAATAAAGCACTTTGATTTTGATTTGTCCCGAGTCGGGAGTCAAACCCGTAACCTCTTGTCACAGGTGGACCTTCGCAAACTACTCTTTTGACGACTTCTCATGGTGTATCTAGAAATCACTTGAATCTGTAAGGTTTGAACCGTTCCAATTGTGTCTTCCCCACAGATCCGTACCCCCCTACCTGGGCTGGATATCGTACCTCTCATGGTTCCGCTACGGGAACGAAGCTCTGCTAGTAAACCAATGGGCTGGAGTGGACAGCATCGCTTGCACCAGGCAGAACTTCACCTGCCCTGCCTCGGGACAGGTGGTTTTAGACACCCTTAGTTTCTCAGAGGTACGTATACATAATAGAACTGTCTTATATACATAACAGATAGAATACATACGTATACATAATATAATTGTCTGTCTAAGTGCTTATTTTGTAAGCCTAAAGAAATAAAGTTATTGAATCTGAACTATTTAATTAAGATAATACTGTATTTCTCTATAAGTGAACGTATCTGTTGAGAAATTTCTAAAACCGTAAACTAAACTTTTTAAGCACTTTCTCCACGGAAAAACAGCGCTATGGCATTATCTGCTCTACCATAGCACATGCTGAGTAGAGTTTTTTTTATAACTGATAGACCTCCGTTTGACCACGAACTCACCTGATGGAAAGTGAAGATGTGGCCGACGGTGGATCACGCAGGTCGAGAAGACACCTATTCACTCTACTTTTGAAGAGTCCTACCAGAATAAAACAAAAATAATACTATTTTATTCTATTTAATATTCTGATTTCAAAAATAAAGTCATAGACGCCTGAGTAAGGTCTGTAAAAAAATACCAAATCAATGTTGTGTATGAAAAAATAGTAATCTAAGATTGATTACAATTTTTTCATACACAACATCGATTGTCGATAAATCGAATGTGTAAAGCGGATATGACTTGATTGTCAGTTGAACTACCAAACGGCAAATAAATGATTGGAATACATTTATTATAGTAACCACAACTCAAGATCTGTGTAGCTTGCCTAAATGATGCTGTCAAGTTACACATGAAGTCTGCCTAGTTCTTATTTTTCATAAAATTTAAAAATAAAATAATATAAAATTGTCTGGCATTATTTAACTATTTGTATTTATTACAGGCGGATTTCACCATGGACGTAGTGAATATGATTCTTCTCTTCATCGGATTCCGGTTATTGGCATACATTGCGCTTGTTTTGAGAGTGCGTCGTGCTAAATAACATTATTCATAATTCAAACATTAGTCAATAATACAATTACTATAATAAAATAATACAAGGTTACATACTAAAATGGTGTCCCATTTTTTTGTTGAACATTTATGATTGATAATTTAGTATATTTCTACTAACAATGTATCTATTAGTTTTGTACACAAGAAAAAAAATTAAAAATGTTTATAATGAAGGTACATGAATTACAATTAAATGAGATGGGTTGGCGTTCTCTTATAGGCTTAAAAAATTTGTTACAGATCCCTTAGCTTATCATAAACTTTATGTTACATACTGAAATCATGATTGTCAAGTGGGGGAAAAACATTTAGGGCATTACTATGGTAATATCGCCACGACTTGATATTTTCTATAATGTGTATATGTATGTATTTTTAGTTTCCATGGGTATATTGCCCCTGTGGAAGAGGTAGTATATTGAGTCTACTAATACTTAAAAAAATCAATGTAGTTTTCATTATTATTCACTTGTCGTTCAAGTTAGGCGTCAAGGTTTAATAGTTTAATAATAATAACCCTTGACACGTCCAATTGTAATGACTATTAAATAAAGAGTCTCATCATCAGATACAATTATTTACGCACTGCTAAGTGTGTAAATGATATAAAAAACGTCCAGCATTATTATTATTAATCAAAGTCTTACAGCTCATTGCTACGCTACACGCTACGCCGTAGCACGGCTACGCGACAAATTTTGGAGAAATATAAAAATATGACCGTTAGTAATTATCAGAATTTATTTATTTAAGGGTTAAACGTATTTTTTATTGTGACAAACAAATGCTTTCAAGGTGTGCGATAAGCAACATCTTCAATGAATATTTTTTACCCCATAAACAGTTACAAGTTATTGAATAAGTTTTTAAAATAATAAGATAAAATTATTAAAATGGAAATAACAAATAATTATACAAACAAACTTCCTTCTCAATAAAATTAAAGATCTAACCCGATTACAATAACAACAAAATTAACATGAACTTATTTATTAACAAACCTACATAATATATCAATTTAGTAATAAAGAACACATAGTTATCACATTTATATATTATTTATCGTCCTTAGCCATTTTTATTGCCATTATTGTAAAGGTGTTTTGTCATTAATTTGTTCGGTTAGATTCGTAGACCTTAAGGACCTTTAGGTTATGTAAAACGTTTATAATATTTGTAATTACCTATCTAATAAGTTTTAAATGATAACACGCTGTTTTGTAAAATATTGTGACATAAAAGTTAAAAAAAAATGTTGTTTTACTTATCTTTTATCCCACATTCTTTACATAAACATCTGCCCGCGGCTTTTCACGCGTTTTTGAAATGAAAAGAAGCCTATATTTATTTATTCCTCTTCCAGGAATATACCATTATATTTGACGGCAATAACTCCCAAATGATAAATAAAACAAAAATAATAAAAAAAATAACTTGTTTTTTTATAATTATGCATTTCAAATTAGGGATTGGCTACTTACGTAAAGTAAGAAATAAAAGTAAGAGTAAAAAGGCCTCACTATAGTAAATATAGCATTTTTCTATAAATTGTATTAATTTATTGTAATTCCTGAATGTGTAATATTTTGTTAATAAATTATTTTTCCCTATCTATTACTTATTTTGTATCTAATCACTTGACCGCGAAGTGTTTCGTTGTGAGTATATGGTAAAAACATTTTCGTCAAGTGCGAGTAACTCGCGCGTTTTGACCTTATGTCGTATAGGTAGGTACGTATATTGACGACCTCTTGGCGTGGTGGGCCAAGGTCCGCTTACGACGCAGGAGGTTGCGGTTTGTTTCCCGCCTTGGGACTAATATAGTATGTACGATCTGCAGATATTTGTTCGGGTGTTCTGGTCCTTTTCTACGTAAAAAAAAATTATGAATAAAAATAAAAATATAAATCTATCTATGTGATACCTATACTGTATTAACTATATCAGTTATCTAATACCCATAACACAAGGTCTGCTTAGCTTGGGGCTAAATGATGCGGTGTGGATTCTCCAGGATGTTGATATTTTCAATATATTTCACTAAGTATGAAATCTAGACGATTTTCAAAACCTGGTTGGAATTGTCCAAATTCATACCTTCGTTTTGATATTTCTCTCAATGAAAGCCAAAAATCTTTATTTTGATTTTTCATTGATTTTTTTATGAATCTGTATAAGGTGCACAAATAATATTATTATTTAAAATTTCTGGTCAATAGCTGCTGTAGTTTCTGAGACATTAAGGATTCAAAACACAAAACAGAATAAGCGATCTCCTATGGGTTTTGAAAACGATGTCATAAACCTAATAAATGATAGGATTTTATTTTGACATATTATGAGGCTTAAATCTCATTTCGAGGTAAGTAATAGTAGTTCGGAGGCTAGGTGAATATAGTCCTCCGACTTTTGGAAATGAGATTCCAAAAATCAGTGAAAAAATGCATTTCAAACATCGAGTACGTATTTCAAATGACATAATGGATGAATTTAATTCTATTTAAGTTCGGCTTACTAATGTTACGCCAGAACCTACAGCTTACTTATTGTCACTGATGGTTTTAGTTTCAATTCTGGCATCATGAGTCACTGGAATGGAATGATGATTGATTATTGCGTTCTGTTATTGCAATGGTTTTAAATCAACATCAACCGCTCGCCCCAATAAATTAATTAAACTTAATCAACATTAGGTAAAGTGTCACCGAGGACAGCAGAGGACAAAATTAAATATTATCGCGTAGGTAATATATCGAGTATTAATTCATAATCAACGTCAAACTACGATGTATTTAAGGTAAAGTAGGTATATAATATTTTATTCATGTGACCTTACATATAGCAAAATACAACTTTATCCTATTTCAATAATCAAAAATAATAGTAAAAAATTCTTGAATAACTAACCTACCTCATTCTAAAGCTGTGTATACATGGATTCGAAACGAAGCATAAGGATTTCTTGCTTTGTTTAGACACAGTATACATATATGTATACTGTGGTTTAGATTTCAACTGTTCACGCTTTACTGTATCATAGAGGCCGGACATAGGTATTGTCAATACCCGCCATGTACGGCTGCGTACAGGGCCGTAGCCAGAAATACTATTCGGGGGGGGTCGAGCCTTAGACCCGCCCGAGACAACATGCAACATCTTTATATATGTACTTATGCTAGTACCCGGAGTGGTTTTCAACCAAGCACCAAAAAAAATCGATATAAAAATAATAACCATGGGTAACGGCGAGCGGAGCGAGCCGCGAATTTTTTCAGATTTTTCCGATGTTTTGTAAAAAAGTAGGCAAAAGTGTGACAATAGACAGCTAGCCCCAAATATTTTAAAAACTGCGGTGGTCATTTTGGAGATTGGAGATTGGTATGCCAGCAACAAAGAAAAAAATGTGAGAAATACAAAAAATAAATAACTTCGAGTGTCATTTTCGGGTGACAAAAAAGTTAGTAGTATTAGTTAAGGGGCAGGTATAACAATTCACATTATTATGAGAGAATGGCGAGCGAAGCCAGCCGCCAATTTTTTTACATATTATTTTCGGCAGGCTGATAAAAATGACTAAATGGCGATAGAATGATCGGCGAGCGAAGCGAGCCGCCAAATTTTGTACATATTTTCGGCAGGCTGATAAAACTGACCGAAAGGCTACAGAATAAACGGCGAGCGAAGCGAGCCGCAATTTTTTTACATATTTTCGGCAGGCTGATAAAAATGACCAAAAGGCTACAGAATGAACGGCGAGCGAAGCGAGCCGCAATTTTTTGTGCGACCTTTCGGATGATCTATAAAATAGAATCAAGAGTGACAAAAGATTATGATAAGCGAACCCTGAAACTTTTAGAGCCAAAATTATAACAGTGAGTGGAGTGACCGCCGATATTTTGTTGTGTTTGCGGCCGCTGAAAATTTTTGAGAAATTGTGGCATTTTCGCAAGGTTGTTAAAAAGCTTAAGTCGGCTCTACACTCGCGCGTGAAGTCGCGCCGTTATTTCACGCCATGAATGTATGTCGCGATCCACGCGTGAACTGTGTCCCTCCACACTCGCAAATCTTCACAGTCTTGTTCGTGACTATGGACAACGACGACGTGATTTCTGTAACCACTCCTTACGATGTCCTGTCCGCTACTGCGGAAAAATGCGAGTGAAGATGCGTTCACGTTCGCGCGCCACAAACCCTTTGTCGCGGACCAAAAAACCGCCTCCTGATCGGGAAAGGCGCGAAGCGCGAACGCGAAGCTGCGCGAAGGCGTGAACGACATCCACACTCGCGTTTCGCAGTTGTCGCGGCCGTTCGCACCGCGAGTGTAGTGCCGGCTTTAGAATAATTCCGAATTAACGGCGAGCGGAGCGAGCCGCGAAATTTTTTGTGACCTTTTCGGCCGTTATTAAATAGTTTAGAAAAGTAGGTTATAAATAAATACATGACAGTAAACGGAGAAAGCAATTCAATTACGGAACGACAACAAAATAGGTCTATTGATTTATAAAATTAAAAGTAATGTCGTAATCTGCCTGCCTAGCTGGAATCGGCCGTAAATGAATGCGATGCGTGCACCCAGCTCATTTAAAATGTAGAGACGAATTTTGTCGAAAAAAAGTTTGAGTTTTCATAAGATAATAATTTAAAGAAATATTTAAGTGCTTACATACAGTACAATGTATGTAGATACACAATAGGAATCGCATGGCATGGTGCGCGAGCATGTCCCGTCCGCCACCGACGACTCAGAGCGCGCTGTTAATCGGAGACGAAATGAGACGAAAAAATTTTTGTGTTTTTAAGAGAGAATAGCTATTAATTTAAAGTAAGCCGCACTTTCCACGTACGAGTACGTATCCGAGAAAATGTTACCTATTCAAGTTTGATTTTTAACGGTGCCTCAACATTTCGGGGGGGGTTTGAACCCCCAAAACCCCCCCCCCCCTCCCTACGGCCATGGCTGCGTACCTATGCATCGACTAAAGCCGTTTCATAGGTTAATAAATTTGTGTACCTACGCTTCGATTCTGGTCCAGTGGACGCATAGCTTTATCGATTCCTAGCAACCGGGTATTCGCAAGGGTACTTAACAAGATATTCAAAAATTTACACACTACATTACAAAAGTTTCATACGGAATTTTTTTCTTTAAGTTCATCAAGATTAATGAAGGATTTTAATGGAGAAATAGCTTTTCAGATCGGTCGTCCAGTAGTTTCGGAGCCTATTTATCCACACAAAAACAAACAAACAGTCAATTAAATCTTTCCTCTTTTATTTTTTTATTTATGTATTTATTGAGGTAAACCACAGCGTTACAGTAAATATTAGAATAATTAAAATTTTGGTAACAATAAGGTCAAAAAGGATTACACATCGGCTGTGCTTTTTTTTATTTATTTAGACATTTTAATGACTCGCTCATACTTACGTCTTCTACGTCTACAAATTCTACTGACATTTATACGAGTGTTTCCGTTTTGCATAATTATATAAAAAAATATATGTATTTGCATAACTTACCTCCCACATTTTTACCGATCACTATCGGCAGCGCTATTTTGACAAGATATTTACTCGCTCATTCTATTTCGTAGCTAAAGTTTCTACTGACATTTTAATGAAGTCTATATTTTAGGTACTATTTATTATGCAATCGTAGAGAAAAAACTTACTTAGCTATCTGAGTGCTTATGCACTGAGATGCTTTATAGCATCCAAATTGGTCTGGCAGGTAGGTATGCCTACTTTTTACCTTTCATCATATTTTATTTATTTATTTTTATTGATTGACTCACTACATTCGAACCAATTACACTAGTTAAATAAAGTACATATACAAAAGAACAAATTAACATAAAAATATACATAAAATTTGACAATAACAAAACCGAATCACAGCACATCACCAGCCTATAACCAGCCACTGCTGGACATAGGCCTCCCCTCATGAGCGCCATAGATGGCATTATTCATCATTTGGGGGTTATTGCCCATAATCCCCACGCTGGGCATGCGGGTTGGGGATCGTAATTTTAAAAACTACTGGGCAACTAAATCCTATAACAACATAATGCATTTTTAACATTACAAAATAAAAATAAATTAATACAAACAGTTTAAATATCATGAAATAGATGTTATTAATTTGCTCTCTAGCAATTAGGGGTCGATACACGTCCGATTTTGTTACCCGACCATCGGAGTCCATTGGAGTAGGGTTATGGGGTTTGCACCTTATGTATATATTGTACATAATGTAATATGTAGCCGATATCTATGTTTCCAACGTAGCACTGAAACTACTAGTCCGTTTGTAACAAATGAGGGGTTGTATGCTTTAGCTCTTTATAAAAAAATCCCGATAATTATAGGCTATGTAACGTCAGAAAAAAATTGGGGCTTAAGGAGATAGTGGGGTCTAAGTAAAGGGGCGAAAAAGTCAATGTAAATAAATAGATAAAAAAATAAGCTCGCCGTAACAACCAGAACACCCTGAACAGGTACGGTTTGTAACTCGTACAAACATTTGTCCTGAGGCGGGAACCGAACCCGCAACCTCGCAGGTGGACCTTCGCTCACCGCGCCACATTTGTCGTTATATACCTTAGGTAGGAATAAAGGCTTCTGGCACGTGTATCAAGAGAGAAGATGATAGATTTATAGAAATACTCGAAGAAAGTGAGAAGGACAGGCGGCGAAAGATAATTTAAGACTTTATGTAGTCGTGTATTAATTAGTATCTAATAATATTTTTTTTTTGTCTGACTGGTGGCCGTATTCTTCTATCTGAAGCCGTTCGTTCCATACATTTGGTAAACACTCAAACCGCCTTCGATAGTCGTTACCCATAGACAATCTGATCCGATAATCAGACAAAAAGTCAGATGTGTATCACTGGCTTAAGTAGTGTTGCGGAAGTTTAGCCATAACTTCTAGGGATTTAGGGTTGCTAGGGATTTTCAGTGTGTATTTTCATTGTCTTCGGTTTTAAATAACAACTTGCTTTACCTACTAGAGCAAGAAGCACGTCTTGGCCTTGAAGTAAGAAACTGCGCAAATATTTTATCCTGTATTTTCTATACTAATATAATAAAGAGGAAAGATTTGATTGTTTGTTGGTTTGAATTGAATTTGAATAGGATCCGAAACTTTGAGCAAATTTTTCACCATTGGTATTCAAAGTTTTTTTTGATGAACATAGACTAAATAGTTTTCAGAAATCTGCTTGAATTCAATTTATGTCAAATACCCGTGCGTAGCCGGGCGGACCGATAGTTTATTATAAAAATACATACCAAACAGGCTAATGGCACCATGTTAACATTTATGGTTCCAGGTTCTATGTTGTGAGATTTTAGATCCACATTAAAACTATATTTAGGCTAGAGTAGAGTAGTTGCTCTACACGTCTTCCGTTCTATTTCTCTGTATGCACATAAGAAGTAAAACAGTCAAGGTAGGTATATAGTATTTAAGTAAATTTTATTATGTTTTTATTTTATGTTTTGTGCATCTCAAACGTCTGATAGCGTTTTATTACTTACTAGCGGTTTGTCCCGGCTTCGCACGGGTATTTTAAAAAATAATACATGCATATCCCTCACTTTTTTGAAAAAGCATTTCCTATATTAAAACAAATAAGATATTAAAGAAATTTTAGGCTGAAATATTGTCCGCTTTACTAATCATCGACAGCCCTAAATTTGCCCGCGATCCGTTGCTCGATGACCCGTCCACGGTCTGTATCGAATGTCTCATATACGTTACAAGAAAACCGAAGCCCTATAGTGTAGCTGTCACATCGTTTTCCATCTAGCACCGATCTACTGTTTGGGTTACCCCAGGCAGGGATGTAGTCAGGATCGTCTGAGGGGGAAAGGGGCAAAATCAATAGCTGTTTGCGGGACTAGATATGACTTTTTCGTGAGTTATCTTAAACGTCACTTAAGTTTAATCAACTGCAATACAACACTAAAGCCTAAGGGATAGGACGATTATAAAGTAGAGTATTAGAATGATAATTGTTTAATTATTTAAGGATATCCTGTCGTATGCGCACCCTTGCCCTCACAAAGTGACAGATAGTTTATTTTTTATTGTGTTTTTGTTTCTTCCTAGCTTCTGTCCGAGGCTCCAGACGCTTTTTTCTGGGAAAAGCTTACATATGAAGCCAAGTAAAATTACATAAACGCAAATATTGCATATAAATAATACAGCCCGACGCGTTCAGAAGTTTTTGTGAAAAGAGGTAACAAACATCTAGCATTGTGATTTGCTTTTGGCCTTGTTTTTTAACAAATCGTGAAAACTTGTGCCGTGTGGTGCCGGCATAGTGCCGTGTGGTGCCGGCATAGAATTTCACCAACCCAACTCTTCCCATGGGTGTCGTAAGAGACGACTAAGGGAAACACACCTGGGGCAGCAGCGCCCTCTGCAGAACAACCACCGTACTGCGATCCCCAACCCGCATGCCCAGCGTGGGGATTATGGGCAATAACCCCCAAATGATGAATAATGCCATCTATGGCCACTCATTTGGGGAGGCCTAGAGGTCCAGCAGTGGACTAATTATAGGCTGATGATGATGGTGAAAACTTAAGACAGTAAAGTAATATTTTAATGCATCAAATATATTTGAGTAAGGTACATAGGTGCTATATGATAATACATAATAGAAGTGGAACTACCCTATTAATACAAATTTTCTATTATTTCAGGCCCTTTACATTTCATCCTTACTCCGTCCCCGATCTCATGACGTCTGGCTCTGAATTAAGGTTGCTTCCGTTTGAGAACATTATGAGATTAGCCCTGTTCCATATGGTTGGGCTGGCGATATACTTTTGGGGCTGAAGGTGGCCCCAAAATAATTGAACTTTATGTAAAATAATATAGAAAACCTACCACCTAAGAGCCCCACTGTTGGGTATAAGGCTGTGACTGGATGGCGGTGGTAACACATGAATATATATACATATATTAGGTCCTTACATATGAAATTGGCGTTTTTCGTACTGGCCACTTTAATCACAAATTTCTCCTCTTTGGAAGCGGATCCATCGCAAACCACGTCCGAGTTAGCTGCAGGCTGCGGTGTTAGTGATAAAACTGTTTTAATTCACTTGAAGCAAATTGGGAAGATTAAAAAGCTTGAAAGGTGGGTACCTCACGAATTGACTGAAGCAAACCGGCAAACGCGCGTCGACTGCTGCGTTACATTACTAAACCGGCACAATAATGAAGGTATTTTAAACCGAATCATTACCTGTGATGAAAAATGGGTTCTTTACGATAATCGGAAGCGCTCAGCGCAATGGTTGGATCCTGGCCAGCCAGCCAAATCCTGCCCCAAGCGAAAATTAACCCCAAAAAAGTTACTTGTAAGCGTTTGGTGGACTAGTGCCGGTATTGTTCATTACAGTTTTCTCAAATCTGGCCAGACTATTACGGCTGATGTCTATTGTCAGCAATTGCAAACCATGATGGAAAAGCTAGCGGCTAAACAACCTAGGCTGGTCAATCGCTCCACGCCACTGCTGCTTCACGACAACGCTAGACCACACACTGCGCAACAGACGGCTACTAAATTAGAAGAGCTTCAATTGGAAAGTCTAAGACATCCTCCGTACTCCCCGGACCTTGCTCCAACAGATTACCATTTTTTTCGAAATTTGGATAACTTCTTGCAAGGGAAAAAATTCAACTCCGATGGGGCAGTCCAAATCGCCTTCAAAGATTTTATTGATTCCCATCCGACTGGTTTTTTTAGTAAAGGGATCAATGAACTACCTATAAGATGGCAAAAGTGCATAGAAAATAATGGTTCATACTTTGATTAATTAAATATATTATATTAAAAAATATTCGACTTTTTGTTCCTCCCATACAAAACGCCAATTTCATATGTAAGGACCTAATATATATATAAAATTACTGTAGGTTTTGTTGTAGTAGTTGTTTACTTATAATATGTGAACAAAGCTAAGTTGAGACTTCCGGGAACGGTTCCGTTAAATCGACTAAATGACTAGATAGTTTTATTTTTGGGTCCACAGCTGGACATAGGACCTAATGAGCGCCATAGCGCCCTGTCTTCGGCTTGTCGCATCCAGCATCTGCCAGTAGTCTTTAGCAGATCGTCATCCTACCTGGCAGGAGGGCGTCCTACACTACGTTTACCGAGTCGCGGTCGCCACTCAAGAACATTTTGTAATAATAGCACTAAAATACCAAACTGCCGGGATTGCCTACCATATAGCACCTTCGATGATATCTACTGGTGGAATTATAATACATTCCACCAATTTAAATAAGATTATATCGAATCAAAAATACAGACTTTACGTTGAACACGTTTTCCTGAGAGACGCATGCCTACAGCCAACCAAGCAAGCAGTTTTATAACTAATAAACATTTGTTTACCCACGATCAAACTGTTGGAAAGAGAAGAGGTGGCTGACGGTGTATCATAAAGGTCTAGAAGACACCTATTTACTCTATTTTTGAAGAGAACCAGGTTGTAGTTAGTCGGAAAAATAGAAGCAGGCAGCGAGTTCCACTCCTATGCGGTGGAAATGATGAAGGTGGAGGAAAATCTTTTAGTGCGAGACGAGGGTATATCCACCAAGTAGGGATGTGATTGCGCCGTCCATCTGCATTGCACTTTACACAATGTAATGGCATAGACAATCTGCCTCGTCTCCTTTTATTCCACAGAGTTTCTCCAACTACCATAGACTACTACAGCATCTGCTTGTCCTGGAGTGAAATAGGCATAGGTCATCACTTAGCATGTGATGAAGCTTAATTCTTACAATCCGTAACTTATTATTCAAAATTCTTGGTCCGGTTGTTTAGCCAAGTCTGCGTTATTTTGGATACTATGTAAGTACAAAAAAAACATCATGTGCTTACACTGCTTAACACTGAGGATTCCGTACACGACTAAAGTATATAGCTTTAGCTTGATAATAATTCCAAGTGAATGAGTTTAGCGGAAAAATTTGATTTCTTTGAAAGTCTTTTTTAGTTCTACTGCAGAAACGCTACAGTGCAATTTTCTTGTGTCTTGAAAAATAAATAAATACAAAATTAGCTTTTGTTTGACTTTTTATAAGCTCGAAAATGTTACAGAAACAGTATTTGATGATAATTACAACATCACACTTTCCCCCAGGAGAGCGTTGATGAAAAAGGTTTTGACAGACGGACAATAAAGTGATGATCTTAGGTGCTTGTTTTTGTTTGGAGGTACGGATCCCTAAATACGAGAAGATCAAATTGAAAATTAAATGGACTGATCCGAGCCGGTTTCGGCCATTGAATTAGAAACAACGACAACTACAGTAAACACATATTATGGTCACGCCTCTGACCACATTCACTAATTAGAGAGCTTTTTAATACAAAAATAGGCCTATAATATAAACCTTAAATAACAATGAATACATAGTCTACTTTTAAAATCAGAAAAAGTCTAGAAATTATTAACGTCGTTGGTTTCGTTAGTATGTATTGGAATTTCCTAAATTAATAACATTATATTTAATAACGAAAACAACAAGGTGTTTATGTATTTATAAAAACTTCGTTTGTACTTCTTTAATTCGGCTATAGATAGAATAGAATAGAAAAACATGTATTTAGACACAGGTACACTGACAAAAAATATAAAATAAATAAACAAAAAGACGTATAACATGGAGGTAAGAATAAAAGTAAGTATGGTAGTAGTAATAAAAAAGGGACTGCCATGACCCTCCGCCGAAATAGGTTTTCAATAGCGTCGAATCATATATTTACAGTTACTATTAAAAGCTTTATTTCCTAGTAAATTAACGTTCCACGCATACCAAGCAGTACATAGATAATAAAAACACGATACCTACCACCCCGTTGTTTAAGAGCTTACAAAAATAGAGTTATTAGTCGACCTAGGTCTCTACTCTACTTAATGTAGAGCTGCAACCTTAAGTTGACAGCTTGTGCAATCCAAGATCAAACACCGGGCTCCAAATTCGTCTCTATCCCACTCATAATTTATTTTATTACTAGTTTTTCCTTCTCTCTCTAATTATCCGGCGCACCGCTCTAACCCACAGAGAAACGCCAAACTATCGTAGATTACAGCGAAGGCAGTCGTCTCCCTGTCGCTTGATTCTTACAAAACAACGTTTGTTGTAAAATGAACGCGCGAGTGCTTGAACAGTTTACCCAGTTTCCAAAATAATTATAATACATAAGTTAAAATGAGCGAGAAATCATCGAATGGTAAAGGGACTAAGAAAAGTGGACGCAAAAGCAGCCTTATGGATTTCTCGTCTTTAGATGTAGTAAGTACTATTAGAGGTGTTGAAAAAAGGCTTTCCGTGTGATACTTTTTATTTAGATAAAAGAAGAATTTTGCTTATCAAAAGTAAATATAGACGTTCTAGTGACGAATAGCATCGAGAAATGAAGTCATGGGTATCAATTTGCAAACCAGTTCTACTTTGTTTAATTGGAATTCTTTGCATTTCTACGCTTTAATAATGCTGAACTTAGTGCAGGTAGCAAAACTTTTATAACAATATATTTGAGCCTAGATTTTTCATCACGGACCTAGATTCAACTTTGCTATATTAATTTGATAAGTTTATTTTTAATATGAGTAGAATAAGTAACGGATTCGTATAACGACATTATGTCTGATAAGAATCAGCATATATTATAGTGCATTAATATTAACGTAGCCTAGCCATCAGATTTAAAATCATCTTTTTTGTAATATTCTTAGAGTATCCGAAGAAATTAAGTTTTCCACGAAAATGTCACAAGAAGTTAGCTAGGCTCTAAACTCGATCTTATATTTTTTGTTATCAATACATTGTTGGTTTTGCAACATGCAAAATATGCATTACTAATGCATATTTTAGATTTGAACAGCTTATTTCTTTAGGCTTACAAACTAACTGGCACAAGCCAAATGTATACGTAATTATTTATCGATTAAGAAATAAGGTATGTACAGTGCGCGTCACATATAAGTACCCCCCTATTTCAACGTATTTGGGACACAATAGTGATTATTGTTGGGAATTTCAGACTTGAGTATAATGGGTGGGTGGTTCGATCCTGAGCGGCGGCGTGATAAATTTTTGCACGTTAAAATTTGTTACTAGTTACAAGGGAATTAGAAGTAAAGAAAATATTTTGTAGACAAGGGGGATACTCAATTCTGACGCGCACTGTACAAACTAATTGATTTTCTCTTCACTTAAAAAAAATGTCAATAGATACTTGTATAATTGTACATATTATTGGAAAAGTCTCTTCTCTATAGAGATTACATCCTCTCTATACCTTAACATAGAGTATTATCAGAAGAAGGTTGTAATCTATTATTGTGGATGTTCTATAAACAAACTATTTCAGGAACTAACCCCCACTGATCTCATATCAATAGAGGGTGGCAAACGCTTAGAGCAGTCTAAATATCAACCTTTGGCGGACGAGGTGGAAGAAATCTTGGGGTCGACAAGCTCCCCGCGACCATGCACCCTTGTGTGGAGAGATGTCAGTGTTCATATCACACAGAAGGATGGCAAGCTCAAACGACTCGTTAACAATGGTGTGTAACCTTTTTTGTTACGTATTGAAACCTATTTGTAACCTTTTCAAAGTGATATATTCGGTAGACTTGTTAAAAAACTTAAGAGCTAATTTGAATCTTAATGACGGCGAAATTGGCTAAGATTTGGTGGTATTTAAATTTATAGTTTATTTTTTGCAGTGAACGGTATAGCAAAACCAGGAACCCTAATAGCCCTGATGGGACCCAGGTAAGCCTAGTCACTCGTTTTTAGTTAATTGTTACTATATCATTATTTAAGCATGCAGTTAATTAATTAAAGATGGAAAACTTAATGACACCTGCTACTTATCGTACACGTGGACTTTTTTGAGAAGATAATAGCGGCAGTAAAATAGAATTAAACTAACATTTCAATCATTCGAAAAAGAATCAACGTAACTAGAAAACAAACAAAATTAAGTGAAAATTAGCAATACAAATTATTTATTTTTATTCGTTAAATGTTAATATAAGCAGTCCTTTTTTTTCAAGAAATTCACATAACCTTATATAATTGAATTAAAAAAAACACATTAACTTATTCAAACTCTATGCAGAAAGCGACAAGTTTTTTTTTTTGGACGTTTTTTTATGAAAAATAATATTGATACAAGATCATATCATATTATGAGTCGTTCCAAATAAAGATTTCTAATCAATGTAAATGATACCGATACAATCAAACTATGCAATTCAATACAGTTCTTATGCGTAATGAAGCGTTTTACAACCAATGAAGAACAGTTACTGTACAACCATATAGGTGACTGAAAACTTTCTAACAATATTGGTTGCAATCGATACTCCGCTGTTCGTATTATCACGGTGTAGAGTTTCGTTCTAAGTCTTGGTACCTACCAACTTATTCGTTGTCCGGACAGTTGTCATCATCAGAGTGAAGAAGTGTTTTGCTTTTTGTGAGGATTGATGAACTTCAGGGCTGTCGTAGACCGCGAAGGTTTGGGAGTATGCCTTGATTAACTCAGGAATGATCAACCCCCATCCATAGACAAGAAAGACATCCGCTTCTATGCGCTACTTTTGTTACGCTATCGGTTATGTTTTCTCCAACAATCTTTTGCCTGCAGGATTGAATCTATGTAAAGAAATAAATTTGATAATTTACTATAACTTTAATCCTGGATGGAAAGCAGCCGACATAAATGTACTTTTCTCTACTTTTATGTAAAATTTTAGCTCTACTTTTATGTAAAATTTAAGTCCGATCTGTAAAGTCGTTAGTTTTTGGGTGAAGAACGAACAAACATACTAGCTTTCGAATTAATAGTGAGTAGTACAATAAATAGGTTTACAAAAACTTAACTACAATAAAACTATAAAAGTAAATCATTGAGATAGTTTAGGCAAAAAGCAGTCGGAAAATGTCAGTTTAGTTCATAAATATTTTACTCAAAGCTTTCAGTTTTGTTTATTGGTTTAAAACACCATGAAATCATACGTCATACGAAAATACGTCAAACGTCAAAGAGCGATATGGCAACATTACATCCACTGTTTTCGTCAAATTAAGCGCGAAATTCAGAAATCTAAATGCATTTACATGACCTTTACTAATGTATATATTTAATATATTTTTCTAAATCAGATTGAGCCACTTTTCAAAAATGGGTGTTAATACCCCGAGTGTGATAAGTGTGGGTTGATGTAATAATTTTATACCTACATACTTTTTTATTGTAAAAATTGTGTGAGATTAATAAGTGTGAGTTGAAATGATACTTTTTTATTGCAGTGGCGCTGGTAAAACCACCTTGATGTCGGCCTTAGCAAACAGAAGTCCAGGTAAAATATGTACATTTTGTAACTTACCTATCTAAATGATATTGATATGTAGTAAATAAATCTAAAATTTACAGACATTTACACACGATTAAGGGAATTTCCAATATTTTTATTTTCCAATACCCATTCCATTCATTATCGTTGAAAAATCTAAATCGATCTGTTGGAAAATCTAAACTTCGTGCTTTATTTTGACTGTTTGACCGGAAACCGGATACAAGAATTTTGGCTACGTCAGAAATGTAAAAATTACAATTTAAAAATAAAAAATTCAAATTATGTGAATATTATGTGCGAAGAAAATAATATGTAGTTTAAGTATCGATTAGAAGGCAAAACCAGATTCGTATTGTTTATTTACCTACAAACTCGATGAATACCTACAAATCTTTTACGTTAAGTAGTAGTATACTAAAAGTTACAACAGTAATAATCATAATGACCACCTACCTACCTCTTGATACAATCAACTTCAAAAATTACTTAAGTTTCTTTCTATGCCACTTTTGTCCCGGTAAAGAACGAAAAAAATTATGTTAGTGATAAAAATGGCACATACACTGCGAGTCTGATATGTTTTTTTATTCTTATTCATGATATATTTATTATTCTTTTGACATTATAATTGCTTCTCTGGTCGAAAATAACCTGCGCATAATTTTTTGTACTTAATTAGAAGTCTTTTGTATTGACATGCAAGGATAAAATTTTGTTGTACCTAAGTAAATAGTTTTGTCTTTGACGACTCCTTGCTAGGTATATTGTAAATTTATAACAACGCTTCTATCCACTCAAATCATAGAGAAATTAGTCACTGCTACCAGTACCTATATGTAACAACAGATTGTGTCATTCAATAGTTTGATATTCATCATATATATTCAAAAGTATTGAATTTTGAAACCAAAAACTTATACCTTATGTAAGTATGTGTGTTTTGACAGAAAGTAACCTACTTATTTAAAGTGCTGTCACTCCAAAGATATTTTACATGCCGTTTTGTCACACACACAAACGTATAAATGTTGTAAGTGGATGGCATTTTCTTCCAGTCATTTTTGATGAATATTCTACGATGAATTACAAGTTTATATTAATTATATAATGAGGTAGGTACATTGTGTAGTTTTCATTTTCGTTTTTTTAGTGTTGGATTGAAGCGTTCTTTCACCGCGCAATTGTAAGTTTGTAAGTTATTTTAGGCATTTGAGCAGTATTGCTCATAAAAAAATAGACTGAAAAAAAAACTAATCATATGGGATTGAAATTTAAATCGACGTTTCGTCTTATTTTTTTGGCTTCCCCTTGTTTCTGTTAACAAAATATAAGTTTCAGTTATTTCTTAGTTCAAACTACTTAGGTATATAAGTTTCGCATTGTTCAAAGATTTTTTATGTCGACTGTATCTGTTTCCTTGTCAAACAGGAAATCTTCTGTTATGCAAATAGAAAAAAAATATTTTATTATAATTTGGAGCCTACTTACTAATACAGTTAATAAAAAAATATTTTTGAATGAATAGGTCAAAAAATTTGCATAAAAATAGTAGTTTAAGTAGATATATAAATTATAATTTAAATTAACGATGCAGTTTGATTAGCATAATTACGTATTGATAAGGAATAAATCATTTTTCTTTTTAACAAATTCAGAATTAAGTGAATTGTATATAATTAATAAAAAAAGTACGAGATTCCTCGGTGAAAAGTAAATACTTAATGGGTTTGTGTTTACGTCATGGCTTGATCTAATTTTATAAATATTTTTTTCAGTGTTTTAAAAGAAGAATAACCTCTTTTGTAATTTTAAAAGCCATGTACGTAAACATTCCTTTTTCAAACATTCTCGGCTGTATTTGTTTGTTTTTAAAATTAGAACAGGGAATCCTTTCTATGAAAATATATATGTACCTACTTGTATCTAATTTGCATCATTTTGTCAAACAGTGGGCACAATCGTCGACGGGCAGATTTCAATGAACGGACTCGCATTGGGTGACTTTATGAACCAGGAAAGCGGGTACATGCATCAAGATGACCTGTTTGTGGAGAATCTTACCGTGATAGAACATCTGACGATCATGGTATGTTGTCTATTGAGCTAGATTTCTGTGCTCTACACATTCATCAACTACCTATTTAATGATTATTTAGCTGGTTTCACTACAAATTATAAAACAAAAGCAATGATCCGCCTATCTGTCTGTCTGAACATGATAAACTAACTGTGTAGATTTTTTTACGGTTTTCACCACGTTTCCGATTAAAGGGTCTAGCCTAGGTTAAGGTGTTTTGTGGGTATCTAGTACCTAGTTTAGAAGTCAGAAACTATCATACGGACGCCCAAGAGCATAAACGACGTGCGCTTCATAAAATAGCCGTAGTTGTATGAACAAAATGTGGAACAGAATTCTCGAAATAGATCTAAAAAACTGCTCTGATTCGCGTAAAGTCGGGGTGGGTTAATAGTGTTTAATAAGGAGCATTTTTTTAATTAAAACCGACTATTTTAAACATGGGATCTAATTAGCACGACAATAAAATAAATTTAACCAAGAAACCGGCTACACACATGCTAAATAGGGTTTCATCCTCATAACCGTCCTCCGTTGGTAGTCGAGGTAAAAATCCTTTCTACGAGATCAATATGTCCGCTCATCTTCGAGATTATTGCACAATGTTTCTCAATGATTTTGTGTTCGAAAAGATTTGATTCAATTGGGCAATGAATACTTCAAGTATTCTGTGACTGATTGAATGATTACTCTGTTGGCAGGCGGTGATACCTGCCAGGCTGCCATAAACTTTTTACGAGATAAGAACTTTACTCTGTCCTCATAGAGTCTAAATTTATAGCCTAGCATAGTCTATGTCTGAATGTTTTGCAAATATTTCTTGCGGCTCTGCTAAGAGTTTTAAATGTAGGCACTACTAGGTACTCTTCGTAAAGTTACCCTTACCTATGTGGAGCTATTTACGCAATATTAAAGCCTAATCTAGATCTATTTACTTCAAATAAATAGATCTAGATTAATTTCTATCAAATACATAATGCAATTTGTGAAAAGCCTAGCATTAGGTATGTATTTGATAGAAATGAATCTAGATTTCAAAGCATAAAAAATGTTCGGATTGTTATTTTTATTCTCAAGGTTTATTTCTAGGTTTTAATCATGCAAAACCTAAATTCATGCTAATTATAACCTTGCCAAATATTTTTTTTGTATAATTTTAGAAGCAGTTAAGATGTAAAAAAATATTTTCAAACTATAAAACTGTTGTTTCCGTATGCAAATTAAAAATGTTTGCATTTATTCAAACTATACTAGTATATAATACCAATATATACATTTTTGATTAGTTAATCACCGAACTATGTAGTTTACTTGAGTTTTGGGATTTCAAATACTGTTGGCAACACACTAAATTGTGGTGAAATCGTAGTAAAAGCCTGCGGTAGGTACCTATATTATAATAATAGAGCCCACCAAACTAAAAACCTATGAATAAAATATAGTAGCAAAATTCTCAAGCTTAGTTAGATGTTAGTGTAAATGGATGATAATCATCACGTGCCATCGCACGATGAGCTTGAAAAAAAAGATAAGGGTAAATCCAGTATCTGCCAATAAAAATTTACTCACATGCTGCGCCAAAAATATCCCAAAATCATTAACCAGTGAAGCTTGTTGATGGGGGATCAAAGCTTTTACAATTGCTAAAAAGTAAAAAAAAATATTGGAATGAAATGCATTGGAAAAGTTATTTTACTTTTTTATGTATTTATTAAAAAAAATAAGAGAAAAATAATTTACGGGCGATCTTGGGGTCCGGAAGTTGAGGTAGTGAGTTTTTAAGGGTTAAAAACGATTTATCTTAATTTCTGGCAGAACTACAAGTATTAGGGAAAAAAGTTAAATAACAAAGTTTTAGGTATTACAAAGAACTTTGATATCCACACTTTTTTCAAAATTTATGAGAAAAATTTATATAACCTAATATTTTATTTTTATCTTCTACAAAAACATTTTTTATGTCACAAAATTTGGTACATTGGCTTCATCCTTCTATTATTTTGTTTAGTATCTAACATTATCGACCCTGGTCGATCTAGAATCTAGACTGTGATATCTCTGCAAACATCTCAATGTCATCTCAAACAGGTTGTGTAACTGTCATAGGCATTAAGCGTGTTTTTAAATCCTAGAGAAGTCTAGCGTCTATAAACCTAATTTAGGATTTTAGAATCTACTTACCATTGATCTAGACTCTAGATTTACCTTATATAAAATTGAAGACTCATTCATCATCATCAGCCTTTAATAGTCCACAGCTTCGATCTTCAGACCATAGTAATGAGAGCCATAGATGGCATACTTTATCATTTGGGGGTTATATCCCCTATCCTCAATCTGCTTACCATAAAAATGTAATTTAGAGTTTTTATGGTTAATAGCGTATTTAATTTATTTTATAATTATTTTCTCTGTCCACGGTAGGCTCGTCTTCGCATGGACAGTCGCACTACAACCCTGGCGAGGAAGAGGCGGGTGAACCAGCTCCTCAGACAGCTCGCGCTGTACGAGTCTAGGTTCACCAGGATCGGGGGCCTGGATGGACTGAAGACTCTGTCGGGAGGCGAGAGGAAGAGACTCGCTTTTGCGACTGAAGTAAGTTACGGGAATGACATTAGCAGTTTTGTACTTATCTATATATCGAAAGTAACTCTGTCTGTCCGTTTGTTACCTTTTACGCTTAAACGGTGGAACTATTTTTGTCCCAAGGACAGACATAGGCTACTTTTTATCCCGGTAATAAGTCTGATTATATCCTACTAATATTATAAACGCGAAGGTTTGTAAGTATACCTAGATGGATGTTTTTTACTCTTTCACTCAAAAAATACTTACTCGGATTTTGATGAAACTTGGTGAACAGATAGTTTATGACGTTGTTAGTTGTTGAAGTGTCATCCTAAGTTCCGTCAAACTTCTTCCAGCTCCTAACAGACCCGGGCCTTCTCTTCTGCGACGAGCCAACAACCGGGCTGGACTCCTCATCAGCTCAGAAGCTGGTGACACTCCTGCGAGCGAGCGCCGCGCAGGGCAAGACGGTGATCTGCACAATCCACCAACCGTCGTCGGAGCTGATGGCGCATTTCGACAGGCTGGTGCTGCTAGCTGAGGGGAGGGTGGCTTTCGCGGGCAGCGCGCAGACTGCGCTCAGCTTTTTTGAAAGGTTAGATATTATCTGACGAACTCTGTGGCACGGTGGGCGAAGGTCTGCTTGAGACGCAGGTTTCGATTCCCGCCTCGGGACAAATGTTTGTTCAGAGTGTTCTGGTTGTTTTCTATACATACTAAAATATCTATTCTATACTGTTTTAAGTAATCATCTAGTACCCATAATACTCTGCTTAACTTGGGGTTAGAACATGCTGTGTGGATTGTCCAGCAGTAGTATCAAAAAATAATGTAGATGAGTTTTTGTTTTTAAACTATCTTCCCGTCTAAAACTAAAAGAAACATTTCAGCATTTGTGAATGTTTAATAATGATGAATCGCTATTGCCATTAGTGATTCGAAAATGTTTGAAGCAAAACACTAGTCCGAATAAGTGTAAGCGATTAAATACAATTAAAAAATGTCTCGAGACTAAAATTTCAGTCCGAATAAAATAAAGGCCTTTGGACGTTTCTGAGTTTCTTTCATTTTGTTAGAAATTGAAATCTATTTTTAGCTTAAGATTAAAAGCGGTGGCAAATTTTCGCTGCTCAACTAAAGTACAGTCTTGCTATCTGCGAGATCCGTACTATGCAGTGGATAATTATTCAATAGCGATCCAATACAATCGAGTCTCATCATTATGATCTTGACTAGACGTCTGTCTGTGACCCTAATAGAACATCCTGAATATTGGGTCTTGGATTCATTGACCATTAGATAAAGCCATTTAAGGGACAAATGATATGTAGCGGATATGAGTGTTGTCTATTTAGAATAGGTACTTACAATAGTTAGCTGAAATAACGAGACTGTGAAGAAAATTCTCGAACAATGACATGACTTTTCAGTATGAATCCACATTGAAACGAACAATTTAAACCCAAAAGTTAGGTCTATGTATGTTTATATATAAGTATAGAATTTTAATAGAAATTATGATTATGTTAATAATTTTTTATAATAATAAAGCTTTTTTCAGTCTAAGGCGCTAGAATACGGTGTTTTAAAACTCAAGCATTAGTTGTTATTGTTAATAATTTTGAAATTTTTGGCAATATAATGTTTGGCAATTCTAAATATCTACCATGCTAATGCTCAAAAATATAGGGAATTTAATTAATTTTATTGCCATCTGGCGACTAGTATTTGCAACTGTAGGAAATCCTTCAAAATATTTTTTATACTGTATAAATTATGCAAAAATTTTCAAAAATATTAATCAAAATTAACTTACTTGTTCATTTTGCATAAGATAAATCTGCGGTGTCAGTAAATATTTTTTTAATTAATTCCATTATTTTGATTACCATATTTGCAATAATTTACTATTAATATTCATTAGAAGTTAATTAAAAAAATATTTTTTTAAATGCTGACTTTTATTAACTAAATCAAGACGGTTATTTGCCTAGTGCTCAGCTCTGCATACTAAGGCGCTATTAGATGGTGTTTTAAAAGCTAAGCGTTAGTTGTTATTGTTAATAATTATGAAATTTTTGGCCATTTAATGAACCATTAAATTAATTAATTAATTACCATTTCATTTATTTTGGTAGTTCATAAATTTTTAATAGCTACCAAATTAAAAAAAGCTCTCGTTTAAATTTTATTCCGCATGCGACATGCTAATCTGCTAAAATATAGGGGATTTAATTAATTTTATTGTCATCTGCCAATGGCAACTAAGAAATCCTTCAAAATATTTTTTATAGGTACTGTATAAATTATGCAAAAATTTTCAAAAATATTAACTTAAACTAATTTAGCAGTTCATTTTGCATGTATTATCAAAAAATTAATGTTAGGTGTCAGTAAATATTTTTTTAAGTGAATTCTTTTATTTTTATTACCATATTTACAATAAATATTCATTAGAAGTTAATTGATAATGATAAAATATTGTTTTAAATGCTGACTTTTATTAACCAAATCAAGACGGGCCTTATTTATAGTTCTGACGTAGTTCACATCTGAGGAAAGAACTAGTGGACAGGTTTTTCTGGGTCAGAGTAATGTCAAAATTACCAGTCTATTCTGGAAAGTTCTGGAAAGAGAGTATTGTTAGAGAATAACGATATCTATACTAATATTATAAAGAGGAAATATTTGATTGTTTGTTTGAAATGAACAGGCTCCGGGACTACTAGATTTGAAAATTTTTTTCGCCATTAGAATCCTCAGTTTTCCATGATGAACCTAGGCTATAGAATATTTAAAAAAAATTTGGGATCCCCGCATGATATATTGAATTTTTGTTAAATACCTGCGAAGCCGGGGCGGACCGCTGGTACTTCTATACATTCGGTTCGAGTCCCCATTCAACCATGTAACTATGTACCTATTTTAAATCTATGAATGCAGTTTAAATTGGTTTTTAAATAAAAATAATGTCTTCTTTCAGTAAAATGTTGGAAAATCCGTTGTGTAGTTTTTGCTATGTATGCTTAAGCTCTAAGCACACATATGTATGCTAAGATCTAAGCATACATATGCTTAAGATCTAAGCCAGCTAGGGACAAACAGACAGAAACCGGGAAGCGACTTTGTTTTATACTATGTAGTGATTGAGTAGGTTACTCAATACTCATAGTGTTCATTTATTGTATTTCTATTGCTCCGGTTACTTTAGGGCTAGATGATGCTCTGTTCATTATTGTGATGCTCTGTGTATTATTATTACTGATCATTTGCAAGAAAGAAAGAAAATCGTTAATTTGGCTCACACAAGAAAAAATACGTACCAAAATAAATAAAATAATCCTAAAATTATATTATCGTACCTACAGCATGAACCAAAAAGGTCCTACCTCAGCATAATTTTGCTTAACGCTGGTTTTCTGGTAGGACCTTCGTGCGAGCGTGTCTATACGGCTGACAAACCAAAAAACAAAAAATAATATACAGTCGTAATCAGGGCTAAAGTACTAAATACATTTCATTGTTTTGTCCCCAGCCTCGGCTACCAGTGCCCTATAATGTACAACCCCACGGACTACTTCATCAAGGTCCTGGCCCTCACCCCAGGGTCGGAAGGTGCCTCTCGCCAGGCCATCAAGAGTATCTGCGATCGCTTCGCAGTCAGTGACGTCGCTAAGGAGCTGGATATGGATATACATTTGCACTGTCATCTGATGGATAATGATGAAGAGGTAAAACAATACATAACAATACATACAAATCAAATCTTCCCGTTAGTAGCGCTATTTAGAAATAGATTTATCAAATCATGGAAATATTCCATTATAAATGACTTTATTGTAGATAGATTTATTGCACGCAAATCTTACCTACTAATTAGAAAACTAAAATATACATTTTCATGTAGCCTGTCAAATAAATAATGCTGGACAATCCACTCATCATTATCTAGCACAATGCTAAGCAGAGCCTGTGAGCCTGTGTTATGGGAGGCTTCCGTCGATTGGGACCGCTGGTACTAGACGACTGATATACTTATTAATACAATATATTAATGTTAAGTCCACAAATGTGTGCTTAGAGTTATGCTTACTGTGTGTATTATCAGCACTAGCGACCCACCCCGGCTTCTCACGGTTGTAATGCTGATACTAATGCATTTTATACATATAAACCTTCCACTTGAAACCCTCCATCTATTAATAGAAATCGCATCTTAATCCGTCGCCTAGTTTTAAAGATCTAAGTATACATAGGGACAGAGAGCGGGAAGCGACTTTGTTTTGTATTGTGTATTGATTTTATTTATTATTTTTTAAATCTTATGGGTGGTCTTCTTAGAAAATACAATTAGCAGCTTTATTAGTTTTGCCTATTTCAATTTCCAGGAAAGAAGACGAGCGAAAAAAGATCGTCGCAGATCACCGTCATCCCTCGTGAAGATAATGTGGCTCGTGTACCGACATATGCTGATCATCGTGCGCGATCCGAGGGTGCAGATTATTCGGGTGCTGCAGAAACTGGTGAGGATACAGTTGATTTGTTGGAAACGCGGAATTTTGCTGGTTTGATTGCTAATGATAAAAAGAGAAGCGTCATGCCTGGTGAATTAGAACAGAATACAACAATCATTTATGTGGACAAAGGTACAGAAAAAAGTATAAAATCGACAGCGTATGCGCTGTGAAGAAGATGATCTTCACAGCGCATAACAAAAATTGCTGATCTTGTGTGGGGATATTGTTTATTTATTGGTGATGTTGATTACGGATTAGATTTCTGCATTAGCTGAAGACAGCAGGACCAGACCAGATAATTGTCATTATCTAGTCTGGCCATAGCTCTTTGGTTTAATCGCTAAGGCATTTTTCATTTATTCACGATAAAACCATTTAGGTATTATTAATGTCTAGGGAGTTTGGGTAAATAAAATGTACATAATACTGATTTCTTACACAGAAGGACTCAAATAAACTAATATGTGCACTCAACATTAATACAATAAATTAAATTGAAGAGAAATCCGCTCACACCTTCTTTTAACTTGTCAAGTGCTTATTTTGTAACCGACATAAAATTACGCATAGTTACCTTACAAGGTAACTTTTCATAAAACATGGAGCTTTCTGTTCGATATACCATGACAAACCGTTGCACAAAACTTGGTAAAAACTCTTACCACATAACTATCCTTCCACTTTCCAGGCCATAGCCCTCACCGCCGGGCTTTGCTTCATCGGCACCATGCGCCTCACGCAGGCCGGGATCCAAGACGTGCAAGGAGCCCTCTTCATCATCATCGCGGAGAATACCTTCAGCCCCATGTATTCAGTGCTGCACGTGTTCCCCGAGGAGTTCCCGCTGTTCCACAGAGAGTTGCGGGCTGGACTGTACTCTACGCCGGTTTATTATTTGGCTAGGATGATTGCTATGGTGAGAATAAACACATCTGCACACTTTACGCACTAAGTTTTTTTTATTTAGTATATAGGAGAGTAGAAAAAAGTATTTTATTTAAAGAAGTCTATTTTAATGAAATGGTTCTAGCAGATTTTAGAAAATTGCTATAGAAGGACTATTTTATTCTGACGCAAGAAAGATGATCCTTTCCAACTAAAGCACAAAACAACTCAACCTTACCTTCAACATCATCATCATCAACATCACCAGCCTATAATAGTCCACTGCTGGACATAGGCCTCCCCTAATGAGCGCCATAGATGGCATCATTATTTGGGGGTTATTGCCCTTAATCCCCACGCTGGGCATGCGGGTTGGGGATCGCAGTTCGGTGTAGTTGTTCTGCAGAAGGCGCTGCTGCCCGCCCCCCGCTGTGTTTCCCTTAGTCGCCTCTTACGACACCCACGGGAAGAGTTGGAGTGGTGAAATTCTATGCCGGCACCACACGGCAACCTTACCTTACCTGACATAAAATCTATTTTAACAAGATGATTTTAGAAGCTTTTCTTTCGTACGTTCGCTTTGGTACGTTTTATGCTAATAGGCAGGTTTTATGCCACATTTCTAAAATATTTTTGCTATTTAAAAAAAAATATTTGCTATTTCCAGTTCCCTGGTCTTCTGATCGAGCCAGCTCTCTTCACTCTGGTGGTGTACTGGATCGCGGGGCTGAGGGACACATTCTATGCATTTGGTTTTACCGTTTTCATCTCCATATTGGTGCTCAATGTTGCTATTGCCTGTGGTAAGTACGATAAATAAATAATGCCGGGCAATCCACACAATATTATCTAGCCCTAATCAAAGCAGAGCATGTGTTATGGGTAAGAAGAAAGAAATACATTTATTCATAACAACAATATCAGAAAGAAACAAAAATAAGACACAATTGTTACAAAAACGCCATAACTAACATGTAAATATGAAAGCTCCAATAGGCGATGAAGCCAGCGCTAGTCTTCCGTTAGAGCCCGTATAGATGACGACACGAACGTGCCAACGCTATCTGAGATACAAAGAAAATTAATTATTTAAAGTAAATTACAATAGTTTTAAATTACTTGTTATAGAAGAACTACACAGTATACAAGATGTTAGATGACTGATATACATACATAATGTAATATAATTACATTTACCTATAGATAATTTTTATCCTTCATAGAAAACGACCGGAACACCTACAACAAATTCATCGTTATTTCAAATTAACATGTTTAGAAGTATTATACAATGAATTTTGGATCAATATACTTCTTTTGACTCTAAACTAGCAGTATTTTATGAATTTGTGTACAGTTTAACATTGTGTTTTCTATCTTCAGGATCGTTCTTCTCGTGTGCTTTTGGATCAATGCCAGTGGCCATCGCTTACCTGGTGCCGTTTGACTACTCTCTGATGATGACATCTGGACTCTTTATAAAATTAAGGTTATTATCAATATCAGCTGATTACTGCTTAAGATTTTTATTCACCCTTGTGTTGAAGACTAAATTTGTATTACCTATACGGGTTATAGAACCGGCGAATTTTTCGAAAATTGATATAAAGTCACAGAACTGCTATATACCTAGTACACATAGTGTAAATACTTGTTGTAATTTGTCTCTATTAGGTTAATCCTATACAGTTATTCTGTATAGTATATAGTTACTCTGTTCTTGTTTGTTATACTACTATATATTTAGGTATTCGTTCTGTTAGTTGCAATTTTATCTGACGATTAACATTATTAAGCATTATTTTTTCTGCGATCTACAACGAATACAAACAGTGAAAAAGTGTTTCGTCACAATAGGATGCTATTTTCAAAACAACATATACCTACACTAGAATCTTGCGCATTGACAAATCCATAGCTTTATTATGTCTTAGTGACTTTAATGTAGGTAGCATATCTGTAAATGTCATGGTTTCATTTTCAGTTCTTTACCCAAATACGTGGCGTGGATCCGTCACCTTTCTTGGCTTATGTATTCGAACGAGGCGATGAGCATCGTACAATGGGATGGAATATCCAATATCAGTAAGTTTTGAACTACTCCAACCTGCTTAGATAATTTAAAACTCGTCTATTTAAATGAATGAATGAATATAAATTTATTTGTGAAAGACACACAAAATTTAGACAAAATACATAATACTAAGATAAAAATACAGAGTGCAAACCCAGTAACAAAATAGCTCTGCCTCAGTATGAGTTAGTTGACTAGCAAGCTAGCAACAAACGCTGGTCTTCCGTCAGAGCCACATGTAGGCTTTACGGACTAACAGACATAAAACAGACATAGGAATATAAAAAAAAATTTATTGGTAAAACCTTATTAACAATTAAAATAACAATTACATAACCACATATTAGAACTCTTATTAATATAAAAATTGAGCTAACTGCAGACGGTTGCTAACAAACTACAGGTCGCTCAACTGATCCATATCAATACCAATCGGAAGCGTCCCCAAAATGCTAACTGCATTGCCTCGCTAAATGGCAATGCTGATGCGCTGCGCCAGATACTGACCAGCTCTCCGGTCACACTTCGCTTCGACCAGACGCTTTACACACTTTATTTTTTAATACAAAATAACAAAAGCTAAATAGCATCCACCATTCTCTCCATTCTTATAGCTGTCATTGTTAAACCATCATCTATATTCAATGGGAGTACTTTTATAATACCCCGGCTATTAAAATGCGATTTTGTTAGATGAAAGCCAGGTATAAATAAATATTGTACAGCGTGGCGCTTACTCGGGGGTATTCCCATAAAAAGGGTCTGGTAGGTACAAAACAGTTCCCTTGCTTTCATCACGTAGTAGGAAATAGTTTTTGTATTTAATTCGTTAAAAATGTTGAACTAAAAGTTACCTGAATATGAAATTGTGGGTCATTGTTTAACTGAGAGCAAGATGAAGGGTCGTTTTGAACTTGTTTGAAAATCGGCGATGTAAATAGCCTAAAAACATTTTACAAAACTAAACCTATTACAAAGATTTTGTAATATATTTATTATGTAGTAAGCTAAATCTCATCATATAACTTTTTCAATATTTTAAACTCCTATCCTCCTTTGTATGTAAAATACCTGGCAAGGATTGTATATTTTTTCCACATACTTAGAATTTGTACGTATTTATTTTTACTAACCCAATTAATTGTCTTTACAATTATAAAGTTGAATAGAAAATAAGTCACGATTCGATAAAAACTGAAACTATGTTCTATTTTTACCTAGTATTTTACACATTACTTCACTTTCCAGCCTGCAGCACAGAAGAGACCGGCATTCCTTGCCTCAGCACCGGCGAAGACGTACTGGATATGTACGACTTCGCAAGCTCTCACCTCTGGATGGACGTCTACGCCCTTCTCATCTTGTACCTCGTTTTCCATCTCTTGGCTCTTATTGCGCTGAGGTATCGAACTAGGAGAAAATAATTGACAACACGAACTCTATTCCCCCATCTCTGTTACTGTTACTCTGAAAGCAAACAAGTTTAAATTTTGTTTCTATCTGTGGCGTACATCATACCGACAAGACATCTTTTAAAATTCCGATTTGCTAATCGAAAGATTCGAAAGAAATTACGAAAGCCCGACAAGACAGTTCGAGCGAGGTTTTGACAGTCGATCTGTTTGAAATTTTACTTAGTGCTTGTTTTGTAAGCTTATAGAAATAAAGTTATTGAATCTGAATCTGAATCTGAACTGTTATAAAAGGTATCAGTGACTGAACAGTTGAACACGGTGAATTGTAGAATGTACAAAACTTGCAAATTATCAGGAAGGTAGGTAGGTTGGTTATCTAAAATGTAACATTTTAGATAACCTAGGACCTACCTAGTATCTTTATAGATACTCGCGTGAACAGAGAAGAAAATCCTTCGTCTATGATCTTATAAGAGTAGACAAAAGTTCTCCATATCTTCTACTGGGGATTTTTTAGTGTACCTTACAGCCGGTTCACACATGTCTCCGTTTTACTGTTCCGTTTTATCGTGTACGTAGTTTTTTCGTCGATGGCGTATGTGGTTGTATGAGCGACTTCACACATGGCACAGTATTCTGTATACAGATTGACGAACAAAATACGTACACGATAAAACGGAACAGTAAAACTGAGACATGTGTGAACGGGCCGTTACGGCTTGTTTTAGAAAAACTAACGAACATCATCGACGTGGATGGCTGGCCATAGTCTTCGGACATTTTGTTATGTGTTAAATCTTGATTTATTAACGATTTGTATATAATTTAGAGTGTTACACATCTATTACTTATTTCAGTTACCTTTTAAAATATCATGTAAAGTTTAATGCGAATGTTGGTGTTATGGTTCTTTTTAGTTACCCACCCTGTTAGGAATAGGTATAAATACCTATATTAGTCTAAAATTAATGATGTATTCATAGGCTCGCTAATGATGATTATGTACCTAATGAACAAGATATCAGCTTTTGTTTTATTGCGCCTGCTATATTGAATTTGAGTGATGTAAATAATTACTAAATAAATAAAAAGATCGACATTGTTATTAGTTTGATGTTTTATTTAATATTTTCTAAATATTATTTTAAAGATATGTTTCAAACCGTCAAGTTCACTTCCTAAATAAAAATAAAAAAAAATACAAAAGAGCTTCTTATTTCTCAAAAAATCTTATAATTAAGTTTCCTTGCGTGTAAAGGTAATTTACACCTTTACACGCTAGGAAACTTAATACAGTTTTTTTGAGATATAAGAAGTTCTTTTGTATTTTTTTAAAGGTAATATTGACGTAACTAGTTATTGCTGATGAATTTTGTTTGTAATCAATCATATCATTGTAGGTAGGAATATGATTTTTTCGAGTGATTATTTCTACGTGATTATACTCGTATCACAAGAAATGAGTAAATTACCTTAATTGAATAGTTTATCTATATAATATTAGGTCCTTACATATGAAATTGGCGTTTTTCGTACTGGCCACTTTAATCACAAATTTCTCCTCTTTGGAAGCGGATCCATCGCAAACCACGTCCGAGTTAGCTGCAGGCTGCGGTGTTAGTGATAAAACTGTTTTAATTCACTTGAAGCAAATTGGGAAGATTAAAAAGCTTGAAAGGTGGGTACCTCACGAATTGACTGAAGCAAACCGGCAAACGCGCGTCGACTGCTGCGTTACATTACTAAACCGGCACAATAATGAAGGTATTTTAAACCGAATCATTACCTGTGATGAAAAATGGGTTCTTTACGATAATCGGAAGCGCTCAGCGCAATGGTTGGATCCTGGCCAGCCAGCCAAATCCTGCCCCAAGCGAAAATTAACCCCAAAAAAGTTACTTGTAAGCGTTTGGTGGACTAGTGCCGGTATTGTTCATTACAGTTTTCTCAAATCTGGCCAGACTATTACGGCTGATGTCTATTGTCAGCAATTGCAAACCATGATGGAAAAGCTAGCGGCTAAACAACCTAGGCTGGTCAATCGCTCCACGCCACTGCTGCTTCACGACAACGCTAGACCACACACTGCGCAACAGACGGCTACTAAATTAGAAGAGCTTCAATTGGAAAGTCTAAGACATCCTCCGTACTCCCCGGACCTTGCTCCAACAGATTACCATTTTTTTCGAAATTTGGATAACTTCTTGCAAGGGAAAAAATTCAACTCCGATGGGGCAGTCCAAATCGCCTTCAAAGATTTTATTGATTCCCGTCCGACTGGTTTTTTTAGTAAAGGGATCAATGAACTACCTATAAGATGGCAAAAGTGCATAGAAAATAATGGTTCATACTTTGATTAATTAAATATATTATATTAAAAAATATTCGACTTTTTGTTCCTCCCATACAAAACGCCAATTTCATATGTAAGGACCTAATATAATAACAATTGTTATATTCGGCCAAATATAAGAATTCAAAGAAGAAATTATATGTATAGAACGACTAAACCCATCTAGCGCTTCTTGAACTAAGCAGTATCATACCGAGCCAAACCCAAGAACCTTCACTTGCTTAGAAGTCTCCTTATAAGGTAGTAGACATATTAGTTCACGTGGTATCAGTAAGATGGCAGCACTATCGGAATGTTTTTGTACCTGGTCGCGGGCAGGCTCCGCAGCGCGCAGGCGTAGCGAGCTAGTTCGAACCCATCCGCCATATTAGTCGCGTCACCCGGAGTGCACTGCACCGCATTCACATGTTTTATCGTAAACCGTATAAAACTTGAGACAAACCAACCAGCACAGTGCCTCCGCCGGTATAAAACAACTTCAAATATGCGATCGGACGAAACCCCGAATCGAAACTCGCGTCGTTTGTTCAATAATAAACGTGCAACGTATAGTGCATTCGTGTGTTTATGATAACAATTTAACAGTACTCGATCGTATTGTTCTAGTGTCAAAAGCTTGGTGTTATGCAAGGCAAAGCCGTGACCTTCGTGTCGTGACCGTGCTAAGGTGCTTTTTGAGGTTAAAATGCAGCTTGGATTATGAGCGACTGCGCCGACCCTTCAGGTTAGTAAGACGTCCAGTTACTTATCTGTGCTGATAAACCAAGAAGTGTTTAATATCGTTGTCCCACATTCGGATTCCTATTCGATAAATGTTGTTTACCTATCTTACTTTGGACAAATAATACGTTCACAATTCAAAACTAACCTAATCCGTTCGGAATTTTAAAGCAATTACCGGTCGTTCAACGGTATCCGCCGTGAATCCGTTTTTTGTGAACGGAGTTCATGGTGTTAACAAATAAACAGGGTGTATTGTATTGTCAGGCTAATGCCGGTTGCGCGGGAGAATGGTGCTGGCCTGGAGGCTTGCATTTGTTCGGCATTATACTCGTACTTACCTACCTACAGGAACGCAGAGAATGCAACCTCAACAAGGGAACCACAAAGAGACTACAGCGAACCAAGGACGAGTATTTCGTTGCCCTAAATGTTTTTCTCCTTTTTTAAGGACGCCGAAGGCTCGATCAATCTGATTGAGTTTCGATAAAAGTCAATCCTCAGATTAAAACTCCCGATTGGCTCTGATAGGCCTTGATTATGCAACTTCTAGTCAATGTATAATTCATAAGACCCCATTACGCAAGTTGGAGGATGTTCGTTTTTTCAGACAGTATAAGTTATAAATTAAGAGACAGCGATAATATCACGGCTCTGAATGCATTTTGTAACGATGAATATTTAGAAAATGTGTTTCGTAAGAAAGCATAGCCGTTTAGATATGTCGTAGAAGACGTAAATTTGAAAACAAAAGATACACTGACTAAATAAACTTCAATTTGAAATACTCGTACAGGTAAAGTACCAAAGAGAAACCTCCAGTCGAGGCCAGTAATAAATCAATTAGCCAGCAAATGAACGCAATTGAAGATACTAGGTATCTGCATTCAATCAATGATGAACTTGTCTTGAAAGTAAATCATGAGGCTCAAGTGGCCGCTGGTTCATAGTCCGATGACCCAACAGTCTGAGAATAGATTATGACCAAACTAATATAAACCAGGTGATTTGAAAGTCATAAAATACTACGCAGAAAACAAACAAATACTTATGTAGCTACATGAACCAGGTAGGGAAGGTTGTTTGTCTTCTTTAAAAGTGTCGAATTTTCAAAGAAAACTAGTTAAATATAGCTATTTTAAAATCGTAAGGTTTAAATATATAGAACGTTATAAATAAACGCTTAGTGCAAAAAAACAAACGAATCAAATGAAAAAAAGGTACAGTTGAACAAAACAGAAATAAAACAAGATAAATACATATATATACATAATGTAACAGCAAAGTTATAAGCATTAAGCCAAGCTTATCTCGAAACCTAATTGTAATGAACTACTAATAGCGACATGTAAACAAAGGCAATTTTAACAACAGCTAAACTTCCTGTTGTTGTGCCTATTCATATGCTTATTTTTATTATTGCAGTGTTATCTAAATACCCATTGTCAGGTGCTAAAACAGATAGCCATAGTCTTGCATTAGGGATGTTCCAAAACTATAATGACATCGATAAAAAGGTGGTGTAAGTATGTAGGTAAACAATTATTTGACTGACTTTCCCTTCACTAATCCATATGAATAAAATAACATTATTACCTACTTTAAACGATAAAATAAATTGCTATCTACAAAGAATTGAATGCTGAAAGACCAAAAATTCCGTTTCTGTTATTGCACAAGCCCACAAAAACTGAGCCTTGCGTTACCATCGATTTGTTATCTGAACTTTGCTGGCACTATATCCCATCGACGGCGAACCTTCTATCAGTAGATAAAAACACTTTAGATAACCTATATCCGCTTAACCGAGGCTTTTTGCTGACGTCACTGAAACACGAAACTTTAACCGCATCTGAATAACACAGATACAAATAGCATCGGCAGACCGCTAGACCATTTAAATCTAGGTTGTTCCCTTCCAACTCAGAGCAAGACGCGTAATTAAGTGTTTCGATTCAATTATTCCACTTCTGCTGCCTAAGAACAGTTACTTTGAACTGAATTAGAATCTCACCCTGTACACATCCTTCACCATTTATAAGGTAGATATGTTAAATGATAGTCTTTATATGCTTACATTTCTATGTAAAGAGCCTTGCTAAACAAACCGACTCCTAAATTAGACTTCTGCAAATAACACAATCAAGATAACGTCTCAGCTGGGACTAATTGAGCCGAGTCACGGCATAATGTCTAGCAAATAACTAGAAAAGGTCGTACAGTAGCTCACAAGCCTTAGAAGTTAGCGTGTTGCATCGACTTCGCCGAGACCCGAGGTTAACCAGTACTCAGTACCAACTGCGTAAAGGTTTGCACACACAAGCTGCACTATAAAATCTTAGGAGATATCAATTATCAACGTTCTTGATGCTAATGCAGCTAATTCTTATTCCGGATTGTAGGCAGGAAATCAATGGATAAAGTTCATTAACATCCTTAGAAGCTGTATGTGAAAATAGTTTTTGTAAGCTTGGATAACTCGAATAGATAGACTGGTTCGCTGCAACACATAATACACGTAATAAATTAATGTCAACCATACCAAACGTTTTGAGATAAAATGAATACGGATACACTCTGAATGCCTGAAAGAAAGTGTCTCATAAAATATGGAAATTATTGTAGCAAAAACTGGTTAGAGTAAATCTGCTTGGCATTTACTGGAGTAATGAGGCTACTTACTCCGAGGCGAGAGCACATGCCCCTGCCGATTGCAACAACCACGGATGTGATTCATTAAAATCCGAGCCTAGATTTCCGTTTTAACCTGTTTGACCAGGATGACTATTTAAACTGTCATCATGGAAATACATCAGGCAGGCTAAACCTGAATCTGATATTCTGGTTCAGAGGAGTCAACTGTCGAATCTTTGCAGTTTACAACGGCTTAAAATGTCGTTTGGTTTTCTAATCTAGTCTTCCGGCTTGCGCCTGAGATTAATGACTGGATGAATTATTGAGAAAACTCGAGTTCCGGTACTCAGGTACGAAATATTTGTGTACTATTTAACTGGAAAGAGTGGGCTGTGTCTGTCGGCACGAGCGCTGAGTCAGAGCTAATGACGCAACGTAATGTTGCTGAAGAGATCAATCTTCAGCACATTCTGCATTATGTCAGAATTGTGTAAGTTTTAGACAAGGCGATATGCTAGAGATATCAATTGTCAGACCTATTTGTATCAATTAGTTTGATAGATTTTGACGCAAGTTCCAAATATGGGGCAACATGGCAACATGACACGGTGTCAGTTCAAGTAGGTTTAGTATAAAGACCGATGAACTCAGAAATTAGCGTGCACGCTCCATGAAGGTGAAAGGAATCTCGCGTGATAGGTACTCATTTTTTTGTCGTAATCCACTTATGGTATTATAATGAGAATAATTTCGCCTCTTGCCGTTTCTTGGCCGGAGCCAATTACTATGGTATCGTATCGGCCACAGACAAGTGAAAGTCGTTAATTGTAATGATTTACCGAGAGCCCATCACAACTTGTAAACGCTCGATTTTTTGGTATTATTTGAAGACCGTTATCATTATGATCTTCCTCATCAAGCTGTTGGTTTTTCATGGGGAAAACTGTGTAGTATTTATATTTACTACGAGTTTGGGCATGACTCGTGGAAATGTTGAACTGGTTTATAGCTCGTTAAGACGCGCCGTAGAGTCTCACGTATCGAAACAAAAAGCCTGGAACAGGGCAGACTCGTTTTGGACAATACTTAGACTGACACTTGAATACCCATGCGTTTATCGTGTGGCAGCTCGGTAGTAGATCGCTCGAAAAATGTGGAGAGACTGACATGGGATAATCATCTGGCTGTTTCAACAAACAATGTGACTTGCTCGTTGGATTATACAGTTTTGGACGTGGAATTTCCAACAGTAGCGATTTATTTAGTTATCGCGAGGACTACTAAAACAGAACTAAAACACCCACTCACCAACCTACGCTGGTAGTGAGAAACTAGAGATTTATCATTCCTTCCTGAAGGTCAGATGGAGCTCTAGAGATAAAAGCTGATTATGCACATGTATTTCAAAAACTTATCAGATTAGAACAAGTGCACATGTTTTATGGCTTTACCATGTATGGTTAAGATTAGCGTTTATGTTCAGTTGAATAAGTGCTAATAACACTTCGTATTTGGGTATATGAAACATTACGTACTTGGATGGATATCTCCGCTACCATTATTGCAGAAGTGTTTCTGTTTTTGTTACTTTATTATAATAGATCCGAAATTGAGCGTCTGCTATCTATACTACCTTCTCCAGGTTTATTTGTTGCATTCAGTCAATAGAATCTCTCCGGTCAATGTAGCTTGTAACATAACGATGATTACTTTAATCTACATACCTAGGTTAGGTAGCAGCTCTAGGAAAGCATTTATAATAATAACCTACGAGTAGGCCAAGCATGTAAAACTATACATGAATCTGTGGGAACTGGACTACAGTTGGAAATTTAGCACTAGCGCCATATAAGGTCATTGACCCTTAATATAATGCAGCGCAGTGCAATGTTCCAGTAAAATTTCTGCATAACAAACCTTTATTAAAGTGCTCCGGCTTCCTCGACGCGATGTTCTTAATAGTTTTATGGAGGGCAATGAACCGAACGGGATTCAAAGGTAATGTCGCTAAAGTTTTTCTCATTATTTAATACTGGGATTGACGAACGCTGATTCGAAGGACTGGACTCTAGCCTGAAGATCAAAAGTTAATAAAAAAGGCTTGCGAAACAAAGCGAACGTTTTGCCTGTCTGCAACATAAACCGGATGATCCAAATGAAGCCAGGTCACTGCGACTATCAAATGACTGCTGTATCAGTTTGCACACTTGGAACCCTTTAGCGGAATGCTTTTCGATCGAAAATTGACGACGTGAATCAGTTCGATGAATCATCCAATTCTGATGATCTATCGCTGGTTTTTTTGCCCGAGGGTCTACATTATTGCTGTTTTTATATCCAGTTTCACGTTATTATATTTCAAAAAAACCTCATCTAAAATCTAAACGACCAAAACCTGACGACTATACCATACATCTTTGAGCTATAAATCAGTGCTTATGCTACACTACAGGTATTGGTAGTTGGTACACTGTCAATGGCTGGGTGTACAATACTACCAATAAATATACTAAAACCAGTTCTAAGTGCCCGCGAAATAACAATAGAGATACTATATAATGAATCTCCTGCAGTTACTTTAGTCCAAACAAGGAAGTGCGAATGTGGAGTACCTAATTGAGCCAGGAAACTACTCTCTACAGGTCTCTCAGGTTCATCGATCATTTTAGCTTTAACGATTTCCTTCCATTTCACTTAAAAGGATTAAGCGAAATGGAAGGAAATCTCATACGACACTTAAGCTCTAAGATTTGCATGAATGGTGAAACGGCCAGTTTATGGTTATGGTTTACTAGCGTTTGCCCCCAGTTTTAGCAACACTGGTGATTTTCTGGCAACCCAATGAAAATTAAAGGTCGTTAGGACGTAGGTTACAGTAAATAATTTCCAAATTTATCGATCAGAACACATTATAATAACTATTCAACGGGTAGCTGTCAAAACGTGGGTCACATATCCAAATGTAATCTGTTCGGAGATTAATTCTCGATCCAATACTTAATAATTTTAGCGATGTTTTTGTCGCCGGACATTGATGCGCTGCATTATTATTATTATTTTCTGATGTAGAGAGAGAAGGCTGTAATGTTTATTTATTTATTTATTGCATTCATGTCCATCCATAGGTAGAATTTACATGAACCCTGCAAGGGCGATGCAAAATTCAGAGTTCTTAGTTTGAAAATTTGATACATTTATTCCTCATATTATTAATACTTAACTTATTTATACTTATGTTTAAGTTAAGATCGGTGTTAGTCAAAAGTCAGATTTTAAAGAAAAGATTTATACTTAAAAACTTAAGTTAAATAAATAAATAATGGTAGACAATCCACACATCATCACAGCAGTTATAATACAGACTCTTTTGAATGCATCAAGACATCACAGTGCGCATAATATGAAACATCGGGTCAGATTGGTATCGCCAGTCACAGAAGGCAACAGTCGCTGGAGCAAAGGCCAGAGTTCGAGAAAACATCACTGATAGCCAGCGTGAGCCAAATGAATTAATTATTTCAAGTTGAAGATGGAAAATAAACTACTTCTCATAAGTACCTATTTGTTAACAAAAAATCCGAATTCGTTTGGAAGTCTAAATAAACCCAAAGTTTTCGAAAGACTAGTATTCTTTCTTGAGTTAATTTGGTTAGAATTTATATGAGATATAGTTTCCGAGTCGAATGGAATCTGTACATGACGGATGTCTTCATTCTTTCTGAGACATCTAACCTCCAACTTTATGTTCATCTTCAAAGTATACACGCATGACACGAGTCTGAATGCCCCGCAGCATAAAATACACAGATTAATCAGCTCTTTTGTTCATCAACACACATTGTTTATGACCTTGAGCGATAAGCGTATGCCTCATGACACGACTCGGCACAGTTTGTTGAACAGCTATAATCATCTACCTAGTAGTTACTGTTGTACTTTTATTCAGCTCGTAATACTTAGTAATTTCGTATTAAATAGCTCATAATGAGTTGATAACTGATCATTAGTTAACATTATACATACATATGCTTCTTTCTAGGCTTCTTTGCATATGTATGTTACCAATATTATACCTGTTATCTTCAGTAGATGGAATGAATCCACCTTGTTAGAGTGTCGTCCCATGAGAGGTGGGGAGGTTAATTAAGTGGGACGCTATATGCGTCAACACACTAGCGATTTATCTTTCTAGGATAACCGTGAGGGTGGTGCTATGGCAGGTTTGGTTGACGATCTCAAAAGGCGCAAATAGGTATGAAGGTCTCGACAGAGCTTACGCATTTGCTACCCTTGGAGTCGCAACACTAATGAAGATATTATTTAAATATACGAGCGTATAGTCGCAGTATAGTGCGGTCCGAGAACTGGTGAGTATCCCGCGCAGCACATCAGAATTCCCATACAGCGGGGCAATGCAGCCAGTAACTTGGCGATTCTTTCGACTGGCATTTATATTACCAGTTAAGATACCTGTACCTGAAGATAGATAGAAAACATTTTATTATACCACATAAAGACAGGAATAGGCTTAGAATAGATGAGTATAAAATCAAAAATTAAAATCAAAGTGCTCTATTTCCTTTAGACCTTGCAGGACACTTGGACACGTCACATGCGGCTTTACCGCTGAACGATCCCTTCCGGGCAAGTTTCGGATGGACTGTATATGAAAGAACAATAAAGATGGAAGCAATACTAAGAGTAAAAGAATAGATTTAAAGAAAACAAGTATTTACCCTTCTACATGTGTATATCTTAGGTGTCTTTACCATTTTATAATGAACTGACAGTAACAAAATAAATGTTTGCATCAGTCTGCAGTTATCTCAAGTGTATTTATTATATTATACAATACTTGTTCTAATTTGTTTCTCTTACTAGATGCAATTTTCTTTGTTAATAATAAAATTAAGTTCTATAAGTAATAGAATATGGTAAAATTCAGTATCAATATATTTTGTCCGTGACACACATTTTTTCTGAATAATGTAAATATATTTTATTTTATATTCTGTAGGGCTTACGTTATCTAATATTTATACTTCTACCATATCGAAGAGTTGCGTAGACTGAACTACGACAGTTCCACTTCCTTATCGTCTCACGTTGAGTTTTTTACATTTGCCCGTAGATAGCACAAGTTCTGTTGTGACACAAATGACCAACTAGTTCCACTATTTGCAGTGAAATTATCTTTACATGTAATTAGGTGCATTGTGTGTGACTATGTAGTTATTTTTATCATTATAATAAAGTTTTCTGCACACTTTACGCTCATAAAAAAGTTCATAAATATGCATAATAAAAAGCAAATGTTTATAGCCTTATTAGCTCAAAAAGGTTTTACCAAACAAATCGAATAAATCTCTTAGTTCGAGCCTCTTTGGTAAACATTTCCATACATATTTTGAGGTTCCAAATTCAAACGTGTACTAGGTACTCCTTTAGAACATTAATACCAAGGCCGCAAAAATAATGGGATTCAATTCGGAATATCAAAATAAATGTGAAATATGTTACAGAGATCCGTCAAAAGGCGGTATAAAAAACGAATGCCGCGTAAACAAACTTTTACTAATCACTTGCCAAAAGTACACAATACAATGTAAAGAAGAGTATGCGCCACATGCAAAAAAGTGGTCTTCGTCTTGGAGTTATTAAATCCCTCACATACTCAGGGTTCTAGTCTCTCCTTCGCTTCGCTTGTGAGTTATTCTAAAATTCTAAGTTGACAATTACCATTGACAATTTTCCAATGACACCCGAGTCGTAGAATACTGCTTTGACTTGGCTTTGACCCCTTGGCAAGGAACTTATACCCAATCTGGAATGTGCACAAGCTGCCGATACGCGGTCCGAGCGAGATAGCTTCGCGAGAGCCCTCTGTCCCTTTCAGGATCAGGATCACCAATCACAACCAATTCACAACATGAATATGGCTGACGAGCTGCCAGTCTAACTTATATTATATTCTACTTATATATAATCTTTTCTTTTTTTATTGACATTTCAATATAGTGTCCAAATTATTGCTAAAAAAATGTTATCATTCTAACAGATACTTGGAAAATATTAGAAAATATAAAGAACGAAAATTAATGCTTTTTAGTAAGACATGTCAAATTTATTTGTTCCTACCACTTCTACTAAATTCGGGAATAATCCGCCTGGCAACACTTTAGAAAGGGACACAGGGCTCTCGAAGCGCTTTCTCCCTCGGACCGGATTTCTCTCTGACCAAGTGATTGTCTGTAATAGACTTAGGGTCATACACATAAGGTTTATTTTATATTGGTGGCAAATTGACAATGCACGTTCCAGGTATAAGTTCCTTGCCCCTCCCCTTGGTGCATAATGTCTTTGAAAAGATATTCCGTTTTCAGTTCAATTGATGTTTTAGATAGAATATTTCATACACTTATAGTCAAAGTTAGGTAACCAACATAGACACTGATTAGGTACCCGATTGCCTTCTTTTGAATTCCATAGACTTTTTTGTTTGTTTTTTAAGATATTTTGATATGTGTTTTTTGTTGAATATTGTACTATCATCTGAGTCTGAGTGACTTTGCTTCACGTCTCATGGAATGTTATCATCTAAGGTTACCTCAGCTTGCGGTCTGTCCAAACCTTGTCTAAGCCCAGTGGAAATGCAATAGCCCGTATAACTTCATAGATGATTTTTCTTTTACTTTAGAATGTTTCTGTCTGGTAGTGACTCGAGGGTAAAGGTATTTTAAAAGGACTAAAGATACTTTAAAAGGTTTTTATATTCTGATTACTTAAATACGTTTCTAAAATAAAAGACTGGCAGCAAACCAAGATCAAGTTGCAAAACAGGCCTGACCAAGGAACCAATAAAAAATTACACAATAATAAAAAAGGTATACAATAAGTGTAAAGGTCGTTTAACTCTTAATACGCTATTTTTTGCTGTAAATTTATTGTAATACGAGAACCTTGACTCTTCGCACTTCAAATATAAACCCCAATAGTAATTTAACCACGTCTACTCTTAAACAGTTTCTCTAGCCTAGTGGTTTGACAATGACTTGGCCTTGTATTTCAAAAGTTCCGAGACAAAAGTCTTTGTTTGCATTGAACATAATTTTGAAAGCGACGCAACTGTGACCATTTAAATGTATGTAATGTGTGTACTACTTAGTTTTCAGTATAAAAAATTAAATAATTACATGATAATTTATTAATAACAAGGTATATAACAGATAAGTTATAAGACAAATAAAAGTAGAGGCTGCAAAAGTTATAATATGCTAAGATGGTCAGTCTACGATTCTAATCGTACCTATATGTAATTTCAATCGCATTCATCAATGTATTTTAGTCTTACAAAGTTATTGTCAACTTTAATGTCTTAATTAGGGTTATCACGATGCGCAATTTATTTACCTCAAGGTAGATAGCTGATATCTGAGGGTACACAAATTATATATTATGTATATACATTGCTCTAAATATGTATGTTTGTTAGGGCTGATAGATAGCTTATATACGTTACATTAACTTTAATTGTTGTCTTTGCCGTCAAACATAATGTTCTGTTGGAATCTGTGTTTCTTGTATCAACACCTAGCAAATTGAAAGCCCTTGATTCGCACTAGAAGATAGGTTTATGCCAAAGTCCATGTGAAAACCTCCCATTGTATAAATCTCTAAGGATCCATTCTTGTGACTGTTCACTATAGTAACACAATCTATTTCGAGAGATTTCAAAGAGCTGGCTTGTCTGGCCCCTTTTTGAGAAGCAATAAGATTTGAAGCTGGGAACCTCAATAGATCAGATAGTCTATTGTGTGATGGTAACAGCTATTTGTGGAGTTCGATGACCTCGTCCTATCAAGTGATCATATTCTCTATATTGAGGTTCGGAATTGGGTTTATTTGAATGTTATACAATTGAGAGCACTTAGTTCTATTGTAAGGACATAGCTACGATAAATAACTTAAGAAATATTGAGGTAAATGCCAAGAATTTAAAAATCTTCCCTTTGTACAATACAGTAACGCCGTCCAAAAAATTGGTTTAAATTTCAATGAATTACCTATCTGTTGCTTTATACAAAAAGTTTTCCGAACAACTGGAATCGATCTCATTCGATACGCAGTGATCTTTAAAATGTAGTTTTCACACGTAGCATTCCTTACAAAGCACTACACCAAACATGTTCTACCTCCCTACGGACATACGCATACCTCCAGAATTTATGGCACCCACCACTTTCGTTTTCAAAGTGGCTTCAGATCAGTAGGGCGACACCCACGCGGCTTGCTGCATGCCCACAAGTCAAAACATATCAGTCTATGATTGACCACACATAATCCGGTGGTAGGCACGCTTATCATTATGAACTAGGGTCAAACAAACACGTCTTGATCCCTGCTGATGGATCTAGATTACCTACATTAATTACACTATATTGAGTACTCAGTTCTTGAATGCGGACCTCAAGATTCGTTTTTCAAATATATTATTAATATTAATTAGCACGGGTATACTAATGCATGTTATACATAATAACCTTCGTCTTAAATCACTGCATCTATTAAAAAAAGGGCATCAAAAGCCGTTGCGTAGTTTTAAAGACCTACTTTACGGAACCTACTTTGCTTTATTACTATGTACTGATTAGTGATGCTGGATAATACACACAGTATTATCTAACCCCGAGCTACAAAGACCTTGTATTATGGGCAGAAGATGACTAGACTCGCAACTGTTCAACGCACACTCAGTTTGCTTAAATAAAACATTTGGGCAACATTGCCACTAAAGTTTTGGTATTGCAGATACATGATTGATGACTACATTATCTTAATCAAAGACGTCACTGATGATATTGATGAGAATAAACCAAAATCCCTTCAGGATAAATTTTGTGCGGTTTAAAAATGCCATTTCCTTGCAAAGGTTACGAAATACAACGATTTATTATTCAAGCAGTTGAGATTGAAATCAAGGAGATTAAAATCGAAATGTGACTTTTATTTTTATGGAGTGCAATGCTGACACATGTCCAATTATCGAGATGGCAGCATTTACTGTTAAAATAACGAATAATGTGATGGTACTTTGAGCTTAAGTACAGTAATAATAAGGTTTACAGTTAATCGAAAGTGTTGCCTATCCCAAAAGTAGGTTGACACGACTATGATGTGGTTGGAGCTGTCGGATCAATTTCAAGGCTTTGTGGTTATTTCACATTATAGGACAAGCTAATAAGCTTGATTATAATGAACTTCTACTAAAACACTTCTGTACGTATAAATCGGAGTTTTGCGCTAAAGTTAAAAATAAACTTGAATGAAAATTGATTACGGTCTTGCTAATTTAGCTGTGGTGCAACAACAACACTTTGTTCTTAGAAATTAGCAAGTTCTCCTTAGTTATTGCTCAATCCTTCATTTTCAATGAAATCTTCAGTGCTTTTGAGAATTACCTGTTTTGAAATTGTTTAAGTTTGACTTACTCTGTGCTTTGTTTTTGCTTTTTTATCTGCTTTTAAAATACAAATACATTGACCATGCAAAGTTTTTTATGGTTTTTAACAAAAAGATGCAACTTTGTTGTATTCAAGGCTATTTTACGCTATGTAGTTATAACCAGTTGACCCAATCTCAAACTGCATTTTAATAATATTTACTTATGTTTTTAACGTCTAAGGGCAGTTATATTAACATACCAAGTTATTTATATATTTATGTTATATATTATTGTAGGTATATGTATTAAGTATATCAGTCATATAAATACCTACACATAACAAAAGCTCTGCTCAGCTCGGGGCTAGACAATGCTGTATGGGTTGTCCAGCATTATTTATTAATAACTTTGATTGATTGGTATTGAATCAACGACATATTTTATTTAAAAACCTCAAAGAACCAATCATTTTACATTATGTTCAACAAAGAACGAAAGTTTATTTCAACGAAATAGGTAAGTTATTAAGCTATCTATAGGCAATTCTATATATTATGAATATAATTATAACCTACTTATATGTATAATAAAGAAGTGTATAAAAACCACAATAGTGCTTTACATTAAAAAGAGATCGAACGTTCAACGCAGCGTAAACAATGTTTGCAATAAGTCTGGCCTAAGCCATTTCCCTTTGATGTGGACGTTTATAGGTTTGTAAAGCGGAACGTTTTTATTTGCAGGTATTAGGTTTGTTTTGTGTTGCCTGTCGTCGCCGGCGTCTCTTGGTTTGTGTTGTGAATAGTGATGTCCTCAATGTGTGCGTGGAAGATTTACATTCAATCATTCAACTGCTTTATAGATATACATATATAGAAGGCTTCAAAGGTTTGCTTTGATAATCCATACTTTGACATTCTACAAAAATACCTAATAAACTAGCTGAAGTATTATTGTACGTTCACATGCGCGCCGTGCAGCCCGGCGGGCTGCCTGGCGGGCTGCCTGGCGGGCTGCGCGGCATGCAGCCCGTCCCGGGCCGGCGACAATTCAAGCTGTTCACATGCGCGCCGTGCAGCCCGGCGGGCTGCCTGGCAGGCTGTCTGGCGGGCTGCGCGGCAGTGTTGTTCCAAGTAAAATTTAGGGTGGCCGTATCTTAACCAAAAAATTGCCGTATTTAGGTCAAAATTTAAAAAACGGGCCGTATATTCAAGTTTTTATATTTTTTTTTTACAAATAACGCTAATTTGCCTCTATAAAATCCTGCAAATTACTAAAAACGACGGATTACAGCGTAAAGGAAGAAAACATTTAAAAAAATAACATAAATTCACATAACACACAACAAAACGTGCCATGTGCCATGGATTATTGGCAAGAGCGCTTCTCTTGCCAATAATCCATGGCACATGGCATTCATCATTGTTTCCTATACTTATGTTTGCTTAGTAGTTAATGATCTGTTTTTTTTTGTTTACTATCTCTCATTTTTACAATTCAACCAATATAACTTTAAACTAATTAACTGAAAATTTAAGCAATAATTGTGGAAATAAGTTCAAAGTCTACAAATGAATGGGCCGTCGTCGTAAGATAAGTGTTGTAACTAGAAACAATACTTTAATTACACATCCTAGAACAATACAACATCCTAAAAGTCAAAATTAAAACACTAGTAAGGTACATACGTGCCGTCTCATTTTATCAGGTTACTTTATGACTACCTGCCTACAGTGGAAACCCTTTGCCAGAAAGAAGCCAGTTAAGAAAGAAGCGGTTGCGGTTTTTATTAAATTTACTGCCAAAAAATTATTTCCATGTTTGATGATGGGGTAGAGAAAAAATGTGATATACAAACGAAGTTACCATTCCAAACAAAGGTGTCCCGTCACCACCTTTTATTATGTGCCACATCCGCCCAGAAAATCACAGGATCATCTTGAAACTCATTAATTTCTTTAAAAAAAAGCTTTTGCAAATAGAATCTATTCTATATCTTTTTATATACTATTTTTATTACAGAGTAACACAGACCAGCCGGGGAATCCCCATTGTCAGTCACACAATTCGTTCAAAAGTGCATATTGTAAAAAAAGAGCCGTGTTACCATTACCACAAATCATATTTAATTGTAAACTTCAAATTAATCAAAAAATCGGTAGACATTCGTCCCAAATCGATATTTCGGTAAACGAGTGTCAATATCGGTAAATCTACCGAAAAATCGGTAGGTTTTGCAACGCTGGACTGACTGCCCGCGCCGCGCGCCGCGCGCCGCCGCGCGCGTGTGAACAGTCACCGGGCGCCCGCACATTCATCCTTTGAACTTTGCCAAAAAACCGACACTCGCACGGTTCGCGGCATTCACGTTCACGGGCGCGTTTACGGGCTCGGGCGTACTGTTCACACGCGCGTGAACGTGAACGTGCACGTTGAATGTCGAGTTGAACGCGCGCATGTGAACATAGCATTATATTCTATTTGTTTATTTTTTACACAAAAAAGAACAGATTAAAAAGATTAAAAAATTATAAAATGCACAATATCTTTATATTACACCTGAAATGCCTTTGTCGCGTTATTTTCTAAATCGGCCTCTTTGACTCCACATCTTCGATTGTTTGTAGTTAGAGCAGCGACATATCTTTGACCGTCGTCCGAGATTCTTCAATAACAGGGTCTGAAGGTGCAAGTCCCTGCTATAGGATCAACTCATCATCATGTTCATCATCATCTGAAACATTAAGGCCATATAACATTATGATCTAGATTGTTGATCCCTAAGAACAAGTTTTTTTGTAACTAAGATCGAGTTTTTAGATGGTATGTAATAGATTGGAAGAACAGTGCAGCACTATACGAATGTAAATCGTTGCACGTAAATGTTTTATTTGATGGAGTAGATTCGATGGCCGAGTAGGTGGTCCGCCAGCTTTGTTTCTTTACTTTTATTTATTTATCTTTGCTTTTATGTTTTTTATTCTGACTAAAAACAGACTTTCAGATAAATGTTCTGATCGCTTGTGATCAAAGTTAGATATATTTAGTTTTACATTCTGCGTGCTCACTGCACGCAATAATTATACTAAACAGTCAATTTTAAAGTTCAGCATTAGTTTGTCACTGTACGAAAAAGTAGGAATTAAAAAGTACCTACGTTAGTATCTATTCTTTCCGCTTTTTATTTAGAAACTTGATTTTCTTTCCCATTTGCAATTCCATAAAAAATATTATCGGTAACAAAATTGCAACAGCACCTGGCTATGTAATCAAATTACATGCAGATTGAGTCTTGCATTGCGCTATGTCATCGTAAATAGATACCCGACATTACATGACTCAGCAATTGTTACTAAATGTGATTCCATTAGATTTAGCACAGAACTTTTAAGTTTGTATGTCATCGATTAAAATACCTACCTTTAGTTATGAAAATATGAAATCAAGTAAAAGACTGGAAAGAAAGATAATAAAGTTCACTAAATATGTTAGCTATATTTAACATAACATAATCAAATAGGTAGTAACACAATCAAATAGGTAATTAACGATGTTTCTACAAATTTTTTCTACTAATTAATGATGTGAAAATGTTCGTGATGTACCTACTTTGTTTGAAGCGACAGTTCTGAAGGGTGAGACTGAAATTTCACTCATGTAATTCTTCATACAGGAATTACATTCATACTCTTATCAGCATGTAGAAACTAGTATTTAAATAATAACACACATTAGATTTGATGATCGGATCAATGTCCTCGGGCATGATCATGAATGAATACCTACGGTAGCCTCATCTCATGTATGCCATTGTTATTGTAAACACTTATGACAAGTGATGCTAATTATATGAGGAACAGCCCACACTTACGCACATTACAAAGAAAATCATCGAATCACGATCTTTGTGTACACAATTTACGCAATTTATATTTGTTTATATATCTTATCTTACAAATAAATTTACGAATATATAAAATAACTATTACCATGTTTTTGTTTGCTGAATTAGGTCACATATTCGAAAGATTTTATCAGTTTGTTCCCGATTTCAAATGGATTGTAATCATTAAGAATTCGACATATGCAGAAGGCGGGGCATTCCCTAAATGGAGAGAAAATATCCACACACTGACCACTCGCTGACCTTTCGCGACATTACAGACATTGCTTTCCATTTCGTATATCGTGTGAAAATGCCGGATGCTGTGTTCGAACGTATGATGCTGTCATTGCCTCTAGTCTCGCCTCCACGTTCATTGTATCGACTAATATCTTTTTTGCAGGTGTTCATGAGTCGTAATTTTTGTGAATTGTTCTTACATTCCTACGTCAACACGTGATATGATATTTAACCTTCGATGTGGATGTAGGCATGCTATGTATACCTAACTAGTGAAAAGAAACGTAAGTTCTTGTTCACAATGTTGAAGAAGATGACATCTTCAGCTTGATAGCAAAGTTTTGTGACCTCGTATCGTTCCTTATTAGCAAAATACTTGTATAAAGCTCCAGGTGCTTACACTTTAAGATTATACACCAGCAAGACTGAACAAAATTGAGCCATAACACCATATTGAATTCATGATTGAAGTGATAATAGTTTCATTTCAATAGAACAAGACAAATAAGTCTATATTAGACCAAGTTAAAGGTGCCGCAGAGTTGACCGACAATGCTGTGCCAGGAACACTAAAGTGTATCAAGTTAGATGCTTTGACATAAATGGTCAAAGGTTAAAATTTGCATAGACTATTATGTTGAAAGAGATAATTTTGACTCCAAATCAGTATTTTAGGTGAACGCACTCTTTTAGGAGTTATATTGATTGAGACGCGACCACGACTTCTTATGGTTATGTCGGCTATTTTATAATGTTATAGGTATATCAGGTCTTTAATTAAATTAGAAAAACCGATACATTCAGTTTAGTGTTGAGAAGTTTAGGCACCTTTATCCTTATAATATTCACATTAAATCCTACTAATATTTTAATCGTGAAAGTTTGTAAGTATAGAACGCAAAAATTTCAAAACGGATTTTGATGAACACAAATAGTTTATGACCTGGAATGAGATATTGGACACTTTTTATCCAGAAAATCATTATTATACTTACATAACATTGAAAGCTAATAATCGTTTGCATAATAATGTTCTACCATGTGTCAGTTCTGGTAAAATCGATGTTCAAACGCGCTACAACTCGATTGTTTTATCGTATCGGTGTCTAAATCGATTCACGGTTGGATCGTTTCGTGCTGGAATCGAGACAGGTTGAGCAATCAATTGTAGCCGCACTGTAAATAAGCATAGGGTTTAGCCAAATTTTATACTGTTGGGATTGAGAATTGAATAGATTGAGCTGCGAATGATTGGACGCTTTTAAGAAAGGCTAAGGGAAATATTGTTCAGGCAGTAGTTTGTATTTCAGATTTTATTAAATTTATTTCTTTAGGCTTACAAAATAAGCACTGAGACAAGTAGACTTTCAAAATTATTAAGTTATTAAGAAATTAGAAAGGTGTTATTTATTTTCTTTTCACTGAATTTTTTTGTTTACTAGTGGAAGAAGACTTGTATATTTCGCTGTAGACGTAGAAATATATTATGTAGAAAATATTTATGAATTTCTAAGACAAAGCACAAAAATACATAAGAGACATTCATCATCATCATCAGCCTATGTTAGTCCACAGCTATTTGATTTTAAACATGCTAGACCATATTCCATTCCATATTCCATGGCAAGTTTAAAAAAAAATTGGAAAACTTGCTTAATATCATATGGTGGGGTGTTCACAATCAATGTTGTTCCGACAGAAGCGTTTGGTGACGTCACGGTCTCACGGAAGATGAAAACGAAATTATACGTTACAGTGCAGCGACGCGTGAGACCTGGTCAGTATCTAGCGCAGCGCATCAGCATTGCCATACAGCTGGGCCATGCAGCCAGCGTCTTGGGGACTTCCAATTGGTATATGGATCACTTAAAAGAGGTTTCAAAACCCATGCAATGTACTGCATGGGTTGTACAAGTAATTTAAAAGCCTCGTATGGAACCAGTTCTGAAACTCCGGTTCTGTAGACGGCTGAAGCGTTTGAAACCAACGTTGAAACTAATGATGAATAAATATTTGTATTTGTAAATAGTTGAGTTATCTGTCGATTGTTTATACAGTCTGCAGTTAGCTCAATTGTGTTGTTTATTCTAGCTTGTTTCTACTATTTCATTGTCATGTTGTTTGTTAATAAAGAAAAAACAATATATATACACAGTACAGGAAATTTACACAATATTTCCTTTAAAAATAAGAATTAGAATGCTGGCATTATTGCCTCGATGGATGGCGAGTTCGAACCTAGTTTGTGTTGGAATAACACCAACGTTACATACAAATAGTTGGTTTTTAGGTATTTTTAACGGATATAAAAAGATAATACTAAAATACCTAACAACGTTATATATTATGAAAGATGCTTGCCTAGTATAGGTATATACTTTTTCTGATACATTTTGATATACTAGTAGGTACGTAAGTAAATGGGTATATCATTTTGTCTCCCAGTGTACTAATTCGTATTTTGTGAAGTGTCCGAGAGTCCTCGAAGATCTAATAGGAATAAACCACTTTCGTATTTGATATGGTACGAATAAAATTTAGCGATTTTTTGTTCATCCTGTTGTGTGCTATAACATTCCATATCTTTTTGTTTCCTTTGAATCTGACATCAGCCATTTTCGCAATGCAGTCAGCCAGAACAATGGTTGGAATACACAGAAAAGGTTGCGCTCCCGTTGATTTCGTAAACATCGCGAATTCTGTTTTGCATTTCCACATCTTTTGCATACTTATCGACACTATGGTTTCGAAATGTACTTACATGTCTGTAAACCACCAGACAAAGGGTGTAAAACAAATTGTCTTTTTCCAAAATGGACTTATTTTAATATGGACTACGTTATATGCAGCTTCAAATAGAAAACAAGATTTCATGCCGCATAGTTTAATGCAACTACATCAAAATAACTTGATAAAAAAATGTGAATCAAAATATCTGGTTGATATGGACAAGGCTAGTTTCACCGCGCTATTGAATAAGGAATAAAGTGCTAACCGATTCCCAAGTATTATCTCCTTAACTCGATTAAAAATACCTAAATATCAACCATGTATTTGAAAGTTTATTGACATGATAGCTGTGCCCATTTTAACACAATATTTCCTGAACAAGCTAAAAGAGTCATATTTTACTGAAAGATAGGTAAGTTGCTTAGTTTAGCGGGTAGGTACGATGTATCCACCATCAGTATTTAAAGTCCAGTCAATGTCCGTTCAGCCGTTTCGGAGCTAAGATAAAAAAATAAAATGAATTTAATTTTGTGTCATGATATTCATTATGTACCATGTCAATATTGTCAATACTTAGGTACTTAAGAAATCGAATATATTTAATAAAATAAATAAATAATGCCGGACAACAACAATAAAAAGATGTTATTTACAAATTCTGTGATATAGATTTTGCATTTTCCATTATTCTTTCTCGGTCAAGGATCTGAATAATAAATGTTGTAATATTAAAGTAACGTTATTTTATTTGTCAAGCAAATTAATTGCAAGCCATTAAGTATTTAAGCAAGCCGCGGTGGTTAAAGTATTCATGTTAAATAATTTATCGACTGTAATTTTTTAATTATTTTATTACCACAATTATAGCGGTAATTGTTAAATTAAATTTAAAACGAATTAACCTCATTACATCCGTTCCAAGAAAAAAAAGTGACATAGCAAGGCAAAACAGCATTCCGATACCGGGAATCGAACCCGAGCCTCCTGGGTGAGAGCCAGGTATCCTAGCCACTAGACCATATCGGATGTCGAAATCTCCAATGAATTTACAAATTCTATGCCGTCGAGTTATTATAAATAGAACACTGTTGTCACTTATCCAATATCAGTAATCTTTACAGCCTCTATAAAGTTATCATTATAACTTTGACCCAGTCAGATAAGTTTGCTGACAGTTTCAGTTTATCTATTCAAATCTCTTAGTGTAGCGATGCAAGGCGTACAGTACTTACTTCGTGTTATAAAGTACTAATGCGTGCTTATTTAGTGCACGGATAACTGTTATTTGGACTAAGGGACTAACTCCATAGACGGTTTCCTCGCGGCGATGGTTCAGCGGAACTTTAAACGTTGTTTAGTAGGTAATTCAGAACATGTATGCAAGAGTGCGCAAAAAATATCTCGATCGGGAAGAAAAAAACATTGTTAAAAATAAATATTCAAAGACAAATTTAAAAAAAAAACGTGATCCCCTCGAGATCCAGAATCACCCTTTCGGCTTAGTACACAAATTTTGTGGCACCTAGTATCGTTTGCTATATCGATGTTGTACTTGTCTAGTTATTATTAATTATTTATTTATTTATTAAGAAAGGATATGTTTTATGTTTGATTTTCTTGGTGAATTTTTCACGTAAACTGATTACGGCAAAAGTTATTCAACTAAAAGAATTTACTAACGATTTGAGAACTTTAGGCTTTTTACATGATCCTTAAAAATTATTTAGCATTAAAAGCACTTTCCATAAATTATACATCGGAACCTATTTACCAATAAATGTTGAAAGGATACCGCGACGTCTAAGTTCATGAACCTTTGTTCCCTGTGCGTCGGAGCGTAGGAAAGGAAACGCGTCTATTTCCAATAGTTTACTGCCATGGTCGCCATTCATGGCGAATTCCTGTGGTGAATTTTTTAAGCCAATTGGAGGGTTGAAGAATTGGCGATTGTTCGTAGCTGTGGATTACATAGTCGATGAAGATTGAATAAGTTGTAGCGTAGATAAGTTTCCATTAATCTATTGTCTTAGAAACTATGTTGCATCAAGTTCATCATCGCAATTTGTGTACCTGAACTTCCAGATATAACATCTAGAGATACTAGAAATCAGAAACGGATGGTCTTTTATGGCGTAATCGAATTAACTTTTTTACTCGCACGTTACTCTTATCTACCTGCTTATTTACATATTTTGCACTCAAAAGAAAGGCTTTTAGGCACCATATGTAAGTAAGCTCCTTAAGCACCATTTATGTAAGTTAACTTTCAAAAAAACTTAAGACCAAAAAGCCAACAGATATTATATTGCCTTGAAGATATTATTCACAACCGGATTTAAACCACTGTTGGGTTCAGTTCAGACTAAGCCGCAGTAATTTCCTCCAGTGCAAGAGTACAATGCTTCCTCTATGATCTCATGCGAATAGGCATGTCCACGCGGCACGCTCGATGTGGGTCACGCCAATTGCACAGCTTATGAGGATGCTTCTAATTGGGATTTCAATTTTCAACGTTTTCATCTCAACAAAATTCCACTTAAAATACGCGCGGCAACTAACTACCTACCTATTTTTTACCTCGACGACGTTATTGCCGTGTGGAGATACATTCCAGGAAAATAGTAGGCACCTGGTTAAAGAATCCATTAGCATGGTTAAATTACTAATAAACGAGCGAATAGGCAATAAGTCCCAGTGAGGTCGCTTCTGCTGATGATGATGATGACGATAGCACAAAACTAGATGTTGAAAATGTAAAGCATAAACGTGTTGAATTAAATAACATTGAAGTCGGTTCACCCAACATCGACGTTTTATTTGTTTACGTTACCTTTACAAACAGCGGTGCGTAAACATTAAACAAGCTATCATTCAGGTGGGCTTTTTATTTCTGGTTCTTTTTCTATTCTAAGGACGAACTCACACGTGTCTCAGGCTAATATATCACTTTGTTGTACGCCTTTAACAAATTCTACGAAGAAGTTAGGTCTGTTTTACTTTTCAAAAATCTAAAAGCATCATAACGCAGAAACGTTCTAAACATAAACCCTGTCTAACACAGGTATGTAAAAACTCTGTAAAAATGTAAATACTGACAGTAAAGAAACAATTAATAATAAAACGTAGACAGACATAGACGAGGGCGTTCAGGGATCGGTGATGAAAGACACAGTCGGGCATTCATCATCAATCCGTGATAGCTCTATGATTGGTATGATGATAGTCAAATACTCGGCAATCTCTGTGTTTGATACATCAATCAACTTTACCTCCCAACACAACGTCAACAAATATTTACACGTCATAGAAATGAGTACATTTCAGGGCGTTTGTAGACGTGTCTACGACGTTCTTAGGACAGGAGGATATAATTCACACAGGCGATGCATGATAGCCGATTATCAGAGGCAAACAGAATAGCGGCAGTCTTTGACTCATTTCTATAGTTTCTTCACTCTTTATAGAATACTATACAAGTTCATAGAGATACTTGAACTATATCGCTTAACACCGTTTAAATATATATTTTAATTTATTGGCTGTACTTCAGTTCATTATTAATAATAGAGCATACCTACTCATTGCTTTAATTTTAGATGTCATTTGTCAAGGAATCGGAATGAGTTTCAGACGGGTGCCAAACGAGTCTTTTGTACTCTGCCGGTAAGTGATTCATATAACATCACTGTTTGTTTGAGTTTTTGTGACAATTTGATGAAATGTGATATGATTTCATTTTTCTTTCGATAGATGTATTGGATTTAAAAGCCTTTAGTTACAGACTTAAACTTGTTGATAAAAAGGAAGTTGTGGTAAATATATATTTAAAAACAAAGGCATCAAACCAACCAGGCGTCAAACCAAGGCATTTAAACCTAACTGTAGTTCAGGTCTTTGTGGAGCCATCGATATCATATCTAAATAAATATTTTAAATAATCTGTGTCTGGTAAGAATTTGGTGTTATTCTAACGTCGCCCACGTGTCGAACTTGATGTCATAACACAAGTCCGGTGGGATTGGCGAATACCTGAACCACCTGTTCTGTGGGCGGTCACGGTCGTCCTAAAATTATATTTGCCTTCTTAGATCAGAATATGAATTCAGTTGGGTTTTCATACCTAGGAAAATGCAGGTGTGTCCTTTCCTTATCTATTTCTTTCATGACCAATATATGTATTGTAATCGTTGTTCAACGAAATCAGATTGGCTTCCGATTGGTATAGCCAGTATTTGAAATTCAACTTTATTTAAATATTTTGCAAAATATCATCATGTAACTTGAATGTATCGTCTGGCTTTTTAGTTTCCGGTGCGACCTGATGGTCGCATACCATTGTGCGAATTCTACGACCCCCTGTCTGTAAATTTATAAATAATCCCAGTGAGCCAGTGGCGGCGGCGGAGCGGCAGACCGCGGACGGCGCGGGCGCGCGACGTGAGCCGCCCTACATCATTCCGATCTCATCTACCATTAAATTGTGATAATGGCTCAAAAACATGCATTTGTTTGAATGCATCCAAAATTCCACTGCCCGGTGCAATACACTACGTTGTTCTCCAGAAACCAGTTATTTGTGACTATGTGCTTCTAAAATATCAATCAGTGAAAGTTTTGTGACACTAACAAAGGATTAAATAGTTGAAATATTTTCATATAAGGTAGACGACCAGTCATCCCATTTTTCTCCCGTCTGATTAAGAACAGACATCTCACCTCCAATTAACTAGAGATAAATTGTCGCCGGTGACTCTCGAAAATTTTTGTCGTTCGAAAAATACGTCTCATTTATATTGTAATGAAATGTGATCAATTTCATCTGGTCGCTAAGTCGAGGATGCTATTATAGAGACATATAAATTGCAATGTATCTACTGAATTCATTTGTATACACGCTTAATTTTCCTAAATAAAATCTGTAAATAGCCTGAATAAAGACCTAAAAGTGGCTTGCTAACTGCAGGAATATAAAAAAAACAGGTTTTAGGACGATTCAACACCTAACAAAAAAAGCGCGTGTCTAAATGGAAAACAATAAATAATATGATAGGACGCACGATACAAAGCATAAAGATTCGCTTCAATGGTGCTGCTTTCGCATCTTAGAGTTTCCATTGATTCATTATTTCTCCGTGATTCCACTGTAAATTTATTCTGACGTCTCATTAGTGTCTTCATTTGTGTACCTACATTGTTATTGGCATGTCTATTTTTACGTGCACGCTCGCAGACGCAAGTTCACCGTCAATACGACGGTTTTAATTACGTACAAGAATTGTAGATTTCTTACCATCATTCTTCAAATTAGCTCTTGTTAGCTTTCTTGTACAAGTTTTCTGGGAAATATTTTCTTTTGACGTTTATTATGCGCTTTCTATATTAGCAATGTCAACTTATGTTATTCATATCATATAGGATAGTGTAATAATTATGATAAATGATAGCAGCTCACCGGTGTGTAGGGCAAAAAAGAAAATTTATAAAACATAAAAAATATTTTAATAATTTGTACTTTTTTTTACCTTTCTGACAATTTATTGACTATGTTTACATCGCAAGTTCACATGGCATTTTATTCTGATATATTGAAGGCACTGATCATGATCATCTACTTTTAGTCGTTTTCTATGTATAATAAAAAACATCTATCTATTTAATAATATTGTATTACGTACATATCAGTCATCTAGAACCCATAACACAAGCTCTGCTTAGCTTGTCTAAGTGCTTATTTTGTAAGCCTAAAGAAATAAAGTTATTGAATCTGAATCTGAATCTTGGGGCTAGACGATGCTGTGTGGATTGTCCAGCATTATTTATTTTATTTATTTTTTAGTTTAAAAAAATAACACTAAAGTTTTCTTTGTAGATAACTTGTGGAGATGTAACGTGCTTTGAAAACAGTACATACAACACTAGATAGATATTGCAAACTTCATACTTGTCCTTTTTAAAAATGAAAAATGTTTTCAGTTATCCGTTTATTAATTCTGACAACATGTTAAAACTGTGCCAAGAATAATAAAAACATGTAGATATTTCTTTCGTTGTCTGGGTGAAATTACCTGAGCTCTTAGCACGAGCACCTAGAATATCAAAGTAGGACACTTGATGCCCCTCAGTAACTCATAAAAAAGCATTATCATTGACATTATTCTAAAATATTTTGTATTCTTCGCCCACGTTACCAGCACATTACTAGTTTCAACATTACTATGCCCATGACGCGTGCATTTCGTGTAAAACACGTTTCGGTCAGTCCCAAATCCATTATGTTCTAGTCGTAGGCGTCAAAGCATTACATCAAGACACTTGACCTTGAATCTTATCCATCATTTACATTTTCATATTATGGTTATTGTATTTTATCTTACCTTTGATATCTTGTAGGTATTTGATTGTGTTTTATTTCAAAGACAATGGCTGAACTTGTTTCATTGTGGCGTAATCGGTCTCTAACCCTTACTTGTTCGTCCTCGATATATCGTGTTTCTTTTATTTATACAGTAACAGTAAAGTTGCACTGCATTCCGCGTGGTCAGCCATTTGGCCTACTCGTGTCCAATGTAATTGCTAACATATAGTTACGCAAATCTGATTGATGATAACCATCGATCTACCGTTAGCTCCATCTAGCCACTGTACTGTCTTTTGGACGTTGACCTTAAATAGCTTTTTATCAGGCGATAAACCATCTCTTTGTTCGACATGTGGAATTAAAAGATGACTGGTCGTTACTTTAAAATGATGTGTCAATTTAAAATGAACATGCCTTATTGTCACGGGCAATGAAGCGATGTTCAGTTTTTGTGAAGTGAAATAAAAAATAACAAGATGATGCAAGGATTGCTCGATTCGTTGTACAGAATTTACTCAGGTAATTTTGTTTATGCTTTGATAAAATGTTTACTGTAGTGTGTGTTCTATCGTTCGTTGGTTTACTTTTCAAATTGCTTTGTCTGTAGTATTTCTGCAATTGATAGATGATATCGAACAATTAAGTTTTATACCTGATTTCTCAGAATGCTGCCATTATGATTCTCTGCAATATCTGCTGAAGTTTTTCAAAAGGATAAATCTTTTCAGTAGGTATAAAAAAATCTTTCCTCTTAAATTTTCACATACGACATTATTTTAAAGCTCACAGTTCAGTGCACCTTTTCTTAAAGTACAGGTTTAATTAACCGCTGGCCTCGGTCACGACTGGGATTCGTCAGGGCGGGCCCGCGATGAATTAATGTTTAGTCGGTAATTTGCCATATTTTTTTGCTGCGAGCTAATCTTTAATGGGAATAGCGACCTCAATGAGGGTATGGAATTTGTTTTAACTTACAGTTATGCTAGCTAGACTGTTAAAGACCAAGAAACAATTAACTCAAGCCAGCAATGATTTTAAAATAAGGAAGTCGAACTGAATATGAATAATTTTATTACGTATCATAAAATCAATCCTATATGCAGTCACATTAGGGGAGGCCTATGTCCAGCAGTGGACTATTATAGGCTGGTGATGATGATGCAGTCACATAAATAGTTTTCTAATAACTATGTTTAACCAATCAAACAACGTGCATAGATGATTTAGGTATGTATATATATCATGTATGCATGCTGCTTGATTTATTATCATATCAGGCAACATGCATATATGGCTGTCGAACATTTGGCATGACCTTAGGTCAATGTCGAGTTCCTCATGAATTTGATGGAGATAAACAAGTTGTGGACGATCTATGAGGCTCATTTATACTTGTCTCATTATGTTTATAGGTCTTGCATTTAATGTGAAATATTTCTTGCATTCACCAAAAGATGTTGATAAGAAGGAACCAGAAAGGAAAGTTTGAAGTTTAGTATCGGGGCTAAGCTGCATTCAATTACATTTTTATAATACAACATATCTCGTCAGTGCCTATTGAATTTTCTTATCACCTATTTTCTTAATAAAGAAACATATACCTAAGTCTGTATTTCTATTTCTGAGATCATGTAAAGCTCCTTGAACTTTGGGATGAGAACCCAAGCTCCCTACAATTGAGTCCTACGTGAGATCTCTATATACGTCCTCTACAAGTGGCATTTGATAACAATCGTGCCCATTCAATAATTCAAATTCTAGCTCAACTTAGACATTATACGACACACTTGTCTGAACCCAGCGGCACTGAATCACTTAGTTTGACTGTGAAAACAAAATAATCTTTATGATTCTGTAATAAAACCCAATATCAGTTTGCAACATCGATTTGTATGAAGGGTTAATAAATAGCTTCATAATAATGAATTTATGTTTAAGATCATCATCAACAGCGGCATTGGGTAGGTATCTGCCCGATACTACTCAGGTATAATAAGACTAAGACTCATGTAAACCTTAAAGGTTATACACTCAGGTAGAGCCAAACCGTGCTTGAAAGAATTTAAACATTTCCGTGTTATCTATTTGTATAACATTGAATTCGATATGTTTATAAATATGCGTTTAAACTATTAGTTGTTCTATGCTGTAGTAAGGGAATGCAGGTGTGCAAGTCGTGATCGAACCGGCAAGGTCGAGAACCGAGAACAGAATAGCCATTGTTTTCAACAATTAATGTGAGAATGCGTTCCAACGCCGATTTCTATAGAGATATTGTGGCGCTCTTTTCGTTTCTCAAGCTTTGGGAGAATAAAGGATGCAATATCAGCAGTTGCTTTAAGAGACTTATAAAACGGTAGGAGGTGAACGAGACGGCTGCAAAAAATCGTCCAGAAAATAATCCAAAATTATCGGTATATTTCAGCTTATTAAAACAGTATTTTTCTTGTATCGCTAGCGAGCTATCTAAAGCAAACTTGATAATGCAACAAGTTAACAAACGTGTTCTTCCGCGGCTTCGCGTATCGATATCGATTACACCACAAGCAACACTTTTATCTATCGATACATTCACAGAACTAACATCATAGTTAAATAGTGCGTAATCTTATCGACATTTTGTTGGTCGATGGGACTTATAAGGAAACTTGGGCTTATGTTAATATGTTTAACACGTTAGCTGCGGCACCAATTTTTGCATACTTTCCGTTCCTGCGGCACGAGGTATAATCGGCCCGTACCGTGACCAGACGTTAGGGCGACACGCGGTCTATTAGACCCCACCTCCTTTTACAGACTAAAATCCATTTTCTGGCGCGAAATCAAAGATAAATGAGAATTTTGGTCCTTATTGATATAGACAGTGAATTGATGAACCCTAATCCACCGTCGCCCCGGGATCTGATGGCTAGTTTAGGAATTATTAGCAAAACAAAATATGGGATCTTATACACCTCGTAACGCACTGAAATAGGGCAAATTTTCGCTGCGATTAGTGATGGGAAAAATAATATCGACGTTTTTAAACTGTCTTAACTACGCAACGACTTGACCGATTTTGATCAATTATATCTCATTAGATCGTTTTAAGGGCAAAACCTGGCAAAACAACACAAAGCTATCAAAGAATACATTTTTTTTTAAATAATCTAAATTGTGCTTGAAGGCGCCATAAAGAAAAAAAAACCGGCCAAGTGCGAGTCGGACTCGCGCACGAAGCGTTCCATTCTATACCATTAAGAGGCACCTATTACAGACTTATTATTGGAAAATAATGGATTACGGTTTATGCATAAGGTTTATCTTTCTATTTGTATATGAAAATCTTAATGCGGTTCACAGAATAGAAAAAAAAGGCAACCAGAAGTAGAAAATAAACTGTCCTATTTATTCTGCCTCGGGCTTTAAAAATACAATTATTAGAACTTGAATTAACATTAAAAAATCAGTATCAATATACTTTTTTATAAAAATCTCAATATGTACGTGTTTTTCATTGAAACAGGGTAGACAATAAGAGTTTTTTGCACTGAGTGCACTGAGTCAAAATCTTTTTGGATTTTTTATCAGCTTCACGAGATGGTAAAAATGTGCGTAGTTTTTGGTAACAACCAACACATCTTCTCGTTTTTTCACCCTTTTCGAGGCAATGGCGTGCGCTTTCAGTAGGCCAAGCACGGGGATTGTTCTCTAGGGTAGAATAGACAATAATGGCATCGCATAACCATACATTGCGTACATTATTAAAGTTGAAGAAATTAATTTCAAATAATTTACGCATTCGATGACAAAGTGACGTAATTTTTCTCTATTCTACCTTAGACAAGAAAGCCCGTGCTTGCCCTACAGGTGCTGAAAAATAACAAAATGTAAAGATAACGTAATAAAACTGACATTGTTACTTAGGTTAGATCGTAGATGAGAATAACAATGATAAAATGGTAATGGTAATGGTATGGTAATGGTTTTTTTAAATTAACTTCTTCCGACATCGTTTAGACATGTTCGGCGCTGTAAAAGGACGTGCTCTCCAATCGACGTGATGCACAACACTGGTCGCGGGAAGCTCGCGTTGAGTGCGGTACGAGGTCAGGGGGGATATGGGACGTTTTAGCCTCGTTCCGCACTGCATTAAAATTATATTAATTCAGTGCGGCACGAGGCTTAAGACATCCGGTACCAAGGTAGGTACACCACCGAGTCCGGAACCATTAGTGATCTCAAATATATATTTATCTCTTTCCTACACTGGACCAAACCAAAGCTATGCCATTCGCACGACAGAGAAATTCACTTTTTTGCTTGCCGCACCACAGGGAAGTTGCATCAGGGGTGATTTAGGCCTCGCTTCGCACTTAACGTGTTAAAGTAACTTTTATGATGGTCTAGGAAATAATGTTTGAAATTTGGTTTTATTGGAAGATTTCTCTAGACATAGAAGGGTCAGTGAATGCTTTCTAGTTGAGTATAAGCAGATTGCTTACTAGGCTAGATTTGCCAATTTGTTCTTGAAATAATATGTGTTCAGAAAAAAAATTAAAGAAAAAATACTAAAAACGAGAAATTAGTTTTGCAGTGTTGAATTTAGATTTCAGAACTCTTTGTTTAAACAGCAAAATAAAAACCTGGAGTATGTGGTGTGGCCAAGTGACGTCAATTGGCAAAAAGCACAGGTGTTTTGAAAGTAAAGCTAAAATACGGATTCTCTGTTACAAAACTGAAGCGGACGGTCCGACAACAGCTCTCGAAAACCTATTCAAAATTCGCTTCTAAAACGCTAAGCTCAAGGCTTACTAATGTTCTCAAGGATTGTCCAATTTCCTTAACAAGGGGAAAGTGAAGGCCTAATCAATTGAGAAATCCTCAATTTGCTCACTAAATAATTTGCATTCATAAAGTTGGGAGTAAAACAGCAATTTGAAGCTGTATAAAAGAAATCGTGATGGTTGCAGCTTCATTAGCCATTGCCAATTCTCCAATCAAAATAATTGCACACTTGTGAAATGACTACAATGATTTTGTTCTTCGGTGTTATTTAAATGAGTAGTACTAGGTGCGTCCCGCGGCTTCGCACGCGTTTTTCTATAATCGTGTTTTTCCATTTTTGAACCGGCGGCGTGGAGTGGACACGCGCTGTTGGTTAATTGTTTGTTTAATGAAGTTATTTATGATACATGCATATTTAATTTTTAACTTAAAGGTTATTTTTTACTATGTACTGAGTGAATCTGCGAAGCAGGGAATATTTTTTTCATATATCATTGCCTCCAATCCGAATTTCAGAATTTTTTTGCAAACACGTGATTAATTATTTACTTTTTCACCGAGTTTTGAGTGAATCTGACAAAGGAATAATATATTTTTATGGACAATTGATGAGGATTTTTATGATATATGATACCTAACATCTGAGCTATGTCAAGTTTTTGACAAATTTCACAGTTGTATGAATTGCGCACTCTACCTTTCTTTGAGTTATACAACATTGCGTAGGTACGTTTATTGTGTTTCTTTTTTTCTAATGGACATAATATTTTTGTATTTCCTATCCAGATTTAAATGCTCTTCCCTGCACTTAGATAACACTGATTTCACAAATGTCTCGTAAAGTTCTTTAGCTTTAGTTACGAAATCTAATTAATGAGTGTCCCATTGTTAAAGTGCTGGGTGGCACGACTGTTTTCGTTATTGTGAAATAGCTTTGCATTTGTCTGCAAATCTTGCCAAGTGAAATTGGAGACAAGAAAACGAAGACTGTCCTAATTTTCTACAGAATTTCTTGAAAGACTTTTAACATTTTTGTAAAGTACCTAATGCTGAAAATAAAAACTGTCTTTCTTCTTGTTTCTATTGACTAGCGGTCCGCCCTAGTTTCGCACGCAACCGATTTTTTTTTTTTTTTTTACGGAACCTTAACTTTTTTGGAAATATTCTATAGCCTATGTTCATAACGGAAAGTTAAGGATTCTAATGGTGAAAGAATTTTTCAAATCGGTCCAGTAGTTTCGGAGCCTATTCAATTTGAACAAACAAACTATCAAAAGTTTCCTCTTTATAATATTAGTATAGATGTATTTATCTCCTTTGATTCATAACAAAGACGACAGACTGGAGACGTCGTATTGTATGCGATGCAATTGAAAAAGTTCAGTGCTCATTTGCAACCTTCACACCATATTGCCAATTGTAAACATGAATCACACGAGAGTCCATGAACTTGCCGCTAAGTAGCCACCAAAACAAATGCCCCTGTGTTTTTATCTTTACATAACGTAATAAATTGTAAAAGACGATAGTAATATTGTTTTTTGTTTGACGATGATTCAATGTGTCGTTCACCTTAGATAAGGATGACGAGGAAAAGGCCTTTATGCACGTAACGAACTTTCGCGCCGAAACCTTACGCAGTCGCCATTTTATTCTTATTTTAAAGTTTGTTTTTAAATCCTTGGTGGTCAGGCCGTGATCTGGTTAGGTTTTTGTAATTTATTTTATGGCACATCCCTCCCGACTGCTTTGATGGATGTGCCGTTTCCCGCCGAAATACAGTAACGATTAGCCTTATCTTTTAATAGTTATTTTTAGCTCAAGTGTAATATTTTTAGCTTAAGTGTAATATTATACTTATTTATACATAACATGTAAACCGATCAGATTTTTTTTTCCAACACAATGTACATTATTTGTGAAAATAACTCACGAAAATAAATGAAATATATGTAAGTAGGTGTTATTTACAGGGACTTGGTATGAAATGAGTAGCAGTATAGAGCAATTTACAAAAAAAAATCATCAATATTATCTCCGTCCAAGTGGCTCAAGTGTCGATCCGAGCCGGGAGAGACGTGACGGAATGTTCCAGAAGCCAACAATTGTATCATATTGCCAAACAATATTGTTATTAGAAATGGAGTGTATTACTGAGAGATAAGATCTTTTATCGGTTGGCAGTTATTACAATTTTCGACAGTGATTGCCTGTATTGTGTATATCGATTCGTTTATAGCGGTCAGCCCTTCAGCCGAGCAATGACTTTGAGTGCTATCGAATCACTTTATAGAAGTGTAATTTATAATCATTAATTTGTAACAGGACCAGTTTTATGAACAGTTATACCGTGGCTTTGTAAGACTTCAATCACAATAAAACCATCTGAGAAGCATTTTATGGTCAAAATAATTATTCTTAAGACGTTTTCTATATTGCAGCCATTATATATTTTATTAGCTATCTATTCTAGATTGTTTTGGTTCTTTTATAAGGACCTATCTTGATCCAACTGTACCTTTAAGTGCACTTACTCTACCAGATTGCTATAAACAAAAACAACAGCCTAATGTTTTGTGTTTTGTTTCAGGTAATGACATCTCCAACTTTCGTCGATAAAATATATCACGATAACATATAAACGGTGTACGCGTCATCTGTAAAGAGCCCACGCATGCTTTCTTTTGTAGTCTTAATATCCTTGTTCTTAAGATCTGTTTTACTTGCTAAGTTTTCTGTTTTTAACTATATGGCTGAATTAAATCAAACGAACTTAAATGGAACCAAATCGTCGCGTTTTATGGATGGACAAAGTATAAAATGGATGAGGCACTAAACCTTAGTGCTTTGTACCGTATGTTATGATTTTTGATTGTCTTTCATAGTCTTTTGAAGTGTTAATAGTATCATACTTGGTATTTAATTATATATATACATATGTCATCATCATCATCACCAGCCTATAATAGTCCACTGCTGGACATAGGCCTCCCCTGATGACATTATCATTTGGGGATTTTTTATTTTATACATATATAACTTAAACTAACGATAGTATAATTAATTATCAATTATTCTACATTTTCATTTAATTATTACATCTGTGCGGTAGGCAAAGGTCGGCGCGGCTGCGACGAAAGAGGTTGCGTGTTCGATTCCCCTCGGGACAAATGTATTAACGATCTGCAAATATTTAAATATGCAGGATGTTTTTTTTCTGCCGATGATACAATGTGTCGTTTACCTTAGATAAGGCTGACGAGGAATATGCCTATAAGCACGTAACGAACTTTCGCGCCAAAACCTTACACGGTCTCGCTCGAGGCGCCATTTTATTCTTATTTTAAAGTTTGTTTTTTGATCCTCGGTGGCCAGGCCATGCTTCCCGACTGCTATGCTACGGTATCCATCAAGGATGTGGCGTTTCCCGCCAAAAAATGGCTCATCGTAAAAATTTCAATATTATACATTATTGTAAATTCATTTCAATAGTTATGCTTCTAACTATTGAAAAAATTATTATGTTTATGTTATACAATATTAGTACCAAAATTATTTGTAATTTGAGTATATTTTCACCACTGTCTGCTAATATTTGTATTAAAATAGTATTTAAACAAATATACTTAGCACAAAATCTTACCGTAATCAAAAAATTTCATCAAAGAAAAGGTTTTCTAAATTTTTTGTAGATAAGTATTTTTAAAAAAGCTTGTAACAGGAACCTAAATAAATACTATTCTTATACAAATACATCCAAACCACGATGAAAATCTTCTCGAATTACAAATCATAGTCTTACGTTTATATAGGAAATTGATCCATCGCCAGAGCCTTAAGTAAGGTAAGTTAGGTAAGTAGCACTGTCATCTAGTACAGAAGCTCTGCTTAACTTGAGGCTAGATGATGCTGTGTGTATTATCAGCTTTATTTATCTATCAATCACTTAGCTAAACATGGTTTCAAGGTCACTTCAACACAAACAACTAGTTCCTTTATCTATATCTATACTTCTATACTAATATTATAAAGAGGAAAGATTTGATTGTTTGTTTGAATTGAATAGGCTCCGAAACTACTGGACCGATTTGAAAAATTCTTTCACCATTAGAATCCTAAATTTTCCGTGATGAACACAGGCTATATAATATTTTCAAAAAATTTAGGGATCCGCATGAAAAATTCAATAATTAAAGCTACATATATATTCAACCTCTTTTTCTATTACGGCTTTGCGTCATAATAGAAAAAGAGGTTGGATATAATATAACGCACGGTGCTTGCTTTTTCTCTACGGCCAGTGTCAGTTATGAAGTGTCGAGTCAATGTCAAAAACCCCAATGCTGTTAAAAAATGTGAGGGATCCCTATGAAAACTGTGAAACCCATCGTGTTAGTGTGTATAATTTCTGAAATTTTTGTTTAATACCCGTGCGAAGCCGGGGCGGACCGCTAGTCATATATAAATGTCGAAAGTCAATCATTGCTACTTGTATTACAAACTCACTAGACATTATTAAATATATCATTATTTTGCTATCAGATCTAATCCGTCATAGACCTTGGTTGTGGTACTTTAAGTACTTTTAAATTAACTTTTTTGAAGATATTCCTTTTGGCACTTTGATTGATGGTCTGCTTATTGCTGCTAACGTTCTGTACTCACCGGACGTAGAGTTCTTTGTTTTGAATTCCTTTGTTGTAATTACATTTGAGTTTTTTCTTATTGTGTTGCAAGGCAAATCTTGAAGTATAACTTTAAGTGATGATTTCAAAGTAATACCAATCTAACAATTAGATAACCATTTTAGAAAACACTTAATGGTTCCTTCTTGCTGATGCAGGTAGGTATGTTTGCATATTCCGTCAGGTCAGACAGTCAGACTTTTTTACTTACCTCCTTGTTCAACAAAGCTTCTTCAAATATGTAACCAATCCAGCTTTCAAAACGATTAGTAATTGTCTGTTTATATAAAATAAATTGTCTCTTTATATAAAACTAGCAGTTCGCCTCGGCGCGTTGCACGGGTATTTAACAGAATTGCAAAATTTTTACATTCTCTTACACGATATTGAAGTTTTCATACGTATTCCTAACTTTTCAACATTCTATGGCTTATGTTTATCATACTTATGGTGAAATAATTTTCCAAATCGGTCCAATAGTTTCGGATTCCATTCAAACAAACAAACAAAAACTTAAATCTTTCCTCTTTATAATATTAGTATAGACTAACACTAGTGTACGTAGTTTAGGCACAATTTAGGTATCCGTATATGTACTCGATGCCGTAGATACATATCATGCCGTGAGAAAACCGTGCGTGCTTGTTTTATTTGCAGTACAGTACAGATTTCATGGGAACAAATTACGCTGACACCAAGTTTATCTTGTTTGTTAGCATTTTATCAACTCGTTTGTATTATTCATAAAGTTTTGTATTCGTGTTATTTAGTTGTTTAGTATTTAGTACATTTGCTTTATTTTACAAAAAATTTAAGCATCATGCTAGATAAAGGTATCCTCACCGAACTTATAATAATAATCATCATGATCATCAGCCCATGTTAGTCCACTGTTGATTATAGGCCTACCCTAATGAGTGACTTAGCACCCTGTCTTCAGCTTGTCGCATCCAGCATCTGCCAGTAGTCTTTCACAGATCGTCATCCCACTTGGCAGGAGGGCATCCTACACTACGTTTACCGAGTCGCAGTCTCCACTCAAGAACATGTTTACCCCGGCGCTTACTTCGATTCGCTTATGTCGATAACTTTGGTTCTTTGTCGGATATATTCGTTGCGAATCCTATCCTTCAGAGAAACTCCGAGCACAGCTCTTTCCATATCTCGCTGAGCGACTTTGAACTGGTGGAACCAACCCTATCGTGAGTGTCCACGTCTCAACTCCGTAGGTCATGAATGGTACTGATTACGCACTGATTAAAAACTTTCGTTATTAAACATTGCGGTATGGATGACAAGACCAAACTTTTAATATTATATGTACATATATTATGTTATCTGTGACTGTGACCATACCATAACTATAGTGAGTCATAATTAAATAAATAAAAAACAATATGATAGAAATCGTTGAAGAAATCAATACCACGATGATGCAACAAGCAGTTAACAAAACAACTATTTACATCTTGTAAAGGTAATCTACATAACTGATCTCCTACCATCTCATCCAATTAGTAAACCAGTAAATAAACAAACTAATGTGCATCATTACCAATAAATATTGGCAGGAGATTATTAAAATCATCTAAAGAAGCCCATATACAGTCCTCGAGAGAATCATGTTTACAAATATGGATACGGCCTTATTAGACCTATCAGATATTTCTGTGTACTTATTGACTGAAACTTACTGGAGAAAGGGTTATGATTATTGATGGTGAATGGTGAGTATTGGTGCGTTATATTGTGATTCGATGACAATCGTGTACGTTTAGCGCATGTTTATCGTTATGTGCGATTTTCAATACTTTATTATAAAGAGGAAAGATTTGTTTATTTTTTTGAATTGATTAGGCTCTAAAACTACTGAACCGATTTCAAAAATTCTTTTAATATTAGAATCCTAAAATTTCTGTGATCAACATAGTCTATAAAATATTTTCAAAAAAGTTAGGGATCCGCATGAAAACTTACTTAGAGTAAAGGAAGTATAATAGGGGGCCGTATCGTTATGAGCGACGTTTTTTGGCAGAGTCCAAGAAACTTTGGGATGGATTGGACATTAGAAGATAATTATTATAAAAAGACGGTGGCACTTGAAGTAATTTATTGAGATAAAGAGAAAATTAAATAAATACATCAATACTTATACTTAGCCTACAAATGTTATGTAAAGTTACAGTTAAACTGCGTGGCGTCTTGGAGATCTTCCGACTGGTATTCATATGGATCAGTTCAGCTACCTGTAGTTAGATCAATTGTTCCAAATATAAATACTCGTTCTAATTTGGTTATTTACAAGTAGTTTACATAATATTAAAACAAAAGAGGCTGTCAAACTTTTTTGTCATCAGTTTTAACTAAACTTTTTCGCTAAGCTAATCTTTTTCGTCACTATTCTATACGAATGTGATAAGGAAGTAGAAATGTGTAATATGCTAGTAATGTCCCAACTTAAAATGTCTTTCGCCACTAACTACGTGTGACATTAACAAAAGGTCCATTGTCAATGTTTAGTTTTTATGCAAATAAAGTAACAAAAGCGTTATGTTACAATTTAGTATTCTTTGTGCTTCCACATTGAAAAGATAATTAATGGTTCACGACAAAAAAAGCCATGACTGGTTTCAAGGTTGAGTTTTTGCTATTCAAACAAATCACTGTACTGCGTCTTCGAGCTAACTACCTCTATAATTTTTCATCATTATGGTACCTACGTCGTATGAGTCCAAAGCTGGACAGTGATTCATGATTTTCCTTCTTTATCCTTATGATAGTCAACTTACCTACTTACTAGTAAATCCTTCAGGTTGTCGTGGGCATTTTTTTTATTGTTCTTTTCTAACTATAAAAATTAGTTCACACCTGTTTATTACAAATGGACGCAAACAAGTCCATCACTTACCATGATTTTCTTTCTTCGTTACTGTTCTACAATAGATTATCTTTGAGATTGCCCTTAAATATCGTATACATCTGAAGTGATTTTTTTATTATAATCAAAACAATCGTATCTGGCATCCCACTTGGGCTTGGCTCTTGAAGTGATAATATTAACGCTTTATGTTTGTTTTCTGCTTCATATGCTTTTATTTGCTTCGCGATCATTGACCTCATGAGTGCAATCGCATTGCACGGTGTTCCAAAATCAAATGAAGGAAATTTGCAAGGCTGTTAAAAAAACGGCACAAATGTTTCTTACTCCTCTTCAAGGTGGTCTAAATACCTACTAAGTTCCATCGGATTACCTAGATTTTCTAAATAAAACGTACATAGTTTGCTTGGAGCGAGAAGATGATGTGTGGATTGTCGTTGCGAAAATAATAACAACCACACCGGTCTACCATTTTTGGATAGTCGTTTTCATCCAAATCATTTTCATCGTTTACGCAACAACTGAGTAATCACTTCCACAGAAGCAGTAGCAATAATAAAAAGCCGATTGTAAAAACGAATCGTGTCACGTTTTACATTAAGTTTCCTAAGAATCTCGGTCTCAACTTATTCAATACGTCTAGGCTGGTACGAGCAGATACTTAGGCAAGCTTACACTGAAATAAGTTTATGGCAAATAATAGCTTGGCTCGATTAGAAAACAGTTTTTGTTTAAGGTCACTGACCGGTTTAATAGCATGGTGTGGTGTGGCACAAGGTGGTGATTTAGATCCTTTTGATTATAAGTAAGTTGTATATTTTTAGCACTACCTATTTTAATCAAGTTTAAATTGGTTTGTGTAAGCTGCTAAGTATAGCCTCCACTTTCAGACCCGCAACTTCTCAAATACGAAATTATAATTCACCAGAGACATAAAACGACAGTGTCAACATAGGTACATACATTTCGGAACACGTGCCGTGGTCTCCAATCTCGACTTATGATGTCAGTTGCCATTAATGGACACAAATTATGGTCACGGAAGATAGCCAGGTTAATGATAATATTGCGCATGATGAATGATCGTGATTTGTATTGTCTACGCCTGTTTCCTTAATCTCAGGTGGGCACTACCATCCTAATCCAGTTTTTTACACACAGTCACTTAATAGCAAGAAAAACCAATAACTAAAATAAATCACATTGATTGTAGTATTTATATTCGAATATTCTTTATTGTTTTCCTTTCAAAGCAATCCTCTATTAATATTTTTAATTAATAATATTTATCGTAGATCATTTGCGTTTTTTATTTATCTCTTGTTTTCAATGGTATCTTGGATTCTTGTTGACGAAATGGGAACTTACTCTCAAATCTGTGTTGACGTCTTTGCTTACTATCTCTGAAATTGCCAATGCCCGCTTCAAGGCGTCACCTTTATTATTACAGGCATCTAAGAGTGTCGATGTTAGATGAGGATTCTCCTTAACTGCTTGGTCATAGTCACATTTACTCTGGTATAATACACCGTCAGAGCCACATATTAGTTTGGACTCGCATGCTCCTTTCACGCCAACCATGAGCATTGTTACTGGAAATAGTTTTAATAATATTTTATATAATACTACATCGTACTCCTGCACGCACTGTTAAAAGGACGACGAAATTGCACTCTACTCACGTAATAGTAGGATAGCTAATAGCTTTGTACGTAAACTATTTCTCATTGTCCCAAGTCGACACTAGAAATTTGCTGTGTTTTCTGAATGTGCGTCGTCTGTATTTCTTTTCTCTTCTAAATGAATATCGGAAAATCTAACATTTTAATTGCCTTCTCTATAATTGTTTCATTAAAATTGAACATGAATTTTGAAGAGGCACTAATTTCCATGATTGTGTTTATGGTGATAACTTTTTTACTTGCGTACGTTAACAGATTCAGATTCAGATTCAATAACTTTATTTCTTTAGGCGTACAAAATAAGCACTTAGACAAGTCAAATTTCATACAGTTAATTATTATAACAAAAAATAAATAAGTTGTTATTGATTTCTCTTCACTTCAATTTTTTGTCCACTAGTGGAAGAAGTGAAAAAGAAACCACTAGTACATTCATATATAACTTATGTGTCTAATACAATGTTTGTTTAACCAGTAAAGGTATGCTGTTAAATGTACCTACTTACGGACCTTTTAATCAGTATCACCAAATGATTATTTATCTACATTGATTGCACCTATCGCAAATGTCTGTGTTTCGAAGAAACTTACCTAAAGAAACCTGGCTGAGTACACAATGAGATGATAAAGGTAAACTTTGCAAAAGTTCATAAATCACTTTACTTTCACTTATTATTATTTTGCACCTTTATGCACTATAAATGTGAGCAGATAATTTTCTTCAGCTTACAACCTGTTACACGAATGCAAATAAACGTAAAATAAATCGATGACTCCTCGTAGCATTGTTTTGCACACGTTGTCTTATAATCTCGACTTATTTTGTCATAGGTGAATATAATAAGAAATATTTCATCCGTATAGTACCTAGAGTTTCTAATACATTACAATGCTCCGAAATCATAAAAAAAAAATAGATTTCTAGTGATTTCAAAACCATAAAATATGATGTTTTTGACTACCATTTCCTTTTTACAAAATATCGGTATTTTTGTCGTGAAGCGTACCGAGAACTAACATAAATTTGATTCCATTAATATTATATCTTTATCTGGAATCTATAGCCTCGCCCAATATACGATGATCTCATATTATTGTACCTACCTACATGTCGGCTGTGCATGCAAATTGCTCAAAATTGCCACTTAACTGATTTTTTACTGCTTGTTTTAAAGTGTGTGCGTTTTATTGAGTACTAGCGACAGCGACTCGCGCCAGCTTCGCAGTTGCAATGCTGATACTAAACTATTTATACATAATAAACCTTTCTATTGTAATCACTCTATCTATTAAAAACGGCATCAAAATCCTTTGCGTAGTTTTAAAGATTTAAGCATACATAGGAGCAGAGAACGTGGGAAGCGACTTTGTTTTATTCTATGTAGTTATGTAAATTTTTTCATCGGTAACAGAGATCATATCTCTACCTACCTCTGGCTACCTACCGCACGCTGGTTCTCTATCCCTAGTCATACGAAATTTGTGAAAACTAAAACCAAAATTATTCATGTCGATAATTAATATCATAAGATTTGTCTTGTCTACCTGACGCGCCACTACATCGTTACTTCTTTTATAGCCACCAGACCTTTAGGTACGTACTTATTAAGCGACGTTGGCAAATTCACTAGTTTAACTGACATCGTAGCGTAAATAGAATGTTTCGCATTCCGCATTGGTTTTTTTCAGGAGGAATGGATGAGCTGAATGTCTGTGTAATGACTTTTCTCTGGAGGAAACAGAAAAAGATCTACAATATCAATCTCCTACACGTTATGATGAATCTACGAAGTGTTTGTGTGTGTGTGCTGTGTGTTGCTTCAATCAATTGAATCTGAATATTCGCAATCGCTTCTAACCGTACGCGCTTTTACAGATGTAATGATTGACGAAGCTTTATCTGAATATACTTCTGACTCTACTTAGTCCACTGCTGGTCATAGGCCTCCCCTAATCTGATGAGATGACACAAATTGCCAATTATTTTATGTTCTTGATTATAATTTTATTTACAAAGAAAATTTAAATCAAGTAAAAAATAAAAAAAAAAATTCAGACAAAGGTTACAAAGTCCATGCTTATCGTAAATCTACATAAATAATTTTATTTACCGCACAGCTTTATTATAAAGTAGTCGGTAGGATTAACTATTGAGATCAGAAGATACCTACCTCGTAATAAGATATACTTGTATGATATCATCATCATCATCATCATTAGTCCACTGCTGGACATAGGCCTCCCCTAATGAGCGCCATAGCGCCCTGTCTTCAGCTTGTCGCATTCAGCATCTGCCAGCAGTCTAAAAGAAACAAAGTAAAACTATAATTTACAAGTAAAACAATTAAATTCGGTAATAAATATTCAGTTTGAATAAGTACAGCTATCTCAAATGCGATCTGAAGGATTTAATATTAAATAGGAGGAACTCAGAACAAACCCCTCTATTAGAACTATCTCAGACTCTTATCAAAAAGTTCAATGGGAGCTTCATCTCATTTGATACCTAATCGATCCAAAGAACTGATAATGTCTATCTTCTGGAAGATTCTATGAATAAAAACAGATTGAAAAGGTCATTTTATTGATGTTTGAATAGCTGGATGTACGTTTGTAGCCACGTCATTTGATTGCATTTGCAATTTGATCCGGTACTGATTGGCTTTTATTTGAATTAGATCCAGTGCTACATTTACATATTTCAATAACTGGTTGATAATATTTTTACTTTTACTTAGATGTGTCTGTTCGGCAAACTTCTGAAGAGATTTAAATGAAAGTTGACAGTGACATTTTTATATACCTATATTTTTTATTTATTGACATTGAAATCATAGAAACTGACAAAAAATATTATTATACATAGGTATATTTTAATCTCGCTAAGTAGGCTTCATGTATTTCTCTTGTAATGTAAAAAATCACTGTGATTAGGAGATTAATTATCTTTATCAGTTGAGCTATCTGTTGTTTATTTGCAACAGTCTGCAGTTAGCTCAACTGTCCTAATAGTAAATACCGGACGAAAATTATATAGTAAAATCATAATTCTGACACGTAATTATTGTGTGTTGTTACTTAGACATCGTTCATCGTCAAAATTATTAACTTCTTCCGGTTTTCCCGTTTGAAAAATTCGAATTGTAACTGAAATTATGATTTTAAAAGGGCCTGAATTCCCCCTCAACGATTTTCTTAATTCAGTTTTCCCTTTTTGGGGCCTGTACTAAGAATACATATATTAATAGCTCCATAAACCCTAACTACTTTATTGTAATGTATGTACTCGTACCTATTTTAGATGTTCGTGAATTTCACTCTCGTCCGCGAACCTTTAGCTTTCTCAATCCCGTGAAATCCACTAACTCTAGCACCTATAACTTACTCTACTTTGAAGTTTCACGCATAGACCCTGTGGTTGGGTTGCAAGGAACCACAAATGCGATGACGTTGTGTATCTTGCTTGCGCAATAGAAAGTAAAGGCAACCGCATGGTTATTTGGGGTTTTTCAATAGATACTAGTGTCGTGGTTTGGAAATGATTGGAAAGGTTAGTCACGAACAAATTCTTGTGAGAAAGTGAGTTTTCAATCTTGAATGCAATGTTTCTCTTGTGGTGATAGAAGTAGCTCTTTAGTATCGATAGGCAGGACAAATATATTTTTTGTTATAAGTTAAAAACTTTTATGTAGAATACCAATCTATTTTTTTATATGTATTAGTGTATGTTTCCATTTAGTATAATATGTATTAGGATTATTAAAGTTTGTATTAGATTTATTTACTCATTTATTATTGATAGGTATTAGATTTGTAATCGTGCACCGCCTTCCTATATTGTTCTATTTTAAGCTATTGGTTGCCTGGAAGAAATCGCTTTAAGCGATAAGGCCGCCAACTCTTCAACCGTTTATTTTTATATTGTGTTAGTATAAGTTTTTGAAAATAAAGCATTATTATCTTATTTTATCTCTGTACTGATTGGTATTCATGTCAATGCCAGTCTGTACTATGACAAAATTCCTGCTATCATTTTAGTTAACTACCATGTGCAGTGACTGAGACTTAAGGGTTTCTTCAATTTTGATTTTAACTGATATTCAGTTCACCACCGTCTATATCAGATATCAAGCGAGTCCCTAGATTATCTGATGTCATTTAAAGAAGAAAATTAAGTCCTATTAATTATTATTATAAATATTTATCTATTTAATAATATTGTATTATGTATATCAGTCATCTAGTACCCATAACACAAGCTCTGCTTAGCTTGGGGCTAGATGATGCTGTGTGGATTGTCCAGCATTATTTATTTATTTATTATTTATTTATTAGTTTGTTCTGGGATTAATGGGTTTTAATTTTCAGCCCTTATATGACCAAGGCTTTTAGTTGCATATTGATGTTTGATCTGTCTTATTTTTATAACTTTTATAGTTTTAGTGTTATTTAAGTCGTTTTTGGTTTATTTTATAATAATCGCTTGTTTCCCAAATAGAACAAAATAAATAAATAAATGATTTTCAATGTCAGTAACGTTTTATCATTATTCTTTTAACATACCAGGTGGAAGATTTTAGAGAAAGTGGGTGAAGATCTTTTGGTACATTATATAAACTAAAAGTACCTCTTGATACTCGTAGAATATTTAAAAAGTTGAAAGATTTCATAAATTATATAAGGCAAATCACTAGCTTTAAGCGCTTATTCCTTACAGCATTCAGTTTGCTTTGTGTTAGCAGTAAATTGCTCTTGCTTCTCATTAAAGTGCGCAAAAGGTATGTTTTTTGCGTATTTTCGCTGCGCATGTTTGCCAATGACTTCGGCGGGCCTTTGTGACGTCATTGTGCAGGCACACTGAATGATTTAAGTGAACCTTATTAATAAACAAAAATATTATACGTTTACGCAGAAATAAACGCAGAATATTTTGTCAAATGCTTACAGCAGAAAAATTCAAATAATTTCAACAATAACATGACGGAGTGTTTTAAAAAACTTTAGATATTTTTGTAAGTTATCAAGCACAATCATTAAACAAACAGCCGCTGCTAGATTTCTTGTACGAGCGTAATTTTACGATGTCCATCGTTTAAATGACTTTATACTAAAAACGATAAATAAATTATACACTTATTTAATTTACGAGAAATCGTTAAAGTATTGTATTATAAGAAATCGTTAAGTGTAGATTACGTACTTCATTTTATAAGTGATGTATCAATATGACCTAAAATGAAAATGATTGCCTATAAAACCCAAAGGTTTATAGCTCTATATTAAAATTGGATATAGGTTTCATGTTTTCTATTATCATTTGTCATATAAAAGGTCTATTGACTTTTAAAATGCATCATCTCTTTCGTTTAGAGGAATAAAGTATGATTATACTTAATTGCGTATGTCTGTCTTATGTCATGTAAATTAGCTTCATCAACGACATGGGGTGCGTTGTATCTTCTTAATACAGGGGTTGAAGTTATGTCACTAAGGACTTGCCAACCCTGCTTGTTAGGGTGCCACCCCTTGTTTTGTACCCTTGAGTATAAACGTTGATATAAAGTAACTAGATAAGTTAACGTTTTAGAATGTCAAATCTTTTAGATCAATTTAGATCTTTAGATCAACAGAAGTTTAAGACTAAATATTTGAGCAAGAAGAGGTTTCCGGTGGAATGGTATATATATATATATATATATATATATATATATATAATGGTGTTGTTCCTATAGCAGCCTTTTTGGGAATATGATGCTATATGAATATAAACGAACAATATCCTTATAGATTTCCATTGCTCTGGAAAGCTGTAGCTGGTTAAGCACCCAATAGTAGCAACAGTTATATGTAGATAGAAAATACTTTGATATACCACACAAAGAAAGTAAACATTACAAACAGACATGCTTAATATAGAAGAAGATAAATGGCGACCTTATCGCTGTAAGTGATCTCTTCCAGGCAACCTTGGGATGGACTAGACATGAAGGAACAATATATAAAAAATACTTAAAATTATTTGACATTAATTATATTTTATTTAAAAATTTGACTGTATGCACTAATTAGAGATAGATACATTTTAGTCAAAAATAATCAGATTATTTGCATGTTAATTTAAGTTTGAACTGAATGTATAACGAAATGTTGTATGCCCAAGTGGCAGAATCCAGCGATATAAATAAGTCTTAAGAACTGACTGTATACTACCTGATTCACAACAATAAATGAATTACTGAATTACTGAATATATAATCAGATTTACATTCTGACAATAATCTTATCACGCATCTCTTGGGATTTATGATATTGGCTTTTTTGACGCATCCAGACAGCTGTTACATGTTGATTTTGGACAAGTGCATAAAATACCGTTTTCGGTGACTCACCGCGCCCACATTTATTTTGAAGCGCCACCAACGTCCCTGTCCAGTTTTGGCCGTTACTTTAAAAAAACACGATCGGTCCTTTGTTTCTCCATTAAGTATAATATTAACCTGGAACGTACTAGATGACATTAACAAAAAATCCCTAAAAGCAATTAAAAAAGCTAAAAATAACAACTAATATAGACATTTAGTTACTATTAACATAAATATTTTTATCTTTCAACATATATTTTTTTATAGATTTTTTATCTTTTATACATATAAATATTTAAATGAATAAAAACTACTTTATGTCTAGTAGTTTTTATACGTTTAAATATTTATAGAATAAACTATTTTGATTTGAGTTATCTCCACCGCTATTAGTGAGAGCTAGAGACACCGGAGCTTAGCGACCTCTAGTCAATTCTAAATAAGAAGAATATTAGTTATACTAGTGATGCTTTTAGATTTGTAGCAGCACCTCTATAAGGATGCATATGTGTAGGTTTAAGTCGAGTTGGTGATATCATTGTGCATGGTGCATTGTGAAAGTGATGTCACATAAAATTTACTGGATTTTATTGGCAATTGGCGGAAGCGAAAGTATTTTATAGCACTTTCTGAATTCATGTACTCAGTAGGTACCATAAACCTTCTCGTTAAGAGTACATTAGCTGTAAATTTATTAAAATCTGAGCTTTCTGCGTTTCTTATAAAATGTCCAAATTAAATGAAGACTAGAAAAGGAGAAAAATTTTAAGTAACCTCAAAATACTATAATATGACGTTCTGATTATGAGATCATTCCAAGCGATAAATGTTTGTCTAGAGAACGTTTTTGATGTTTAGAGAATTACGTTTTTGACAAACCTGCAAACTTTAACTTTGTAGTAACTCTAGCTAATCTAACTTAGTAACTTCCTGCAGGGCTATATTTACAGCGATTCGCGTGGGCGCTCCATTATAACAATGATAAGCATTATTCCAGCTTGATAGAGTTATAATTCAACCATCTTTCACTGCTCTGTGACGATAAGCTAAGACGAAAGATAAATTGTCGTTTTTGCTTTTATAAGTTTGAAAAATGTATTTTGAATTTATATTAGAAAGGGGACTTGATCTCGGTGCTATGGTAATTTCGATAAATATGTTAATTATACCTTCTTTGCCATATCTACATAAAGCACAGAGGACTTAAAGTAGTAAATGCATAGTTGAAAACAAGAAAGGTCTTCTCACGTTTTTCGTCGATTTCTGGATTAAACTCAATAAAATATTTAGTTTACTTTTATACGAAGCCATTGCTTATTACAGGACGTTTTACTATTAGCTGTCAAACAAGAAGGTCTTAAACTTTATTTGGAGGTATATTTATTGACGCAGTTACAAATTACATTTACCTATATAGTATTTACTTGCGAGTTTTGACCACACAAAAAGTTAGAACTATCTAGCTTCTAAGTAAGTACTATCAAGCCCGTACTAGGCCAAACCAAGACATCAAGAAACGAAAGATAAAAGCCACCGATGCCCATCGATTCGTATTACCAACCTGACGAGACTTAATGAAGCCATCGCAAAGACCCGCCCAGTTAATGAGCTCATCATTAGCAACCATCAGATTAAGCCTCTCACCGCATCAACTGTTACATAATCTAGACCTTTTGCTATAGTACCTTTGAAATAAACTGTGCTTAATGCTATAGAAACTAATAGGTGGGCTATGGTCTTTTGAGTGGATAGGGAACAGTGAAAGAGAAACGATTTAGTCGACTGATGAAGTCAATGAATAAAATAACATAGCTTAGTTTGGCTGTTGGTACACACACAATTCTTAAATTCCGAATTACGAGTATAAGAATTGTCAAATTCTGAAATAATGATTGTATGTACATATGTTTAATGTATCGTATTCTTTTAATCACAATAAAAATATTAATAGCCAAAAAGAGAAAGAGAGAGCTATCCTGTCAGTTGTTGTATTTACTTCTTCACGCTAAAATTACCAAACGAATGAATCGAAACCGTGAATAACGCGCATCATACAAGGAAAAATATTGTATTATTTATTCGTATAGAGAAATGAGAAAATTACGCCTACCCTAAAAAAATATTACGTTAATTCTGAACTGAACTGCAAAATGCGCTAAAGAGACAAAGGCTCGCTGTACCGCAATTCACAGTTTCAGCTGGTTAATTGTTTCGAGTCAGCTGTCGATAACGGTGCCTGCGCTTGCACTGACTTCCGATTAGTGCAGCCAGAGAAAAGCCGGACAAGATTTATGAACGGTCTACGGTTCACTTGGTTTGTTGGTAATCGAGCAGTATTGATTTAAAGTACTACCTCAGTCAAGATCTTTTCTTGATCCGTTTGATATTGTACAGGATCGTTGTTTGTTCTATTTGTGTTGTTTCGGGCTATGACATTTTTCTGTAGCCCACCATTAGTCTCTTCAAGTAGTTTAATATTTTTACAGATAAAAAAAATTAAAATACATTATCATCTAACCCAAAAGTAAGCAAAGCCTGTGTTTTTACTCGTAGATACTAGACAACTTAAAATACATAGACACATATTTAAATTATTCCTGGAACATACTCAAAATACTTGGAACAAATATCTACAGATCGTACAAACATTTGGCCTGCTGTGTCGCAGCGCATGAGGAAATTACGACCGTTGCACTGCCTACATTATCATCCTCCTCTAATCCATCAGAAAAAGTAGATCAGTTCCTTATAACCCCTCGCAGCGGAAGCCCTTCGGCAACTAAAATAGAGCTGGCTAAAGTCTAAAGCAAGCTCTAGGTTCAAATATGTCGGTTCCGTGCCGAAACGGCCAGATATCGCCCAGCAGCCGCAATTATTGGAAGTGTTTAAAGCGTTTATTGCTTCCTAGAAAGATATTAAAAAGGAGCACGAATTCTTGTGAAATTCGGTAAGGTAGAACTGGGAACTCACGTGAAACTTTATGTTGCGAGTTATTTAAGTAAACAGGAACTAGACGATTACAAATACAGTACCCTACTATATAAGTACAATACAATTTGAAATTAACATTGATATGAAAGGTTTCATCCAGCAATTAAATATATGATTAAAAGACTAAATAAGAGCAAGTCTGTGATCAAAAATATTCTAATTTAGATAACACTGTTTTTTTTTCAAATAAAAGAAAAAAATTCTCTCTATATTGTGCTATGTTGATTTTACTTAATACACAATCTTAGAAACCAATTCATCTATATATTGAAATCAGATAAAATAAATATCACTAAAACAGACTGATCCTAAGATCATATTCATTCATTAGCAAAGCTTATCTCACAAAGGAACAATTTGCATACGCACAAAGCTATCCATCAGACTAGAAATGTGCAAACAGACCAAAGGGGAACCCTTTGAAAACTAATCACATAATGTTGTATTTGTGTTAGGGACGTCTAACGAAGGTATTGCTTAATTGAACTAGGGGTGGTGTAATTTGGATCGCAACTTTTCAACATAACAAACGATGAATAACACACCTAATAATAAAAGCATATACAACAATGAAGTTGGATTTGTGAATTGTGATCAGTTTACGTATTTTATCACATTTGAGACCAGATAAAGAGGTTTGGTTAAGGTCTTAAATCTAAAAAAAGATGGTATCAATGAAGTATTGTTTAGTAAAGACTTGCAGGTATATAAGTCATTTAAACAAACAGTAAAACATGGAGAACAACAAACAGAGACCCAAAATTAAGTAAAAAGACTACTTAAACAAGATCAACAACGTGATGTTGGTAGCTCAAATGTAGCAACAACGGTGTGAAAACACCCGTTAAAAAGATGCTATCATAAACCCCCTAACTTCAGCTTTCTCCAGATAGCATTTTTATGCGACGTGCGGTGTTAAAAGGACAAAGGCGATGCCGATTAAGTGAAATTTCGCTACTATTATGCAACTGGGGTTAACATAACAGCTGAATGGAACCATCTGGTTCATTACAAAGATGCAGTGCAATTTTTCGAAAGCAGCTTTCGATTGATTTTGAACCTGACTTACGTGCGAGAGTCGTTTAGTAGGTATAGGTAGGTATAGAGGTACGTATTGACCACGCTGACCTGGAAGAAATATGCTTATAGCAGACAGAGCAGACGCTGAAACATATTTGAAGAACTCTGTAGCGCGGTGGGCGAGGTTCCGCCTGCGACGCAGAAGGTTGCCGGTTGGATGCCCGCCTCGTTTTTACGATGTGCAGATATTTGTTCATAGGATTATTTTCGGTCGTTTTCTACTTATAATAAAAAAAAATCCAAGTAATATATCTGTTTGTCCAAGGATAGTATGATGCTGAGAGCATACTTAATATAAATTGCGGGCGCTTTGAAAACTACTCATCATAAACAAGCTCTAGATGCTACTCTCGGGTTTGATGCACCAGCCAACCTTCACGATGAAACTCCTCGAATGCTGACAGAGAAATGAGCACGTAGCATAACTCGGTAAAAGCTAGATTGAGCCTGTGATTGCGTCGAGGCGAGGAATCGAACGCCTTTCTCCCGAGTGCTAACAAATGAGTGGATGCAATGTGATTTATTCAAATCCGCCAGGGTTTGATGTCGGTCACGTCTGCCTTGACTTTTGTAGTCGGGGCACGAAGTCTTGATCTATGTTATTGTTGAGTAAATAAGATATGTATAGAGATGAAACTGGGTGATATGTAGTTCGCATTCTAACCGATTGGTATCGGAGTTTAAACGGACATGACGAACCGCAACATAAACAAGTCTTGATTCTTCAATCACACATCATTCACTTTTATTTTACCCCAATTTTAACCCAGCCCTAAATTTTAGCTTCGATTGATAAAAAAAGCTTTCTTCAGGTGCATAAATCGAAGTTAAGAAACTATCAAAATGTTTTTGCGTCTTCTTTTGCGATAGAATACATTGGAAGCAAAGTGATTCGCTTTTATTAGATTTAGGATAAACATTAACATTTTATTATTATTATTCCATTTTCGTGGCCCATGTTTACAGATAAAATAAAATTTGAATTTTCAATCAAATGTTTTTTTGTAGAAATATTCTGTTTCTTAGATTCAAAAACTAAGCTAAAATTTTATCACATACATATTCTTATTCTACAGTTTCCATCATTATTAGAATCTCCAAAAGCAGTTGTTTTTTAGCTCCTAAACCTTACCTTAGTTTCATTTCTATGTGTCTTCTACCTCATGGTTACTGTTAGTTTTATAGTTTGTTAATTGGAGCTTCCGCAATGTATCGTAATTGCATTTTATTGAGCATTAAATTGAATTGGTTGAACACGTATCGTTATCCGAAGGGCGTGATATTGAATGTATATTGGATAATTTGTGGGTAACTGGTTTACTTGTTCTTTTAAATTGGAAATGTGAAGTACTCGTTTGAATCAGTTAAGATAAGATAGTATTTAGTTCGACCCATTTCAGTATCTTACCAACTTCACTGCTGGATATAAGCTTCTCTGTAATTATTTATTTCCATTAACTTCTTACGTCTGTTTCTAGCATAGGTTTGCTTATACTGCTTATTTAAATTTTCTTGAATTTGGCGTTCAGGTAGTCTTTTGGATTCTTGTCAGGCTCTTATAAAAATAAATAATGAGGAACTTGACTATAAACGGATTGCAAGTTATGTAAAACATGTGAGAAACCATTAGACAAACCTAACAAAGGCTTTGGGGTATTGTCAACCAGTTTTTGTGATTATAGTTTCGTCTTCTGTGGCAAAAAATTGTTTTCATCATCAAACCAGGGTCATTTATGGTATGTAGGTACTTCATACATAGGTAAATGCTGCTATAATAGCATGCATCTAAATTCCTGACAAATAATTGCACGCACGTCGCACAGCTATAGTTTCGACACTGGCATTTTCGCCGCACAGCACCTGAGGCGGCTAAGTAAGGCATTTGATGAGAATTGCTTTGGAATGATTGCAACAGCCTACACCACACTTACTTAGAAAGCTGGACTGCTGTTGCAAGGTAAGCAGAATGCAGAGCTGTTGGCAGCATTGTTCAATCGCGACTGTGCTAGGGATCTAAGAAAGTTTATATGCTTAGTCTGTACAAATTTTATAAAGAGGAAAGATTTGATGGCTTGTTTGTTTGAATTGAATAGCCTCCGACACTGCTCGACTAATATGAAATAATATTTCACCATTTGACTCCTACATTATCCGTGTTGAACATATGCTATAAAATATTTTCAAGAGAGTTAGGGATCCGTAAGAAACCGTGTGTAACTTCAATAATTTTTACACGCTGTATAAATGTGATTTTTTTTTGATATTTATGTAACATACCCGTGCGAAGCCGGGCAGACTGCTAGTTTTCAATAAAACGAAGAGCCGAAGACCCGTACTGAGGCTAATATAATCTCGAACGTAAATTGTGGTGCTGAACGAAGCGTGCTTATAGTCTCAGTCAACAGCTCTGTTTCTACCAACGCCGAGAGATGTGTAACAAATCTCGAACGAACACAATGTTTTGATTCTCTTGGCTACTTTTGCTAACCTCTCCATTCTAAAATACCCATAAGCCTTAGGTAACCCATAGGCCTTACAGATGCGTTGTGTGACTTGTTTTGTTATTGTTGATTTTTACAACAATATCTTTGTTATTATGATCATACGACCTCTGTGATGACGTCGGTGACGGTTCCGCCTGCGACGCAGGAGGTTGCAGGTTCAGTTCCCGCCTCAAATATTTGTACAAACTGCAAATTTGTTCAGGTTGTACTGGTCGTTTTCTAGGTATAATAAAAATATCTATCTAGGTTCTCGTATATTATTATGTACTTATATCAGTATCTAGTACCCATAATATAAGCTCTGCTTAGCTTGGGGCTAGATACTGCTTTGTGAATTGTCCAGCATTATTTATTTATTTATAAACCTCCTGTTTCTGAACTTGACCACGTGTACAAACCACGGATCTTCATGTCACACACAGGTGTCATGTTGCGTCCAAGGCATTAACATTGCATGCCTGCGATTCACTTCCTTTGTGACGCAAATGAACATAATGCCCAAACGTGGTATGACAGCAGTGTTGCGGTACCTTCGTTGGCAGAATGTGACTGTGCTTTAGTATAAGATATGTAAAAATATATACGTATCTGCATATTATATAGCTTACTTACGACCACCTACAGGAAAGGCATTCGCTTTGTATAACTTATCTTGTAGCTTACTAATGCTGTGATGTCGAGGGTTTTGAACGAGTGTCAATCATATTGAGGATCGCTATGCAAACTTCAGAGATTAGGGATGATTTATCAAAATATCTCAAAAGTATGAAACCTACTAATATCAAAAATTTTACACAAATAGTACAAAATATTTTAGTTATGAATTTCCGTTTATTTTCTTTTGTACAGGTACACGAAATGTATTTTAGTATAAATTTTTTTGAATTTATAAATTTCAAGTTGAAGCCTTCGGTAGTTGCTGAGATAAAAGCTGGAAAAAAGGACAGAGCGAGACCATAAAGGTTTTCGAAACCTCAAAACACTAAAAATGGTAAAACCCTAAGTTGCTCAAGAATAGCTATTACTAATGGAGTAATAGAACACCATGTTAGACGTCTCGAAAGTAGAAAAATAAAGCTGGCCACAATATTCAGAAGATGTCGAACGGTAGATTTCTCCCTTTTTACAACATCTAACTTGATTTAGGCCCGCGGACACAAAGCGGGAATCCCGTTTCTAAATATTTTGGCGACCATTCAGCGACTTCACCAGACCTACATAATAATGAGATAAAAGGTCTTAAGCTTAACGTTCGCTGACTCCTGGGTTTGGACTCTGGGGAATATTATTATTGAACGATATAATCCACACGAGATCGCTGATGAAGCATAATCTACATATCTCTTGTTTTTTCTTGATATACAGACCGAATTCCAGTTTTTTGTTTTTAAGGGGGAATTTGGCATAAGGACATAAGCCACTTTGAAGAAGTGCAACGATATAGTTTTTCATATTATATAGTATTCTACTATCTTCAGATGACGCCAACGCACGCTTTTCCTTAAAAAAGTATAAAAAGTAGCCTAGTGTAACAAACATACCAACTTGCGCATATATAATATTATTATGTTGTAAGTTGTAACTTTGATCGTGGTGAACCATTTTCGGTTTACCATAGTCAAGGCCCTGCATTCTCCACTTGCTAAAGGTCGCAGGCATTATCGCGTCATCTGGATGAAGCTGTTAAGCTATTAATATTTCATGACATTAACCGCTTTGTGCCGACCGTTGACTTTATCGTATCTGTGCTTTGGTGTCACAAAAGTCGTCTCTGAGGCGTAAATCTAAGTTCTGTCACATTCTGTAGATATTCGTTCTCTTATCAAGTCATTTCGCACATCATATTTGTTCAGCAGGTTTAGCATAATGAAAGCATGATCGTTCATATTTACATGAATAAAGTATATAAAAAATAATTAATGAAATGGTTGAATTATCAGAAATAATTATAGGTATAGACACTTACGCATTATGAAACTAAGTATTTTTTGTTATTTTAATAAAGGCGGTACCAAACCTAGGTTTTACGTTTAAGCTACCAGTGCAGTTTACTAATTAAGAAGACGTTTGTGACGAAATTAGTCTCTACTCTAAACTTAACAGGCGATAAGGTGTACGACGACAAGAAATTGGCGTCTGCTAGACGTTGAGTCATAGTCTGACGAGTCGTCTTTTTATATCAATTCGAAAATGTACTACGCAATAAAAAGGATCCTTAAAAGGAAATTTATGTTAGCTCTCGTGATTAACTTTCAAATATTGAAAATGTTGCTATGACCTCACTAACCAATACAAATTAAAGTTTTGTAAGTGGTCTTAAATAAGTCAGTTAAGGCGTCGAAAGCCAAACTACTTAACTCGGGCTAGACTTCTCTCTTTAACCTACAATACCTCTGCAATCCAAATTACCTAGAGATGGTAGTTCCGTCCGATACGACAAGCAAACTACGTGACACTCAATAAATAAAATTATCACTCACGAGGTGGGTAGCTTTGATGACAACTATCAACCCTTCGTGAGTCGTGTCATTCACCGCACGTCTGATGGGGTGTCTATCAGACTATGTTGAACTGAATAAATTCTACGGCTCGAATGCTATCCATAATTACCTGTGACATGAATACAAAATTAGATTTCTGTCTTTGATCTGCGCGAATTCGTATCTAAGCTGTAATATTTTGAGACATCTGAATTAATATTCTTGGTACTAGTTTTTAATCAGTCTGAAGTTGTTTTTTGTCGAATTTCTAATTTGCTTACTCCTGTGGGTCAGCAACCTAAAGTGGATCTTGGCCTCTGAAACAGGCATTCGTCTTCTGAGGTGTCTCGGGCTTATCGTCAAATTTTGGAAATTTAAATGATTTCTATATTCAAATTCTGTTTTATGAGTCATCATTACTCATCACAGTCATCACTCATGTATACCTGAGAGGTACGTATTAAAATATCGTTAATATTCAAAATTTCCATCCAAATAGGTTATATCAAAAGCTTTGTCATTTTAATAACGCATTTAATTTGAATTTCAATGCAGATTATTTCCCGAATACTAGAGATTACAAAGTAGAGATGTTTTATTCACCAAATAAATTATCATAATAATTATGATTATGAGTGATCATCGTTGCGTCTTAAACTTCATACTACAAGTATTAATCACCAGGTTGCAATGTAAATAGAAATTTAACAACCCCCAAAATAAACAAAATTTATGGATTTTCGCATAGCTTACATTTTATAGCGTCCGCTCTACCTGGGTATTTTATTTCAATTATGTTTGCTCATAACTAACGATATCAGATCACACGGTCATTAAACAGGTTGCCAACGGTTTCCCAATCAACCTGGTCTGAGTAGCTTTTCTTAGTCTGTTGAAATTTATCATAATACCGATAGAAAATATGCTAGGTTTACCACCTCACAAAATGACCTTGTGCCGCGAGTCTATCATTACTGCCTCATCATTACGGGGCATCTTGAGACACCGGTAGCAATGATAAGCAATCTTGATCCAAGAAGGAAATGAGAAACATTTCCCCTATGCAATCACCCCATGCTCCTACATAATAACAGTAGGAAAATTGTTGCTTCTGGCTATTATTGGAATGAACACTCAAACTGAGACACGCAACTTTGATATATTAAAAAATAAACCCAGTTCCGGTTTCATAAAGTTGAAATCCAAATTGCGGAAAACCGTAGCAGTATTTGTGCAAAGCGCATGCGTGCATTTTGGAGGGAAAACCGTACACAGTGTTGCCATGACGACTGGTTTTACTGCACCTCGATTTCTTTGTCTTTTGTGTGCTTCAATAGAAATATAATTGTGATAAAATACCTAAAATAATTTAGTTGCAATCGTGATTGTTCTATTGAAGACCTTTTTGGGTTGCGGTGAGTAAATTATTAATTTAAATTTTTGATTCATTTATTGCAACTAATTGCAAATGTTTTACAAAGTGTACCCACTAAAGTAAATACAGATTTATAACAAATATTCCGCAGATATGTATTTTTGTACGTACCTACTACGGTACATATTTAGAATGAAGTTTATACATAATACTTACCTATCATATCGATGCAGTCAGAATGAGAGACAAAATTTTTAATTAAAGGAATTGCAGAAGTAGTTTCTACCAAACACAATAAAAGTGTAATAAAATAAACCTGTTGGGAATTGGATCAGATAATAAAAATATTCTGACATAATTGCTAGCCTGGTCCTTTGACCTTAAAAAGCCGACAAAAGAATTAGACTTTTAATGGCTTCGAAAACATTCGATGGATTGAAAGTTCCGTTTTATTTTATAATTTGTGTCTATCTGCCACAATATATAGTAACAAAAATCCATTTTTAATTATTCCATTTCGATTTTTACGAACCTTTATCATTTACTGTATGAATGCGTTGTGTATGTGACGGACAATTTGTCCAGCATAATATTGATTAGTTTGAATTTCTATAAAATCTTGGAATATAATTATTTGTACAAAATATTTTAGCTGTCTTATCTCGCAAGCAAAATAATCATTAGGTAGGTACTATCGCGTAGAATAGACTTACTTGTCAAGTTTGTCTGGTAGTTATGTTAGAAAGCTATGTGTAAGAAATTTAGTGCCTTCGTAGTAAGCTTCGTAGTAATCTAAGCTTAGCCCTATCGGTAATGATAATAAAGAATTAGAAATCTTTATTATGTCATGTAAGTAATTTATAGATTTCCCTCTAGTTATTAATAGTTTTAATAGCATTCTAATCTAGGATTTCTTCTATTTACCTACCTGATGCCTCTAGTTTTATATTGGTGGTAATATTTTCGATTTTTTACGTGTAGGTAAATATTTTTAGCAATATAACAATGTTATCATTTGAACAACGATGGCGATCGGTGAAAATAAGTGCGATAAAAATCTTACTCATGTAAATTCATTTCTCTGGAAAATGTTCTCTCCATCATTCTATTGTCTTATAACATGTACTTAATACTACTATCATTATGTTATGTCTGCTTACAGCCATAATGAAATAACGGAGCGTAAATTATTCCGCTAGAGTAAATCTTCCATCAGATACGGCATGCAAATGTCTGAAAAGTAGGTGTAAAGTAATGGAAGAGATTTATTTTGATCTACCAGTTATCTAGGCTCCTATACCGTTACATGGCTAGAGCATTTAGTTTTGTGTCAATTTAAAATGACGATGGTATATTATAGTGAACGTTGTACGTGACCTAGACCCATGAATAAAATTAGGTGTTCAAGAAAATAATAATACCCATGTAAACATAAAAATCTAACTGTTTTTTCATTATTACGTACACAATAATTACTGAGAGGAATATAAATGTAATTGAATAATGATTGTTTTGGTATTTGGTAAAATACAGATTACAACGCTATCTAGCGGAGTTGAATAGCGCGCGTACGCGTTGGCAATAATGTTTACTTGGCCACGTGCTTACTGCGTTCCGCGGTTTTCGGATAGATGGCGTGTAGTGAAATTTTTAAATGAACATTTTTTTACATATTTTCTTGTATGCAATGTTATGTGTCATGCGCATGCGGGGTCAACTGGTTTTTGAAAATAAATAAGCTTTGTTTGAATTTTTCGTATGTTATGATTATGATTAACGAAGTTTCAACTAAGTAATTAGGCATTACCAACAATTGAAACAAAAGGTAATTAATCCTTTGTTTGTTTCCTCTGCATATATAATAGGTTTACTTATAATTTAATTCTCTATATGAGACGAAATACACATGTATAAACCCATATTTTCTGAGGCTGGAGCTTGGATTTACAGATAACCTGTGCCCATCCAAATGTCTAACCTCAAATTCCTTGTTACCAGATTGGCGCGCACCAATGACAGACGAATCGGAGGCGGCGCGGGGTCGGCGCGCGCCCGCGCCCCCGCCGCGATACCCCGCGCGCCCCGAACCCCGCCCCCGGACTATGGAACCCCTCGCCGCACCACCCCGGCTCATCCGACCATCAGAACATCTCGCGATCGTCGCCAGAGAGCAGAGACACCAGCACTTGATACCTGCAGTCACGGTGGTGCACGGTCCTAGACCGGTGGTGCCGCCTCCCCCGCCGCCCGTGCCGGTTCATAGGCATGTGCCGCCGCCGCTTATGAGGATGCCAGCTCCGAGGATTGTGCAACCCAGGAGAGAACAGGTAAGATGATGGATTCCTTCCTTCCTGGATATGATATGGACGCATACCTGAATGCGAACAGAGGAGTCTAGCAAAAATAGACGGCCATACCCACAGTGGGTTATCAATACGAAACTGGAAAAAGAAATTCGCAACATTGAAGCACATCTTTGGTCCTTACATTGCATGTTTCAATAATTTTATTTCTTTAGGATGAGTTACAATACAAATTTTATACGGTTAATTATTATGAAATAAGAACAAACAACAACAAGGCGTTAGTCTTATAAATTCAGAAAATTAATGTGCTCTAGTAATTTCTTACCCATGGAAACTGATTTACGGGATAAAAATTTGCCTGTATTGTATTAATTCCAGGCGTAGAATTACCTGTATGAAAGTAAATTAAGAAATATTCAGTCTGCTCCGCTGTGTACTTTTGTCATTATGAGGTAACAAACATCCATACATCCAAACTTTCGTAATTATAATATTACTAGCTGGGTGCCCGCAGTTTCACCCGCGTTATTCCCCATCCCGTGGGATTTTCGGAATAAAAAGTCCTATAATGTTATTCCAAATCATAAACAATCTGTGGACCAAGTTTTATCCATATCCGTTTAGTAGTTTTTGCGTGAAAGAGTAACAAACATCCATCCAGTTGATCCAGTAGTAGGATTGTGATGTCATTCTCTAGGCTCGGGTGTGGTACCACAAAACAATTTGACGACTCCTTTTGCTACTGCGCCTTATTTACGGGCTCATTTGAATAGGAGTTTGTGTGAGTGCCATACTATTGCTCAGTCACTTTTCACGAGCCCACTATTTAACACAAATCTGCCATCCTTTATCCGCTTCCTTGTTCAGGATCTGGCAGCGTAAAATGAAAGCCCATTGTGGTGTCCGCTGGCACCCACTTATAAGCTTATTACAATAAGAAAGCCGTCAATGACTCAAACGGGGAAGTCTTGTCTGAGCGGATTATGCGAGACATGGGCGTATTCAGAATTTAGTTACAAAGTCATTGCATTGCAAACAAGACAAAGAGAAACGGCACCAGACGTTAGTCACGGTAAAAAACGAAATATATAAAAATCGGTAGGAAGTGTTTTGAATAACTCCATCAAAATAAACCCGATCATATGAGTAAAATATGTAAAAGAGGATTCTATTGTAGATGATAAGATTGAAACGCAAAGCAAAAGAGCATCGATGACAGTCACAAAAATATTGAAAACTATTAATAAAATCGGTCATGAAAAAATTTGCATAATTATTATTATTACGTCCAACAACAATACTTTTACCACAGAATAACTAACATACGTACTTTTACTCAATTAGCTTTTCACTGTGAGTCATTCATAAGTACCTAAGTATTATCAGAATATAGCGTGTCATGATAATGTCGCGATTAGCATAACAAGGATTGGAGAAAACGACGCCTACAATCAAAGCGATGTTAACAACAGAGCACAGCAATTAATGTGAAAGATATTAGATACCGTAGGACGATGTTATACAAGCGACAAAGTTAGATTTAGAGCTAGACTTGCAAGAGGCCCTTCAGAAATTTTAATATTACTTACTACTAATTATAATGAAAAGTGTTCATATGCCTCAATCAATGTCAAAAGAAGAGTATTCAAACGTTTTTAAAGGTTATTTCACGTTATTTTACCGTCTCTAAAATATTATGCATCTCAAAGGATCTTCATCAGCGTATATGATAGGGTTATATTCATTGCAAAAGTTGCTTTATCGGGGTTCCGAGAATCCATCGTAAAAATTAACTGGTCTAAAGGGAGAATGAAGTCGTTTCATAAAAAGATGAGAGCTCTAAAAGGCTCAATTTAAAAGCGGTTCCGTTACGAATGCAACCGGCTCCTGTATTACGGCAGCAAACAAATTATGCACCGCATTCAAGTAACATGAATTCACGGAACCTTTCCTGGTTACCTGTTTGTGCCTATTTATGAAAGAAATGTTGCACTTCAAACTCATTTGAATATAACGTAAAAATGGTTTTCTGAAGAACTGGAAAACTTGATAAAGGTAATGTTAAACAAATCAGCAAGTCTGGGCAACGTAGAAATAGACAATGAATGCTATTATCCAAAAAAGAATTGAACTTTGGAATTCTTGCCATCGAACACATAAGTAAATAAATGAAAAGTTTAAGATTTCCCATAATTGAAGGTTCGTAAGTACTCATAAACCAATTAGAATACCCAACTGACAATACCAATCAACGCTAAGTGTGAAATCAGCCATCACAAAGGCAACTGCAATAAAACGCTATCGAATTCGGCCGACCCAGTTTAGGGCTCTGTAATGACATGGCGAGACGGGGCGGAGCGCGCCTTGGCCCAGTCTATATGGAGCAATTTAATGCCGAATTAATGGTGAAAGTTTGCTTCTACTTTTAATTGGCAAATGTGGCGATGTTATCGGACAGGATATTTGTAAATGGTTCTTTTAAAAAATCTTGTTTATGATTGTCATGTGATTCATTTCGAATGTATAAGTTTTTCTAAACTTATATTATAAAGAGGAAATATTGATTGTTTGATTTGGATAGGATTTGAAACTACTGGCTCGTTTTGTAAGAATTTCACCAATAAATAGAACTCAACATAATCCCTAATGAATTTATGCTATAGAATATATTCAAAAAAGTTAAGGATGCGTATGAAAACTTCAACAATTTAACCCAGCGTGTTATAATTTTTGATTTTTTATATCCATGCTAATTTGAGGTGGATCGCTAGTTATAAATATGTTTGTGATATCTTCTCAATTCTACAACTGACAATGGAGTAGTTACGAGCGACGTAAATGAGTCACTTATAGCCACTGAATAGATATTTGAACATTTTGAACCCGTCGCTTGTTTGTATACGTTTATTCAACAAGTGTGGACGCAGACTGAAATATTTTGTTGAGAGACAACAGGTCTATGTTCATTCATTAAGTTTGTCATCAAAACGTTATTGGGAGCGAGCTAATTCAACGCAGTTGTACGAGTTGAGTCGGTCAATTACACGCAACATTTGACCAGTTTAAATGGCTAGTCATCGCGCGCATTTATAACTCCCAAAATAATTGTAGACACCAATTATTTCGGAAGTTCAAATAAGTATTCATAAGTCTGTTATTTTTTTCATGGCCTACGACACACATGTATATATGCATGTTCAGCAGGCTTCGAGGCTGGGTATTGAATGGCGATATACTAAAACAATGTTATTTATCTTTCTGTCTCCTGTATTGTCATAAGTCAGAGTGATAAACAAATAAGGATCATTTAATATCTTATTTTTTCCCGCATTATGCTACTGCTAAGCAAAGCTTATTCCAGTTTTCTCCGTCCATGTAATTAAGCCAATCTGGAATAACTTCGTCTTAAATGCAAAGTTTCTTATTAATATCAGGATTAATATCACCGAAATTTCAATAGTGTGGTATCGGTTTATTTTGGATCAGCGGTTGACCTACAAAAGGGCGCGAGTACGCGCCCTAGTTCCACTCGTTGATTGAGTATCGTACTGAGAAGCGAGTGAGATAAGAATAGTTATTATAGGCTGTAATTATTTTGCTCTGTTGATTTCGAGGTTGATCTGTTTAATGATGGAGATATTAAACGAAAGACGATGAATGATGGCTAAAGTTCCTTTCAAAAGCTTTTCAACCGTCATTGTCATCGTTAAATAAGAAAGTTCGTTGGCTCATCGGAATGCAGTTAATATTCGATAGCTAATCACTAAAATACTCCATACATTCTAAAACAACATAATCTGAACCTGTGATTGGCAAACAGAACGTTATCTTTGCAAGTGATTAAGCAAATGCTAGTGCTTTAGGTATGATGAGAATCCTGTAACTACAGAATGTACTGCCAATTATGTAGGTACCTTTCTATCTACTATTACGTAGTAGCCAATTAGAAGGACATGTTCAGTCTGCAAACGGTAAGCAAGGTGCACGATTTCTGCAGAAATTCTAACAAGTGTTGACCTTACATATATACAGGTAAAACTTTTAGGAGTTCGTGATTTGTTACATATTAAAGTTTGTCAAACCTTAGAACTAAGTAATAAAATAACCAAATTAGAACTAGTATTTACAATTTGAACAATGGAGCTAACTGCAGACTGTTGCAAACAATCTTCAGGTATCTAAAGACCAAGCTCTCAGATATTAAAAAAATAAAACCGGCCAAGTGCGAGTCGATTTTTAGATGGATTGGAAAAAGCAAAAATGCTTTACGACGCGGTCATTTATTCAGTACTTACCGCACGCAACGATGCTTAACTTGATGGTCGGTGCTCAACATAGCATGGACGTTGGCCCTCTTGTTTACTCAACATTTTTTTTATTTATTTATTGTGATAGTGGCATAATACACACATCTTGGGAGTATTACGGATCAGTCAATTACGGTCTCTCTGTCTTTTCGTATGCAGCATCTGTCTGCCCTAATATTCGACGTCATTTATATATATTTATCATTTCATTTCAATGATTTCTTTTCTTTCATTTTAATAAATGATGAAGCCGCTAGATCAAAGTCTCGTTCATCTTAATGGTGAAAACCGTGACAGGTCCAGCTTAGAACTTGACAATTCTGATTTATCTAACGCTTACATCCATTGATGATAAAGAAAACATTCTCCTCAAGCGGTTACAACCACAAACAGATCATTCATCATTATATCGACTATCAGTTTAATAGATTTGAATGGCATATTAATAAAACATGGCCGAGCGGGGGCGGGGATATATCTATTACTTTACTATTTTGATAGTTTGTCGGTTTATCGAGTCGTCGGCTTTGGTAAGGCTAGCGAAGGCTAATGGACACTAAAGCGGATGCATTTTAACGTCTTCGTAGCATGTACGACAACGCTACGATAGAACGGCGTAGCGTCCAAAAGACTTCAACGCGCACTCACTTTTCTAGTACACTGGAACTAGAATACCTTACTTATAGCAATTCTCATATATATAGAGGTAAAGACGCTCCACACCGTGATATTTCAGATTTCAATACCTTTTTTACAAAATATTTAGACAGGTGTAAACTTGTCTTGAAAATCAATAACGCCTTATTTTATAATATTGCAATTTAACGTCTTCGTAGCACGTACGACGACGCTACGACGGAGCGCGTAGCATCCAAAAGACTTCAACGCGTACTCACTTTTCTACTACACCTGAACTAGATTATAGGTCATCTGCGGTGTTCATCTTCAAGACGTTCCTTATGATGACATTGCTAGGTTAATTAAAGTCATTTATACATTTAAGCCATGATCACGGAACAACTGATGTTGTTCCGTGTGATCATGGCGCATGAATAATGCCGAAATATTGGAAAACTCAAAACTCAAATCATGGTAAATATCCCGTTATAAATGACTTTAGTGTCAATAATCATGATAGTTTCAAAGGTTTTAATTTCAATTGATTCGTCCATATAAATTCCTAATATAATTCAATAATGCATAGAGTCGTATCTTTTGTTTGCTTTCTGAAAGGCACATGAAGGTGCACAAGCTTGTGACTGACGAAAAGAAATTGACACTACAGTATTATCTTACCCCAAGCTAAGATGAACTATATAGTATATGTATATGTTATATCAATTTACAGTTCACAGATATGTTTATGGTTATTAAATTTATAAATATCTGCGGATCATCCAAACATTTATTCCAAGACGGGAATGGGACATCATACGTCGCGGGTGGACATTTGCCCCCTACGCCCCAGACGTTTTCAAACTATGAAAAGTTTCAGGTGCACTTTCATAGACTGTGTACCTTACTTTATCTATCGTATTGTGATCATAGCTGCGTCTAATCTGTGGCATTATGAAGTGCATTAGCCTTTTAATTGTGTATTGTAAAATCACACCCACGTATAACTCTATGTACGGTATTGGAGTTTCGTAATTTATTATGTTATAGGCACTGCTTGGCAAATATGTTACTCGTTACTTATAGTGAATCATGCTAAGGCGGAAATGAAAGATAGGTTATAATTATCGTCTGCTATTCGATGAACGGTATCTACAGCTTCTGTACTTGTTCAGGGTGTCGTTTTCTATATATAATATTAATAACAAATATCTATCTATTTAATATATTGTAGTATCAAGAAAAATTATCTATCTGTATAATACATTGTAGTACGTACGAGTATATCAGTCATCTAGTATTCATAACACAAGTTTTGCTTAGTTTGGGGCTAGGTGATTCTGTGTGGATTGTCCAGCATTATTCATTATTTATTTTATATATTTTATAGTGGAAATCACAAATATTGTTGGTGAAAGCTTTTAGAACCAAAGTTCCTGTACCATTACCTTTTGGGAAGTAAATAGAGCGTATAAGAGGCTTGACATTCAGGAAACTCAATACTCGTAACTCTATACGACCACGGCAGCTCTACAAGAATAAATAAATTGTGTTCGTACTACCATTTTTATGGCAGGTAGAGCCAATAAACGGGTTCGGGTTTGTCTTACTTAAGGGTCCGGCAACGAATGAATTTCCTATACAAACTTAATACCAGAATTATTTGTAATTAGCGTATATTTTTACCATGATCGGCTATTATTTGTGTTAGAATAGTATTTCTAGGATCCTGCCCCAAACCTTTTTGAAAATAATTAACTATCTACACAAATAATAAGGAAACGTTTTCATGAATCCAATTTGGTTTAATTAAGTTTTTTAAAATTAAGTATTTTGAAAAAAAAAATGTGTTAGGAACCTAGGTGAATACAATTTAATACAAATAATAGCAGATCATGGTGAAAATGTGCTTAAATTACAAATCATTCTGGTATTACGTTTGTATATATTTGGAAAATTCATCCGTGTCGCCGGAGCCTTATCTGACTTGCTTTCATAAAAATAGGATGAGAGAATTCTGTTGCGGATAAAAATCCCACCTTTCTGTAAAAGTAAACAAATAAACATAACTACAAAAGACAACTAATAAATTCGCTTACAACTGCTACAGAAAAGAAATCCCCTTTTAAAATACCGTTCAAATAAAACACGATCATATAAATACTAAAAACGATTCGATTCAGAAGTTCAACAAGCACACTGCGGGCAGTAAAGTTCGCTGTTTACAACGCCTGAATGTTTTAACGCCGCAAGGTTTACGGGACTGCTTTCCAATGTCAACGCATAATCTCACCCACGCGAGCGCCTGATGTGATTGACAGCCGATGGAGCGTGAGCTGTTTCCATTGCACGATACGATATTTATTTCTTAATTTAAGTTCTACTTTACATAATAACGTACGTAAGTCCAAATTCATTATAGCAGTGGGGAAAAGTGTTGGAAAATTCACACATCATCTAATACCATAACTAAGCAAAGCTTATCTTATGTAACTATCTGAGATCAGTAACTGATAGATTTTATTTAGATATTATGTACATTACATGTATGTACTATATTTTTGTAGCATCTGACACGCCTACGAAAATCTTGAAAACTTACCTATATGAATATATATGAAGCAGTGATAAAATTTTGACGGTATGATTGAATGAATCATGAAAAATTATTGATTTTTTTTATCTTATTTTATACATACAGCAATATCTATACTCAGTTCTTTATTTCTTCGGTTTATAGTAACAACCTTATTAGCGTCACATTTCATCAGGAACAATAACGTATGAGTATTTGTATGAATAGGAAATCAAAGTCGACGTATTTTTATCGATAACATTAAATAAATAATGTTGGACAAATCACACAGCATTGTCAAGCCCAAAGCTGAGCAGAGCTTGTATTATAGATACTAGATAACTGATATACATAATGAATCACTATTAAATACGCGTACACAGATGAATATTTTTACTATACATAGAATAAGACCAGAACACCGTGAACAAATAATTGCAGTTCGTACAAATATTTTTCCCGAGGCGGGAATCGAACCCGCAACCTCCTGTGTCGCAGGCGGACGTTCGCCCACAACACCACAGAGGTCGTCGTCAAAATATCACTCAGAAATGTCATAAACGTGTATTCTTGTACGATAACGTACCGTGTGACAATGGAAACCACCACAGCGGAGTGCGTGCGTACGCTGTGATTATGCAAATATTGTCTTTACGCATCTCGATACAATGCCTATACAAATCGCTGCATGTAACGCGATGGAAAGTATTTTGCTTTTGTTATGGTAATACTTATTTACTCTAACTAGTGTTGTGTAATGCGTATTCGTAACTATATTATATAAGTTTAGGGTCTATAAAATAAATGTCTAGGAAATTAAATAATATCCATTTATTGTATTATTATCTTGGGGGTTAATGCCCATAATCCCCAAACTGGGCATGCGGGTTGGGGATCGCAGTTCGGTGGAGTTGTTCTTCATTAGGGGAGGCCTATTTCCAGCAGTGGACTATTATAGGCTGGTGATGATGATGATGATGATGTATTATTATCGTCATATATATTTGACGCTGACCATACCTAAGTTAAGCCGAGCGCAGGATTCTATCTACCTATGAGTCATTGCCATTTATCTTTATGATCTTACACCCATAAATAATTTCAACAACTTTGTTATGAAGATGTCCATTGTTCAGCGAGACAAAGAGTTTCTTCAACTATGAGCTGTAACATTTTATGGTCGGACCTTCAGGTCAGATCCCCGTAACCTATTTAACTCTTTGACGACCTCTGTGGCGCGGTGGGCGAAAGTTCGCCTGCAACGCAAAGGTTGCAGGTTCGATTCCCGCCTCGGGACAAATATAACTGAAAATCAGCGTTGACGCATATATATTTGTGTTATTTATTAGTATAAGTAATATCGGGTAAGTGATAGTTTTTTGATATGTTTTAGTTTTAGTTTTTTGATTCATTATGTATGTCTGTCTTCTTCTTCATATTGTATAACTATGTCTATCTTAATGTAATTCTGTGCTGTTCCTGTGTTGCTAAATAAATATATCTTTATCTTTATCTTTATCTTTGTGCGATCTGCAGGTATTCGCAGGTGGTTCAGGGTGTTCTGGCTGTTATCTATATAATAGAAAATATCTATGTATGTTATGTATATTGTATCAAGTATATAGGTTATCTAAGTACATAACCCAAGCTATCTATGTAGGTATGTTATGTAATACCTCTATATTGTATCAATTATATCAGTTATCTAGTACATAACCCAAGCTCTGCTTAGCTTGAGGCTAGATGATGCTGTGTGGATTATCCAGCATTATTTATTATTATTTATTAACTAGAGGCTTAAAACATTTTGTGTTGATGGAAAGAAGCTGTTATAGGTATAACAGCATGTCATGAATATTTTTAACAGCATGTCATTAAGGTTTCGGCGACGTATGCATTTCCCATACAAACTTAGTAGGTACCATAATAATGAGTAATTTGAGAATATTTTCACTATAGTTTGCTATTATTTCTATAAGAATAGTATTTATTTAGGTTCCCGCTAAAAGCTTTTTGTGGCCTACAATTCACTAAATAGTAAAAAGTCGCTTCCCGCTGTCTGTCTCCGTTGTATGCTTAGATCTTAACGAATTTTGATGCGGCTTTTTATAATAGATAGAGTGATTTAAGGCCCTGCCCAAACACAGAAGCCGTAAAACGTCCACATTTTCGTCGCACAGTTAGGCGTACTGCGACATATTACAAGCCCAAAAAAAATACAGTATATAGTCAAGTGTATGGAAAAAAGACTTGTGACTTGTTGACTATGCAAAAATATTTCATAAAAACCATCTAGAAACTTGAAAAAAATATCGCAAGAAAGAACACGTAAATACTTTTTCGTCACGAAATGCTCAATATTTTGAGTGATAACATTTTATAATTTTGATACTGTAAGAAAGGTAATTTTATCATCTAGAGAAATATGTATAAAGATTTTAACTTACTGGTGTATTTATTTTTGAAATAAATTAAAACCGATTAAAAATGTTGACATTGTCGAACAAGAGATTCAACTAAATCAAACGCATCACCATTTTCAACTTTATTTGTCAAGCGCTACGAACTACTAAATAATACTACTTATACCTAAATATTGTCTTTATACAGCGCAAATTGTATATGTTTAACATGCATTAGTATCCGCCTTGCATCCGTCCGAAGCCGGGGCGTGTCGCTAGTACTATATAAACATTTTACTAAATATTATAAAGCTGAAGTTTGTGAGTGAAGTTGTGAACATGTTCGTTACTTGTATTTACTGATCATAACATATATTTTAGGATCTTCAACCTTCGACCTTCAACCTGAGTTGACGGTCAGAAAGAGAATAAGAAAACCACATTTATAAAAGGTTTTTTAAATGGCCAAAAAGCCTTTCTTGACAAAGATAATTACAAGAATCTAACTAAATTACAATTGTAGTATAGTATAGTATTTACAATTGAAACAATTGAGGTAACTGCAGACTGTTGCGAGCAAACTACAGGTAGCTCAACTGATAGATAGGTTACATTTTAGAGGAGTAGATCTACCAGCTTCTGCTTGCATCTTGGCACGTGGCAACTAGAAGACCTAGGTAGCAAATCGTTTTACGTGCGTACGCGTTTCCACAATAAATCCATCACTCTGTCGCCACCCACGGTACGGTAGGAGCAGGTATAAATTTCTTGGCGTCGATTCTTGGCTGGAGGTAAATGTGTCATACATTCTTACCTAGTTATTATGAAATATGTGTGTTTATTTTACGGCTAAGTAGCAGAGAATTTATATATTTTCATTCGAAGATGTTATAACGACAAAAGAAATACCATATCTATTCTGTAAATTTCAACTGTCTACTTTTTACGATTTATGAGATATAGCCCGCAGGCATAAGATAGCGAATATGGTCGAGAATTATGGTCTCGTTGGCAACCTTTGTGTACGGAACCCTAAAAAGCACTCTTATCAATAATAAATCTTCTACTACATGATAATTCTTTAAAAAAGAAAAGAAAAATTCTGTAAAAAAAAACCCTGGATTTGGTTTATTTAACGCCGTAACGCCCCAAATAATGATGCCATCTATGGCGCTCATTAGGGGAGGCCTATGTCCAGCAGTGGACTAAGGCTGGTGATGATGATTATAATCATTGTGGCGCATCGGGCAAAGGTTCACCTGTGACACTGTGTCACAGGCGAACCGGCAACCTACTGTAGGTTGCCGGTTCGATTCCCGCCTTGGGACGAATAATAGTACAGATGTTTGTTCATAGTGTTCTGGTCGTTTTCTATTTAAATATGATATAGTAAAAAAAAAATATCTATCTATTAATATATTGTATTATGAATATCAGTCATATAGTACCCATAACACAGGTTCTGCTTAGTTTGGGACTATGTGATGCTGTGTGGATTGTCCAGCATTATTTATTTATACATTTATTTTGGAAATTACCTGTCCAGTCATTTATTATAATTTTCAATAACTATTTATTCATATTAGCAGCTTTACTAGGTCTCATAGTTCCCGATCTAACATTTACAAATAGGAAACATTAGCTATTTGATCTGCAGACAAGAAATCAGTAACCACAAGCTATTACAGTTAGAGCTGGTAACATTACGCAAGCATCATACGTTATCGATATAATTCGATTCCGTCTGATTTCTAATTCGATTGCGAATCGATTCGATTGTAATGATAGCTGTACAATCGTAAATTACGCTGGTAATTTGGAACTAGCTGAACAGATTATAGCCCAGTTTTGTATGTATATGTATTACTACATATTTGAGGGCACATGCAATCAAAAATTACCTTTTTACACCTTTTATTTTTTGTACACCGTTTTTTTATTCTTATTTATAAATTTACCTAAAACCAAGGATTGTTAGAGAAGTTTGCAATTCAAAACCTACTTTCTCTAAGTACAAAAAAGGATAATTTCAATTCATATAAATATGAATTTATAACCACAAAGCTCTATTGGTTGGTTTCTCACACAAAAATAGATGTTAGGTAGGTTAATAAATTATTCTACGAAATCAGAAACACCTAAGACTGAAATAATAAAATATCTAGTTTTTAAGATTAAGATTTTCTCAGTTTGTTGCTTTTCTACACTGTTCGTTTTCTATCACAAGCAACAACTTCTTCATTATGAATGTTAAACTAAAAATCTATTTTTGTTGGAAGAACACCATAGTTTTAAACAGTACAATATTTTATAAAAATATAAAATAGCATCAATACCTCATTAAAAAAATCTCATAAATTTATCATGTTCTTAGTTCCAGTACCTACGCACTGTGCCATATAATAATAAATAATAATTTTGAAGACACTTACTGAACAGTGAAATTTAACCTAAACCGATACAAATAGAGAATACAATAAACAAAAAACAAATGTATAGAAGCAATCAAAGAAATAAACAAAGATAAAGCCAGATTTATTCAAAATCTTTAGTTACAACATTTGAAATAGCCGTCGATATTTTCAAATACGTTAAAGCTCGTCGTCCATTACACCATGACCACAGACCACAACGTCATAAACGCAGCACCCACGCATTTGCGCGTCCAATCATAAATTGGTGTAACAACGTCATAACCTTGTACACCTTACCGTAGTATCCAGATTCAGTGCCGCAACTTTCTTAGTTTAGCTGTACCTCTATAGTGACATGGAAATGGAGCTTCAATTACCTACCACCCACACCCTTCGATAGCACACATGAATTTTGTTCTTATTGTCTTGGCGTCAATGAAATAAAATAGTTACTAAGTAACCCTGGTGTATAAGTAATCCCCAATGTGGGTTTGAACGTGTGCTGCCGACTCAGATTTCAGGCTTCAATGATTTTATTTATTAGGACTTATAAAATAAGCACTTAAAGAAGTCGTAAGTAAAAGCATTTAGACAAGTCAAATTGTAGGTATTTATAAATTTATTGTTATAATTATCAAATACGAAATAAGGTATTAATGATTGTCTCTTCACTTTAAATTTTTGGTCCACTTGACTCAATAACTTATCGCTGGGTTCTATCCAGTGCCATGGTATAGTCCTTTTGGATTAACATACTTAGTTTTCATCCAAAAGTATGACAGTGCAGATGTCTACAAATAATAAACAAAAGGCCCTGTTAGACAGTCCAATATTAGTAACAAAATATAATAACGTGTGGGTTTTAATTTCTTTTTACTCTTTTTCAGGTAAGAATTAAGTCGGATCACTGTCAAGTTGTAAAATAAATTACAAAAATGGTAAGTGTTTTACATAAATAATTACAAGAGATTGAAGATTACTGTAAGAGATTGAAACGACAAAGTAACATTAGTATTGTAAACTGGTTTGGTAAGTTCAACAATAGGGAATAGTTGCGATTCTACATAACAATTTTACTATGCCGCGATGTACCCCGGTGTTGTGGAAGAAACATTGCGATCAGTTGATTTGGGTTTATGTTTGTCTATTATTTATATTATGTTGTTGCTTGTTGTGTGCAAATCGGGACACGATCGCGGGATAGCTGGGCCTACGCAGTTTTGTACCGATGTCATCCCAGGGAACGATGCAGTACAAACAATACAATACAAACAATGCATCTTTGCTCGATATTTCAACCCGCTGGAGCTTTTTAAGCAATAAGATTTAGCCCCCTATGGTTCAGACTTCTGTCTAAACCTAGAACAAAAAAATCACCTTGAAAACCAATGCAGGACAGTAGGCAGGCTTGTAGTAATCCTTAGGCATCTCAAGATCGCCACAAAGGGCAAACTTATGCTGGCAGTGGTTCCAGCTACCATCACCAAGTGTAGTTAGTTACCTACTTATCAAACTTTTATACAAGGATATCTGCGTCTTGGAGAATGCGATTGTGAATGAAGTCAGCTTGCCCACAGACGTAGCCATAATATATTTAGGCTCGCCGATTAGTATCGGCGAGTGCTATAATAGGCTTACCGTGTGGTGCTTAATTTCACCACCCCCAATCTTCCCGTGGTTGTCGTAAGAGGCGACTAAGGGAGACACACCGGGGGGCGGGCAGCAGCGCTCTCTGCAGAACAACTCCAACGAACTGCGATCCCCAACCCGCATGCCCAGCGTGGTGATTATGGGAAATAATGGGGTTATTAATAAATAAATGATAAATAATGTCATCTATATGCGCTCATTAGGGGAGGCCTTTGTCAAGCAGTGGACTATTATAGGCTGATGTTGTTTGTTGTTGATACCAGCTAGCCTGGATTATGGGAAGTCTACACCAAAGCTCATTAACAGCTGCTTCAATCGTGGTTTCTTTTTCTATTCCATCTCCTATCTAGGGCTTAATTTTGGTTCCAGAGGCGTGGGATTCTACTTTTAGCTGTCAGTGTCATTTTTAGACAAAACCAAAGACAGAAGAGGTTTATATCTCGAAACAAAACTCTTGCAAAAGACAGAGGTTCAAAGGACTACCCAAATTACTGACTACGTTTTTAAATATTACATAATATACCGTGCTGTATTGTATATTATGGTAAGCTACAGCTATTCATACTAATAATAAAATAATAAATTGGCTAGATTGTATTCTATGTTTGTTTGAATTGAATAGGCTACGAAATAGTGGACCTATTTGAAAAATTATTTCACCATTAGAATCCTACATTATCCCTGATGAACATAGGCTATAGAAAAAAGCTGGGGATCCGTATGATAACTTAAATAATGTAATCCAACGTTATTGTGTGTAAAATTTCTATTATTTTTTTTTTTGTTGAATACCTGTGCAAAACTGAGGGGAAGGGGGCTGCTAGTCTAAAACTCTTACTCAGTTACTCGCCCACTAAAAACTAGGTCCAAACTTACAGCACCACGCTAACCTTGCTCACATCAGATAACGAGAGGATCCAATAACAATAATCTTAAAGTACAGGATAATATCGAAATTACCGAGTACGACGTACCTACCGCAGCTTTTAATACTTTTAATACTTTCCGGTACACGATTCCGATTAATAAGCTTCCTTAGTGTTATTGAAAACGTGTGATGTGTAATTATCGGAGATGATTATATCGGTTGTATTGCACCTTGTTGGCTGGTGACATGGCTAGGATTTTGTATTTCGACGGATAAAAAAAAATCTATAAAAAAAATTGTTTAAAATAATAAGATATCGGGCGTCAACTGTCACTTGGAATGATGTAAGGAATACAAAATAAATTATTATAATAAGGTTCGTCACTGCATAGTATAAAACTAAGTCGCTACCCGCTCTCTGTCTGTACCTACTACCTATGTTATGCTTAGATCTTTATAACTACGAAACGGAAAATTTTAATGCGGATATTTTGAATAGATAGAGTGATTCAAAAGGACGATTTTGAATGTATAACATGCATTAATTTATTTATTTTATTTATTATTATCAGCATTAAATCGGCGCAAAAATTAATTATAGATTTAATGTGTTGTAGGTTATGGTAGGAATAAGGGTTCTAACGATATTCCATATCTCCAAATATCTTTGGGCATTTCAAAGTTTAGTCGGAATAAAGAAACTTTGTAGGTATGTGCCCGCGTCACGTAAATACGTGATAATATTACACCCCTCTGATAATATTACACCCCTATTTTGGGTAGCCGTATCCATAAATCTACAACGCCAAGTGAGAAAAAGTTGAAAACTTTGCAAAGTTGTGAAACCGGACCATATAAAACAAAAAGTATCATGTGGTAAAGCTTGATGTCATAGGATCTGAAACATTTACTTGCTTTCAGATTGTTTTAGATATTTGTTCTTAAATCCTTCATTATTATATATCATATTATATGGGGTAATAAATAATGAATATTGTAGAGTACGAGCCAAACCCTAAAATGGTTTTCTTACAGCGACTCTATTTAAATATACTTAAAAACTAAAAATATTGAAGGATGAGCATTACCTCATAAGTATATTTCATAGAATTTTAGACAAATTGTCTAAAATTCTATGACTTGTCCAATTTTCTATTCAATTCATAAAATTATTCCAATGGATACATTTATCCATATATAAAAAAAATTGGAAACTGAAATAAATTGGTTAATTTACCGTAAACTTCAAAATCCTCATCACCCCACATCTCAACCACCGTGTGAGGTATCGTTTACAAGGTTTTAAGAGAAAAAGTAAAATAAATATTTGTCTCATCATTTCAGAGCAGATGGTCAATCATTAATCATTTCCAAGTAGCCTCGGAAGAAGTGTCATTTATTTAATGATATTGCACTGGTCGGGAACATTTCACACAAAAGTATATAAAGGTGACATTTGGATGATGGTTTGGGCCTTTTGGCTGTGCTTTTGTTGACTCCTCCGTTAATATAGATTTGAATTATTCTTTACTATTTTTACTGACGTGAACCTCTATCTTTTACAAGCTTTTATTTAACCTTGTTCGAATGTGTGGGACAAAGCTTGCAATTAAATTTTAGACCAGTAATCTTATACTTATTTAGGTTCGTTTCACACTACCCTAAAGACAAAAGTTAGCATGTCAATACAATTTGCGCATTGATTTTCTGTGCCGAGGTGGTCATCCTGCTTATTGCTATAATGGATGTACTTTACTTTAATCATTATGTTTTATCAATTTTAAACACGAACTCGGTATTCTGTGAAATATATTATAGCAAGATTAACCTTTTATTCGGGTGGGGTGAATATAATTCTGTTTTTTTTGTAATCCTATGAGCTGGAGAATGCGGGGTTTTCCATAAACTACTTATTTTAGACTTAAGGGGCTGTATAAAGGCAATATTTAGGTATTAGTAGTATTATTTAGTAGTTCTTAGCGCTTGACAAATAAAGTTGAAAATGGTGATGCGTTTGATTTAGTTGAATCTCTCGTTCGACAATTTCAACATTATTTATCGGTTTTAATTTATTTTAAAAGTAAATACACCAGTAAATTAAAATCTTTATACATATTTCTCTAGATGATAAAATTACCTTTCTTAAAGTAACAAAATTATAAAACGTTATCACTCAAAATATCGAGCATTTCGAGACGAAAAAGTATTTTCGTGTTCTTTCTTGCGATATTTTTTTCAAGTTCCTAGATGGTTTTTATGAAATATTTTTACATAAGTCTTTTTTCCATACACTTGACTATGAACTGTATTTTTTTTGGGCTTGTAATATGTCGCAGTAAGCCTAACTGTGCGACGAAAAAGTGGTCGTTTTTCGATGTCTGTCGTTGGGTAGCGCCTTAATAGAGTAGATAGATGCGTAGATGGAGGAATCCCATAAAACGATACTGTTCCATGATTTCAAGATTCAAGACTCCAAAGTCTTGTGTAGGAGTGATTGAACTTATATGTAATAGATAAAGCCTACCCAGCAGTTGACAAGTGGCTTAGCCAACAACAAACACATATAGATAACCCATTTCGCTAGGGGTCAACTCTTATTCACATTGTTAGTTCTTCATTTATTGACCGATCGCTACATACAAAGCCAATCATCATCATCATCATCATCATCATCATCAGCCTATAATAGTCCACTGCTGGACATAGGCCTCCCCTAATGATAACAAAGCCAATCGCAAGTCATTAATTCAATATCTCTATTGACAAGAAAATTTATGCCTAGTAAGCGAAGCAGCTAGAAAGTTACTAGTCAGTCACATAACAAGGAAGACCTAATGAAACTTTGCCATATAAAGCTGGCCAGGATTTATTGTTCAAGGAATAGCAACCAGAGCGCATCCATCAAACGATTTATGATATTTTCGCTGGAAACACTGAGCATGAATGGGTATAGAGTTGTATTTGGACATTATTTTCTTGTTGCAGTCAATATCTCACTCAGAACAAAATCAAAACACAAAATGTTTTACTATTTTTCTAAGTGGCCGGTGCCTCTACGTATCTATGTTTTCAAATTTTGAATCTTTCTTTATTTAACTACTAGTGGTTCACCTAAGCTTCGCATGGGTATTTAATAAAAAAATAAATAATACGGAACCCTTTTTGAAAATATTCTATAGCCTATATTCATCACGAAAAATATAGGATTCTAATGGTGAAAGAATTTTTCAAATCGGTCCAGTAGTTTCAGAGCCTATTCAATTCAAAGAAACAATCAAATCTTTTCTCTTTATGATATTAGTATAGATAATATTTATGAAATAAAGTAGGAATTACCTACTTCCAAAAAAAACCTGATAAAACCGTACCTATGTATTCGATCTCCGTAATTTTTCGCTGTTTTATTTTTTTTGGGATACAGACCTAAAATAGTTTTCGTCTCGGAATCATTACCAAAAGAATGTTCAAAATCATCGGCGCACATAAAAAGTATACAGTCGAACATAAAACCTAATTTTTTCGATATCGATTAAATAAGGTTTTATGTCATTTATAAGTCTAGTGCACGTATCTATTTTCTGTTCCTCCTCTTTCATGATCTCAGGAAGCACTCTCTCTGACCTATAAGATGCTGTTATTAATGGATGCTAGCCGAAGCCCATGAAATATAGCCCTCTACTTTCTAACCGGCGAAGTGTTGAGAAAACAATTAAATGCACAATTAATTGGTATTGTTAATTAATTGTGCAGATCAGTGCCGTGCGAACGTGGATCTTAATTAAGAACTTGATTGCTTTCGTGGTAATCGAAGAAAGAAAAAGTTAGGTTAAATCTAATTTATAAAACCACTTCAGTGTGCGGTATTTCCTGTTTAGGTTTCGTGCATTAGCACTGAAGGCATTCTGTTTTCAAACGTTCATAATCATTCAGGTTTTTTACCTTTATAATGGCGGAATAATTTTTAAAGCTGTTCCTTACCTATAACATTATGCACATTGTGCTTAAAGATCCCCTACAAATAAATAAGTTCTAGCCTCCATACATAGTCCCTCGTTTACCGGAATAGGATATTTTGCCAAATAGAGTCAGCACTAAAACTAAACTATTCCTAAATTCATAATTATCACATTTTATATTTTTGCTAGTCAAATAGGTTGATAAAGACACAGCTGTTGCTATCGGTGGGTATAGTATAGACTTCAATAAATAATTTGCTTACCTAATTGAAGAAAGGAAAGTTAATACAAACCCATAAATCAGCAGATGCACCTTGTAAAACTGGTAGCCACCTATCATCGTTTTGTATCTAAGAAACATACAATCACTACATGAATCTTCAAGCGTGTTGACTTGTAAGGTTTTATGCAAGCAAGGCTACTTTCTTATGTTATCAGTCGACACTTGTGACTCTACGATTGCATTTTTGTAATAGACTGCATGGTCTTTTAGAGCTGATATGTGTTTGCATATAAATAACACCATAGTGTGTTGTGTTAAACATTGCTATATATACCGTGTACGGATATAGTAAATAAGATTCGTATTAGTATATGTTAGTCAGTAAGGTCGTTTATATGGGCATCAGAATAAGTTTTTTAAGATCCACAACTTTTCCTAAGATGCCTGAAATTAATTGATTCAATAATAATTTATTGAACTAATATTATTAAGACGCCTTTTTATTATCAGTAGGGATAGGTTTCCATGATGCTTGTCGTAAGGTCTCACTCAAAATCATTTCTCGATGGGATTAATGTATTTGCCTAATGTTAGTCAACCAAGTTATAGACCTAGATGCAAATGTTTAAAATATTATTTTGATCCAGTTTTTACTTCATTGAAGCTATTACTGTTCCTAGTCATCATGTCAATCTCAAAAAATGTACTTGCATTTGTGCATTTTTTTATGTATTGCTATAAGATTTTGCTTCCTGTCTGGGCTATAGATAGGTACATTTTAAAATCTGGCACGATCTACTTTTCTTTGTCATAATAACTGCCTGGATTTTTCGTGCGTCAGTATAGATAATAGTATACAAATAATAAAAAATCTCATTAGCTTTTAAGAATTCCCCTTTACTACCACAAATGTTTTATAAGTTTAATTATTTTACAAGTATAGGGTATTGGTATGTATAAAGTTTATGTTAACAAGAGCTATCAAAATCCGGATGGCATTGTACTTCCCAGGCGAACACGGGTCAAACAGTTCACTCCTTATAGCTTCATCTTGAACAATCGCAAATAAATATTCATTAACTTAACCAAAGGTCGATCAAGTGGTGTTTCCAGCTGTGCCCCAGATTATTATTTTAAAACTAGCTATGTTTTATATTTTTGGTCTGTTTGAGATAAATATGCAAAAAATTACCTGCCATGTATCATAGTAGTACCTACCTAAATTAATTTCTCACTGTCCATTTATTAGCAGCTCATTACAAGGAATTATTAAGCGATATAAGTTACAGAATTTAACACCGCAACTCTCTAAACATAACGTTGTTGTAGCCAATTACGGCAGTTGTTCGAAGTTTAGTAGCTATTCCATTATTATGATTGATGGCAACACAGCCATCAAGGGTTTCATTATTATCGTATGTGATTATAATTCGAGCGGCGACAATGTTGCTAAGTACATACTGTGATGCTTCAGGAAGTCGCTAAGGCCACTTCCTTGTCATTCAGCTCACTTTCACCTGAATGTAGCTTAACTGCGGAAGTACCTAATTAGCTTTAATATGTCCTAACGCTAATGGCTCCTTATTCATCTTAACTGCTTCATCTTCTCTTCAAGTCAATACTTTGTTTGCTAAGTGAAATTGTGAAATGATGAATATTTCGTGGCATTTGCTTTTTTGTATCTTTAGTGCAGTATTATAAATATTAGCATACGACCTAGTTATCGACGTTGGGACGTCGACGTCATTAAGCTTAAAAACACAAATTGACAAGTATAAGAGATTATCCGAAACTGAGGAGATGGAAACCGGCGAGGTCCCTTCTGAAGGGGACACCTCCGGATCGGACTCCGAGTCCGATCTCCCGCCCGCTCCCTCCGCCCCTGAGTCATCTTCCGACGACGGCTTCCTCACCGTAGGTAGCCGTAAGAGGAAGAAGGCTAAGCGCCCCCCTAACTCGGCTGTGGCTCACCCAGCCAAGACCCTTAACCGCGGGCCCTCAGCCCCAGCTCCCTCCCCATCCCCCGCGGCCCCTCTGGCCCCTGTGACCCCCGCGACCCCCGCACCTCAGCCCTCTCTCCGTAAAGAGAGATCGCCCCCTCCGATCTTTCTCCGCGAGAAGGCCAAATGGCCTAATGTGGAGAAACTCCTTGCCCTAAAGGGAATTCACTTTGTGAAAGCCCAATCGGTCAAGGAGTCGATAAAACTCCAGCTAGAAACGTCGGACGCGCACCGACGCCTCACCTCCATCCTCCGCTCCGAAGGCATAGGTTTTCATACCTATGCTCTTGAGAGCGAAAAATGCCTCCGGGTAGTTATCCGCGGTGTCCCCGCTGAATTCAACCCGGAGGCTATCAAGTCCGACCTCCTGTCGCAGGGCTTCCCCATCAGGGAAGTCCACCGTATGTACAGCGGACGCGACAAACGCCCCTTCGACCTAGTTTTGGTCATTCTCGACTTGACTCCCGAAGGGAAGGCGATTTTCGGTCTTAAAACCGTTTGTCGCCTGTCCGGCCTCTCTATTGAGGCTCCCTTCAAAAACGGTCCTCCCGGACAGTGCCACAGATGCCAGCTCCATGGCCACTCTGCGCGCAACTGCTTCGCGCGGCCGCGATGCGTCAAGTGCCTGGGCGACCACGGCACCGCTGACTGCACTCGCACCCGCGACGACCCGACCCCGCCGAGTTGTGTACTCTGCAACGCCGAGGGACATACCGCGAACTATCGCGGCTGTCCCAAAGCGCCAAGAGTCAACAAGGCTCGCTCACGGGCTCCGGAGCGCTACGCTCCCGCCCCGCAATATACCAAGACATCGGCAAAGGTGTCTATGGCCCCCCCGCTCCCCGCACGCCCCCCTGCTACCTCAGCATGGGCTAAGCCTCTGGCTTATACAAGTCTAGCCCCTCAGGCGAAAGCTTGTTCCCCGCCCCTACCCCGCTCCCAGGAGCAAACCCGCGCCCCGCAATCCCTACCTCGCCCCTCTAAGCCAAACCAACCAGCACCCGCTGCTGCGTCGGCTGGCTCAAAGGGGCCCTCCCCCTCAGGCGTTGACTTCGGCAAAGTCACTGCGCTCCTGCGCAAACTTAGCCAAGCCAAGACGGCCATTGAAAAATTGATGATCATTTCCGATCATCATGATGTCATGGCCTCCCTTGACTCCCTCTCTTTTAAGTCTCTATAATGGTTGTACAACCTGAGAGACTTAAACCCCGCTCCATTTCGTTAGCGTTCTTTAACGCTAACGGACTCAAGCCTCAGAGAGAACTCGTCCACCAATTTCTGGTTAACCATCAAATTGATATCTTCCTAGTACAGGAGACTTTCCTAAAACAGGGCACTGCCAGCCCTAGGATCGCTAACTATCAAATGATTCGAAATGACAGAACGAACGCCCCGAAAGGCGGTACTGCCATTTACTTTAAGAGGTCCCTGCACTGCATACCCCTAGATCCCCCTCCCCTACAAGACTTAGAAGTCTCTGTCTGCAGGCTTGCAATGACTGGTCATCAATCGGTCATTATTGCATCCTGTTATCTCAGCCCAAATAAGACGCTTCTTCAAAGCGATCTGGAATCAGTCCTCAGTCTTGGAAGCTCGGTCATTTTGGCCGGTGACTTTAACTCAAAAGATCCGATGTGGAACTGTCGTTTACGCAATCGTAACGGCCGCATCCTATCTCAATGCCTAGAATCCCTAGATCTAGACCTGATCGTACCACTGTGCCCCACGCGGTACTCTCCCATCCTCGGTCAGAGTAACGAGTACTTGGACCTGGCACTGCTACGGAATGTATCTCTTCGGATGCAATCCATAGCAGTTATGCAGGAACTAGACTCCGACCATCGCCCCGTCATAATGCGTCTTGGCCCTCCTCCCAATGACGGTCCTCCCACCAAGACAGTGGTGCGATGGTATAAGCTTGAGAGCGCTCTCAAGAATATCCATTCGCCCGCCTTGGAAAAAATCCCCGATGACATTATCTCCACCGACGACATCGCAATCGCGATCGACTCTTTCACTAGCCACGTCCAATCCGCTATCAGCGAGTCATCAAAACAGGTGCCAGCGGCGAATGATCGTCGCTGGGACCTGCCAGATGACATCAGACGGCTGATCACTGAGAAGAACGCAGCGACTCGTCGCTTTAGTTCCTATCCCTCCCCTCGTAATCGCTTCAGAATGAACTCGCTTCGCCGCAAGGTTAAGAGAGCCATTCAAGAGCACCGAAACTCCTCTTGGGATGACCTGCTTTCAACGATCAAACCAGGTCACCAGGCTTACTGGAACCTGGCGCGCTCTATGAAAGCAGATGGAGTCTCCATCATGCCCCCGCTTATACGCCCGAATCATCAAACGCCTGCGTTTGAGGATAAGGACAAAGCCGATGCCCTAGCCGAAAGTCTGGAAGCTCAGTGCTCCCCCAGTCTTGAACCCGTCGATCCTGCTCACCTCGATACGGTGAACAGTGAAGTCGACCGTCTAACTTCGCTGCCCCCTACTGCCACCCTTGACCTAGTCAGGGCGGCCGAGGTCGCAGCGATCATCAAAGATCTAAAACCGAAAAAGTCCCCTGGCTCGGATGGCATCAGCAACAGAGTACTTAAACGATTCCCTGTTGCCCTCATCTATCTCCTCGTAAGCATCTTCAATGCAGCCATAGCCACTTGTTCGTTCCCTGAGGCCTGGAAGGAAGCCAATGTGATTGGCATCCACAAACCAGGCAAAAAGGCGAACGAACCTGCCTCCTACCGCCCTATCAGCCTCCTCAGTGCACTGGGGAAAATTTATGAGAGACTCCTTCTGAGTCGCCAATGGTCCCACGTCAATGAGCACAAGCTCCTACCCGATGAGCAGTTCGGCTTCCGAGCTCATCACTCTTGTCCCCAACAGGTGCTCCGCATCACGGAGCCCATCCAATCCATGTGGCATCACACCTGGCCCGCTAGCACGGGAGCTGTCTTCCTCGATGTAGCGAAAGCCGTCGACAAGGTCTGGCACAACGGCTTGGTTTACAAGCTTTTCACTCTCGGTGTGCCGGACAGACTCGTACTCATCTTACGAGACTACTTGTTGAATCGTAGCTTCCGCTATCGCGTGGAGGGCACTCTCTCTGACCCCCGATCCATCCGAGCCGGAGTCCCACAGGGCTCCGTCCTTGCTCCGCTTCTTTTCACGCTGTACACCAGCGATATCCCCCGTCACCCGCAAGTAGAACTTGCCCTTTTCGCGGACGATACAGCATTGTACACATCCGACTTGAATGCAAGCCGGGTGAGTATAAGGTTGCAGGCCGCACTAGGCACACTAGGTGCCTGGTTTAGAAAGTGGCGCATAGAAGTGAATCCGACGAAAAGTGCAGCAGTGTACTTTTCACGGAATTACTCTAAGCCCAGACCCCTTACCCTATTTGGTAAACCCATTCCCTGGGCCAAGACAGCCAAATACTTAGGGGTGATCTTAGATCACCGCCTCAGCTTCAAACCCCACATTCGCGCTGTAACCAACCGTGCAAAGTTTATACTTAGCCGGCTGAACAGCCTCCTACGAGCGAAGAGTAAAATGTCCCTTAGAAATAAGGTGACACTTTACAAAGCGGTCGTACGGCCTATCATGACCTACTCCTCAGTGGTATTTGGCCGTTCGGTCAATGTCCGCCACCTTCAGGTTGTCCAAAATAGATTTCTCCGCAAAGCCACGGGCTGCCCGTGGTACATGCGCAATAAAGACCTCCATCGAGATCTCAAACTCGAGTCCATTGCCCACTTCATAAAGACTGCTTCCCAGCGTCATTATGAAGCGGCAGCTGATCATTACAATCCCTTGATTTCCACTATTCCCGATTATCCCGTGGATAATCCGCCCACGAGTTCTCTCCTCCGTAGACCGAGACACGTTCTCGGTGACCCCGTTGACCCAATCACCGCCGCTAACCCGGAGGTGACGTCAACTAGTACCGATTCGCTTCCGCACACTACACACACGACCAAAAACCGACCCCGCCGGATGCGGGGTCGAAGAATTCCCCGCTTCCGCCCATAGGTGCACTTGTGCACCTAGGCGAAACCTCCATACCCTCTTGTAGCATCTGGCAACAGCCCAAGCCCAGGTTCGCACCTAAGTGGTGGCCCTTGCGCGTGTTGCCCCAACCTAACTTTACTGGTGTGGCGCCCTCTGCGCCCGCCAAATGTCCGGTAACGCTGTCATGGCCATCTGCGGTCAACAGCATTATAGTCCATTCGAAAAAAAAAAAAAAAAAAAAAAATAAGATATTACGATGAAAGCTAATATAGATACTGTACCTTCCCTTTGCCGTTCATAAGCATTTTCATGCTTTATAATGATAGATTTTATGCAATTCCAGTCTCTTACAGCTTTGTTTTTTTATCATCTATCTATTACTTCTATCATTCATTACCCTAGATCCAACTCCTGTGATTTACTACCGCCGAAGGCACTCCTCTAATAGATTTCTTCATTATGCTCGATAGGTATTACAGAGATTATTCTGTATATCACTCTGTCCCCATCGGCTCTTTGACGTGATCGTATCGATCGATTGTATCCGATAGATTAACGGTTTACGATTAGCTGTCATACTAGTATACCGATTTTGAAATTAAAATTGCGGTATTTATAAATTGTTTTATTATCCATGATTAACAATATAACAAGATTATAGAACTAAAGGATTTTGATGGCATATCTAAATTCATATTAATTACGATAATAAACATAAACATGATGTACGTGGTTTTATTTTCTGCGCGGAACAAGACAGAGCTAACGGTAGACAGAATTAAATTATGCATCCTCCCATTTAAAATTGCCTGCCAATGCTTGGATTTTCAAATAAAGAATTTTGACTAGCATTATCTGGTTCACAGGTATAATCATCGAGTTACCTTATGGGTGGATGATGATAATAATTATTTAGTCGCGATTTCTAATCTTAGAAACGCTCTCAATATCAAAGTTCCCAGAACTCTCAAGTGCGTTATCTAGGCTGCGTTGGCGCATTGAACAGATAGGTCTATGGAACAATAATTATTTTCACGAAAGCGCACGTCCATCATGCTTATACCGTGAAGTTTGGTTGTAATGCGTATCCATTCAATTTAGACCCTAGTCATCCTTCAATGATTTCGCCCGAGAGCTATATTCAACTTGCTTTGCTTTTCTAATGCTCTTTTCAAAGGCTTTTGCAACTCTTCTTGAATAGTCCATTTAAGTCGCACTCTATCATAATGCCTTTTGCATCTTTATTCATATTTGCGAGCCCTATTTCCTGACAACCTAAGCCTTCTTTTACAAGATTTTCGGTATTCATAAATCCGCCATGCACTAGCGAATTTTTAGTCCACATTTAGCCCTTTCTAGTGTTCAGATAAGCTATCTCCATGTTTCATCAGCCTAACAAGCACACACAATGCACTTACAATGGTGTAAAATACCTGACAATAGAAGTACCGCCTTAGAAATGCCCTTCTGGAGACAGTGGCAATGCTATTGTGTTTTAGAAATATGTTTTGAGAGCAAACTAAATGTTTGTTGTGCTTCCTTGTGTGATGTTACAATTTTGATACGATATAGCCTTTATACGATATCGTTTTTCTCCCAAGAAACGTGCCCAAAAATTCTAAACAGTGTGTAGGTACTTGTAGTGTTTTATGACTGGCCTAGACACTGGCTGAGTTATCTAATATTTTGTCGGATCTACACGCACTGCGTCGACAGAAGTAAATGAACCTTTTTTAAAATCAGTTATGTTATTTTATACAGAACCCATCAATGTCGAACATTTTGAACAATCATTTTCGTCTTTGGGGATTCTTTTACTCAAATATTTGCAAACATTATATCCTAAGCATTTCTTAAGAAAGTTTTCTTCAACTACTTGCAACAGGCTTTGCAATGCATGTTATCGTAAATGTATTGATTGATCTGTTCTTGTGTAATTGTTCCTGTAATTGACGTTTTCCGATAGCGCGACCAAGTTGGTATCAGCGACGGTCCGTCTGCCACTGTGTCAGTGGGATTTCCTTCGTTAGCGGCATTTACCTTCAGATAGTCTCGGAAAAGCAGTAAATTGGAACAGCATATCTATATCTATACTAATATTATAAAGAGGAAAGATTTGATTGTTTGTATGTTTGTTTGTTTGTTTGTTTGTTTGTTTGTTTGAATTGAATAGGCTCCGAAACTACTGAACCGAGTTAAAAAATTCTTTCACCATTAGAATCCTTAATTTTCCGTGATGAACATAGGCTATATAATATTTTCAAAAAAGTTAGGGATCCGCATTAAAAATTCAATAATTGAACCGTGGGCTGTATATTCAACCTCTTTTTCTATTATGGCGCGTCAGAATAGAAAAAGAGGTTGTATAGCGCACGGTGCTTGCTTTTTCTCTACGGCCAGTGTCAGTTTTGGAATGTCGAGTCAATGTCAAAAACCCCAATGCTGTTAAAAAAAGTAAAGATCCGTATGAAAACTGTAAAAACCATCGTTTTAGTGTGTATAATTTCTGAAATTTTTGTTTATTACCCGTGCGAAGCCGGGGCGGGCCGCTAGTTTGAAATACGCTGGATGAGAATTGTCGGCAGTACACATATATAAGATACTACGGGCCCGCCCGGCTCACACATTTTCAAAAATTAAACAGATAACACGTTGGGTTACCTTATTGAAGTTTTCACACGGATCCCCAACTTTTTAGCATCGATATTGATTCGTAATTTATTTTTGACACCAACTTGCTTCCCTTACTTTACAGTTATGACGAATTGTGAAGTTTAAAAATAAAAGAAGATGTTTATGACACTCCATAACTGATACTGACAGAGTCGTAGTGAAAAGCAAGCGGCGGCGGCGGTGGCTAAAAATAAATAAAAAAGATGATGAATAGTGTAAATTCACATACGGTTTTATTATTGAATTTTTCATGCGGATCATGTGATCCCTAAGTTTTTGACTGATTCTGCTAGTTTGTTGTTTATGTCAACGTTGAAATATTTCCTAGTAGTTCGATAAGAATTTTCGAATGCCTCGAGCTAATGGACGTGACAAAATACTTTACGTCAAATATGGAAACTCGATTCACAGGAACATGCTCAAAACATTTTTATAGGCCCACTTTCAGCGGCGATTTCTAGATAATTGCAATCGATACCATGATCTACGTAGATATCTATCTAACAAAATCAAAGCCTTTTAAATTATGATTTATGGCACGAGGAAATCTTTCCCGTGATAGATATACGCAGACTGACATTTATGCAATGCCAGAGTCACCCAGTGTGGAACTGTATCAAAATAAAATATGACTCTGATCACTCTGATTTATAAATGAGCCGATCGATCTAAAAGCAAATATAAAAGCTGACCCGTATAATCACTATTAACTCTTTCTTATACGCACTTCAAAATCCAACAAATTACTAGTGAAACTTCTCTATGCAAATCGATTCCCATGATATCGATTTCACGAATCCTATGTCGGTGGTAGAGGTTGGAAGAAAGTAAATTGGAAACCACTTACTTTGTGCTGGAGTGATTTGTATGCGTCTAATGGTTATGGTTTGCACAGGTGGGTCAGAGACCTTTACGTCTTAATGCTGCAAACCAAGTCGTTTAGATAGGGGTTGTTAGACCATGCGATAAGTCCAAGGGTTTTTAACAACAGGTCCTTATGTTTGAAGCCCTCCATCAACTTCACTGAATTTATCTCACATTCTTAACATCACCTGTGATGTTTTAAAAAACCTGCCATGTGCCTTTCGAATTCTACTACTACTTTGACGATATTGTCTATCCATCTTGCAGTTAGTGACAATCGTATAATTGTTCAGAATACCGATCACTAGCCTTCCAATTCTTGGTTTTAAAATAAAACATAGAACTTGGGTTGTTATTGGGTTGGATGAAGTATTTGAAATTTTGAACCCGTTGTACGTCAAAAATCGGTTGTCGAAAAGTGTAACAACTCCAGTGGGCTTGGAATAATGCTCCGGCAGTAAGTGATGGATGATTTGACGCGAGACGTGGCCCGGCGCGGGCGCAGGTTAACCGCCCACTTTGTGCATGAGCGCTTGTATTGATTCTGCCATCGATCACGATCTGTGTGAGCAGCAATCTGTTGACCTTAAGGAAACTGTGGCTGTAACACACGGCTACAAAGTCAGTTGGTTGCTGATCGCCATTGTTAGTGAAGACTTGTGCCGTGTGTCAGTGTCCAATTTGCAACATACCATGGGCTGCTGGTAATTAAATGGTTAAACTTATTTTAATTTGAATAGTATATAATGTCTAAATATTCTTACAAATTAGACAGCGACAAGCCTTTGGCACGTTTCACAGCAATGATTCAACATTCTTCCTCTTCAAGCCTTCGACCCTCTATATGCATCGAGCTATTTAAAAGTTAGGAAGAAAATATCGCACCTTATCAAGTAGGATACATTAAGAATTATTGGGGAAAATAAGCAGCGGTTCTCTTTGAGTATTAAATTGTCGATGTAGATAAAGACAATCACCGAACCGACGCATCTTATAGGCTTACAATAAACCATCTTATAGAAAGCTTTTAAATCAAGTACTACTTATTGATTTACGATTACTTACTTACCTTTTTGTTTCAACAGTTCCATTTCCAGGCTTATATATACATTTTGAAATCTTTGCAAGTGATCTTAGGTTCCATTCTTCGTTGACAAGGCCTTTGTTGTTCAGATTATTGTATCTTATTGACCTGAGAGGCTTTCGATTTTCGGCTTTAAACTTTTTCGCATAACGGTGTCTCAGTCCAATTTATTTGGTTCTAGAATAGCGTTAAAAGTGTCGTTAATAAATATGGCCCCCGGTTTTTGTTTCCTTAGCCTACATGTTTTATTTGCATGGAGCTTTCATTGAATTCTTAATTTATTGAACTTTCCTCAAATTGCATGACGAAATTTAAAAGTAAAGAGTTTGTGCTTAAGTCCATAGTAGTTCTGGATAAGCCTATATGATTGTTTGGTCCCAGTGGGTTTTTATATGACTATGTTATAAACTGTTGAACTTCTACGCAACTTGTCATTATTTTTTTTTAACTAAACCCCCCACAATGTATCTCTACTCAGATATATATCTAAGTAGATAGTCATATCCCAATTACAAACCCCAACATTGTTACCACAAGATCGTAAAACCATCAACCTTTCCTCTTATCAAATCCCAACATAGTTGCAAGCCATCTAAATATCAGGCCACCCTCCGCGCCGCAAGCTTCCTCATGCAAATGATTGTAAATGGATGCTTTCGTCAGCAGGTGAGTAGCTTGGTAGCTGTGGGATGAACTTTGCATTGTTTTAGGAAATAGGAAGCGCATCTAGACGAGATAGTTTATGATAGTTTCTCTGTTGAGATAAGACCTACCGCAGTACGTTACCTTTTGTTGACTAAAGTTTTGCAAACAGTTGAAGGATTTTCTTCGACGTTTCGACACAGATTTCAATTGTTGGTAACTGTGAGCTGAACTTATCGTTGTTTAAGTAAATAGGAAGCATCTAGATTGATCTATCCATAATCTATCTGTCATTTGTAAGCTACTATTTGAAAACAGCCGAAACTTTCTCGTCGTGATTTGATAAACTTGTTTTGATATCTTAAAATAAATACACTATAAAATCTAAAAGCACCTAAAGCACAATCAGCTGTATTATGAGTTCCTTTGTTTAATTAGTTTAGTTATACGATTCGTTAGAAATCCAATGTAATTTACCTATTATTGAACTGTGTGATTTGAAAGGAAAATTATCCCAACATTGAAGGCAGAGTCATTAAAACTTTATAATAATACTAAGCAATTCACAATAGCCAATTTAAGTATTGCATTTCACGATGCATAATATTATTATTAACGTTCCCAGCGACTTTCATAAGTTTCACTGGTACATTCACTTAGCTGAAGATTACCATCAAGGGCATTTCGAAAGGGAACTCTCAGATAGGGTCAATTCCTTCAAGTACAGTGTTAGGTGAAGGGTAGGTCGTTTGCTCACAGACGGAAGCGATTGTTCTGTAAAGCTTTTAAGGGACTCGCTGACCAACCTTGGGTCCACCCGGAGGGGTGCACTAACCGGAAGATCCGCTGATGGACCACGTGTGTCTTGGACCAAGAAAGTCTTAGCCAATAAATTTATTTTCTTTCTTGTTGTTGCGGCCACAGCGTAAGACTGCATCACTCCAACACTGTGCATGCATGTCATAAACGACGATTCATGGAAGAGTAAGGGCACCAGCTTTTTTATCTGTATATTTTCCTGTAATCTTCTATTAAGTCTTATTCTATGGTAAGAGAGTTAATGTAACCTAAAAAACTATAGTCATTGTGGTTTTACTCGCCTCCGACGTCAAACCTTCAACACATCCTTGACAGGATAGAGATTTCCAAGAGGTAAAAATCTAGTTTAATATTTAATAAAATATACAGATAAAAACTGCGTTCCCAAACACGCTTGCAGTGGCCTATTAAAGGCTGACGATGTGATGAAGTGTGATATTGATTCGCATAAATCGTTAATTCGTCATATATTATTAGTTTTCAATATATAAAACTCTATTGCATCTCATTCTACTACAATATTTTGTTTTATAGTTTTCCCTTAAGGAGTCGACACAAAATATGGCTTGAACCGAAATACCGGATTTTGGATGCATCGTTTCGAACCGCCACGGGGCGATGGTCTTATAATAACGTCTTAATATCGCTAGCGCTTATAACCATAACCACTCTCTAGCCAGTTGAAATGGCTTTCGGTAGATAAGAAAAAGCTGGCCGAGATAAAACGGACCGGTGCATTCGCTAAACAAAGATTTATCTCGTGCAACGTTAACATAACATACTGCTACAAACTTGTTACCACCATATACATTGCAGGATCGCAGCCAGATAAGAATGCGTTAGGTTTTATTTATAGTGCCACAAGTGTCATAAGTTAGCTATTTTTAGAATAGGGCTTACCTGGGCTCTTTGTCATTAGTATCATTATCAATGGCTTCCCACAGTATTCGTTCAATATCCTCATTAAGTCTGGGGCTAGTAATATCCAGTCTTTGTTGAGAATCTATAATAATATCATTTAATAATCTAGCTTGCGTCATCATAATTCGTTAAATGTCTTTTAATTTTAACATATTCACACAGTAAAATGGAACCAGGTTTTTGTATCAGCGACGCTTGGTTAGGCATGTATTCTTAACTTCTAAGCCCATTGGCGTCATTTGCAGGCTTTGCCTAGTGGGGAAGTCCATGAATTTTTTTTGGATTTTTTATTATATGTATACTTTCATATTCACCTACTGGTTTATTAAGATATACTGTGAGTTTAATCATACTATTTTCGCCATTGTTTACCAGCATTTTGATTTTCTTAAATATCAAAATGTAATGCACCAATGAGCGGCGGATTAAATACATTGAGGGATGTACTCTCAAATAGATCTGACCAGCTGATGGTTCGCCTTCTAACTTTATTGTTCAAAACTTGTTTCATATTAGAATTACCTATAAAAATACTGGCAGATGTTCCTTCTACATTTACTTTATGAAACTCTTCAGCAGAGCCTTTCGCTAGTTTCCTGGCTGGCAGTATTTCTTGCTCACACCGTGGGTGGTAGGAAGTATCATGTGGACACCCACGGCCCTTCATCGCCCCGTGATTCATGTCTGTGCTTTAACTTTATTAACTAAGAACCTGGTGCAGTATCTGTGCAGGAGTCTAAGTTGTGCAGTTTTAGAAGTAAAAGCTTTATATAAGTAAATATTTCTAAGTAACCTTGAAATATGTGGAAACCTTGATCCTTGATATCTTTGAAATATGTGGCTTCCGGCAATATAATGTTCAAATAAAAAACACACATGTGGTATTAAGTGAGTAGTTATTTTTTATACATGCAGTATTATTTATAATTATTTTTTATACATGCAATATTCATTAGGGCTCATTAGGGGAGGCCTATGTCCAGTTGTGGACTTATGTAGGCTGATCATCATCATCATCATCATCAGCCTATGTTAGTCCACTGTTGGACATAGGCCTCCCCTAATGAGCGCCATAGCGCCCTGTCTTCGGCTTGTCGCATCCAGCATCTGCCAGCAGTCTTTCGCAGATCGTCATCCCACCTGGCCGGAGGGCGTCCTACACTACGTTTACCAAGTCGCGGTCTCCACTCAAGAACACGTTTACCCCAGCGGTTATCGGTTCTTCGCGATATATGGCCGGCCCACTGCCACTTCAGTTTGCTAATTCTCTGAGCTATGTCGATGACTTTAGTTCTCTGTCGGATCAATTCGTTACGAATCCTATCCTTCAGAGAAACTCCGAGCATAGCTCTTTCCATAGCTCGCTGAGCGACTTTGAACTGGTGGACCAACCCTATCGTGAGTGTCCACGTCTCAGCTCCGTAGGTCATGACTGGTAGGACGCACTGATTAAAAACTTTCGTTTTTAAACATTGCGGTATGGATGACGAGAAGACTCGACGTAGTTTTCCGAACGCTGCCCAGCCTAGCTGGATCCTCCTCTTGGCTTCCTTCTCGAAATTGTTTTTACCCAACTGCAAAATCTGCCCGAGGTAAGTGTACTCAGAAACAATTTCGAGAAGGTGGCCATGTACGATCACCGGTCTTGGATCAATGTGGCCATTGATCATGATTTTGGTTTTATCCAAATTCATGCCAAGACCGATACATCGGGAGGCTGAAGCTAGACTGTCCAGCATCCGGTTCAGCTCCTCTAGCGACTCCGCCATTAAGACTATGTCATCAGCGAATCGCAGGTGTGAGATGTACTCGCCGTTTATGTTGATGCCCTTGTCTTTCCAGTCCAGCGTCTTAAACATATCTTCCAACGCGCTCGTGAACAGTTTCGGGGATATAACATCCCCCTGCCTCACTCCTCTGCGCAGTTGGATCGGTTTAGTCTGCTGGTCCTGTACTCGGACACTCATCGTAGCGGCTTCGTAAAGACATCTCAGCACCTCGATATAACGATAGTCTACTTGGCATCGCTGTAAGGATTGTAGAACAGCCCAGGTTTCAACGGAGTCAAAGGCCTTCTCATAGTCCACAAAGGCCAGACACAGGGGCTGATTATACTCTTCGGACTTCTGTATAATCTGCCTCACTGTGTGAATGTGGTCTATGGTACCATATCCTCCGCGAAACCCAGCCTGCTCCGGTGGCTGAAACTCGTCGAGTCTCCTAGCGAGACGGTTCGATATAACTCGTGAGAATAGCTTATAGACGTGACTTAGGAGCGAGATGGGTCTATAATTTTTAAGGAGGGTTTTATCTCCCTTCTTAAAAAAGAGCACCACCAAACTCCCACTCCACGCCTTTGGAGTTCTCCCACTGTGAAGGACGGCGTTGAAGAGGCTCTGTAACTCCTGTATAACAGGGTATCCTCCAGCTTTTAAAAGCTCTGATGTTATTCCGTCCTCACCGGGGGCTTTTCCATTTTTAAGCTGCCTCAGAGCTAACACAATCTCGTCTTGACTGATGTCTGGCAGTTCGTCGGTATAGTGGCGTATCAAGGTGGCTCTAGAATCGTGGCCGTCTCGTTGGGAACGGGGAGCATGAGCAGCGTATAAACGGCCATAAAAGTCCTCTATCTCGGCCGATATCTCCGGCTTCGACAATACGGTCCTTCCGTCGTGCGTTGTAAGCTTCGACAGGTGGCTCCTGCCAAGCTGCTGAGTGAATACTTTGGACCCTCGGTTTCGCTCTATCGCCTCTTCAATGAGGCGTGTATTGGAGCTCCGAAGGTCGCGCCGTACCATCTTCGCAATTCGCTTGTTCAGGTCTGACCTTTCTGACGAAGTCGCTTGGGTGGTTTCCCGTCTTTTTGTCATCAGCCCAAGAGTCTCATCCGAGAGTTTGGACTTCTTACCAGTACGCTGCTTTTTGCAAAACTTGATGCCCTCGTCCCTCAAAGTTTCGACCAGATTGTGTAGGGTCTCGTCAGCGTCATCAGTGGGTTCCAAGGCAGCGAATCTATTCCCGAGAAGCTGCTGAAACTTCTCGGTGCCCGCCAGGATTCTTATTGGGTTCGGTCGGAGCGTGGACTTCATCAGACGGTTTCTTTCAAGCTTCAAATTTATATTCAGAGAGCCTCGAAGGAGTCGGTGATCAGATCCGGTATTGAACCTGTTGATCACTGAGACATCTCTGAATATATGCTTGCTATCCGTCATGATGAAGTCGATCTCATTTTTAGTCACAGAATCGGGACTCCGCCATGTCCACTTCCTTTGGGGCTGTTTCTTAAAGAAAGAGTTCATTAAGAACAGCCCCTCCTTCTCAAGGAAGTTGACAAGCATTTGTCCCCTGTGATTTCGAACACCAAAACCATGCGGGCCTATTTGGGATTCGTTGCCATTTTGGGTTCCCACCTTGCCGTTAAAGTCCCCCATAACAACGTTGAAGTGAGCCTTGGTGGTGTGATGTAAGGCTTTGGATATGTCTTCGTACATATCCTCCACTTCATCATCCGAGTGTGCCGAGGTCGGTGCGTAAACCTGAATGACCTTCAAGCTGTAGCGCTTAGACAGCCGAAGGATCAGGTACGCTACCCTGGTCGACACACTGGAGATTTCTTCAACGTTGTTAGAGAGGGCCTTATTGACGAGGAAACCTACGCCACCCTGGGATGTTTTATCACCCTCGCGAAAGTAGAGAAGATGGCCCGAGTCTAGGGTTACGGTGTCCTCCCCCTCTCTACGGACTTCACATAACCCTAGAACATGCCATTTAATGTTCTCTAACTCCACTTCCAACTGCGCTAGATGGTGATCAAGCCTCAGAGTGCGTCCGTTAAACGTTGCCAGGGTCAGTTTGTGTGGTGGATGGTAGCCTGGGGTAGCCCGGAGATTCTTCGCACCCCCTGCCCCGCCGTTACCATGGCCGCTACCATGGCCAGGAATAGCGAGGCGGCCGGGAACTAGGGGCCATTTTATGGCTGGTTTTATCATAAGGGGGATATTGCCCATAATCCCCACGCTGGGCATGCGGGTTGGGGATCGCAGTCCAGTGAGATTGTTCTGCAGAGGGCGCTGCTGCCCGCCCCCCGGTGTGTGTTTCCCTTAGTCGCCTCTTACGACACCCACGGGAAGAGTTGGGGTGGTGAAATTCTACGCCGGCACCACACGGCGAAGTGTAGGCTGATACATTTAAGTAAATATGATTTTGTAATGCGAAGAGTAAAAATACCTACGTAAGTTTTGACAAGCGCCCACCCTAGCTTCTAAAACGTTTTTTTTTGTAAGATTATGTTTGTACTTTCTAGGATTAAAATTTACACTAGTAATAGTATCAATGTTATGTGTGTTATGTTATTAATAAAGAACTTTTGAAATTGAAATTTATGTAGGCTGATGATGATGAGTCCTTTTACATATATTGGCTGTCGCCCATATCGAAGTAAGATAAATATCTAAAAAACTCTTTACTTAGCTCTAATTCCTTTCTACCTCTCGTATTTTAGAAGTAACTTTTTTCGAATGGACTAATAATGCTGTTGAATGCAGATGGCCATGATAGCGTAAGCGGACTTTACTTATTTAGAAGTAACATAATTAATGTATCCGTTTTATGCAACTTGTCCTCCTGTGTTCCTATTCCTACACCTAATAAATTCCACAAAGAGCCAGTCTGTGCATATTAGCTGACTGGAGTCCACAGTCGGGCTTTGTCAGATTTATTGGCAGGTTCGCGTGCTGCCATTTCTTACACGCGAGGCAAATTGCTCACACCATAATTGGCGTTTATGCATTGGAATTAACGAAAAAGCATTAGGTAATTTTATTTATTTTGTAAAACAATTGTACAGTTGATACAATTCAGACTGAAAAGTATAAATTATTATCAATAGTATCCACTGGACATCAAAATGGCTGAAATTAATATTTTTACCGATCAGTTACGCTACCAGTAAACTGTTTGCACAGCCTGGAGTTAACTCAATTGTTCTGTTGTTATTAAGTAGTCTTATTCGTTTCTGTTATTTAATTGTTATTTTCCTTGTTTATAAAGATAGAATAAAAATATATTTGTAATTAAGTGTTGTCGTTGTTTTAATTGCTGTAATATAGCTTTTGATACAATCTCGTTTCGAGATCCGTTTAATCATGAAAAGTTAAAAGACAGAATTATTATTAGTAATATAACATTAGCATGGACCATAACACCTAGTGCCTTTTCCATCATCAACATCCCTTTCCAAAGTTGAACTTCGGCCTCATCTGATAAGTGCTAAAGCGCTTCTTAATTAAAATATTGAAATGCAGTTTACAGATAAAACTTAAGCCTTAGCACACTGGCGATTTGCGAGAGATTTCAAAGCGAGGTGAGTACGCAGCTAGTGCGATTAGCGAGAACGACCTAGAACTATGCAAATTACGTACCTATCAGGCACCATCAACAGACGATTATCAGATAGATACGTTGTCGTTAGGAAAAGGGTGCGTGTAGCCCTTGGGACATTTTTCACCGCGGCCCGGCCGCGGAAATTATAGGCTTTTTACTAGTTAATGCGCCAATAAATAGACGATAAACATCGGTGGTTTAGCTTAGCACGCGCGCAGCAGCTGGTCTAAATGAAAAGCTGCAGGCGGTAAAACATATATTTTGTAAGTTTGTCGAAGACCGGGAAAGCACTGCTAAAGACATGCAGCATACCACAAAAAATTGAATTCAAATATGGCCTGTCACTCTAACATTTAGATAAATTTTATATCGTTTTTCTGCTGTATGGTATGCGCTTATTATAATACCGCTGCAGAGTTTTAGCCGGAGCTCCCGCTGCTCTAAAACTGCGCAGTTGACGTTGTTTTTAAAATACTAGCGATCCGCACCTAACTATCTAAGATAACTACATTTTGATTGTTCCTATTATTATAAATACTCTAATATGTCTGTAACTACCAAAGCAAACTTTTTTTCAGTACATAGTAAAGTTCCATAACCTCCAAGCCTCCAGCTGGTCTATTCCGATGTCTCCGAGAGACACTGAATAATATTTTCGGGTGCGCTTTGATTATACCATCTACCAATGAGAGGCTTTAATCATACAATCTGCCAATGAGCTTTGACCAATGACCAACAGAATCTACACGCAACAGTTTAATACCGCCTAAGCTTTCAACTTACGCCTCCGCCCGCAAGCCCAGTAGCAGGTTACTTTCACTGCCAGCCACAGAACACGAAATTCGACTAATAATTTGAATTATTGCATATCTCAGCATAACTACAATTCCGCCACTTTATGTGAATGCAGAGAAAGGATTTTCTTATTGGAAATTACTATTTCTAGAGAAATGGTTTACGCTTTTATTGTTATGTTGTTTAGCACCTACGATGTCCGTATTGTTGTTGTTTTGTCGAGAGGAAGTTAAATACTTTCTTGAGTTTATTACACTTGGTAGGCACTTAGTGTCGCTCCCACTGCGTTTATGTTATCTTCCTTACGGCTTGAGCTTCAGGGATTTTGTTGCAAATGAAAGCCTTTTGTGTTATTCAATATATCCTAAAATAGCTTCTATGAAATTCTACCTTAGTTTCTAAATAAAGTAGGTACAGAAGCAAATTTTTGTTGATCCCTGTTCTACTGTCTTATTTACCTGCATTACTTTGCGCAAACCGTAAATTATATTTCAGTATCAATCTTCCGGCTTTGGAAAACGCACACTTAATCTCACCTAATTTACACACATTACACGCTTTATTCACCTTTCAACTTCACTTTTAAATGACAACGAGCAATGTAAAGTAAAGATAACATTGTATTGATGTTGTTGTTTCCAATAAATTACATTTACAATTGGTAAGTTACCAATAAGGAGGCACTTTTTTAATTTAACAGTCAAGAACCCACAGTACCTGACGAATATTTATTACTTGTAGCAATTGTATCGACGTAAGTAAATTTACATACAGTGAAATGCAGTTGGGTCGGCATTTAAAACAGTTTTTTCAATTTATTGTCAGTCACATTGAGATAAGTTTGTGTTTATAAAATGCCCCCAACGACCCGAAGGTTAGTTATAAAAATGTTACAAAATACTTTCCTTATTTTGTTTCATTAAATATTTCAGAAAAAAGAAATCTATCGTTTTTGTATTACGAAAAACCGCACTCAATGTGCTTTATTTTTTATACACTTTTTACAAAATAAAAATTACATAAGTAAAAATGGGAAATAAAGTCACTTAGATTTTTTCACTTCAATCTTATAAGGTAAAGTAAAGAAGCGAACAAGAAACAACCTTGTTAGGTTAGTTTTCGAGTTGAAGCAAAAATCATTCCAAGCTTTTTTATCGTCTCGGATAATCTTATATTTTGTACTCAACTTTGTACAAATATTATTGATATTTCATTTATCGTACATCTTTGCAACTCCGTTGATTTTGTTGTAGGAAAGTAAATAAGATACAATATAGCCTAGTGGTAGGCACAGCCACTTTATTCTTATTTCCAGTAATAAATGTATTTATTTAATTTGTACGCACAAAATGAATATTCATAACAGTCTTAAATAAAAAAATATCAATTATTGAAACTTCCAAGACGCACAAATAAACTTAAATCAACATCGCAATAACAATTACTGTTAACAATAAGCCAATTCACCGGTTGACGGAAGTGGTCACACAAAAACATATAACAATTTAAATCGATTTATTGATGTATGGTCCTGGTATTTCAGGTATGCCTGAATACTGATGAGCCGAAGTGTCAGGGACGAGAGATTTTACGAGCCAAGTTTTTGCAGGACTATTCTTTCTGTGGATTTCCCACAAGATGTAATTGGTTTGTAAGTCTCAGTTATTTCATTGCGTACCTACTGTTTTATGTTGTGGGTATTTAACATTTCCGCAATTTCAAAAGGGCATTTGATTCGTATTTTATTTTATGAGGGATTGAGGAAATGTTTACTTTTTGTTTGGGTGATTATGATGAAATATAATGAAAATAAAAATTATGAAGTATAAAATTAAAAGTAAACTTTTGCTCAGAACTTCTCATCAATTGCAAATCTTAAATCAAAGTTTTGCTTCAAAACTACATAGGTACAGCAGTAAGTGCGGTACCAAATTACAACATAACAAAATACACAATAAATGGTAAATTAAAAAAACCCAAATCAGGGCAGTTTTCCCTTTTTAACTGCCTTTAATGTGTAAAGTGCAAAACCCAACAAATTACTCCCAATAGCTTGGTACCTACTGACCTAATTAGCCGACCCATTAGCAGAGTTGGCCCATCCCTTTCCCACTGTTCCACTCTCACGGCGATCAGACCTTGACCGTTTGTCCTTCACATGAACCCTCGGGATGATTTTGAGGTGCTTTCGCAGAACTTGGTGTAGGACGCCCTGGCGAACTCCGAACCTGCGACTGAAGGCAAATACTGAATGCGTTAAGTTGAAGATTCCACTGTGGTGCTTATTAGGGGAGTCATATAACCAGCAGTGGGCAAGTAAAGGTCCAGCGGTAAACTTGTACATGTGGTCAATGGTGATTTTCCTTTAGATTCCTAGGAAATATCTATCCAGTTTCAGGAACCCGTATCTGATAATTAGGTTTATTCGGTTTTGGACCGCATTCATTCCAACCAATTCAGTAGTCCAGAAGATACTGACCCCAGCCGATCCTGCTCCATCCCTGTCCTACTGTTCCACACTCACTGGTTCTGCTTTACTTTAGGCCTTGACATGAGCATTACACTTCGGGCGCTACACCTCACAAAAATATTTTGAAATGTTGAATTTATCCTTTGTTTTGGAAAGGTTAAGGCAGTTTGGGGAGCGATACGGGCTCTCTAAATAGGTAAAGTTACTTAGAGCAGCAACCAAGAGAGGACTTCTAAGCACAGTTTAGGTAATGCTTTATTCATGTTAAAGGCCACATTGTATCCCGAGATCAGGCGTAATGTCTGTGTCTGTTTTACTTTTCAACTAACATAAGCTGAATGTCTCCCCTCCCTTAGTCCTTCCTTATCATTCTATCCTAATCTAATCCCTTAGTTTAGAGTTAGTTGCTTAATGTCAGCCAGAGACAGTTACGCAGTGCCAGCTAGAAGTATCGTGCATAAATAATTGCATCGATACAAAGGGTCGATGCACCTATAGTTCATATAGGTGTACAAACTAGCAGCCTTGACTTTGACAATGAACTTCCTATGGGAAACTCATTCACCATTGTGACAATATTGCATGGGAACGTACAACATTCAATGTAATTTTTTTTTATATACGCAGTTACATGGTGTAAGGGTATAGTGACAGAACGGTTCCATCATACTCTTTGGCATGGCCTAACCCTGGGGTTATCCTCCCCTGGTCAACCCTAGGGGACTTAGGAAGAAACTAAACACTAAACCCCATTTGTGCTCATAACTTGATAGGCAAAATCATATAAGAAATCCAGATTGAAATGCCGTTGTTATCTTTGCAATAATGCGTGTGCAAAACAACTATAATATACAAACTTATTGATACAAAGCGTGTGAATAACGACTCTATTGTGCAAACTTATTAATTGAAAGGAATTGAAATCTTAGTTCACTTTCCTTCATCACGCGGGTAAACCACACCTAACCATTAGCAAGTTCAAGGTTCCGCGCGAATCGATACTCAGAGCCTTGGACCTTGACCAACCTTGTCAACCCAGGCCCTCACGTGCCTAGCTCTCATCGATTTGTTTATACAGTTCAATGTTTCAATTATGAATCACGCAATGTGATGAAATGTGCTATCTTCTTGGCTCTAATGATAGTTTTATTTGTTTCAGGTAAGCTAAACAATTGAGGAGTAAAAACGTCCTTAAGCCATCTGGCTTACCCACACACAACAGAATAAAGATGTAACGTACGTGCATTGTAATGTATAGCACAAACTTTTCTGTTATTAAAACAATCCGCAGGTCTTATCTGTGATTTGTGTAATTGGATCTGTACTGTCTGGTCTGTCTCGTCTTCTCCAGAAATATTGAAAAGTTAAGTTTGGGTGAGTAAGGATCTAGGGGAACAGACGCTTTCTAAAAAGGGCGTTGCCAAAGCGTGTGCTTTTTAAAACGCCAAAGTTGTACTAGACTCTATAGGTGTATTTTTTTGAAGAGAAAGGGATAACAATCGGGATAGAATTTGTAATAATTTTAAGAATTCTCGTGCTCAGTAGTTTTTTTTCTTTACTAAAACCCGCTCATTATGCTCCTGCCCACTAAAACCACACCCTAAGCGTGCCCCAGACAGCCTCAAGATTCAAAAGTGTCTGACACAATATAAATCATGTAAAATACAAGTAAAAGCCGGTTTTTAAGCTGATTAGAATTAGCAATATCAACAGGCTAATCACCTACGCCTACACGTCTTTACAGTTATCTCTTCAGGGCATCTGGCGATTATGATACAACTAGTTATATGATAATAATGCCAATATATAAGGCACTCACGACAGCGACTTTAACCGGCGCGCGACGGAGATGGCCGCGACTTTGTGACGCTACTATAAATTGCTACTATTATTCACGTAAACTCAACTATTCTGACATTACCAGAAACCAGTAATTGATCGTTTATTAGCAGCAGTGCTTTGGAAAATTTATTATAAATAACGTGGAATCTGAAGAACTTACAATACAATACAATAAAAAATGCTTTATTGTACACCAGAAAATTAACATAGCAAAAGACTTTACAAAAAACAAGTACAATGGATACAATTACTTACCTACCTACTAAAACTTACCAAAAATTACAAATGTAATTTTTATATTTGCTGAGACAAATCTTTATCATTTGAATTTTGAATTTTATCTATTTGTATTCAAATTATAAATTTGCAAAGATTTTGTTATGACGACTCAAAATTTTTAATATGAACAAGTTTCATCGTTTGGATTCCAACAATATATTTGTAGTTGCATCAAAGTCGCTGCCGTGTACCCAAAGTATGGCTCTTGGCAAACCGCGGGTTCAATAGACTTATTAGTTACATTACAAAGCTCTATGTCCTGTCAGTCTTCAGCTTTTTATAGCCTTAAATAGATTTGCAAAATAACAATAACTTCACTGTGGGCTCAATGTCGAAGATCTAGCTTGTTCGATAGATTATAGCATAATGTTTAATTTACTTATTACTTTGTAATTATATTATTATCTATATTTTATTAGTTTGTAATTTAATAGTTTTCATGTATCGATTTCAGTAACTTTGATTTGGCTTGCCAGATTAGAAATTCGTAAGTATCTTGTTTCGAAACCGAGGTGTCGTGTAAGGATAAAAACTTATTCTTTTTTTTTTAAATCTGTTTCGTTGGTAAATAGTTACATTTACCAACGAAACATAATTTTTGTTTTACCGTAACCAGTTACGAATTTGCGGTTTCGTATAAGACCGAAGGGAAAACATTCATACAAATTTTTGCTCCGAAACCGTTGATTGCATAAATCATTATACCTAGTACTATACTTAAGTGTGTATATAGTATTGTACTTCACATGTATCATTCTCTGTAAGTTATAATGATATGATATACATAGTTCTATAATATGTGAAGTTATATAAAGGCTTTTAATTGTTTATTCATGTGTCTCAGGTGTACATCGAGTAACAAAAAAGTATCCCGTTGATAAAAACAACTTTACTTGTGTAGGTGTAATGCCAAATGTATTATGTAAAAAAAGTTTCTAAGTTTCTAGCCTCTAGCTGCCATTATTTATATCATTATTTGATTTAACCCACGTTAAGCTAGATATAACGACAGCAAGCTTATTTTGAAGACATCGTTATGTTTTGGCATACATCGCATAGCCTCCAGCTAGCTATGTGGCAATAGGAGGATCCAGTGGCGAAGAGAGTCTCGTCTATGGTTTTTTTGGAAATTTTCTCGTATTATATGACAAGGTATTGGAATGCCTCTTACTGCTTTCGATCTGATTGAGGGCTTTTGTCCAATAGTTGTCTACCTAGCTAAATTTATCAATTTATTTCGTTGCCGTGTGGTGCCAGCATATAATTTGCACCAACAGAACTCTTCCCGTGGGTGTCGCAAGAGGCATAAAGGATACACGAGGGCGCAGCAGCGCCTCCTGCATACCAGATCCACCATCAAACTGTGGTCCTCGACCCGAAGGTCCAGCGTGAGGTTATAATACGCTTGACTGATGTTGTATCGACGAAATTCTTTAAGTTTAGACTAAAAAAATGGTTGATAAAACAATAAATTGGATGAATTCTTCGCACGTTAAAAGCGATTAGACTTTTAATTTTGTTATTCAACTATATATTTTAATTTAAGACATTTCTAATTGAAAATTTACTGCATCTGGTTTTATGTGAATTTTATGTTGTAGGTATTGTTTGATTATTTTATCTAATTTATTTGAACTTGAACTTATCACGAAAGGCTTTTGTCCTGTGGAATGATAAAAACTGTTGATGTGATCCACAAGAAACCCTTTAAAAGGACTTAACATTTCAAAACTAAACCATTTCCTAATTACGTCGTCATCTCCTTGCTCTATTACAATGTACTTTCTATTGTTAGCGATTAAGCCATAAAGCACTAGAATAGTAGTCACGGTCGATCGAGATCGTATCTAAGTAGATCGCTTATACGTTCAAAATCGATTAAATCGATAAGCGAAAACGTTATCGATATTGCCGACTCGATAACAATAGTAATGTTTGGTACTTTACTTACACTGTTTGTTTTTGAAATTGGCGATTACAGGCTTTATAGCTTGTGGATTGCCTTACCGACCTTTAAAATATAAAATGGTATTTCGCAAGAATCTTTTTGTTTTAAATAATTAATTCGGGGATAAACACGCTTGGTAAGCTCAATATTAGGTAAGGGAAATCACACTAAATGGCATATAAAAAAATTCAAAAGTTGGGACGACTATAATTTTTTTGAATTTATTTATAACCGACGCGACGGACGAGCTCGGTTTGAAAACGATCTCACCTGAAGGAGACTGAAGATGTGGACAACGGTATTTCATGAAGGTCTAGAAGACACCTATTCTTTCGTCATGTCTTATTGAGACCCAGGTTAATTGGCCGTAAAAACAGAAACAGGCAATGAGTTCCAATTTCAACTATATTTATTTATTGGAAAACTAAACGATTATTTTAACAATAACATATAGGTATTGTTTTTAAACGGCCGGCGTTGGTGCCTGAGTTTAAAAACAACATTGGATCGGAATCCCAAATCCTGTATTCACGCCACGCGACCCGACAAAACGCGATGCGAGTTGCGTTGAATCAAATCATATGAATTTTCTATGACCCGAATCACATTAATAACAACGCTACGAAACTTCACGTGTTTACAACTAGGTTCGCGTGTCGTTTGAAAAGTGTTTGGAGCCCTTTTTCCACCACTGTAACAACTCTCATAGTCAATAAAAAAATCAAATTAGCAAACCCATGCTGCATGTACAGTGCGCGTCAGAATTAAGTCTCCACTTGCATACAAACTATTTTCGACTACCTACTTCTAATTCCCTTGTTACTTGTCACAGTTTTTCACATGCAAAAATTTTTCAGGCCACCGCTCAGGATCGAACTGCCCTTCCATAATACACAAAGTCTGAAATTCCCAACAATAACAACTGTTGTGTCCCACATACATTGAGATAGGGGGGGTACTTATATGTGACGGGCACTGTACATACTAGGTTACTCTACTACAGATCCGCCTGTTGTTAAAACAGTCACGCATGATCAGCGGCCACGATACGCTAATGTGAACATTGTCGTAAATCATTAGACGGCTAATGAGCCATGACGCGTGCGGTGGACGCCACGTGATTTGAGATGATGGCGGAAGGAAGGACTCTAGATGAAAGGCAACTGCCATTCTCTTTCAGCTATGTTTAAGTGAAAGTGGATACCTATTAAGGCTAGATTTAAGGAAAAGTAGAAGTAGATGAGCACTCTTATTATGGACAAGTCTCTATCTTACACAAGATGATGATGAATTTAGGCTACTACGGCGGACAGTCTTAATAAAGATTCATAGAAAACATTATTATAGAGCGCGTTATTCTTATTCTCTCAATCTCTTAATCTGAAATGGCATAGCGACTCGACCGGGGAGATGTCAGGCGCAGGAAGGGATTGGGGATTGTATGTATGAACACTCCCCCGGTGTACAATAACTCGTCATCAAATATTTAAACCAATATATTTATTCTTGATTAGTGGTGAATAGGGTGATCCACCTCGTGATGGTTCGCCATCTTTTTCTATTTTTGCTGTTTAATTAATAAATAAGTAATGCACAATGCACACTTGATAGGTTGACTTATTACCTATTTGGATATTTTTTTGTGCGTACATTAGCTATGTAACTAATACTACCTCTGTGGCGAGGTGGGCGAAGGTCCGCCTGCGACGCAGGAGGTTGCGGGTTCGATTCCCGCATCGGGACAAATATTTGTACGAGCTGCAGATATTTGTTCAGGGTGTCCTGATCGTTTTCTATGTAGGTATAATAAAAAATATCTATCTGTAATGTAATTATATTGTATTATGTATATCAGTAGTACCCATAACAAAAGCTCTGGTTAGCTTGGGGCTAGATGATGATGTGTGGATTGTCCGGCATTATTTATTTAATAAATACGTCTTTATGACTTGTGCGTGCTGCCATCTTGTAGCTGTGATGAACAGCTTTAGGTAGCGAAAGATATAATATACATATTCAGTGGGTAGAAAACTTCCTTGATATCGTTTTTCAATCAAGCAAAACTCGATAACTTTTTAATCTATTCGACTTCCTACAACGGGGTTTCAAATCACATTAATTTTCTTTTCACCTCACTAACTCACTGAATGAAGAATCCAGTTTCAAACGCAGCCTTCGGGTATTATTATTTATTTATTTGCACATTTAGATGGAGTGAATTCAATTAATTTGATTATGGCAATTAATAAAGTTGCCACTTTAAGTGACTCGATATTTCAGAATAGATACACTGCCCTTTCCATCGACACATATGTTAGCTATCGTAAAATACAGAATGTTATCAAAAACAAAATGTTTTGATTGATCTCGGAGTGTTATTTAATATTGCATTTATTATTGCTTGCATGTGCATTACATGTTAGGTATGATATAATAATTGCCGTGTGGTGCCGGCATAGAATTCACCACCCCAACTCTTCCCGTGGGTGTCGTAAGAGGCGACTAAGGGAAACACAGCGGGAGGCGGGCAGCAGCGCCTTCTGCAGAACAACTACACCGAACTGCGATCCCCAACCCGCATGCCCAGCGTGGGGATTATGGGAAATAACCCCCAAATAATGATGCCATCTATGGCGCTCATTAAGGGAGGCCTATGTCCAGCAGTGGACTATTAAAGGCTAGTGATGTTGTTGATGTTGATGATATAACTATTATATATTAATATAATAGTGAGTATAATATATCAGTCATCCACCCATATCACAAACTCTGCTTAGTTTGGGGCTAGATGATGGTGTGTTGATTTGTCTAGTATTTATATATTTATTACGTAAGCTTTGAGATATAATCCTGCACATCGTACTGCACTTAGGTACTCTCGATTAAAACTAATAAATTATATTATATTAGCTACATCTCTATACTCATACTCTTTGCTCGATATCATAGATGCACCCTAAAATAAAGCGATGTGTAGTACTAACAATAAAATTATCTTTTCAAGTTGCCTTGTAACAATCTATAGAATAGACAGTTTTACAGTCATTGTAAATGTAAATCGTTTGATCACCATCACACCTAAGAAAGTGAACATGTTCGGTCTAAGATGGGCCTACAGAGTCTCGAGCTTCTTAATTACTATACCTATATACTATGACTACCATTAGCATGCCAGACACACGAAGCCACTGATTCCCTGTGTGTTCGCACTTTTGACTGCCAAATTGCGAATACTCTAATTTATTGCATAGAAAGTGAATTTAAAATCTTCTGTCGATTAGTTCTAAACTTTGGCAATAAACACGACTACTTGTTGTCATTCGATTTTCTAAACTCTTAAATTTATAGCATTTTTTACAACTCGTCTAATACCTGTTTTGTGGTTTTTGGTCCTTTCTCTTTCAAATGCCATTCGTTTTATTTTTGATTTATTATTTAATTTGTACGATTGTGTTTCGAGATTTGAAAGCTATATTTTGGCAGATAATAAAATTGTTTTATTTGACATTATGCTGATTTATGTTCGATGATATCCTATTAATTATTTCGAGCCTTTTGAGTAACATCTTTGTTAACATATCTACTACAAATGTATCTTAGATTATTTTAAAAAGTCTCAATCTGTTTGTATATTTATATTTAGTCATCGCGGTAATATGTTCTATTGATTTGGATATAGAGGTTGTCCTTTTTGAAGGATCGATTCTTTGTCTCAATGAAGTACTTTAGTACCTTGAGTAGGAAGGGACAAAGGTGGAGCATGAATATGCTTTAAAAGTAGGGCTATCTGTAAATCTCTCATAATTTATTGGCTTTAAATCGCTTCCTACGCATTAATCTTACATCGAGGGATTACTCATTCATATAGTTATTTACATGATTTTGTTCAATATTTCTTCTGTAGCTTTATAGGCTGACCATTTTAGTTCCGTCATATAAAGATTAAAACTTTCATTGCCCACGATGCGCATGTTATTCCTGGAGGCCTTAGAAATCCTACAAAGCTATTTATCCGGGTCGAATTTAGAATGCGTTAATGACATCTTTGTAATACCTAGCATGACACAGGGTATGAGGTATATCAGGAATTTTTACTTCTTCATTAGCTTATTCGTACACATCAAGTTGTTTGAACTCGTTGGCTTGTACCTCTATATACAGATTTAAATCATCTGCTACACCCAGAAGTGCCTTATGCAGCTGACATTTGTCTTTAACGACTATATTGTTCTAACCTTTAAATGTATCTATTGCTCAATATATCCTCTCAGCTCTTGCCATAAATTTTTCACTCCCATAATGTTAGATCTATCCCACAGATATCAAGGTGGCAAAGAGCACGACCAAATGCCTTTATGAGCTTACACGCACAAAAGGGGTAATACCATCTTGTAGAGCCAAAATGGGGGATGTCGCTTGTCTTACTTGGCAGTTTCAGCTTTACATGCGTTATTTCAAGACAATACAGTGGACTATTCATGTCATTTAAGGCCATCCTCGGCTCTTTACAATATCTTCGTAGTGGCTTTGTTTATTCACAAATGTTTTATAAATATCAGCGCAATCTTTTGCGTAGTTAGAAAAATCTATAGTGATTTTGCCAGGCTGGCCATTGTGCAAAAAGTTCAAGCTGGGCCAAAAAGGTAGGGATGACGACTCAAAGTCAGTTTACACAAAAAACTATTAAACTAGTAACCAGTATCGTGTTTTCGTTGCCTCGCACCTACTTGTGGCTAATACATTACGTGACTGGGTATTTTCCGATTGTTGTCTAAACCCCATATTATGCGCAATTAGATTTAGTTATGTTGTAACCACTTGCCAAAGGTTTAGTTTAATTTTACCGTGTGAAGTGAATGTGAGCGAGAAATATTACCAAGTTCAAAAGATTTCGTCACTTAGTAGATAATTAGGGCCTCGTTAGTACGACATCAATAACAACCATTGCAAGAACCAAAGCGGTATCGCAATGTTTTAGGTACGTACGATAAACAAAACTCAACATGAGCTAATATGTACTTCAAGTTTTTTACCATGAACAAAACCAAATGTTGTTTGCATTATTACAGTTTTCAAAACTTTTGGAATGCTATGAACGAGTTCTTTTGCTATTAATTGTATATACTAAGCTTAATATGTGACTGTGTCTTTTTGAGAGTAAATATCTTTTAACCTTTTGGAATTGTTTAGTATTTTCTAGTTTTTTTAGTGTTCTACGCCAGTTTGATAATACTCGTACCACAATTTAATAATTGACCAGATAAGACCGTAGAATGTTAAAATATTCAACGGGTAGTTCTTGAAAGCCTCGGCTCCCCCTATGAAGAGTCCGTCTGAATCGTATGCGCTAGGGGACATTCATAAGCTTTTATTTCCTTTATTTCTTTCTCAAAGTACCTATCTCAAGCCAAGAGGGTAATAAATCGATTCGGTCGACATTCGCACTCGAGTACCATATATCTCGCGTAGGCTGGACAAATTCTCGGGCGATCGCAGAATAGGGAATAAATCACGAGATATTGCCTCTAGTCTTGATAAATGAACTCCTTACGAAAGGAGTAAGGTCACACGGGGACTATAAATGCAAGTTATTCTTAAGTAGGCATACTTAATGATGGTTGTAAACTTTAAATGAACGTTGGAAATAGAAATAATGCATGACATACGAGTACACGTAAGTCAGTTTAGCCAGTAAAATGTTATTCTCAGATTGTAAATCTATAAAATGAATGAATATCTGCAATTTTTTGTATAACATCCAACTTGGCCCGACTTTAAAATTTTATTGTTAGTTGTTTAACTGTAACGAAGGCTAAATTATTTAATATATAACACAGATTTTATTCCTTGGATTCATTTGGATCTAGGATCATTTCGAATATTTGCCGATGACACAAAAATCATCCGAACCAAACACCGCGGGAGCTCAAGCCATAAAGTATTAGAGATACAAATCAAGTAGTATTATAGATATACGAACCCAAAACCAATTATTCCCCTGAAACACATTAAGTCTGGTCTTCGATTCGTCGTTCGATTGCAGCGATCTCATTCCATACCTACGAGCTGCCACCTTTCTAGCACTTGCCAGAAGAAAATGACCATGATCAATCGTGAAAGTTGAAGCAATCATGCTGATTTCTTTGAATTGCGCAACCGACCTTACAACTTGCAATCCCTTAGATCAATTTCAATAATAGCGACCTTTGAAAATCTATTAAGTTTCGCAAATGTACTTGTCGAATGTCTATTCTTGGGGCATTTGTGTTGAAATCTGTTTAGGTTATGACAAGGTTTCGTGTTGCCCTTTATTCTGAAATAACTTATCGAGTAATTTATGGTTTTGTTGGTGACCGTTTGGGATACGTCTTATTTATTTACTCTAGAATTGTAACAAAGTCCGAGAAATAGGTTGTTCATGTCAAAATGTCTATTAACTTACGCCCAACACAGAAAGCGAGCCAAAATAGTAACATTTTGCCAAAAAGAGTGGATAATTTCGAAAGTGGTATGAAAACTATTCCCGTATTAGATTGGACAGATTTTAATGAACAGTGTCAGATAGTGTTTTGTCTAAGTGCTTGGCTTGTCAGAATAGAATAACATCCAGAACATTCAGAACAAATATCTGCACACCGTACAAAACTTTGTCTTGGGGCTCGCATTATAACGTCGTATCTGGTTGTGCAAATAAAATTCGTTGCATATCAGCTTAGCAATGAAGGAACCTAAAAGAGGTTATAAAGATGTTATGAACCAACCAGCCCTATTAGGAGGAGAAAGCGCAATTAAACTTTATGTAGAAATTCCAAGTACTACGCGTGTTGGCAATGTGTTTCTAGAAATTGGCCTTTACCATTTTACCTATCAGAAGTTGATTCTTATGATAGCTCATATCTACAAATAAAGCTCAAAAAGATATTATAAAAGAAAACCAACGAGTATTTTGTAACCAAATTGTAATTTTTTTGTTAATAAAGTTATATCATTTAAATAATAATATATTATGTGCATAGTATATTTTCGTTTCAATTTAAACAGTTTAAATGTCGCATTTATTTATTTAGGCACCAAAAACATTTCTTCCATCAACTACGAGTAAGTAAGCAACTACGTAATAACTCATTTTTTACATCGTAAGGTTGCAAAACCTCAATTTCACTATCCGAAACAAAAATCTAAATTGAGCCATAAATATATTCACTTGCGAATATACCTCACGCAAAAACTCAGGAATCTGACACGGCATCTTTGGCAAAAAAATCAACATGGGCTTTAGAATCTCGTACCTTCCTGCAGAATAAACCACAGAATAAAGTACAGCACAGTACAAAATGATAAATGATCAAGCATGCACTCCTAATAAGGCTTGTGCATTCGGGCGCAGCTCTTTTGGCAAAATGTTTTATTCATATCAACAAAATAAATAGCGGAATGCTTCTTGCGTTGTAAAGTCAGTTAGGTTTTTTTGGGCTCAGCTTCGCTTTGTTAAGATGCGTTTCGGTTGGTCTTTTGTAGGGCCTTCGAACTCTTTCGAACTTCTAACAAACATTTTCAGACTTTTCAACATCACAAGTCTAGAACGAAATCCCTATTACACATCTCAAATCAAAGCAATTGATAAGGAGTGTTCTTTTTCATACTAATTTAGTAGGATAGGTATACCTACAACAAAAAAAAAATTAAGTTTAGTACTTGAACTTTGTAAGAGCAGATAAGGATAAGTATTTTATGAAGATAAGATTACTTCAGTATATAATTTATTGATTGTTGATTGATTATACTTAGAAAAACCCTATAACAAATATCTGCACAAAGTACAAACATCTGTTATCGGGCGGGAAACGAACCCGAAACATCCTGCGTGGCAGGCGGAACTTCGCACGCCGCGCCACAAAGGTCATCTAGACCTACTACGAGTATTTATGTATAGTTTAAAGTGTTTTATGTGACATTGTGAACAGATCCTTACGATGGACTACTATGTAGCAGTATTGTGGTATGTAAAGCCGAGTATGTATTGTTTTTTGCATTATTTTTGTAAAGCATATCCAGTGCGTGGTATTAAATGATAATTTTAATTAATTTTGCGGTTTAACTTTGAGCGACCTTGTTAACTGCACTTGACGTGTTAAAAATATTAATAAGTCATAACTTTCGATTCTTGAGGAGTGTCATAAATATATTTTTGTTATTAACCAATCAACGGTTGCTTTTCAATGTTGCGTAATCAATGATTTTGCTGTAATTTGAACATAAGAATCCGCACTTTGTTTTGGACTAAGGACGAGCTAAATTCATCTCTATTCAAGTAATTTATAAACTTTAAAATCGGTAGACACGCTTACAATTCATTCCCGTGCTCTAAATAGGTAATTTACTATTACGTAATCTTCAATATCCAACACAAGAGTCCATTGAAGAATTCGTGCACGTAGACCTATGATTCATGGCATTCCGTTCATTATGCAATGCCCAGAATCATCGCAGTGAAAGCGAGATTGTCTAGGCATGCCGGGAATTCAAATGCTAGGATCTAGATTCTAGGCGTCATTCTGCTACTGTCAGATCTCGAGATCTTGATCATTTGACTCTTAGTCTGAGAGATGGTTGTTGTGTTTTGCTCGATGAACCCGGTCGGGTCCATCCGGATGATGATGGTTGGATAATCATAATTAGGGGGAGGCCCTGGTAGTAGGGCGGACCACATTTACTTAACTAGGTTAGTACCTACCTACTCTAATGGGTAGCATAAACATGAAGGAATGTTGAAGGACCTGGATATGAGAGAAATTTTTTGTCAATGTTTCCCGCTGCCTACAGAAATAGGTATAAGTATGTTATTTAATTCTACGATGCGGATGATTTTTCAGATTTTAGATTTCAATAACTTTATTTATTTTGACGTACAAAATAAGCACTTAGAATCTAAATCTATGTTTAATGTGATTTAGGTACATGTCAATATTTATTTATATAAATGCCCGCTAGAGTAGTACATCAGCTCTAGTTAGGTAATTTACCAATAGGAGGACATAAATAAGTATTTTTTTTAATAGTTTAATTAATATTTTTAAAAGTAAACAAAAATAATAGCCACCTATTTCCTCCGCACTTCATAATTACGTTAAATTACCATACAATTCCAAAACCCAATCTGAACTAAATAAATAAATATGCCGGACAATCCACACAACATCATCTAGCCCCAAGCTAAGCAGAGCTTGTGTTATGGGTACTAGATGACTGACATACATAATACAATATTAATACATGTATAGATATTTTTATTATACATAGTAAACGACTAAGCGATAATACAATCCGCTTCCGTAATTTGCAGTTTTTGAAATCCATAGTTCCATACAATCGCGATCTAAAACGGCTTTCATAACCTAGTTGAATTGATTACATCTTAGTATCGGATAACCCACGTATTTTTCACATTGCACCAGGGAAATGTATTTAAATGACGCAGTAGTTTGCATACAATCAAGAGAAAGGCATGCCCATTGATATTTTAATCATAGCTGGTTATCCGCGTGAAATCGAAGCTGGGATCAAGTTTCAGTGCTTGCACATAGGGCTAGTTCCTACTAAAACATTGTGGCTTGGACTCTTTCATAATCATTTCATAATTCATAGAAATCATTAAGATGTATTTTTAACTTGAAGAGCACTGATTCACTCCGTAATATTTTTAAAAAAGAAAGATTACTGACTCTAACTTCCATTTATATTCTAGAAATCTGTATTTTTGTAAAGAATAATAAGCAATACTTTTTTGAAAAAAAATCTGCCCGTGCCTCCTCTCAAAGGTCCAAACATAAATTCAATATTTGTATGACTCAAGTAAATAACAATATGTATCAAAAAAGCACTTTTATCAAAGTCATAAAAAATTTCAATAATCTTCCTATAGAACTTAAACGCTTAGATGGTAACATGTTTAAAATTAAATTAAAAACATGGCTTGAATCGAATGCTTTCTATTCACTGAAAGAATTTTTTGACAATAATAGCACCTTGTAAAATGTAGATGTAAATTGTTCCTATTTTTAACTTCTTGGAATGCATTGTTCTATAAACCATAAAGCATACCAAATATAGCTAGATATAATCTATCTACCTAGATCTTATTTTAAACTGTATTATTGTATGTCTGCTAAAGATAAGCTGTTGAAACTGTACACCTTATACCTAAGATCTTTTCTGTACAACAGTTCACAATAAAAATATTTCTGATTCTGATTCTTTACTAACATGACGACCTCTGTGGTGCGTTAAAAGGTCCGCCTGTGACGCAGGAGGTTGCGGGTTCAATTCTCGCCTTAGGACAAATATCTGTACGATCTATACGATATTTGTTCAGGGTGTTCTGGTCGTTTTCTACGCATATTAAAAATATCTATCTGTCTAGTATATTATATTGTGAATAACAGTCATCTAGTATCCACAACTCAAGCTCTACTTAGCTTGGGGTTAAATGATGCTGTGTGGATTGTCCGGCATTATTTATTTATTTACTATCCTGAGGCATTGATCCTGATATAATTCTTGGCCTCTGACAAAATCCTTACCGGCTTCTGTCATGTGCTGCCTCTGGTCAAAGAAATGGCCTCTACAAAATGTGTTCTTTTAATAATTTTCGACATATTCATAATTTACACAGCATCCTCTGGACTCCGATAGTAAAAATGTAATAAGACTGTTTTGAAGCTTAACTTATTTTTTTGTGAAAATAATTCAGATTTGTTTACTTTTATAATTTTTATAGCATCCTGACATCAGATTTCAACAAAGACCAACGCGGGTCGAGTTTACCGGAACTACTAGATTTAAATAATAGAAATAATGGAATTTTTAGCCCTAAACCTGCCAGTTTTCCATTAATAAGATATGATTATTTTGGTGAAAGTACTTGTTTGCCTTACGTTGCAAGTCTGATCTGTACAGTCTCAAATTGAGTGTCATACAACATAACGTAGAGAGTGTTATGGGACCCACCTGGTTCTATCTCTATGTGGGTGTTCAATATTTTACTCTTCATTGTGTGAATTCAACAGGCTGTAAAATTATACTTGTACTCTCACTCACCTAGTTTTCATAAAGACTTTCAGATATGAGCACTGGTACTGGTCTGGTATTGGTCCAACTATCTTCCTGATCTCGTATATTGTTCAGAAATTGGCCAGACTTTATATAGTTTTTTTTTTCATTTTCGCGCATGTATAGCTATGTCTATGGCTAGATGATGCTGTGTAGATGGTCCGGCATTATATATTTATTTATACTAATATTATAAAGAGGAAAGATTTGATTGTGTGTTTGAATTGAATAGGCTCAGAAACCACTGGACTCGATTTAAAAAAATCTTTCTCCGTTAGAATCCTTCATTATCCCTGATGAGATATATATAGAATATTTTCTAAAAAGTTAGTGTCTTTAAATACATATTTTTTTTTAATTTGTGTAAAATACCCGTGCATCGAGCAGAGAGAGAGTGAATATTAAGTTTCCTTTTCGACTAGGGTACGTAGAGGTTTATTTTTGCCTATCCACCACCTCACAACAAATATATTAGCATGATGCATTCTTGATGATCTAGCATTTTGTCTTTAATTTAAGTGATATAGGTATAAATAAATTAGATTAATACCTACATTAGCCGCTCATATCAATGTCCCGTCGGATCAGCCACAAATGCCCTTCCTGTTGACATTATGTTATCGGTAACAAGTCTACCTACAAACGTATATTTTAGTTTTATTTATCTCGATTTTAGTATTCTAAACAACATATATTATGTAGATTAGAGACGGCCATAACAATTTGTTTTATAAACTTGTTTATATAAAAACTGATAATATCGTCTCTAAGCGTTTCTGCGAATACTGTAGGCTGACGGTCAACTGCATCTTAATATTTACTTACCTCCTTCAGTGGTTTAATCCACGATATGTATTTCGGCTATCTGATCACGAGGCTTCTCCTACCTACCTTATGTCTTAAATTAAGTCTTATTTAATGTCAGTTGTAAGTACGCTGATCATCTCTTTAATTACCTTATCAATACTCAAATCTTTTGTCAACATCAATTTGACAAGATAAATATCTATTTCGCAGAGATTTGATCATTGATTATTAGTAGATAAGTTAATCAGCGTAGAAACAACCGTCGGATCGCTCTTTAAACTTTTTGACTTTGTTTTTCGGAAATAAGACAAAATGAAATGACGAAATTTTTCACTAAACAAGATTTTGACTAACGACATGATCTTGTTCATACAAACAATTGCTAATCCGCTACTAAACAATAGTGCACAATGAAATAACGTTTAGTACGTTATTATGTTCTCTTGTGTAACTTCGTATGCATTTGTGGAGTAATTGCTTGTTTGTGGGTCATATTAGAACTTGTATTAAGCTTTTGTATTTCCTTATTGTCCTGTATGTTGTACAACATACGCATTTTATAACGTTTTAAGAATAAATCTGGTCTCTCTTTATCGTTATCATTTTTGCAATCGGTACAAACTGAGTTGTGTATTTTGTAATAGGCTGGTTACGATGTTTTCGTCTTTTGTATTCTGTTCGTCAATATTTTGATGAATTTCATATAAATATATGAAATTCATTAAAAACATTGACGAACAAACTTTAGCAAACTTAATGTACAGATTTAATTTCAAATGTTACTTGTTGATGAATAAACTAGTAGATATTTCTTAAAACAAAATAACGGTAGCAATTTCAACCGAACGACTAAAATTAATAACTCTGTCAATACCATTAGAAGCGAACACCTCAAAGACCAATAAAACTAATGTAAAGTGATTAAACTTCATTAAGAGAACTGACTTTCCTATTTCTATTACCCTGCTTTAGGGTTACCAAGATTTTAATATAGGAGAAGTAGTAGTAAAATCAAGTTTCATAAAATCCCGCATCGTCAGTGATTTTATAATTATTGGCTGACTTTGTCTAGTTAAATCCTCAAAATGGACGAATTTGTCATGTAGTTTTAGTAAGTATTTAAAATGTTTAAATCTACTGGTGGCTGAGAAAATCCTAAGATTTTTGAAAAGTTACAGATAGGATTTTAGTAGCATATAAAGGAGAATAGTTTTCTCTTTCAATTAGAAATGGTAACCCTACTCGGGAGGAGATACCCAGAGCAACAACATTAATTCAATTTACTTGCTCCCTACTTTCTAAATGATGGACGAAACTCATTTGCGAAATGACTAGTGGGTTATCTCGGCTTTCCATATGGTAACGGCATTTTGGATCCTAATATATTTGTAACCCCAGCGTTCTTATGTATAGTTATTACGTGCCCCAACTCATAAAATTTATGAGAAAATAACTATACTATATTTAGCCGGTATATTATCACCTGACAACATTTACACATATTTAATAATGTACATAACTATCTTAATGCATTTAGAAATTGTTTAAAATTTTAAGTGTATGATAAAAGATCCTCTAGAGGTGTTATTTAATCAGTTTGCATCTGCGTTAATTTTAAATTTTAACAGACTTCAAGAAAAGAGAAGCTTGTAAGTTCGGCTGTATGTTCGGTTTTTATGTATGTCCGTCGATTTATAGGTCAGTTATGAACCTATTTCGAAAATCTCTTTTACTATTGTGTAGTATAGAGAATAATAATAATGGTTTCGAGGTGTTCCCATAGAATATTATTATAAAGAATATATTTAACTACCGATATAAGTATTTGTCCTGCTTAATTTTAACGCGGAATGAAATTAAGTAATGCGTAGGTAGGTATTAGCTGTGTTTGTTTTCAAACAATTAAATCAAATGTGGTCTCTGCATTGTTTGTTATCTCTCGCATAGTTTTCGCTATCTGTTTGATGCCATCAGCGTACAATCACGGCATCTTATCTGTTTCGCTGCTGGCGCTTTTATATAAAATATAAATAATAAAATAAAATAATTTTACCAAGAGCTCATAAATTTTACCCACGTAGGTATTGTGTTACTTCAAAAACTTTACAAATTAACTTGTTCAAGGTATCGTCGATGCATTTACCGTGATTGCTTTCTTAAACGGCTTCATTATTAATTTAGACCCCGAAATTGCTGTCATTGAGTTGTTTTACGACAGTGATTTGTTAGTTATAAAACAAATTGAGCTCGTCTTCTTATTTATTGTTCACTTTGTTTGGAGATTTGTTTTCTTGTTATTTATTGTAAAGGGTCTTTTTGATGGTTCCTTTAACGGATTTTTCATCAATGCAATATTTGTAGGGTGTTAACCCAATTTGTAGTGTAAATTTATTTTTGTTACTTAATCTTAAAATATGAAAGCAACAATCTTAACATTGAATACCCAGCTCAAATATACATACCTTACCAAGGAAACGTAACTATGTCTAGTAATGTATTATCGCTGAATTTGAGTTCTCTCAATATTGTGTAGGTAAATTATGCAGACCCATTCAGCTAAGAGTCAGTCAGACCCCAGACAGCTATATAACCAAGAAAATATCGTCGTACCATAAAATTTATCAAGAATTTACGACCCTAATAGAAAGTGCAAGCGTCAAAGTTATTTATTGACCGATAAGACACGCCATACTTGCACCTGAAAGTGTAGATAAGGAAATGGCCGTACAAATAATTTCAACAAATAAATGCGTACGTATTGACATTAACGTTTTCATTGCTAATCGTTGTGTGAGAGTCTGTTTATGTCGTTCTGTTATCAGGATGAGGTTGGTCTGCTTTGCCGTTGCCGGTTGGAAGTTTACTAGATGTTTATCATTACGATTTCGATGTAATCATCTAATACCGAAAATTCATTCAGTTTCTAAAGAAACCCTCGCACAGCAAAAGCAGCGGCAGATGACTCTATTAAATTCTTAATTTTGTAGTTGAATTACACAAACACGAGGGATTTGTAAAATAGCTTTGATTGAAATTCCTCTTTAGTTGTGAAGATGCAAATGTTAAAGCTGATTGTCTTTAATCAGCCTTAACATTTTCATCTTGTAGGTAGTTGGTAGATAATTTTCGATAGTAATTTTCTCGTAACACAGAACGATAAATCATGAAGGCAGTTCACTTAGCAGCATCTGAATTAAGTGAAATCCGTACGATACATCTCTCTCGAACAAACAATGGGTCGAATGCGCAAGAGACCTAGTAATTTTTCTGTCAGCGCCCGCCAATCCGTTCCTTTTACGGTTTTTGACGTACGTCATTTTTACCGTACCCCATGAATATAGAGATATACGAATGACGGATCAGGTACGCAAAGGTCACCGTGATTATTTTAATCGAGACATTTATCTCGATCTTTATTGTTTTTGAGTTCCGTGATACCACCGCGACGTCTTAATCGGTCGGCCATTTTGATGCGTCATGTTAAATTTGGATGGGAAAGTGAAGGATAACAAACATTTGGTTTGTAGATGTCAAGTCAGTTATTCTGATCTGGAGGTAGAAATTTCAATTGTAAAATGATTAAGCTGGTTTGGTTCAGGGCCTAGAATCTTCAGTAAAATTTGCATGTCTGGTTGGCGACAACTTTTCTTATTCTTCTTATTATGGCTTACAAAAGCCCGCACTGTGAAGGTATGTTTTATCGACAGTGTTGTTACCATCAGCTCAAAACTGAGCTTAACCGTTAGATAAATCTAATGTTACCAATACGGACAACACAATAGATATAAAGCTTGCAAATATTATTCAAGTAATTAGCATGACAATAAATCGAACTGAAAGTGAACGCAAGTCGATTTGTAAATAGATGATCGATACACCTACATCATAGATTTGTTTTCGAGTTTGTGCACAAGCGCCTTGATGCGTGACAGTTAGCGTGGGAAGTCAGTAATCGATATTAGATAATCGCATTAGATTTACAGATGTAAGTTTAATATCGCTCGGTTGAGTCATTGACGGCATTACGTCACTAGTTACTCGATGTTGGCTCGTTTATGACTCGAATGATGTGAGACGTCAAACAAAACGTTCTATTTTTGACATTTCAGTTTCTAATGACATTGACAAGAGACCTATCTAGCCAATCGTATGGAAGAATTTATGCAATGCTATTGAACCACCCGTCTAAAACCATAATATGAATAACACTCGTTAGCTTTTTTTAAATGTTAAGTGGGTATTTCACGAAGGCAGTCGACGTGAATATTGTTTGCATAACTGAGTGAAAGGATAAAAGATGGTAAGCAATAAAGCAGACAAATTAGAACAAAACAATGCATTGTCTTGGTATCAGACCCGGTAGCCAAATCGGGACACGACCGAAGTCTGTTGCAAAAGGACTGTTGTTTAAGTAGGCCCTGTTCCACTCTAATTCACTGAAATTTTGGTTCATACGTGATCTTAACGTTTGATAGAGCCTTCCACGTGCGTTATGATAGAGTTTTAGCTTTTTCTAGCTTTTCTGAACCTTAAACTAAAATAGTCGCGTACAGGTCAAGAGAAAATGCCTACAGTATAAAGAATTTTCTCTAGACCAGTACATATTACTAAGAAATATACTAGTACTAGTTAAGCTTCACCTAGAGGTAGATGAATAGCATGCGAGTACATTAATATGAAACAATAAACCACAAAAGGCTCAGCTAATTCAATAGAAATATTCACAAAAGATAGAAATGAAAACTTAGAAAATACATCCAGTCCTGAACTCAGAAAGTACTTTACAATTAGAAACATCATGGGCATAAACTTTACAGTTTATGATATTTTTATAGCCACAACTTATTGCTTCCTACGATTCGCAACCTTCCGCCTTTCGAAACTCATAAACATCGATCCTAATTAAAATTTAATCAAACGCTTTAATGAAAACAATAAAATTGGCAAAAACTTTAACGAAGGCAATCGCCTTTCGAATCTTTATGATTTATTATTCGCAGCCATCTGATTTCTGTTACAGGTAACTTTAATGATAGCACTCCCTTTTCCCAGGCCATAAAGTAAATGGCTGACTTAGATTTTTGCATGTTTTTTGTTACTTTGACGATTATTAATTCCTCCGATAAATATACGGTATACGGCTTACGGTGTATATTCTCTTCCACTATGACACATTTGTAGTGTTGCTTTGGGAAGCAAGTAGCCTTTTTAGGCATAAGTAGGTATAACTATTGATTCTGTTAAGTTAAGCCTGCCCTGTTTTAAAAGAAAATCCAGGATGGGATCGTCATTCGCGGTATTAAAACCGCTCGCTCATTTAAATATGGGATATAATATTAATAATTAAAAGTTTATTTTCCCTCACATACGATACATTTGGTGCTTAAACTAATATTATAAAAGCTGTTGGTTTAAAAGCTAATACAAAAGGTATATTTTACTTAGAGATTCAAAAGTTGTTATTGATTATCTCTTGATATGATTTTTTTGTCCACATGTGGAAAGATTGAAAAAGAAAGAGTTAAGCTAATCTATCTATGTTGTGAGAGACTGGTGCTATATAGGTTATAGTTATATTTTATAAGGTTACTAGCGACCCACTCCGGCTTCGGGCCCAACGCTGATACAAAACCTTTCTCTTAAATCACTTTATCTATTGAAAAACCATCAAAATCCGTTGCGCAGTTTAAAATATCTAAGCAGACAAACAGACAGACAGTGGGAAGCGACTTTGTTTGTAGTGATATTTATGTTAAAGTTACAGTGAGCGTGTGGTGCCGGCATATAATTTCACCACTCCCACTCTTCCCGTGGATGTCGTAAAAGGCGACTAAGGGAAACACACCAGGGGGCGGGCAGCAGCGCCCTCTGCAGAACAACTCCACCGAACTGCGATCCCCAACCCGCATACCCAGCGGTGGGATTATGGGAAATAACCCCCACATAATGATGCCATCTATGGCGCTCATTAGGGGAGGCCTATGTCCAGCAGTGGACTATTATAGGCTGGTGATGATGATGATGATGTTGATGTCCAGCTGTGGACTGATATAGGCTGATGTTGTTGTTGTTGTTGTAAAGTGAGCGAGCTGTTTTGTTTAGGTACTGCTGTAACGTGAAATGGATACAGTGTTAATTTGTTGCGCTTTTAATCGTTTTCGCTAGACCACACAGTAGCTGGAAGCAATTAACCAGTTTTTGGAGGTCAAGTGACAGAGATAGCAGGATGTTCTGCACTATTACTTTATAAACGTTTTATTATTTGAGGCGCAAGAAAGTTAAGGATTTGAAAACCACTTGCAAGGAGTAGGTAGATTAATTTAATTATCTTTATCTATACTAATATTATAAAGAGGAAAGATTTGATTGTTTGCTTGAATTGAATAGGCTCCGAAACTACTGTGACGATTTGAAAAATTCTTTCTTTATAGGTATCCTTAATTTTCCGTGATGAACATACAACATTTTTAAAAATAGTGTTCCGCATGAAAATTTATTTTTTTGGTAGAAAAAAAATAACCGTGCGAAGCCGGGCGGACCGCTCGTTTATTAATAAACCCTCTTTTTCTTCATTCAACATCGCGATCGCGATGAAGTGTGCCTAGTTCCTGAAGAGAATCAGTGTCACCCAACCCAACAAATTATAGTTTGTTTATAGGAAATTTCGTAAAGTCAAAACATGACAATCGGCGCCTTGAATATTCAGCTCGAAATTAAATTATAATGTCAAGCAGTAATGACAACACAAGTGAGGTGTTATTTAATAAGTAGCAACATAATTTTGCCTCAGACAGTTTAATTACTGTACAAAATTGGATGATGCAACGCGATTTATGCTTTGACACGTTCGATAGAAAGTGGGCGGGGGTAGTCTAGACGAGTTTGTGATTTAGCTTGCTCGCAAGTTCACTGCAATTAGCCTGGTTTTTGCAGCCTCGATATATGGTCCAGTTTGGAAATTAGATCGCATGAGGTGAGAGAAGTGGGTGGATCTAACATAACTTACTTAGATAGTTCTGTGGTATAGATATAAGAAAAATACACTATTTTCTAAAAAATTATGACTTTTCTATGTAACTAAATGGTAAAATTATAAGCAGCCTTATCACTTAAAGGGATTTATTCCAGGCAGCCATATGTCTCTTGAGGTTTTCAGAGCAGCATTTCGTCGCCATCTGAAATCTGACTCTACACAGTATAAGCGCTGGCCCTTACGACGCCGGGTTCACTCCATCGCCGCGTACCGTCTATCAATAAATGCTTTTCAGTGTGACATAATGCTGAGAGATTGCTGATTGAAATGTGTTCGTGTTTGTATCCTAAGAACGGCCCTTAAATAAGCGGAAGAGTGAAACCTGAACGGTGATGCGTACGGGGTGTTTGTAACGTGATACACAGCGAGTCATGTAGTCAGTACGAGCCTTCTTTGCCCGTACTGACTACATGACCGTCGCGCTTCGCAACGAGACAGATTTTAGCACCAGGCTTAACGTATCATGGTTGCTGCGAATCGTACATTACACACCATAACACCAGTTAGTCACCTTAAGATTAAATCAAATTGAACATCAAGAAAATCCCGTTTAAATGTAAATATATTCCTAGAAACAAATAATGATTACCAAAAAGATAAAGCACATCTTGTTCTTCCAGTTGTGCAAGCATCAAAGAGGATCTTGCAATGAATCCATAACCAAATGCTGATCTGCATTGCAGCGATTCTACATGAGGAGTCGCTGACACGTTTTGAAAGTATAATGAGCTAAATCCAGAATGGAGCTTAACATATCGTATCTCATGATAATCGTATGCTGAATGACAGAAACAGTGGCAAATGTGGTAAAGTTTGTAATATCTTGATAGGCAGAAAAAAAATATTTAATATACAGACACACAGACAAACATACAATACATGGCGGGCGAAGGTCTGCCTGCGGCGAAGAAGGTTATAAGTTCGAATCCCGCCGCGTTCAAGTCTTTGAACGATCTGCAAATATTTGTTGCGGGTGTTCTGGGTATTTATACGTATTACAAACTAAACGTATTAAAACTCGTCTGGTCGAACCGACGTGTGACCCGAGACGAATATTCAGTTTAATGATTATCATCATTACCTGTGTAGCATAGGGATCCCTATGTTTATGGCATTTACCATCGCAATGTTCTAGTCTTGGCCAAGTTGTATGTCTAACTCATCCAGACTTTCAAAACAACCAACAAGGTTTTTTTTTATAGAAACATAAAAATCATTTACTCAGCACTTAAAGTATAGCTTGTGACCCCATAAATCTATGATTAAAATCTGTAGTCAATAAAGTCGTGGCATCAAAAGTCACAGCGATCACGAATTCACATTAGACCAAAAACGGTCACTATGAATTAACAGTAATTATCCGTAGACAACCGCGACGGGCGTCATTGTAAATCACTCAGCACATCCAACAATGGATTTTGACGATAATAAATAATGCTTGCTTTCTACACCACATCGTCATCTATTATTAAGCCTGTAACATTAGCATTAGTCGTGAGATTATTCACTTTCACTGGTTTCGGGAAGGGATTATGCAATTTGGGAATCAAAACATGGTTGTCGACAATGAACTCTTTTTCAATGACTTTAATGAAGCTTATTGCGTCACTCGTCATCAAGCCGTCATATTTATGTAGTTATGACGACTCGTACACGCAAATTATAGAGCTATTTATAGAACGGAGCTTTTTATTTCTTAGATATATGAATCAACGTTTTCTCGAGAGCTTGATCTACACAACACTAGAGTCACACAAGGCTAGAGTTTTGGCTTATTTTATTTATTATTGTCATATGTAGCCGAAAGGTACCATACAAATTTAATAGCAATATTAGCAACTTATGTGTTCTACGGCTAATAATAGCGATCTAATAGTTCTCGGATAAAGCTGTTTTCACACAATTTACTCCAGAAACACAGTTCCACGTTATTTATTACTGTGATAACCGCTTCTATTGGTGGCGCTACATGCAATATAACGGAATAAAATTCCTCTACAGCGCTGTTCCTGTCGTGTTAGTGTCTTAGTTACACTAGATTGCTTGTTTATGGCCGTGTCACCGTGTCTCTACATGCTAGACAGGGTTGCCAAATGGATTCAGTTTTGAAATTATGGCGTATCGGAGATTGATATTTTGATAATACATTGCCAGTTTCAATGTTTTCTATATAGGTTTATTTGCTTGTCTGGGTTCCTTATAAATATAAGCATAGTCAAACTTTGCGCTCTGTTCTAACTTCAGTATTCCCGTGTTCGTTAAAGGAGCAAGCCGTTTGAAACTCTAGGATAATCAAAGGTACGATCGCAATTTCCATCTAACGAAAAATTACGCGTTCAAGATCAAATTAGGTGTTACTTAGATGAGTTGTCCTGTTCATTGACGTATTCTTTATCTCAAGGTACCTGATTTTAAACCAAGATTTACCTGCCAGGTTTCAAATATTACTTACATACAACTGAAAAATATTGTATTATTCGTGTTCTATTCTCGTAAAGTGCTCAAGAAATCAGCGAATAATCCCCTTCACGGTGCTAATTACCGCACCGGCCAGTGTCAGGGAGATTGTCCAACTGATTTGGGCATAGGGCTGTGGCCACACATCGTGTGATCGCAATCGGAGGGGCCAATTATAGGAAATCCGAGAAAAATATCTCATTGATTTATTAAGATAATGGAGTGTTTATCGAGGTAATTAGTTACGAAAGTGCTATTTTGATTCGTATTTAAGTCTTAATCGAGGATCGGTTGTTGTGAAATGTCTTCGGCTTGTTGTTTTATTACCATCGTTGTAGTGCCGACTTCATTTAGTGTTTTTTATGATTATCGGTTTTGTATGTGACGACCAAGTTGTTATTTTTGGAAACGACAAAACTTATTTCCTTGTAATAAAAAAAATCATTATAATATAAATTCCTCTCTGAATCATCAAATCAAAAAGCGTTACACGGTACGCCACCTATCATTTTCATTAATAGTTTAAACTGCAGTTTTCAGGCCCAGAACATGATGAACATATCTTACCTATGTTTCTTTTCAGTTTTAATAACGGGATAACCGGTTCCCAATACATAGGTTTCGAAAAGGTAATAAACAACGTAAAAAATTTCACGTTTTAATATTAGCGAGATATGTTATAAGCTTGAGATGACCAAAGACAAAATTCCAGCACTAGCGTGTAAATCCGAACTGGAAATAATTTAAAACAATAAGAATCTGAGATGGGACGATATGCCCACGTTGACATATCACGCGACCCCAGAGCGTGCAGTATCACGACTGGGACCCAATTGTCGCATGATCCGCCAATTAAAACGAATTTGCACTTAATTGTGTTAAATGTTGGGTAAGCTATCTGTAGGGCACGAGAAAGGGGCTAATTTGCTTGTTTTTGTTTTGCTAATATCTATTTGTTTATCTTCTAGACAGACTGCTAGAATGTGACTTGTTTATCACTTTTTTTTATTTTTTGTTCTGTATTAGTTCGCTGTAGGTATATGTTGTGTACTGAAGAATAACTAAAGTTCTTTGTTTACTATCAGTAACGGCCTTTATGAATGCGAGTTATATTTTGTTAAATTTTGAATTTCATTTTCGAATATTCTGCTTGTAGATTCAGTATGTCTTGTATTTAAATATTTTCTTGTAAATATTTTCTCATTTTTACTATGTAAATACCTAACAAAAAAGAACCTACACAGGTGGTCGCGAAGGCCTTCCCCTGTATGAAAGCTCATCATACCTGAATTTATTACAATTCAATAGCCATTGTTCTGTGATAAATACAATGTCATTACCTACAGCATGGTCAGTTTTTAGGGGACACTTTCCAAGTATGAGGTCATTGATAACAATCGATCTGATAAGTTAAGACTATAGCCTTATCAACAAATAATTAATTGACAATATAGGCATGAACAAAAACTACCTTTATCACGTTAGCCCTACTTTTATAATCCTCATCTTCATCGTTATCGTGTAAATGTTTTGAAGGGTCAGTATAAAGTTCTGTATTATCCATATCACTATGGAATCGCTATAGTTGACTGTTTATTACTCAGTTCCAAGATATATTTCTCAGAACCTCAAAATAATTGAGAATAAATTCTTTTCCCATTACAGTGGCTAGGTATGTTTGAATTGCACGAGTTGCGCAGTTAAGTTATTATATGTTATTGTTGTTCGCCTCGCCCACGTATTGGAATGTAAATAATAAAAACTGAATTTCCATATAAACACTAGCATGTTTGTTTGCGAATTGTTCGTACTTTTTCTTAATTCGGCGTCCAATATTCCTGGAATGTATAGTTTCGTTTTGTAATATAATTTTCTTATTTTTCAAGGAAATCTGCATGGTAGTTTCAATTTTAATTTGAGGGTGTTAAGGTGTATATTATTTTAAGCTCATCTTTGAGGAGACGGCATATTTTGCTCGTGATATTTACTTCTCGACTTGGTGCTGAATGCCATCGTGACCGCCTGAGTGTAAGAATGGTTTGATAGGTAAATATCGACATTTTTCGAATGAAGTAACAAATCAACAATGTTTTTTCCAAGAATGGTCAAAATATTTGCAAAATAATTAATTGTTTTCCGTTTCAAACTAATCAATTCATGACATAATGAGAACTCTGTGGTGCAATCTTTGCAAGCGGAAAATCTAATAAGTACCTATTTAAATAATTAAGCACTCATTGAATATTCCAAAAGTTCATTACGGCTATTGATGTCACAATTAATCTTTAATTTAAAACTAATTTTAGCATCAAATTTTAATTAATAACGGTTACCTAATAGATGACATAACAAAATGATCGTGACTTGATAATCAATTAAAGAGTCGACGAACATGAATAACAAAAGATTTAATATTATGTCTTGGCTGTGTCCTAATACCTATCAAAATCTGTACTATACGATAGCTTATCGTGTATGACCTTTACCTCGAAACTTAAAAAAAATTAAGATAGATAGATAGATTTCTTTCTATCTATCTAAAAAAAAATAACTCAATAGTATAGTAGTAATTATTAGGTACTCATTATATTCATATTCCATAATGCTGTTTTTTTAGTAGATATCAACATCATCAACATATGTTATTAATACAAACATACACGGTTTATTTGATTAAGCTTATTTTTACCGAGTATAATTTTTACGCAGGATCTTGTTTGTGATTGCATTCGCATTATTAATAATTAGTTTGAATGTCTACCGACTCACACCGCTACTTCTAGGTAGCAATCAGCCCTGATTTGACCCCGGCAAAAGGTTCGATTATAATCTTATTCTATTTCACAGATTGCCATTTCACCCTTTATCGAACCAATTAATCCGTAACCGTTCTAATGCTCTATAGAAGCAATAACAGTGACGCAATTAGTTTTCACTTCCCTGGTACCAAACATAAGTGTGAATCAGTCGGAAGCTCTTGAACTACGTAGTGTGTTTTGACTCTTATTCGACAAGTCCATCATAACATAAGCCACAACAACTAAAAGAAAAGTGAACACTTGATAGAAGCATTTGTTACGGCTTGCAGAAAGAAATAACATATTCCGTATGTAACGAATGCTTAGAATAAATCAATTATGCTAGATAATCACACAGCATAATTTAACACCAAGTTAAGCAGAGCTTGTGCTGGTACTAGGGCTGATACACTTAATACAGTATATTACATAGATATTTATTATTATACATAAAAAACGACCAGAACAGGCAGAACAAATATCTGTAGATAGTACAAACATTTCTCCTGAAGCGGAAATCGACCTCCTGCGTCGCCAGTGTATGTAGAGGTATAGGTAATTGAAGTACCGTAAAAATCTAAATGGAAGAGGAGGTGCTTATATACCATAAGTACCTCCGAAGATTATAATGATATTGTTCCGATGTCTCTTAATCGTAATTTGGTTTTGTTACAGGTACCGATCACCTTTATTTTCCACGGGTATATTATGCACAATTAACGTACACTCTTGGCAAGGGTGAGTACACAAAAACGGCTTGTTTACCCGACTACATTTATAATAAATTCTTGAAACTACGATAGCTGTATAAAAACAGAGTAAATACCACCTCAACATCGCATTATCACAGCATATTGTATGATACAATTTTATTTACATATGTAAAGTTTATGAGTATAAACGCCGACACATGCAGACTAGGCCCGTATTATGAAACTACGCTCAAATCGTTACCCAAGCTTAGAAAGAAAGAAATATGTTTATTAGGCTCAGATCGACACACTAGTAAAAAAGCGTTGAAATTACAAAAATATAAAAAGTTAGTGTCCAAAAAGGTCCTTCCTGCCTCAGCATAATATAGATTGATGACGCAACAAGCTTTTGGGTCTTAGAGGACTTAGAGTATCAGTAGGGAATCATCAGCATCAGCATTGACTGAATAGCCACGATTATTGCAACGGTCTCTTAATTTTTGGTTACTATTAGGAACTACACCAAATTTATGTGGACAAAAAATTGAAGTGAAGAGAAATCAATAACAAATTATTTCTTATTTTAATAATTATCTGTTTGAAATTTGACTTGTCTAAGTGCTTATTTTGTTAGCCTAAAGAAATAAAGCTATTGAATCTGAATCTGAATCTGAATCTATGGATTTATGGAACATTGACATGAATTAGTCAATGTTTTTCCAACCAGAATAATTACTAAATCCGGAAGTAGAGTTTCTATATATCTTTCTATCTTGTATAATGACAACGTTTCCATGCAACATTATAAACTCTTGAATTTGTTAAAACCAGAAATGTCCTCGAATTTTATTAATTGTTAGTCGTGTAATCAATTGTTGTATTCATAGCATGTACCGACGTGTTGTTGCTAGATCGTGGAGCACGGAATCTAATTCGACACACATTATAAGACTTTGAGGCAAAGGGTTTTTCTCTTATTGCAGATGCTTCCACAATCTTTGTATTTATTATTAAAATTTACTTTTTTGCTTCCAATTTCTAGCTTTATTTATTGATGATCTTTGACCAGCTGGTAATACTCACGAATGAGTATTGGCCTCTTCTTTATCTCGCCACCCAAAGTAGTCTTGTGCCCGGCCGAGCTGATAGTATGAATGTCTGGGCTTTGGTCAATCGAAAATTACCTCTTCTCAATACCGTCACTTGACCAAATAATATTCCACGCAATTTTGAACCTTGTAGGTAGCATTATACAAATAAATAAATAAATAAATAATTCCGGACAATCCACACAGCATCACCTAGCCCCAAGCTAAGCAGAGCTTGTGTTATGGGTACTAGATGACTGATATACATAATACAATATTATAACATATATAGATATTTTTTATTATACATAGAAAACGACCAGAACGCCCTGAACAAATATCTGCAGATCGTACAAATATTTGTCCCGAGGCGGGAATCGAACGCAACCGCCCACCGCGCCACAGAGGTCGTCAAAACTCAATACAGATCAATTAAATTTTGCTCAAGGATTCATTTTGCCGCGGCCAGACTGTGCAATCGCTATCACGTAAATCCTAGAATTAACTTTATTCGTCAACTCATCGATGATCTCATTTGGATTTCTATATCTAATCGGTTATTGTTCCAAAAGATCGCGCCATTTTTATGAATTCGATAAAGTAAATGATAAACAAATACGTTTGTATTAAGTCCATTTGTTGGTAAAATAGGTACTTAAATCGGTTATTCTTCTGATTCTGAGTCTATTATATATTTTGATGGTATTCAAAAGATATTTTTTTTTCGAATTTTTATAGATCTTGTAAAATAATTCAGTATGTGAGTAAATCTTTTACCTAATTATCTTCCAAGCGTCTATGGCATATAAATTAAATTACATACATTGAAATATTTATTTATGCTCACAAAATACTTTTCATGGATCGCAAAATAATTTAAACCACCGAACCCCAGACTTTTAGCGTTGAATCCAATCCGTGCATTATCTTGCTCCCATTAATTTACTGAGTCACTTGCAAGTACTCCAGCTAAAGTGAAACTTGTTTTATGCCTTCGTTCGGGGTTCGATTCCCGTGTCGTGTCGTCTCGTCGTGCCGGACGATACGCCGGCAATAAATCGCTGTGAACGTCGACACCTCGACAACAATGGAAAAGAGAAAGTCCTGCTGAAATTATTGCTCGACCGAGCAATGAAAACGATAAAAATTCGCGTAAAGCATGTGCTTTTGAACGCTCATTATTTGAATGTGTCTCAATACTTTATCATCGGCACTTTAATGCACTTTAAAACTTAATATTATGTATTTTTTGTGCCTTAGACCCTTATAGGGTCTGCAGGGGGGGAAACGGAAATAATTTTATGTAACTATATTTATTTATTTTTAGGTGCTCCTTATCGAAACAATGTGTATGTTAGAACCTTGATGAAACGAGATGCTTAAAATCATAACAACAAGCAGATATTTATCTATAGTTTTTGGAGGATTTTCAAACTGTAGAATCATGAAATTTGATACAGCATTAGAACAGTACACTGCAATAAATTTAATTAAACAGTTAAATTTTAATAATAAACGAATATTTTACTGCATATTTCTATAAAAAAAATATTTTTACGAGGCATTTATTCGATATTGGATGTTTTTTTTTTTTTTTGCAAAGTAGACTATAAAGCTTTCAAATGAGACTTGGAATAAAATACTCTGTTTACATAAAAAGAAACGAAAAAAAGAAAATAATGTAGTTTTATTTTTTATAGCGAGGAGTTTTTCGGTTTTTCCTTTTATCTGACATAATTATATTTTTTGCTCATTTTTATTACTTAGGTATATAAATATATATCACGTATCCACACATCTTGTTGAGATGTACCTCAAATCTAAACACGTACTTTCTGAACTCTTCTGTGAAAGCAAAAATACTGTCCTCTAAATTTTTTGATTTTATTAGCTGTTATCTGCTTTTTAATTTAATTTTCTAAGTTAACAATCCATTACTTAATCTTAAGATGCAACTTCTACCTTTTACATAATCGACTAACCATATCTTAAGATGCAACTGCTCAGATAAAAACTCGATTAATTAGAATGCCCATCATTAATTCCCGCTTCGTTGGATAATCTTAATCGGTAGCTGATAAAGTCATGGGAACGACTTTTAAATCACACTAATCACGCTAATATAAACCAGTTAAACCCGGGACTTTGTTCGCGTTTTCCACGATTTTCTCGACATTTGCTGCCATAGGAAATACATTTTTCTTTCATCCCCTCTCCCAGGGGAACCTTACTAAATTCCGGAATAAAAATTATCCCATGCCCTTTCTCGTAGTATAAAGACCAATCGTGCTAAGTTTAATTCCAATTCATTCAGTAGTTTCGGTGCGATGCGTGTTTAAGAAACAGAAACACTGACAGAAATGATTGAAAAAATAGTTCTAGGCCTGGGATAAAACATAGGCATACTTTTGTCCTAATAATCAGTTCCTAGTAGAAAAAAACGTTTTACTAGAAACAACGCGAGCGAAGCGCCGCGGGCAGAAGTGATATAAATGCAAAAGTTTGGTTGGATGGATGTTTGTTACTTTTTCGGGTTGGGTTGATATTATTCATAAAAGTATAAAACAGGCTGGAATAAAACAGGCTTCTTAGTCACCCAAAAATTAGTTCCCAAAAGATCTTTGAGTGGTTCCATAGAAACAACGCATGCAAACTGCAGGCATAAACTAGTGTAAAATATAAGCTGAAGATAATTAAGTTGACAAGCGGAAACCAATAAACGGGCAGTTTTGCTAGCTAACATTGTCAAAGGAAGTAGTAACGAGTGCAAATTCCTAAAGTAGATTATCAAATTCTTCGGTCTTCATCAAAAGCTTAAATTACAGTAGGAATAGACTATGAAGTTGGTGTTGGAATACTTATCCTGGTTTCCTTGTCATGGCATTCTGAAACCGGTCGGCATAGCTTGATTAATTGCCATAATCATGTGACCAGGTCTTCTCTATTCCCATTTTAATTGTACCCAACAGCTTTCTTGCGCCGCCTATCGTAATTTCAATCTTGGCTGTACATTCTTAGGCATTATTAATTTTGCCATCATAATCGTAAAAGAACAGGTTATTGAAGATTCCATGTTAGTAGCTGATAAGGATAATTTTATTGTTTTAAATATGATAGCCAATAAAACTCGCAATGAACGCGAATAGGGCGTTTCTCATACTGAGAAGTCATGAAGTTATGATCTGAAAACCTGGTCTCTTTGAACAATACAGCAGTTCTTTTCAATATCACTGAACTGCGTTGATAAATAGGAGATAGCATTATCTAGAAAGGCACTCGTCCCAAAGGCCCCACGGCGTAGGCAGTCGATGCAATAATTATTCAAATAGGGTCGGTGCATATCGTCTAGTACCGTTGTGGCTACGTGATCCTAGCACTACCACCGTCGACCGTCATTATCCGCAATTTCACTTCAGGATGTGACACACTGACACTTACAATGAAGCAGTTTTGATTTCATCTATCACTAGCATAAACAGATCAATGACTGAATGCAAAATCTTAATTGAAATCAGCATAGATTCTCACGAAAACTAAACTGCGTTGATTCGTCCCGTAAAAGGCGTGAATAATAACGTGCGTTTCATAAAAAGCGGTCAGATTCCTACTAGTCTAGAGATGCAACCGGCTTTTTTCTCGGGGTGATATATGTGGATTGCGTTGCGTTGGAGTTGGGGGTGCTTGAATGCCGGGATGTGATGTAGGGAGGTTTGCGGATGGCGAGCGCGCGGCTCTGCGTCAGTCGCGCTGTGCCCCGTGCGTGCACCGCTCGTGGAGGGGTCTCGTCGCGTCGCTCTGTTGCTGTTATTCGCGTGTTTCCGTCGAAAGCGCACGTGTCGCAAACGAACACCGACAAGCGTACACCTGTGACTAAACAAATATTTGACGTGATGTGCATCGTTCTGTTGTGCTCAATATTGTGGTTGGTGCTTAGTTTGAATCTGTGTTTGGTGTTGCGCTTCACAAACTAATTTTCTGAAGTGTTCCAAATTTCGGCGACAGCCAGGGCGCTCTTCGATAGTTGGATGAACGCCAGCTTTGGTGCTAAGGTGAGCGAAATTATCAACCACTCCGGTATTTGCACAGAATTCTTGAAAAACGTAAAATAAGAAAATTTATCGTTATCGATGTCAGCCGACTTATCTCGGACGCTTGTGTTTTTAAACAACATGCACGTTATTTTTAAGTTATTGTAAGACTCATAATTCCAAAATTCCTTTGTTGTTTATTCTGTTGGTTACAGTTTTGCAATACTTGGCTCACCATGCCGGCTATTGTTGTAATGGCTGTTTAATTGACTACACATGTTTTCATCCGCCCGGCGCGGCCTGTCTGGCATAATGGCTCTATTGAGTGTTCTTGCCTTGTCTTCAATAATCTTTTCCGTTCGTCTTACAACAATCAATTCCTACAAATAGAATTGACATTTAGAATGTCCCCGGCTAAAGTACTTTCTATCGATTTTTTTAAATTATAAGCGAACCGTTTTGAAAAAATTCCGCAGCTGACATGTTGTTTTTATCAGTCGGTAATAATAAATTGCAAAATAGCTACAAAGTGGTTATCTGTCGTGTTATCATGTACTTTTCAAGGGCAATATCATGGAATGGAAACATGATATCAAGCCGTGAAAATGGTTTCGAAATAAAGTTTACATTTTTCGATTCCTTTGATACTTAATTTTTCTACTGTCTGCTGTTTTTAAAGTTTGTGCAACAAAAATTATGCAAACTTTGTTTTTTATACCTAAGATACTATAGCGGTCCGCCCCGGTTTCGCTTAACAAAAATTTAATTTTTCATGCGGATCCCTGACTTTTTTGAAATATTCGATAGCTTATGTTCATTGGGGAAAATCTAGGATTCTAATGGTGAAAGAATTTTTCAAATCGGTCCAGTAGTTTCGGGGCATAGTCAATTCAAACAAACAATCAAATCTTTCCTCTTTACAATATTAGTATACAAAAATGCAACTCAAACAAAGGAAATGATAACAGACACGTTCAAGTATCCTGAGTCAATAATCTTCTTTCAGTACCTATCGATTCTTTCGGAGATAAAAAATTGTGCATATCACTTATCGCAAAAACATTTCTACATCAAACCAAATAAGTTTTGCAATTTTGATCAATGTCCTAGTACCTGTGCATAATAATCTTGCTGGCACGCTGATGGAAGCAGACAGAGCGTCGCGGCACGTGACTGCAGCACTACCCTTTGCCACTCGCATCACGTCTGACATACTTTGACAACTACAACTAGCTGGGTTCATATTTCTTTTTTAATGAGGACTGCTTTTGCAAAAATAAAAAGCAGAAAAGCAAAGACTTGTTAATAATCATTACTTGCCAAGTAAACTACTAAGTAGCTAGGTAGGTACTTCCTTCATGTCCCCAATTTTTTTTATTTTACTTATTCTAGTAGGGAATGTTTATTTTTTGTGATAAACAAAGCTAGGTTATTGAGTTTATTATCTTATAATTATGTTACATCCTTTGTGCTTGAAAAACGCCAAAGTCAGTTGAGTTGTCTGAACCTAAAACATTACAACAAACAACTCGTGATAAACCCCACTATAACATTCAATAATGTTTGTCTTACGATCTGTTTCAATATTCAATGACTTGAATGAGCGATTACGATAACCTCAAACGGTCCATCTATCCATCATATAACTGAGCATTGCCGAATGCCGAAGCAACTGTAAACAGATACGCATTTCCTCTAGCGGTGTACCGCTCGAGTGGCTACGGCACGGCTGACTCAGGTACTTCAGAATCGACCTCCCCGAAATAGACGGTTGTCTACCCCTGTTTTCTTTTATTCTTCTAAATCGTCACTCATTCAATTGGCAATGTTGGCCTCCCGCCAGGACATGCCAGGGTACAGTTTAATTGCCCCGTATTCGCGGAATGGGTTCGTTTGTTCCAGTCTCACGCACAACACGACCTAATATTTGAGTTTTAGTAGGTTTGCCGAGACTGCGGCAGCATTGCATCATAATGCAGCATCAAAAATAGTTTCCGTAACAGGCGGATTATTTCGATCGGCCTGTAGACGTCGTTGGCCGGTCAGTTTGCAGTCGGCTGCCGCTCGAACTGAATATAGTTTTACGAGTGTTTCAGTTCTGACGCGAAGCCAGCTCACATCAAAAGCGACCAACTCATTGTTACGTTATTATTAGTTCCCATGCACGGCTTACGTTACATTTGTGTTTGCTGCTTCTTATATTTTGTGACCTTGAAACCTTTTGCAACTGTTGGGTATTAGGTAGTCGTTGCAGCTCTACCAATTTTCCTGTTCTTTGTTAAGAATGTTTTTTTTACACAAACTAATAATATTGGTTTTAGTTTAATTAGAATTCATAACAAGGATATGGTATCGGTGTTAATGGGACAACATCTGTGACATTGTACGAGTAGGAAATGTTCAAAATGCTTACTATTCATGTGGTGTCTTCAACAAACGATGCTCGTCGACCGGTCTGAATGACCTGTTCGCGTTCGACTAATCGAAATAATTAGTTACCATTTCGGTTTCACTTTTTTCATCCTGTATCGAATTTGGAAACGTAGACTCGAGAGCAGCCTTGGCTCCGATTTCGGTGGATCCGGTCACCCTGATGAATCGGTACTGTTCGATTTTTATTATTCTTAGCGATTAATTAAATAGCAGTGGTTTTATGACTCATTTTGTCACTGAAGATTTACCAATATTGGTTAAGAGGTCGGGTATCGGTAAATTGACGCTTCGTACGACAAAATCACAAAACAATCCGACCCGACCGGCGCGCGGCGGTTTTATGAATAAATGCAAGTTAAATTTTATTGTTGCATTGACACCAATATGTCATGGGACGGAAAAAAGTTAAATTGTGTGATGAGCTGAGGAGGCTAGAAAATTGGAACATGGTGCTCCTTATAAGGTTGACAGGTTCTTAAATACTGTCGAAGTCATCAAATAACGGTTCATTGTAAAAAGTTTCAGTATTTCGTTCCCGCGTAGGTAATTGGCGGTTCGCATTCGGAATGCCGGTCGGCGAAGATGTGGCCCAAAAGGGGCGATGGACAACCGTAAACGGAAAAGAGGATGCCTTTATTAAAATAGAATGCCGACGACGACGTGGACAAGGAAAACGTTTTTACGAACGTTTCCCATATCACGTATTGAACGATTAATAATCTTCAAGATTAATGGTAGGTATGCGACAATTTCATATTTCACAGTTGTTAAATGGTTATAATTGCGGCTTGTAATTATACCACTTCAGATCACACCTACAAGTGATATTAAAACGTAAGCTTGAGTAAAATGTTTTGTACTACAATTAATAATTCCATAATCAGCAGTTAAAATGTACAGTTTTTTTTAATCTAAATATAACAACAAGCATGACTGAGTTCATGGGTTCCGCAGAATAGCCAGTTTCATATGAACTGAGATGTCCATTGTCGATTTAGACATAATATTTATTACTAACTTCGAACTTGTTTAGATATTGTGAAGTGGTTGGTGTTAGAGTGATGTAGTAACGGTGCTGCTTAATCATAACATTATCCTTCACTCTACTGAGGTTGCTTAGATGTAAGTATACTTACCGATAGAACCCCTTTAGAGAATGTATGTTAAACATTCAAACCACTTCCTAGAATCACTGCGATTACCCTGATTTTCTTATGAGAAGCCTTAGAACAAACGGTTTTGAGGCACGTTTTATGTTTTATGGGTGTTTTTATTTGGTTTTCAGTGTTATCGGAGCACATGTTGAGTGGTACTTACACAGGTGGAGTGCGCTTAGACCTTGAGTGAACGAATGAGATATTTTATTTGCCTGGGTTTGGCAATTTGGCTATGAATTCTATATATGCTATAGCTAAATTATTGTAAGTGAAACCATCGCGAATGACTTTCATTTTCTCATGCTATCAATCATTACAAAAAGCTTGTCAATGAACCGATTTACATCAAGCTGTCGGTTTTCTACGCCTACTCCATGTCACTTTCGTTTTTATCTTTTGTCTCACTGCAATACTTGGCTATTAAGTCGAGAAAAATGTATAATGTGGACGTTATCTTTGATTGGATAAAAGCCGGCTGCAAGTTACCTTAAACAGCGATAGATGGCGTAAACAGGTGCGAGCTGATGGATGAGTATAGATATGAACGCAAAAAGTGGCAGAGATAGACATCAAGATCTATTTGTGACATTTTTTACTAGGACCTGCAAGTTTGTAGTCTTGACCAGAGTAGTTAGCCCCGGGACAAATATATATTTGTTTAGGGTGTTCTGGTAGTATTCTATGTATAGTAAAAAAAATATTTATTTGTTCGTATATTATTATGTATATCAATTATCTAGTAGGTACCCATTACACAAGCTCTTAGCTTGAGCCTTGATAATGCTGTGTGAATTGTCCAACATCATTTATTTATTCTCTTGGCATCGTTTCATCATACGAAGTGTAATTCTTCAACTTCAACTGTCTTTAACTCAAATTTCAAGATGATTCAAGATGACCATTTCCTTAAATGAAATGGCTAAATTGGAAACCGAGTTGTTAAAGACTAGGTTTTAGAAGGAAGAGACATATTTGAGACATCTAAAGGGTACTTCACCTGAATTAAAAAAACATTACAATTGAATAACCATTAGAAGTATTTACAATTGAAACAATCGAGCTTACTGCAGACTTTTGCAAGCAAACTACAATAGCTCAACTGATCCATATACCAGTGGAAAGCGTCCCAAAGTCACTCGGTTCTAATTAAGTGCCTATGTATAATATGATACGTTTATGTCACATTAATCTAAAGATCATAGTGACAAGAACTACATACTTAAGCAGAAAGTAGCAATAGATTGATGCAGTGATGCGATAGTGGACACAGATTAATAACACAAAGATCAGATCAGTCGTGCACCGAAAACGTGAGTGTTCGTGATTTTATATCATGTGACGATTAATGGTCCTCCAAGAAAAGCGAAAGGGAATCTGGAGCAGAGATTAAGAAAGGCACGAATCGTTAATTACTGAGGGCTGCCATCAAAAGATCCTTTAAATGACGTGTGGTGTTTCTTCTTCCGGAGAACGTTGACGACCTCTGTGGCGCAGTGGTCCGCCTGCGATACAGGAGAAAAATATTTCATGGACAAATATTTTTATGATTTGCAAATATTTGCTTAGGGTGTTCTGTTCGTTTTATATGTATAGTAATATCTATCTATGTACTATTATATTATTATGAAATCAGTTATCTAGTACTAATAACACGAGCTCTTCTTAGCTTGGGGCTAATTAATTCGTTTAATTTTTCCAGCATTATTTATTTAAGATTTGATAAAGATTAATAATCCATATTTCTCTTTAATTTTTAATTTCATAGCTTAAAAAAGAAAAGAGAAAAGTCTCTTTTCTCAATTTAACTCTTAGTGAAATGTCTCAGTATTTCCATTATTCATTAATTAACCCACTATCTCCTTAACGGGACGCTCTCGGAAGTTGTGCTCGCAAATATTTCCAATACATTTCTTAGCCCGATAGATAAATTCTAGAGCAAATTTTTGAGTATGGATCGCTTTCTGTATAGTCTATGATAATATGGATAGGAAAAATCTTATAATGTTCTTCTTTTTTTTTTTGACTTACCTTTGTGAAGCTCACTTCTCACGACTTATTTAATTTAATTATAATTAAAATAATACAACAAAACAGCATTATCTAGCCCCAAGCTAAGCAGAGCTTGTTTTATGGGTACTAGATTATTGATATACTTAATAATTAACATAATCTAGTTTGTTTGCAACAGTCTGCATTTAGTTCAATTGTTTCAATGTAGGTAAGTTATATTTCTAATTTGATTATTTTACTGTAATTTTGTTTATTAATAAATGTTATACTATATTACATAGATTATATACCTTTTATTACATAGAAAGCGCACGGAATAAATATCATCAGATTGTACAAACATTTGTCTCGAGGCGAGAATCGCACCCGCATCCTCATTCTTCGTAACCGCAACCTTCGCCCACCGCACCACAAAGTCTTCACATTTTCTTTACCAACTCCTTCATTTTTGTTAACTGCTGTAGGTACCTCGTTTTGTTCTGTACATCTAACCGCACAAGCAGCACCATTGTTGTACTACCACTGAGCTCTTAGAAATAACGCGAAAACATGATAGTCATGGTTATATGACATTATATATATGCCACATATATATATTATACTAGCGGTCCACCCCGGCTTTGCCCGAGTATTTAACATTGAATTTTTCATACGGAACCCTAACTTTTCAGAAAATATTCTATAGCTTAAGTTCAGCACGGACGATTTAGGATTCTAATGGTTTTTGAAATCAGTCCATTAGTTTCGGAGCCTATTCAATTCAAACAAACAAACAATCAAATCTTACCTCTTTATAATATTAGCATAGATGATAGGTGGCATTAGCTCAAAGTAGGTAAGTATGCATATAAATATTGCGCATTGAAATGAAAGTGAGCAATGTCCAGCTTCTTATTCATGTCTTCCGCATAATTTGCATCAGTACAAAACGCAAATATAACGTTTCCGCCTTGATGTTTTATTTATGATGCAATGATAATATATATCGTTATATATACAGTATTGACGAAGGACTTTGTTAGAATAGAAGAGAATTCTAAATGAGTGTTTTCGATTTTTACCTACTTATTAGAACTGCGACCGTGACTTTGTATAGCAGCTGTTTTGTAAGAGATATCTCAGAAAGTTAAACAGCAATCTTTTACCGTTTGAAGTTCCTAAGTCTTGCAATTGTAATATCATAAGAGAATTCTAGGGTCTAGATAAACCTAATTCAGGATACTCTACTTACTTATATAAAATACTGTCCTTTTTATCAATAAACCCGATCTATCTTGTAAGCGATATCTCAGAAATATGTTCGTATTGACAGACCATACCATTCCATTGCCTACTTCGCAGAAATCATACGACAAAATTCTTCAACTTTTCTATGATAGAGATTGATCGTATCTGGACCAAGTTTAGCAGATTCCCATAAAAAGTGCCTAGTTGAAACTGGTATCACGAGGAAATCCTTATTTTCCTTTTATTGCATTTAGTTGCAGAACCACTTTTCTTTAAGAGCACCACTTTTTGCAAGGAAATCGGATAATTGGTAAATTATCGAGCTGTCACGTCCGTAGTATGCGTAATCATTCTTAGGAGAAGCAATGATATCTTACTGGGCATTAACTAATTAACCAGATTAAATACCATTTTAGATTTTAAATATTTATATCCTTCCTAAACGTTGAGACTCAAAGTTTGAGTAAAAGTTTTAGCCACATCAAAGCCGTTGTTTTATTCTTGCACGGCTTTGAACTCAATGGCCTTTCAGCACGTTTGTTTAAATACCACGGATGAAGGTCGAAAATGCGATCGATATCTATGTTTTCTTACAAAGCTCTTGCTCTATAAATGTCCATCAGTTTTTAAAAGATAATGTTGGTCTCAATTTCTCGCAGGGCGATGTTCATGAATATCAGATTGAGGTTTGTTCCGTCCAGACAAGAAACTTTAGTCACTAGATACTAGACGTTGCAAAGGTAATGCTCTCATGTCCGTTAAATAGTGAACACTTCACGAAGACCTTGTTACAAAAGCCATCTCACCTTCGGCATGTTCACGGATTCCATAAAATACCCCGTCGTGATTCAATAGAGTCTTTACACCGTGACGCCGGGTCATTTATAACGGCGGCACTTTCGCACGGCGACGGGTCACGAGAGTCGAACCTGCGACACGATTCTAGGCGACAATTAGATCGTTTTCGACGTGCGGCATAGTTTGGTTTGAACGTAACGAATTGATAATTCTATCAGCGTTGTCGATGCTCTAACTGACTTTAGTAACCTTTGTTTTATCTGTATCCAACTGTACCAGCTGAGGTTTTATGCAGCTACCTTGACATTCACCATTGAACCTATCAAAGAATCTCCCTTCTAAATTGCAATTGTAAGTTTAAAATTCAATACAGGTTCCTCTATTTAAAGTTCATAGACACATACAACTTAGATACACAATTAAGCATAAAAGTACCAAATCCCTAATGATATTTGTGAAGTTGCTTCACAAAACAAAAGTCCGATCCGTCATCCAAATACTTTCTACGATGTACTTCTTTCTCATTACATGTACGGTTCAGATCACCTGCAATCTTCCACTGACCCAATATACTCATACAACGCACAAAAAAGCTGTCCATAATACTTTGACGTATAATCCATCAGTTTATCAATCTTCAGTTGACTGGAGCTGTTTGTTTTGAACCTGTATTAAACCTGGCTATTCACAGAATCGGTCCTTTTTATGTCAGGGTTAGAGGGTCAGTGCTGGTCATGTTTTATCTTCACATTGAGTCATAAAAGTAAGAGCTGTTACTGTGTGTTTTACGCCACGATAATTTTGGTGAGCTTTTAAGTCATAAATTCTTTTCAAACAAATTGTATAGGTAGTGTTGGATTTACGGTAATTTCGTGTTTGATGTTTACTTACCCACTAGTTTCGAAGGTTGTAAATTTAACAAAGTGGAAAGGACAGTTAAAAAGAGCTTTCTGTAACTGTTCGGTTATTCTTGGTTTGTCACATATTCCAAGTCATCGACTCGTGTTATCGATTGAATGTCAAGGAAAGTTTGTGCGTGTTTAGAACGAGCCAAACTTATGGTCACGCACGAATCACGAATTACAATATTGTGTTTACTGTACAACTCTATGCAAGTAAAATATCTACTTATAATTCCTTCATGAACATTTTATAAATCCATTTCTACCCAAAAAGTTTATTTTTATTTAGCGTGACAACGTAGGCATAGAGATCTAAATCAGTCAATACATGAACACTCTTTCCTTTGCTCAGAATGATTTCAGAATTCAATAACTTTATTTATATAGGGCAATAAACCTCTAAATAACGCCACCTATGGCGCTCATTAGGGTAGGCCTATGTCCAGATGTGGACTATTATATGCTGATGATGATAATTTCTTTAAGCTTACAAACTAAGCACTTAGACAAGTAAAGTTGTGTATCCTTAATTATTATAAAATAATAAATAAAGTGTTATTTACTTTGTGTTCACTTGAATATTATATTCTAGGAGACGAATACAATGAATCATGGTAATCAAATTACTGCAAGATCGTCTGGTTACGAATCTAATATCATTGCCATGTAAGGATAAAAACGTATTCCCTAGTAACTATTTGCGAACGAAACATAAATTTTTATTTTACCCTAACTAGTTACGAACTTGCGGTTTCATATGCGGCCGAAGGGGACAACGAATGTCGGAATGCATCATTTGGCCCAAAGGATACTTCTAAAATCAAATGCCCATTATAAAAAGAACTCGCTCCCTGATATGCTGATTGCCTACTTCAAAGGTACGTTATCCTGACATCGCAAGGTCTACAATCAGGGGTCCACTTATTCAATTGCCTTCCAATCTTGCGATCCGTTGACATGCGGGCATTCAAATCATACGGGATGTATGAATATACAAATTACTTATCCACTTCATCACTGGTATGTTATTTATTGATTCCTGCGCAGTGTGTATGTATATTACAGTATGTTCGTATAGTAGTAGCAATACGACGTGTGTTGGTTTGTTTCGGTTTCGGATTATCGTTGGCTTTAGTGCTGTAGATAATTTATAAATACGAATACAAAATTATTTATTGACAAGAAAATTTTACATGCGTTATAGTATATAAATAAATAAATAAATAAATAATGCCAGACAATCCACACAGCATCATCTAGCCCCAAGCTAAGCAGAGCTTGTGTTATGGGTACTAGATGACTGATATAGAAAAGTACCAACGTACGTAGCTAAATCATCCGCTGATGTGTCTAAAAACGGCACTAGCAACAACCTTGGTTCATAATTAGACGTAAATATTAAATAATGAAAATGTTTTATCAGTTCCAATCAATATATTGTTGTTTTTGAAGCTTTATCATCTCGTTTGTTAAGTTGTTTGTTCTTACGTTTATTATCAACTATTTATATGCGTTATCTTTAGGCGAAGTCTGGCAAACAACTTCACCACTCAATCTGGAGTTAATCAATCGAAGTTAGTAGAAAAAGTTTTTTTTAAAACTATTGTTTTTACCGCTTTTTCTTTGATCTATTCCTCTCTTATACCAAAAAAAACTATAATTTGACTTCATTTAATTCTATTCCTAACCAATACCAAATTTGAAATCTTTAAATGAAATACCAAATCTATTCCTAACGGTTAGGTACCAAAACAGAACTTTTGGTAGGTACAGTCACAGAAACAATTTATATGGTTTGATTTGTGGCTAGCTAGATGACGCTGTGTGATAATAGCCAACATATTTTGTTTACTTCAGGTGTACCGGTGTAAAAAAACACTTACTTTTATTTATTTTTGTAACTAAGCAAGTCTTCTGCCTTGTCTGGTAGAAAGTCACTTTGTATTGACATTAACACTGCATTAATTCTCGTCAGTTTTAGTTACTACATTCTATGAAACAGAATTTGAGGACAAAATAATATAATTGAAATAGAATAAGTATTTATTAACCGAATTCAAAAGGTTACAAAATTGGCAAAACAGAAGATACTCGTAGCTATAAAAGAACTTGATTACATTCGAATTCGAATATATGTATAAATATAGAGCAATAAATAACTAAGTACATTATCAGGCAATCGGAGAATAACGGTAAGCCACGTGGCCACTGATGTCATGTTTTTTAAAACAATGATAGCAATTATTAGTAGATGAGTTGTTCCAAATAATTAAGGTGAACTCGTTATAAATGCGAATTTTGTCCTTGTTTATTATTTGTCTGAAAACTCAGTAATGGCGCTTTGCGTTAATGTTTTTTTGTGTTGTTGATAAATTAATAAATTCATGTACATACATATATATGTAATACATATTTACCTCTATATAATATTTTAGTATTTTATTTTATAATTCAAATTCAACTGGGACGTTTAGTTCATGGTCATGTTTTTTTCATTATAATCAGGCAATCATTGAAGATGAAAACGTTTCCATGGCTGTCGTACTTTGATCGGTGATTCAAAACATTGAGGCAGTTGTATAAGCTAGAGCAGCTAGTATTGTTGAGAAATCTCCAGATTTCATTGATCAATATTTAGAATAGTCTCGTTTTGATAGCTATTATTCTGGCGCCAATGCAAAGTTTCCTGAACGCGAATAGCACATACAGCAGCATTAGAAATAATACTAGAACACACGCTCGGCACAGTTATATGGGATCATCGACACAATGCGGTTCAAATTAATTGCGGTTGATGGCTGCACGACATTTCCGTTGAACTGCAGTATATCTATATCTGCCAAGCAAAACTCGGATTAATACAGCAGAGATACAGTTGATAATGAGTCAATAAATGACCTCACTAAAGGTTTATCCGATACATTAACAAATTAGATACAGTAATCAGCGGGATATAAATAAACATTGCAAATAAATCTGAAGCCAAGAAGTAAAGCAGGATGTTTACTATTTCAGCGTTTTGTTATGGATTCTACGTCCACATACATGTTAATTGGAATAAGTTTTGCTACATAAATATTATAAAAAAAATTACGTTGCTTATTATTTCATCGCCCCTCTTTGAAGGGTATTTTCGAAAGTTTTTATTTCTGGTTCATGGTTATGCAAATTAAATCATCCTCCCTTACATTTATGTAGATTTTATACCAATGATGCGCATCGTTACTTTACAAATTTTAAAGCCGGGGAATTTCTAATACTCTTACTTGTTGTAAGTATGAAATAAAGAAGACGAGATGGATGCTGATGTTAAGAAATATTTTCTATAATCGCACTTATAAGGTTTGCCTTATAAGTGCGATTATAGAAAATATTTATTTCATGTGACTAATTTCATGGAAAGGTTTAAAATCAAGTTGCGTCAAAAAATCGCGAGCCTTGAACGTATGTAGTTTGCGATATACCATCATGTGGATGCACAATTAACCGAAATCAGTTGCTTAAAAAAACTATTGATATAGTTTCGAACACCCGTATAACTGCAAAATAATTCAGTGCCGTTCCAAATAACACTATATTTTACATTGAACTTATAATACCCTAAATGTCGTTTGATATTAAACTTCGTTTCCCCAAATACCTTATTACAAGGGGTATCGAACCCGGACCCTTTGCCCTCCTAAATCATATACCGTCGGGAAGTGACAATTTATTGGCTATTTCATTACAATAGGCCGTTGAATTTATAACGTGGTAACGACCGTTTCTCATCGTGTTTGTATCGCTTCGAGTTTTCATAGTAAATCCGAAAGGATTTACAGTGGGATTCAGTGGACAATATCAAAAGGGATTATTGAGATAATGCGTATTGGAGTTAGCTTTTGTTAAACTTGAAACAGAAGAATTTCGATATTTGCAATAAGATTAAATGATGTTTGACAAAGCAAAGTCTTTTGTTTCAGAGTAAATTTTTGTTTATGAAACAAAAGCAAAGCAATGTTACTGACTCTAAAGAAATGAAAAGTCAGTATAGTCTACCTAATAAATAATGTAACAGTTCCAGTGTTTTGAATAACTTTACTGTGCGACGACGTGTTTCTCAAAGCCGTAAAAATAACTCCCAGAGAAAATTGCAGCGCAGCTCCGATGAAATTGCATTTCTAAAGAACCCAGTGGGGTGTGCAGTCTGCATGCTCAAACAACCCTCACAAAGAGGGCTATCCCTCCGAGGGCGGCGCGTGGCGGTCACGTGGAAGCTATGTCTTGTATAGCTGTATATAATGTATATAGAGCGTGCATCCGAGGTTGATGTGTTCATTATAGCAGAAATAGTTTGGTCTATTATACAATGAAGCTTGTTTGTTGATAGCGTTTGGAATGGTTTGGGATTATCATGAAACAATGTTGATAAGCTTACAAATCACCATATATTGCAAAAATGAATATGTAATGTCCAATGTGAATATTCTTCTTGTGGTGTACAATTATTAATTTTTGTATTTAAGTACGTTCAGAGCTACAATTGTATGTAATTATTATTCCATGAATCAAGGAATGACATGAAAGTACAGTAAATAATACAAAACTATGCAAGTTTTGACGGCATCATCGATTTCACGAATATTGCAAATAGCACGATGAACAAGACTTGATCTTCGGAACCGATTTCAATTGTATAACGCTTGGGAAACGGCGCAACCCACTAAATAGAAAATATGACGCAAAGTACATCATTCAACTCTTTCAAAGCTATGATTAATTTCATCACGTCATTGTTGTCAGCCGTGAAGCGTGTCCCGCCCGCTGACCGAATGTTTTGTGCAATCTATTGTTGAACAAAAAATTTAAAAAAAGAATTCGCACAATGTACTGCGCATGCGTCCTTTGTCTGCTTTGTGCAAGGGCTGGCGAATTCCCTCTGTTACCCCCTCGAAGCATAATATCGTTATCTTCAATCATTCTCACGGGACATACAACAGATTTGGCATTGGTTCTGTTATAAAAACGATTTTTGTGTTACTGGAATTTCATTTGAACATCGATATTTTGCGAGGCTGCTCAACTCAAATAATTTTACATTCCAAGCTAGATAAGACATGTCTTGTCGATTTATTGTTGTTATGTGTTTGAGGATTATATCGATAGTTTATTTTGAGTTCTCCTAAAACAGTTATCGAATTATTTGCTTTTCCAAACTGCTATCCAAACAAATCTTTGATCCCATTTGTTACGGAGATAAAAAGCTATTGCTACCGCTCTTTGATACGCTCAGCTAAGCTTGACACATGGATGGGATCGATTTTTTGCTGATTCTCCCTCGGGGTGAAAGTGAAATGAGGATTTGTGACCCCCGCTTCGTTTTAGTTTTTGATAAATATGACGAATGATAGACAGATTATTTCTATGTATTTAATATTTTCTGGCTTTGCTTAGGGCTAGATGATGCTGTGTGGGTTGTCTAGTATTATTTATTTATCTATTACTAGTGGTCCGCCCGTTTAGCAAATAATACATAAAACATATATTTTTATAAACAAAACATGTTGGTCACACACTATTGGAGTTTTCATACGGCACCCTATAATTTTTAAAAATGTTCCTAATAATCAGCCTATGTTCATTATGTGAGAAAATGGCAAAAGAATTTTTCTAATCGCTCGAGTAATTTCGGAGCCTATTCAATCCAAACAAACAATCATTTCTTTTATTTTTATAACATAAGTATACATATATTTACAATACGTACTGTAACAAAATAATCAACAAAATAAATAACTTATATTTTAAGATTCACAAAAGCCATAAGACATTTTCATACATTCGCACATTTTTACTACCTACTACGTATAAAAGAAACTATTTCACAACGCTGTTGAAGAGACACGACACTTGAGACAATGCATTATGCACCCCCAGGCATCTGGCGAGTGTGCAGATCATTATTTTGCAGCTTCACGCTGCAAAGAGCTCCCAACTCTTCATTCATATTTTATGAAATGCCATTCACGCTCCGACGAGGTGGTTTTCATTACTCTTTCATTTATTAACTCTACGAGTGCTTCTGTTTTTATGGAAAGTTTTTCATTCGTTCGCAGCTTTTCATCTCTTTGCTCTCGTTTATGATGAACAAAGGGATTGTTTTTCGCGTAGCTCTCTGTAATTTTGTAACTCAATAAATAATTTTACAATACATTACAAAATACTATTCATTATGTAATTAAACTAGCGACCCGTTCCGGCTTCGTACGGGTCCAATGGTGATACAAAAACCTTACTTTTGAATCATTCTATCTATTAAAAACCGAATCAAAATCCGTTGCATAGTATTAAAGATCTAAGCACTTGAGTCATTCCAACTATGAAAAACTGCATCAAAATCCGTTGCGTAGTTTTGAAGGTCTAAGCATACATACCTAGCGTCAAACAGACATCTAGGGGGAAATGACTTTATTTTCTACTGTGTACATATTATTAGTATAATAAATACATAACTGCATAAAATAATCGTATATCCGTCATCAAGTACCCATAACACGATATTATCATGTGATAGCCGTTTGCATATCTCATTAAAAAGGATCGCTTATTTTCGGTACTTATCTGCTTTTATGACAATAACTAGCTCATTTACCTTTTTTGCAAAAACTAATATGTTTAGAATAGAAAAATATATAATAATGTATCATCAATACCTTGTAAATAACAATTAAACACGATCTTTATACTAAATCTATCTCGTGTGGCTCAATGAGCGGCCTTATCGCTAACAATGATGGATAGGACGGGTATGTTTGATATGCAAATAAATTGAAAATATCATACACATGATTATTAACATGGAACACAAATGTACAATACGCGGCCTTATCATTATCATGCGGCCTTATCGCTTAGAAGCAATTTCTTACAGGCAGCCTTTACTACTTAAAGAACTCCAAAACTATAAAAAGGTTATTTTTCTTCACTAAACAACTACTAAGTAATTTTACACCAACCAAATAAATCTATTTCAGTTCGTAATGCCCATCAAAAGCAACGCTTTAAACAACTGCCAGTAAAGTCCTGTAGGGCGATACGCTTCACAGCTCACCCTTCGTCTACCATCGGAATGTTCCATGGTCACCTTGCCCAAGACCCGTAACAGCACATGTCGGTACATCACCTGTGCCTTTCTTCCCACGAACTCCCCTTATTTCAAGAACGGCTTCAAATTTATTGCAAACACAGCCCAAAAAGGTATTTGAAAATGTGTGAAAAGCATTGTTTGGCGACTGTAACGCCTATGTATAATACCCGGAGTATTATTCCCGCCTTAGATAAATACTTGTACGATCAGCAGATACTTTTTTCGGGTGTTCTCGTTCTTTTCTATGTATAAAAAAGTATTAACCCATTTGATATATTGTATAAGTATATCTAGAGGTATTACCCATAACTCAAGCTCTGTCATTATGGTTATGGCTTGTGTCATTGTCTAAAGTCTAGAAGATATAGCATTATTTATTTATTACCTATTTACCTTAATTCGTAGTTTATTTAAAATAAGTTTATATTAGTTCGTATTATTTCAGCTAAAACAAATTTAAAACGTAAATTTCAAACAAGTTGAAGAAGACAATAGAAACTCGTAACGTGCTGCCCTAATTGAACCAATTTACGTGTTCCCAGTTGTACTGTTTTATGTATGACTGTGTGCTATTTGTTTATCGCTGTCAACAACAAGTCTAGTCGTGTCTATGAACGGACCCTTTGTAGGTTCACAGAATCGATTTGTTCTATCGGTGATACTATTGTTTCCGCAGTAGATCATCACGCTTTGTTGTGCTCTGACGTCACGCTTCCATCTGCTGCTTCAGCAATTTACCAGCGTCACGACGACAGTTCTCATGATTTCCACTTATTACTATTCCCACGACTCATTCGAATTCGTCTATTATCTCGGACATTTGCATTACAACCTTCGTATTAGCGTACTATAACTCTGCATTACGTTGTTTTATGGTTGGCTTGAATGGTTTTGCAGTTTCGTGATTAGCGGGTGCATTGCTTCGTATTTGGAGTCGGAAATTATGCTGAACTGTTTGTAGCAATTCACTATGTTCTATGACTCATTCTGCCAAGGATAAATTAGCCTATTGATAGCAGAAATAATTGAAACAACATAATTTCATTAAATATTTGGACCAGCAGTTTCTACGTTTTCGAAAGTATCAGTAAATGTTCAATGATATGGGACTGATATCATCAATAATTATAATTTCCGCTCTTGGAATTCAGCCATAACGTCATTTACAACGGTAGTACTACAACTCAGTATTTTGACATTGTACAGATTGCCTCTGCTTTGTATCATCCTGGACGGCCAAGGTCACTGTATTGTCGGTTTATAAAATTTAAAAGATCTTTGAAATAATTGTATTTGTTGTATTGCTAACAATGTATATGTAACGACAATTCACTTTAAGGTGCCTAGAACATCCACGCAAAGTATAAAGAGTGGCAGAACCATCTCTATTATTCACTCAACATCTTTAAGTTACGACACTTTTGTACAACCCAGGCTAATGGCGTCAAATAGCTCAAAGTATCTAATTTTCGTTTTCAACTACAAGCCAGCAATTTGTGGTAATCTGAGGGATGGCAACTGACAAGTGCCTTGACCTAAAATCGTGCAGTAAGACGCGTGCTTGTAGAGTCAGAGGTCCACTGAGCGCGAGTTTTGTAATCCCTTTTTAGGAGGCCGTCATGGTGTCTGAATTGAACCTCTAGATATAAGATAAAGAAGCTTGAGATGAAGAAAGGCCAGGGTTAAAATAAGCCGAATGAAACATTAAATTAATAAACAAGAGTCACAACAAAAATGACATGCACAAAAACACAGACACATCAGCATCCAAATTACTTGGCAAGGGAAAAGTCGTGTGCTAGGCACAAGTTTTTGGTAAGTTACGACGAAAAAACAAAGCAAAATATATTTTAGTGGCATGTCAAATTTCCAATAAACAGTAAGAAGCAAAACCAAAAAAACATCAATATTAACAAGAACCTCCTGTTAAAATAAATTAATCAACATAAAATCCGCTGTGCCGCAAACCTACACATACTTACAATTTACGACCGGGAACGGCGGAGCATCTGACATCACAATAGCTCGTCTATTTAGTAGATGTACCTAGGCTATGCCCCAGGTCTGATCGTGACCGTGTCGCGTGCTCGTTCAGCCTTTTGACAGCAGTATGGAAACAAGATTGGCCTCTTCCGTTTCACCTGTGTATCTACTGTTACTACTAACTAGCCCAGTAGAAACTGGGCTAGTTAAAAACCTTAAACCACTGACTTTTTCTTGCTCCTATCACAATTAGTTATACAATTACGAGTAGTAAGAAAACTGTTTAAACTATGCACTATAAGATACCATCGCAGAACATTGCTGTGCTGATGCATAATTAGTTGCTAGCAACCATACAAATCTTGTCAAGTCTTCTACAAATAATTTATCATCTTCTCCAATTTTTATTGATGAGTATACATTACCGTCCATACGTACTGTATAATGAAAGCCGTGAGCCGTAATATGATCTTTACTAAAGATGCTTCCATGCTTTGACACTTATGATGAAAATACAACTTTTCTGTCAGTAGAGCTACTAGTTCGTCCATTCGAGAAGAGAGATACCTAATAACAGATAAATTAACTGCTAATGAATGAACCCACTGGCACTAACCACTTTATCTGTAACCTTTAGCTCCATAAAGTTTTATCTACACTACACACATTAATATTTACATACGCAGCTCAATCAAATTCGGTAATGAATGATTTGTGGCCTTTATCAGGTTCTCCTTCAATGTTATTCGATATATAGACTAATATCGTTAAACGTTATTCGTTTTTATAGCTAGGTACTATAGTTTAGAATCAATGTTTGTTTTCAGACGCACACAGGCCCGAAAAATCGTAAACAAAATATTTGCAGATAAAATTACAAGCTGCCAAGAATCAAAGCAGGCCATATAACAATTAACATGTCCACATGGGCGCGGGCGCAGCGTGATTCACGATTGGCTACCGGTCCATCATGCCATTGATTTAACTGGAAATCGGTTTTACACGTTACGTCAATATTTGGCAATTGTTTTGTCAACAATTGATATGAATGAGTCTTGTTTGCTTGTTGCGTAGTTTAGTGTTTATTCATATTATATAGCTATCTGTTTGTTCTTCTCGCTTCTGTTTGGTGATGCTAACTGTACTGTTGGATAAAAATTATGTTTGACAGAACATACATACAATACTATAAGGAGCAAAGATTTGATTGTTTGAATTGAATAGGCTCCTAAACAACTGAACCTATTTGAAAAATTATTTCACCTTTAGAATCCTAAATTAAGTATTTTAAAAAAGGTAGGGATCCGAAGATCCGCATGAAATTATAAATTTTTGTTTAATACCCGTGGGAAGACGGGGCGGACCGCTAGTTTCATTGATTTATCAAATTCTGATCACCACATATGACTGAACAACCTCAAAAGTAAAGTTCACGTTCCTTTTGCCGATTTTTCTTTCGTTCATCCTTTTATTAACATGTATTAAATACATATTTTGAGAAGTTTTTGCAGTTATAATAATGTTTTTCTTCACCGTATGTTTCATAAAAGAAGCCTCCAAAATTGCCTTTCCTAAATGAACTTCCTCAAGTGTTAGGGTACCCTTTACATCCGTCCTTTGCTTCCGCGACCGGTTACTATATCAATATTCTCAATACACAACACAAGTTTTGTTATACTCCAATAAACATTGCGGAACAGGCTTTTTTCCAACAAGTTTTTAAACTTTATCTTTTCAGGAACGAAACAAGACAACTGCTTCCGACGGCTTATATGCACAATTTACGCCTGGGCATTGCGTAAGGCTTTAATATCACTAAAATGTTAGTTGGCGACACTTTTGGTAGGAACTACTTTCTCTTGATAATTGTTATCAAGAAACTAACCTGATTTTCGAAAGTTATGCTTTGTTATGACTTTACTTAATTCCGTTCGTTCTATAACCGATTATTGTTTTTTCAACAATTTTTTTACGGGCAATAATGGTTTTATAATCTTATTAAGGCGCATACAGTAGCTGATTGCTCATCTTTGGAGGCTTTCTCCTCCTAGAGTAGTCAATTTTATGGGCTGAAAAAAATATATGTTATACATTGACCTTTTATCTGTAAAGTGAACGTACAAAAATGTTCTACGTGCTCGTTTACCTGGTGAAAAAAAATCACAAAGTGGAGCTGTTTCTGACTGAAAAAGTGTATCTACTTCTAAACTACTTAGAATTTTATACTTTTTTTTTCACCATCATGTCGGCAAAGACTTTATCTTCAAACTGAACGTATGATTTTGTGATACGACGGTTTTTCACATAGAAAATCATTATTTTAAATTTTTGCGTATGATTAGTGGGCGGTAACCTTTGAAGGTAGTCTGCGCGGGCGACGGGCGGCAGTGAAACCCTGACTGTCGTACGGGGAGGTTGTGTTCGTCTGCCTCGCGCTCTAGGTGAGCGCGAGGCGTACTTTTGCTTTTTTACTATAATGCTATATTGATGCACATAGACGCTTTATTTATTATTCAAAGTTATCCGCGCATGGACGCTTTATTTGGTGTAAGACAGTTTGTAAAATATTGAAAATTCCGAAGATCAGTAAGCTGAAGAAAGCCAGAGCTCTGAAAGCTCGTTATTTTAGAAAATTTATGCTATTGTAACTACCTATTAGCAATCTTATGTAGATTTTACATATTTGTATATTTATTTTAGGAGATCGGGTAGGTACTAAACTAGGTAGGAACAAATGAACGACAATGTAAGTAAATACTCCTTAGACCTACCCATTTATTTGTTTTATTACTGATCTTACATTATTATTTATTTATAGATTTACAGTGACCGGACAAGTTGAAACTGGAGTGAAAATGTTTTGCTACAGGTAAAACATCCATTACGCTTAGGTAGGTAGCTAATATTAGGTAGGTAGCTATGATGTATTATGCGACGAAATAAAATATGTACCTACGTACGGCATTCTTCCTAACGCGGTTCATGATCGTCTTCAGAATTCTAGTATGGCTGCAACAGTTCTATGACTCTCCGAAGTGAAGTACTAGGTAGGTACACCCCCACCTTACTTACTGTTATGAAATGGGAATGGGGTTCAAAATGTAAAGGAGACTGGGTAAAAATGGTACATAGCCTTTTTTCATCTCCTAGAGCTCGGATATTTTTAAACTTACGCGATCTGAACTCATAATTATTATTACTATTTTAACGGGTAGGTATTTATCGTGTTTTTACGGGTATTTTTTATTTACGAGTATTTTTTACGGGTTTTCTTCGCGACGGCCACCCTTTGTACTTGTACATAATTATCTAGAATTCTAGATAAACAAGTACGACAATTGCGAGTGTAACTCGCGCGCCGAGGGTTTTGAACTTTTGTCGTTTAGGTTGTTACGTTTATTGACGACCTCTTGGCGCGGTGGGCTTACAACGCAGGAGGTTGCGGTTACTACAGAGATATACTTATTTAATAGGCTTATTTGATAGACAATAATGTGGACAATAAAGCAACGATAACATTGTTTCCATTTCCATTTTATAATAGAGGAAAAAAGAATTTATGAAACCTAAAAAAAGATTTTTAAAAAATTTTTGAATTATTAGCTTTTTCATAGAATCCAAACTGTCAAGCTACATGTTTTTTGTTTTTGAACGATAGTAAATACTGTGTGCTTCAAAATAAGTCTTGTATCTTAGCTATAAGTAAGATAGTTTAGAAGTTTATTCAAAAAATCTTTTTAAAAAAATCTTTTATTTTTGTTTTGTAAATTCTTTTTTCTTCCTCTACTATAAAATGGAAATGGAAATAATGTTATCATTGCTTTATTGTCCACATTATTGGCTATCAAATGAGCCCTCTATCGTCTTCCTAGGACCTCTACATGGGTAGCTATAGCTAAATCAGTACAAGCACCCGTGCTTCGAGGCAAAAGAAAACAAAATGACTGCCATTTTGCAATGGAGGTAGAAAAAAGATAGGAATAGTGATTTTTCGATAAAATTTACCGTATTTCACCACCCCCCCCCCCCCCAAAGTCTCCGACACCGGTGACCAGACACATTGTATACCTATTTATCTACAAACGCTTTGTACATTTTATATCGATCACTCTGCAATCTTCGGAGATAGGGGGGGGGGGGGGATGGCCAATTTTTCGACCATTATCAAAATATTTCGAAAAGTATAAAACCTTTTGAAATTTCAAAAACTGTATTGGAATGTGCAAATTGATACCCCACCCCACTCGACGGGGGTAGTCTCCCCTTTAGAAATCCCCCCCCCCTTTTTGACCATAATTTTTAAAAGTAGTTATGTTAACAGACTTCTCTGGTGTGACTACCAGAGAAGTCTGTCACTTTAGAAATTTTTCCCGCCCTTTTTTGACCATATTTCAAAAAGTATTATTTTTACAGACTTCTTTATATTTTTCCTGTAAAATATAGATCCATATACTTCAAATACTTGGTACATTTTACATCGATCGCTCTGCAATCTTCGGAGATAGGTGGGGGGGGGGGGGGGAGGCGGAATGGTAATTTTTTCGACCTTTTTCTCAAAAAGTATAAAATTTATCAAAATTTCCAAAACGAAATGTACAAATCAGTACCCTTCATTTCATACCACCTTAATTTCTGTAGGTCCCATTTAAAATTTCGATTTCAAAATTTGTAGGGGGAAGTGGGGTACATTGATACACAAAAATCCATAAAATGTGTCTAAATATAAAATTATTCATTTATTTTGCATTACACGTTTAGCTAAATAATTAAATATTATAATGACAAAGTTTAAAATTGTTTGAGTCATCAAAGAAAAGAAATAATTAACGTATAGTAAAAAATGGCTTTTGTATCAATCTGCCCCATTAGCGGGGTAGTTTGATACACCACGTGGGGCACTTTCATACAGGGTGGAATAGCTATGAAAATGGTCAAATTAAAAAACTTTTACATTGTTTCTTCTTGTTTATTGTGATGAGATCATCTAATCTAATCTAAGTTACTCGTGTAATTATTATATCAGAGCTAATTCACAGCCAAGCTCAAATAATCAATAAATCAAACTACGAATCTTATTGTTTTTAAAAAAGCAATATCAATATTTTTCTTCTCTGATTGCACATTATATGCACTCAAATTAATATAAAGAGATTCATAGATGGTTCGAGTTGAGCCTTTCGTAAAATTTCGTGTACTAAGGGCAACTTCTCTAATATCGACACTTCCACATCTGGAGGGACAGAAATGTAAAACGTGGTCAATTTGTTTTCTCAATTATAAGACCTCATACTCAGTCAAGTTGTATATAGAAATGACTTTAGACATATAATGTGGTACCAATGTTTTTTTGTACAGAAATGGAGCATCTTAATACAGAGACCCCCGTCTCTGTATTAAGATGCTCCATTTCACACAATGATGCACAATGATACACATCAATGTGCCCCGCACTTTGTTGCATCAAAGTGCCCCCAACGACATTTTTGAATATTCAAATTATCATTCTAAAACGCACTTTTATTTTAAGTTATATTAACAAAAATCATAATTATTGATAGTTTAACTTGCCTTTGGTATATAAAAATCCTCGTTAGATGTTATCGAAGAGCATCGATGCACTTTCATATATTGTGTCAAAATTTACTTATGAATGCTCAAAACACATCTCGGCAAGCCCTAGGCTGCTCGTTGACAGACAGTCGGTGCGGTTACAATGGATGCTTTCGGACGTTTTAGTGACGGCGCCACTCAAATCCATTCAGTCAATTATTAGATAAGGCTAGTGTATCAATGTGCCCCTTGTATCAATGCACCCCGCCTCCCCCTACTGAAAATCTTCATTTTAATTTTTTATTTATTTTTCTATAAATCTGTGCGGGCGCACTAAATGTATTATTATTTCAAATTTCAAGTCAATAGCTGCAGTAGTTTCTGAAATATTATGGATTCAAAACACAAAACAGAATCAAAGTCATAAGGATCCCTGGACCAAGAGACAAAATTTATATATCGTAGATTTTTTTTCTTTTGTTTTCTTTCTGCTGGTTTTTAGGGTTTTGACCTCGGTTTCAAACCCCTAAAAAACAGCAGAAAGAAAATAAAAGAAAAAAAATCTACTATATAAAAGTAAATTTGTCTCTTGGTCCAGGATGCCCTTTCTCCTCTTGTTTAGAAATTTACTGTTTTATCAAATCTTTACATCCGATTTCTGGCATCATTACTTTGAATAGGTGTAAAAACCTATATGTAAATACCATGTAATGGTAATTTTTTTCTCTTGGTCCATTAAGACCTTTTTCCTTTAGCTCAGAAATTTATTGTTTCAAATTATTCCACCCGTATAACCTACCTATCATTGATATCCTACAAACATTGAAAATTAGAGAAGCTTGTATGAATGTTTGTTACCATGTACCTAACTACTAAACTGATTTGCATAAAACTTTCGAATGATTGGAATATAGGCTAGTTTAGAAGGAAATTACCTACAACGCGAACGCCCCGCGCCGCGCGGGTAGTAACAAGAGGCGGTAAGGCGGTAACATACATACTTATTACTTACCTAAAGTACCGAGTTCTGTTCTCAGACCAAGAACAAATACTTGCAGAATTTTAAAGACAAAGATACATTTATTTAGCTTCACAAGAACAGCACAGACATAAATAAAGATTAAAGATTAAGAAGACAATTTGTAAAAAAATATCCCGCAGTGGGAATTGAACCCGCAATTATCGCGTGTCAGCCGGCTTGGTTTACCACGCGGCCATGAAGGATTTCTACTTATCTTTTGCGGCTTACGCGCGAAATCTATTTCATTTTCTTGGCTATGCGGCGCCGGCGGCGGGGGGCGCGCGGAAGGGTGCGGGCCGAAACCATAGCCCCGCCCAAATTGCTCAAGGTCATTCGCTCCTGTATGCGCCTTAACCTCTTCTTACTAGGTACTAATACTAGAACAATAAGATATTCAGAGTTACAAATAATATTGCAACAATTGTTCTATAATAAACTGGCCATGCAAACTAGTCTAACACTGATGTCTAATCAGTTTTGTAATAAACCGGTTCGTATAAAGCTCATCGATAATTCTAGTCACGTAATGATGGGGCTGATCGCTGATCCGTCATCAGCACATCTCGCAAATCCTGATACGATCTCGGACCTTTCGTAACTGATTAGATACTGTATTGAAAAAAAATTATGACTCATTATTTGATGTGCTCGGCTATTTTTATTTATTTTTGGCGGCCCGTCCTGGCTTCGCAAGGATATATAACAAAATATAAAAAAAATACGCATTACATACGTTATTACTACCCAACTTTATTGAAAAATTCTACAGTCTTTGTTCATCCGGGTAAATGTAGGATTCTAATGATAACAGAATTTTTCAAATCAGTTCAAAGCATAATCAACCCAAGGAATCAAATCTTTCCTCTTAATAATATCAGTATAGATTAGTTTAGAAACCTCGGTAAAACCTATTTCAATGCTTGCAACACCCAATGCTTGCTACACCACACTATATAAATTATTAAGATGGATGGAGGAGCATTCTTATTACCTTAACTTGATGTCTCTTGAGTTACAATTTAATAAAGGTGTACCTGATTTCAGAGCTGAAATAATGAATACATCACTATTTATCCTGTTGCGGACAGAAAGTAGTGGAACATATTGCGTGCGGTCTGATTTTCCTATTTGTTATCGACTTAACAGAATCTTCATACTCATACCTGGTAGAAAACGCATCATAAAGATTACGTTCGGTTACGCATTCTTTCCTACGCTTAACTGGTTCGAAGTTATTTCGTGTTATACATACTTATTACGACATCTGAGATACCTGGTACAGATAAACATAAAATACTTGATGGTTTTAACTTACGCCGGATATAGGAAATTCTACATACCTACTTATTTTCTTCTTTTTCGTGTTGGTTGAGCTTAAAGTATTATGATGCATGCATCAGATGCAAGCGTATTTTTGAGATATTTATAATATTTGAAAAGTAAACTATGTTTTATTACTTTTGGGTCTAACAAGTGTTTCATCTTATGACTATAATCAACAACCATCTAAAGATAAATCAAGATTAAGATAAATTGCCACTTTATTAGATGTAATCTTATTACTTCTGTCATGGACTGTACGTAAGCGATCATTGCTACAGCTTGAAATGCGATATAGTGTGTTTACGAGGTGTTCAAGACTTTTATTCGCTCTCGCTAGGCTTTCATTACTATTATGTATATCCTCGTTTTCTCGAATAATACTAATAAATTGACCACTGAAATTTTATTTAGTTCTTTCATATTAATTTTACATTCCATTCCAGCCTATTGAATGTTATATGAGTGCAATTTTATCGGATATTTCTGATCATTTGTGATAATTTTAAAATAAAACTAGATTTTTCCTTGATAATTTACGCAGTTATCGGCATGTGGTATGTCAGGTATGCTATTAATGTCGCCTTACTCCTGTGGCTCAGTGACCCGAACTGTGTCTTGGCCTTCGATAAAAGAAGTCGCAACGCAATTTTTCTCTGTCCTGCGCAATTTCCCGCCATCCCTATGCTTGTATCTTTCTACCACATCCTTCCAGCGGTACCGCGTCCCATGAGTCGTCGACGAAAGAGGCAACCGATATAGGTGTAAACTTTCCGGTCCTCTTCCATCCTCCTTAATTACTTAAATGCCACCATAGAATTAAAATAGCTGGGAAAATTATTTGTTTACAACTTTCTTAAACCGTTGTTTGAACGTATAATGTTCAGCGTAGTCATGCTATTTATTTACTCATACATTTAAGACGTCGTAGGTTTTGCAGCTTCTGTTTTTAATACAGCAGTTGTTTAAATCTTACTGCTGAAATCGGAGTGAATGAATTTTAAATGTCCACTCGTTATTATAACATATTTATTTATATATATATTCATATTTGTTCATGTAATCATTTCATTCAGACTTAAGATTATTCTATATAACACGCCACACCGTCGATACTTGTTATTTTACTCCTTGTCCATCCAAAGGTTGCCTGGAAGAAATCGCTCATAGCGATAAGGCCGCCCATTGTTACACGCTATTTGTATTTGTCGTTTTCTTTCCTGTATCTTCGGTTTATTTGGTGTGCAGTGCAATAAAGAATATTTGTATTGTATTAAAATACTAATGAAATCATTATCTTTTGTTGCAGGTATGTAAAACCGCCCTATGTTATATCAGAAATGAAGTAAGGCAGCATAATAAATGGTATGTTTCATACCTATAGGATATACAGAAGAAATCTCGACGTACTAATAGCAGCATGCATGACATACAAAATGGTTTATTTTTCTTTGTAACTGAAGATGTTAATATAGCAGATTTGGAGAGAACCAGGCGTAAAGTAACACCAGTTCCTTGTTGTGAGTCATCCCGAAAACGCACACATTCCGGCACAGGCAACCATGTGTCTGCCAAAACCTACAACATGTTGCATCATGAATGAACCGTGTTTGTGATTCTTGGCCATCTTGCGCTTCCGACTAAGTGCTAACCATTATTTGATGGATGTATGCCTATGTACCAGAATTGCTACAGTTTCTAGGAAACTATTTATAAGTTTTAAAGGATGCGTAGTTTTTGATTTCTGTACTTAATTATAAATAGTTTACATTCACTTTTAATTAAAACTGTCATATGTGTTTCAACCGGACATTAGCTCTATCCTTTTTTTTTGTTTTTTGTGGATCAAAAAGCACATAAATATACATTACGTACATTTAAATGACTCATCATAAAAAATCGTTTTTATATGTTCATTTGTATTCAAAGCCAAATCCGTCTCATTGGTGATTCAGGGCAAAGGCGCGTTGAAAATTGCTTAGAAAACTTCTTTTTTTTCTGTGGGTCATTGTCTGACTTAGATTAAATAAAGACAATGATTCAGTCAGAGTCGGACACCAACTCCCTATTCTTTCTTTTTTCCTTTTCTATGCTATAACTAAGCAAATAGCAAATTATAACGAGGGAATTGATAAATTACAGGACATCCTGTATTTTTTATTTAAATGTGTGCTGATATTTCAAGTAATAGCGTAGTAGGTAGATAGTTATTCTGTGGTTAAAGTTATCTAATATGATTACTTTTCTTAATTTGAGACACAAATCTCTTTAGCTTTAAAACCATGACGCCATCATCCGGCTTAAAACTATAAACTTTTGCTTATTACATAACATTTTAATATCCTTGTTTTTCTATGTAGGACTTAACTATAATGTATTTCGATGCATTTATTAAGTTTTATGTCAGTGAAAGTGCTGCATTAATTATGTTCTTAAAATACATATAATGGAAAAGTCTTATGATCAGTAAATAAAATGGCTGAATCAATACAAATTATGTGTAGAATGATTTAACACCCTCTACAAGCCTAGGCCTGTGCCTAGTATATAAACTTATATAAAAAATATCTGTCCTTCCCATATCGATGTCATATATTTAATTAATATCCTGCCATTGTTATGCCAAGATGTGGACATATATTTTTTTTATATTGAGTCCTATATTTGTTACATTAAGCAATTTTAAGTAACTACTTGCCAAACGATAAAATTGAAGACCGTTCTTGCTCTTCTAGAGAAAGGTACAACAGAATACCACCTGTGACTCTGGCCAACGAACTGAATAAAAACTCTATACAACTAAATGATTGATGAGGCCTATTCAGGTGTAAAGTGTTTTCGTTCCTTGCTTTTCTTGAAGGTTGATGATCTTTGATCCATTTCATTCTGTTAGGTACTTTACGCGACCATGATCAATGGTTCCTCGAATCGGCTTTTTGCTTGAATCTCATTAGTTTATTCAGAGCAGTTCAAAACTTATTGTGAAGCCTTTTTTCTGAAGTTATGATGAGCGCGTGCAAAATATTTTCAAAACAAGAATCCTAATCCTACGCAATATTGATTGATCTCTTTTTCTGGTCCACTTTTTTAATCAATTAGCAATCAATAAAAATATTCGGCTTATATAACTAGCTAATTAGATATCCGTTCTTGCTTCACCGTACGAAAACGTTCACGGTGTAATGGCAACTAATTAAATACATTAATTAGTAAAGTAAATAAAATATACATACACATGAAGTCATTTTTGGATCAGAGATTATGCAATGTAAGGATGTAGGCATGACGACGTACCTACTTCCGTAACACATAAAACTGTTAAAGCACCTGTCCATACATATAATTTTGCTGTATGGTTTCTGCTTGGTAAAGGGTTCTGCATGCAGTCATCTTAATTTACATATTATAAGATGATGATTTTATACCTTATTTTGGATAAGGCGTTTCATTTTTATATTTTTTTATGTGGAAAAGAGCGTCATCTTTTCAAATACATATTAAAAAATAAATTGTGTAGGTCTGTCAAAATATTGCCTATTTTGATATTTCAATGATTACCTGTATTTGTTAGCGAAAGGTGGCCACCGATTGAGTTCTTAGGTAATTTTTTTTTTTTTTTTTGAAAACCCTTTGCAAGGCTGTGCTTTGCAGGGCTAGTTCGTATACCAAACTGCGAATCGACGTGATGTCATTTAAAAGCTCGAAGATCGACGAATAATGAAGCTTGTAGATTTTGGAAGTCCGTTTATTAACTCAACAAACCCTTTCCAACCGTTGACGCTCTACTTACGAATGTTATGAATAACCTATAAATAATGAATACTTAATTATTAAGTATTCATTCATTTGGAGAGACATGTCCAACAGTAATGTTATTTAATCTGGTTTTGATGTCACAATTTCTATTAACTAGTGTATTGTAAATCTGAAATATATGAGTTAATATAAATAATTAACTATCTGGCCGGTGCTTCTTTCCTCAATATCACCTAGAATCAAAATGCTGTCGAATCAGAACTCTAAAAAGGAAATAAAACTCATTGTTTTGACCGAGTTTCGTGTGTTAATTGCAGAGCATTGGTTATCGTCTCATTAGGTATTCCTGTTTGCATCGCATCGCCATGATTTGAGGTCGGGCAAAGACCCGTTAATCTAAACAATGCATTCAATTTGTTATTATTGTTGTGTTTTATTATTGTTTTTTTTTTCATCAGCCTATATCAGTACACTGCTGGTCATAGGCCTGCTATCATTGTTTAACTATCATAAACTACTCATTATATTGCTTGTGATTTTATTTTTGCGAGTATTAATGACATACATCGGAAAAAGTTCACATGGAATTAAAATACGTTTTTTTCGTCTAAAAGTCGTCCATCTGTCCTCATTTTAGCCGAATTATATTCCCGCTTTGTGGGGAACAAGCTACCAAAGCTTATATAGAATACCAAGCCAAAACTCGCCATTCTCGACTAACATAGGTAATATATTCAGTACCTAGGTAGTTAAGGACGAGCTGTGAGGATCACCGCACACGGGCCACATGCTACAGCCACAAACGCTGCCATAAGAAGCTACAAGCGAGGAGAATGCGAAGCGAGTACATATAAAATGTATCTAAAATTAAAACTACTGGATTAAGCCGATAGCGTTTTGTGGCCGTTGGCCCGTATGCAGAGACTCTTACAGCTTGTAAAAGCCTTTAAAGTCGAGGCTCGCCGTGACTCGACCTACAGTGAATGCTCTATAACCATAACAACAGTGTCATTACATATCTCATGACGTAACTCCAAACTGTCACTATCTTCGCGGTTGGCTTGGGCCTGCGTCTCGCCGGCGCCAATAATAGCTTTACTACTAATTATGCTAATTTAGATTTATGTCATTTCCTTAACTGCATCCGTTGCTGCTGTGTCATAAAAAATATGTTTGATATCTTCAAAAATTACAAGGATTATGAAATCCTTTTGAATTTTTAGGTTACTTTTATACTTACATATAATTTTTGTTTTATCACAAGATTTCATTGAATGTAAATGAATATGTTGAATGTTTTGCACTTTCCATTCAAAGCTTATCTTATTGTATTCAGACCTTTGTTTTAATGGTAGTTATTTGTACAAGTTAAAAGAAGATTTGCAAGGAAAATACAAATTAATGGATGAGGTCACAAGTCTATTTTCAAGCATGACGCTCGTCGTTCAAGGAATCTCGTTGCTTCCATTTATTATTTTGTATTGAAGATAAGATGCAACCAGAAATCAGGTTTTGTCTTCAAATTATGTGTATTGCGTGACCCGTTGGTGGTAGTTATTTTGTTATATCCTATACTTTGTACATGTTATTTTTATAAGGTGCCATAAACAAGCCTTAATAACTACTTTAGAGCGTGCCACTATTACTATAATCTATTATTGATTTATCCTATGCTAAGTTTGCTATATTGGTTTATCGAACACTTCGATCAAAGTTTGTAACTTTGATCAAAAATGTACATAACATGAAAACTAAACATAATTATCTAAACGAAACGATCCGATGAACGACGAAGGAAGTGTGTTTAACTATCATAACGACAACATAACAGTCATGGCTTTTACACAGTTTGGTAAAAAGCAACATATAATTAATTATATTATATACAATAATTGGGGTCACCAAATCTCTAGTAAAAAATATCAATCTGGGAAAGCTCGCTCTATCCTGGCCACATCTTCGCTTGCGTAATGCTTATCTAATAAAAAATAAACCCTAATGCATAACAACATTAAGGTGCTCGAAATCTAAAAAGTGATTCGCAAACTACATTTGAGTTTTGCAAGACTGACGGTAACAAACCAACAAATGGTTACCAAACAGTACAACTAGTTAAACTCTCAACTTCCGTTCGTTCGGCTCTGTTTGACAACTGGATGATTACAATGTTCTGCCGCTCTTGTACATTTGCATCGAGCTCGTTAACTTAAAACTAATTTACACTGGCCCCGTAGAAAGTTGGCTATTGTGTTATTTATTCTAATGTGTGCTTTAATGGGCTTATACGATGTTTTCGACGCGCTTATTCCTTCAAAACATGTAATCAAATTAAGTTATTCTTCACTTCTATCGCATTAACAATAGATGCGATAACCACATTTACTATTCATTATTATTTAATAAATTGCCATACAGCGAGGCAAAACAAATATTTGCAGATCGTACAAACATTTGTACCGAGGCGAGAATCGAACCCGCAACCTCAAGTGTCGCAGGCGCAACTTCGCCCACCGTGCTACTAGTGGTCGTCGCGATTTATGTACCAAACTATATTACTACCAAAAAAGTCCCATGAATGAAGTCCTACCTTATTAACGTTTTTGGGGCTTCATTTTTACGTTCTTGTTGTGGAAAATAACATTTTATTTATATATAACCTCTGTGACCAATGCGCATTACTATTTACCACCGTAAATACCTATAGTACCGTACATGGTATTATAGCCAACAATATGTTACCTACAGTATCAATACTCATGTTTTCCAATATGATGACAACTAAATAGCAAAACAAATAAACACATTACCAAGCAGCGCATACCTCTTAACATATATTTACACATGTTATTCATACCATTGGTGTTAAGGCTTCGGCGACGGAGGAATTTGCCATATTATATCCCGTAGTACCAAAATCATTTGTAATTTGAGAATATTTTTACCTTGTTTTGCATTTGTAGTAGGTTCCTACCACAAGCTTTTTTCAATATACTTATCAACACAAATACTAAGAATACATGACTGTGTTCTTTGTTTCCATGTAACAAATGCAATTAAATTTAATTTAATTTCAGCAAATTATTTTGAAAGAAGTTTATGACAGGATCCTAGTTAAATACTCTTTTAATACTAATAATAGCAGACCATAGTTAAACATCACATCACCAGCCTATAACAGTCCACTGCTGGACATAGGCCTTCCGTAATGAGCGCCATAGATTGCATTATTCATCATTAATTGGGGGTTATTGCCCATGCTAAATCCCTACGCTGGGCATGCGGGTTGGGTATCGCAGTTCGTTGAAGTTTTTCTGCAGTTGACCAAATGTTATGTTGAGTCTGACCATAATTAAAATAATAAAATATGCTCAAAAGACAAATCGGTACTACTTATACTATTGGAAGTTCATCCGTCGCAAGCCGTATTATTAGCAGCAAGGCAACGCAACCAGTATATTGGTATAATACTTATATTATAGAGTAATAACTAGATAATAAATAGTATATAAAGTAAATACTAGTTCTTATTTAGTCGTTTAAGCTAATCTATCGAACTCTGTGTAAATAAGCCGCACGCACTTTCTTTAGTTTCTTTCATCACGATTCTACGATAATACCATTGTCATAAACGGATGGTTTTGTATGTGGCTAAAATCGTATTAAACTCTATCATAAAAACTCAATATGGTGAACACGTGGTCTTAACTCGAGTGTGACTAAATGTGACGTAACTATTGAATCACTTGCAATAATTGTAAAGTAAAATACCAACAATGCTAGCCGTTTAAGACACTATAGCTTCAAACTTAAAGCTGAAAATTGCTTGGACAATCAGGACAGGTGGAATAAAAAAAGTTGAACGCTTATTATGGTAGGATCTTTTCGTTTTTGGCTCTGAGCTGTCACTTTTTACACGTAATGGGCGTTTTAAAAGTGCAAATAATAATATAGTGCGTGTGTAATGGATTTAAAATTACAGAGCTCAACAAAAAATATCGCATCATTTCTTTGCAACTTTTGCAGCCGTGAACTAGTGACATGCATTATGTTGGATTGGTTTTTATTTGCCGTTGCAGCGCATAAAATACTTTTTCTAGAATGAAAAATGTTTAAACTGACATTGCGCTTCAAAATAATATTTAATAATATTTTCCATCAGGTGAGATCGTGGTCAAACTGAGGTCTATCAGTTATAAAAAAAAAAAAAAAAAAAATATTATTTTGCTATAATTATTAGCACGGTCTACTATTTTAACGGGTATTTATCGCGTTTTTTTATTTTTATTTATTTATTTATTTTGGTTTGCACTCTGTCGTGACGCCGTATGCTCTGCATTAGTCACGAGATGATCAGTCATCGACATGACTGATCATCTCGTGACCACGGCAGAGTGCAAAACTGTTGAAACGTCGGGAAAAATTGAAAAAAATAAAAAAAGGATAAATACCCGTTAAAATAGTACTAATAATTATGCGTTCAGATCGCGTATTTTTAAAAATATTTATTTTATATTTTACTCTGTACTTCGTATTAGGCCGACAATACACGTCCAATTTTTCGTCTGACGGTTCAACTATCCGAAGGGCTCCATATATTTGCTAACACATAATTCGCCTTTGGATAGTCAATTGTGCCTATTAATCGTCTCTCACAGATATAAACGTGTCAATATTAGAGTGAGACTTTACTGGCAAACGTTCTTGATCTTTTCATTTAAAAAATTGTTATAAGTACAATAATAATAATGTAATATAATATTAAATAAATTTTAGTCTCATCGCAGGATATTTATGTATGTCATACTAACAGCCTCTATTATTACGTTCTTTGGAATAGAGGTATACTCAACTTTTGATTTAATTTGAAGTGAAAAGAAAATCAATAACACCTTATTTCTTACTTTATAATCATTTGTTGTATGAAATTTGACTTGTCGACATGTTTATTTTGAAAGCCTAAAGAAATAAAGTTGTTGGAATATAAATTCATATTTAACAAAAAAGTTCGAGTATAAAACGTATTTTTATTTAATGTTTAATAACTTTGTAGCACTCGTGTGTAACGAGTGCTACAAAGTTATTAAATTCATTAAATGTGAAACCCTATTCTCATCTAAAGCAAACTCTAAATTTGATGATAACCCTTATTGATGTTTCGTTCGCTTTATGATTTTACTCTTCGTCAATTCAATAAAGTGTTTCATTATACATCTGCTATCTAACTTTCAGTCATATTAATTACTCAGTATGACTCTATTTAGATTGGTTGCGCTTTAAATAGCTGGATGCTTTATGCTTTATCTGTGTTATGAACATCAAGAATGTCGGAGACTTCAATTATACGAATACAGCTTGGGAGACATTTGAATGGATTGCTACCATGTTTTATAAAATGGACTTTCTGCTACTATTTTTAACTGGTTTCTCCATAATCGGTATAAAAGGACAAAAGTACACCTTGTTAAAGATGTGGGATTCTTATTCAATGCATGTTTTACTATCAATTTGCTGGAACTGTTTTGTTTCGCCTTTTTCAAGTGGACGTAAGAAGGCAACAGGAAAATCGGCGGCAGCTTTGACTATACGAATTTTGTATATTAACTATTTTGAGAGGAACTTTCCCTTACAATTGAAAAATCAAATTCCGGTTGTCAAATTTGACGACCTCTGTGGCGCGGTGGGCGTAGGTCCGCCTGCGACGCAGGAGGTTGCGGGTTCGATTCCCGCCTCAGGACAAATATTTGTACGATCTGCAGATATTTGTTCAGAGTGTTCAGGTCGTTTTCTATGTACTATAGTAAAAAATATATATCTATGTAATAATATTGTATTATTTATATCAGCCATCTAGTACCCATAACACAAGCTCTGCTTAGGTTGGGGCTAGATGATGCTGTGTGGATTGTCCGGCATTATTTATTTATTTATTCTGGATTATCTGAAGCTTTTCGAAGATGCTTGTCAACGACCCAGCTTCATTATGTAGAAACCATGAAACAAACAACGATGTTTACTCACTTCCCGTAAACAGGAATAAATACTCGCAGAGATAAACCGGAAAATGTAAAAGAGAGTTTATGGATACAGAAGTGGATTATATTTCTAATTCGATTGAAATAATGAATCAGAAAATAATGGGTTAAGGAAATCTAAACTAGTCTGGCAGACTATTTACAGAAAGGTGCAAAAGGGGACTGTAATGTTTAAGGAAGGTAGAAGGTAATAATGTTCTTGTTCAGCTACAGAACTCTATACAAGTTGTAATTAGATCCAGATTCGCATTAAAACAGTATTTTTGCATTGTACATTTAACCAGCTTTCTAGTATAATTACGGTTCTAATTATTCTAAAGCAGTGTGGCGTAAAATACTACGCTTCTACGAAGTTTCCTATTCAGCTTGATTGAGATCCATTTCTATCTGTATCTATAAATGGCTACTGCTACCAACATTTGCCGATTATTGAAATGATCTTACTTAAGTTTTCTCTCACTGGCTTTATGACACTTTTTTCTTTAGCCAGAGAGATCATAAAGACATGTCTACTGTCACAGTACAACATTAATTCACGATATACTGCCAGAGCCGGTGACTAATTTCGCCAAGGCCAAAGAAGATCCATTATTATTTATTGCCACATAAAATCTGGTGGTTTTGGAACCTTATAGTCGAGAGTTTAAGGTTTATTCTTACATATTTACTCTAGTAATCTCATTTCGAGCCTTTGCTACGCCTGTGACTCACAAAGGAATTGCAATTTTCTAAAAATAGGGCACATAAATAAGACTTTCGGACATTGCTATTTTTATTGTACCTATACATTGCCTTGATTATAATTCTGTCAGATAACCTTAAACTTATATATTTTTTTGTTTTCTGTATCGGATTTTACCTTCTCCATTACATCTAATTTCCGTGGTGTATTCTGGTCTGACCCGCATTTATCTCTGGTATACATCTGCATTTTGTTTGTTTGTACAACATCATGCTATGTTTTATTTATAAGCATTTCCCTAAAATCGTGATGCAAGTGAACTACTAACTCGCTCTAGTTACTTTGGATTGTTCTACGCTTTTTATTTAATTAGCTTCTGTTACTCTGATACAATGTCTATTGTTAGAATTCTTCATATTTTCAAACAGAACATTCTGTTTGATTTGTTTATTGCATTGCATACCTGAAGGGTGAAATACTTAGAATATCACCCTTATAACACTTTACATTTGCGTACCAATTTCATTTTGGAGGCAATTAACCTGAAGGGTGCTTACATACCCTATCGTTCTTGTATCAAAGAGTTCAAGGATCATCATATATTCATTGTTGCAAAAATGGAGGGCTTTTTGGTACAAAGCTTTTCGAAGTACCAAAAAGCCCTTGCGCAACGCTCTTTTTCAATGGTTGTAATTTCGAACAGTTGGCAACAACTTTTGGCAAAGATCTTTTGGTAGCTAAGGCTAATGGCTTTTCCAAGTTATTTTCTTTGTTCTTCACAATATTGCTTAATGTTATCAAAATGTCACTTAGCCAGCGTTATCAAGGATTCTTCTTATTTAATTTTTAAGTATCATTTTTGTAGCATTTATGTCTCGTTACCTATTATTTTAATTCATTTAAGAGACAAAGACCTATTTTAGTACAATGTAATGTACCTATGAGAAATAAAAAAAAAGAAAAACTAAAGCTATTTTTTTTATTTATATGTGAATGCCTGCTCCCAGTCTTTTTAAACAATATTTTCTTAGAAATAACTCAAAATTCTAAGCTTAGCACTTGCGTACTGCTTCTGCAACTTTGAGGCCAATATATTGAAAGTACATGGCGTCCCACTGTGGCAGGTCCATTATTTTTTATTCTTTGTTCTGCTAACCTGCTGCGTTGAGAATATAAATTATTGCACAGAGATCTGTATATTAGAATTTCAAAGTGGAATTTAACTTAAGGGACAACCAGACGCTTCCTGTGAATAAAAAAATAAGTAGTATTTACACAATATATACATAGGCTAGACGATGCTGTGTGGATTGTCTGGAGTTATTTATAAATCTTTTTCTTCTAAATCTAAGCCTAGTCGATCTACAGCATCATTGGACTATTAGTATCAAATTATCAATACACTCTGTAGGGTTTGCTGTACGTATAGATTTTTATCTAATTTCTAATCTTTCTATTTTCTTCACAAACACAAATTACGTCTAATTTGTATAAGTTACTTAAGAAGTAGCTACTTAAAAGATTACATCCCACCTTACCAATGACGTCAATACTTCAATACCTTCTAATCTTATTAAGAGTATTGCGATTCGCCCGAGTAAATGAGACCAATGTAAGTACTATATTATGTGCAATCCAATTAAACAAAAACAGCGAATAATAACAAGTTAATGAGGGCCAGAAGCCATTCAATCTTGTAAAATACCTACATGAAACGTAGTAGGTACTTACGTAACGTAGTGTCTAAAAGGTTAACCCAGTTTTGGCAAAGTGACGATAGTCTTGAAACAAATAACATTGTAAAACAAATGACGAATTCAAATTACGAGCAGTGGCAGAAACAAATGAATGAAAAAATGGCGAGGCAAAAACCGCGACCTACCTCAAACGGTCGTTCACCCCGGCCCGTTCCCTACTTGACAACCGCGATGCTGACGATGGCGCATTGAAGAGTCTTCTACAGATAGAGCGATGCACAAAGCCTGTTCGAGTGCACTCGTTCCAGATACTATTTTTAAAGATAGTAAGTATATCTGAATTTTGCTAGAATGCATTTTCAGCTAATGAGAACTGGCTGAGTGGTTGGACTTTATGTTGGAAGATATAAACTTTTAAGCTTATAAACTTTTCATAAGATTATAAACTTTTAAGCTGGCTTTTAATTCAAATTATCTAAACGTTTTTAACGTTCGTAACGTCGTGATACTCGAAGCATTCTGTCCTTGGCCACTGTGCCTTCTGGTGGCTTAGGCTGTAAAATATGTTTATAATTAGTGTTTATATTTCGAGAAATAGATAACAGTACAAATAGTTCATTTGTGCAACGAATACGATCCAAATCAGTACTTGTAAATAAGTCGAATATCTATACCTAACTTCCTCTTGACGTAGGTAGCCAATCTACCTACGAACGTCAAAAGGCTCGAAGGTATCATTGACTTATGCAGATAGTTTCCGTTCTATTTACACACATAAACTACTCAACTAATGAATTCACTTCGTAAACTAAGTTTTATGTATTTGTACTTCGAGATCGAACGATATGCACGTCCGTGCCTTGAGCTACAAACTTTACTCGCTTGTTATTGAAATCGATACTCTGATAACATAGACTTAAGAGCTACAAAGTGTCGTGTGAATAAATAAAACGTATCTTTATATCGTAGTACAGTAGCGGTAATCGGAGATTAAAGTAATCGAAACATGCAGGCCGTTAACGAACGAGATTTCGTGCTAACAAACCTTGTCTGATCTACAATAATTTATTGAAGGAAATATCGCGCTGGTTTAGAGTTTTAGACTGAGACAGTGCGATAATAATTTTGCTAGACTAATAAAAATTTGCTAGAATGGAAAAACTATGTACCATCTACATATTTTGCTAGACTAGCAGTCGACTAAGTCAACTCATTTGGTATTACAGAAGTCATTGATAAACTGATACAAATGTATTCTAAAATTACTTTATTAATACGTAAAATAACAAATAAATGACAGAACCAAATTAGAACTAGTATTTACAATTGAGCTACGAACGGCCTACTGTTGCAGACAATCTACATTTATTCATAAAATACAAAAATTACAGAAAAGACGTGTCAACGAAATGCTATTCATTATATCAGTAAAAGAAGACAGAGTGAGAAATAGCAACGTTAACAGATTATTACGAATAGGTTCATCAATAGGTATAGAAGACGAGTAAATCCGCGAAAGACGATCTATAGGTCTCTTTGAATGGCCATAGTGTTTAGTCAGCGAGTATAATGTCTAGCACGTCTTGCCGGCTTCCGGTGACCGCCTCAAGCGCGACGCTGACCCGTTCTCACGGCAACTGGGACATACAATAAACATAGTTCAAGATATTGTCGAAGATACTTACTTGGACCTTTAGTTTCATTTATTGAAGTAGTAAGTTGTAGTTCTCTACCACTTCTCAACTAAGTTACTATAAACTTGTAGCAACCTAGTAGAGAAGTTGTAGATCTGTAACTTTAAGATGTCATTAGATTTTGATGTCAGATGAGGAAATGGAAGAAATAGGAGCAATAATGTGACGTTATATATCTTTACTGATATTAGGAGAAAAGATTTGATTGTTTGTTTGAATAGAATAGGCTCCGAAACTACTGTTCCCATTTGAAAAAATATTTCACCATTGGAATATTTCACGATCCCTGATGGAATAAGCTAGAGTATATTTTCAAAAAGTAAGAAAACTTCAATAATGTATGCCAACGTTTTTAAAAGTTTATAATGTTTTTGTTTAATACTTGATATAAGATCGGTATACGGAAATCCAGCTGAATCTAAAAAGAAAGAAGATGATATAGTATCAAAGCTATAGCAACCTTATTGGATTCGATTTTACTGATTGGATGTATGTAACCTGCATAATCCTCTCCATCAATAAGGTAGCAGTAACTAGGAAATGCCCTGTACCTGCTGTCAACCACCTCGTACCAGATAATCTCATTAAGCATATTCAGCACTTGTCAGTCTTCCAACGGCTTCACGTGGACTCTCACGTGCGTTGATGGCGACTGGAAAATTCTGGAATCTTCTATGCAAGAAAGTGTTTTTTTTTTTATTTTTTCTTTACAAAAACTATCAAGATTTACATTGTATTTGTACCATATAAACCTTTTGAGGTTTGTCTTGGTACTCATGTTGTTATACACAAAAATTTATAACCAGGCCCAGTGCGTTAATTCTGCATTGTGCTGCGCATGGAAAAACAACGCACATAAATTTACACACATTATAATTAGTGGGAGGTGAATAATATATTAAATAAATATTATTAACCTATCACTCCTTGTTTATGAGACTGTATGAATGTGTCTGCGAACTAGCTCTCCTGAGGCACTATTCTAAGAGAGTCTGGCCAACAGACCTTATTTTTGTACATTATGTGTGTATTTTCATGCAAGTTGTAATGTGATTTTCTTTTGTTTTCAGGTAAGCCTGCGATAAATGCGGCAAATGTTAGTTGTAAGAATTGGTGAGTTAAGCATTGTTATAACAATGTATCAAGAAATACGCAATGGATATTTGAATCAAATAATAATTGCGAATTTATTTTCAAAAGCAAAGGAAATTCCACACTCCCCACGTTATTTGCTACCTTGGAAACAAGATCACATTTCACAAATACAAATTAGCTGTTCCAAATCCATCGAAAGTTAAACATGGTGTTGTGGATACGTATTTTAGGGTTTCGTGTCCATTGATATAAACACTGGCGCATGCGTGCTGCGTGCCGCCTCGGCGTCTGCGCAACAACCTATATTTAAACCCTCAAGGGTTTTCTACAAATGTTTATTAATTTATTTTATGATACTTGTTTACGCACCACGTGGCGGGAGCGACGAACTCCGATGTAAATTAAATTCGCTGATGTTTCTTTAGAATTATTCAAATAAAAATGAAATGCGAAAGTTTTCATTTGGATGTTTATTGTAAGTTTTGTCTTGTTTATTCATCAGGATTGTTTTTTTATTTTCACAAACTTCGTGGACTGCGATGCGGCGGCGCTACGCAAGACATGCTAGCATACAAATGACTTCAACGCGCACCTCTTTGTTTACACATTTTACTCCACGGAAATAAAATACTCGTATTCTTGTATACTACGTTTAATAGCTTTAAAGGTTTATTTATCACCTAAATAATTATCAATCCAAAAGCTTAGATGTCAGCTCACATCAGAATAGAACCATCCCTGCCATTTTGCATAGATGCAAAGATGTCGTTTTTCGCTCGTTCGTCGTTTTTCGTTTTGTCGCTGATAGATAGGCTAGATTTTATCTCGCAAAACCGCCTCATAAGCCGGCAGTAAAAGCTATTACAAAGACCGATTCTTTAAATTCTATTATGTCTTCATTTACAAGCTACTTTGTCACCTTCTCTTGACCTACCAAGCTAGTCTACTTTCCTATAGGTTTCCATTCCTGTTTATATGTCACCTAGTTTACTTAAACATCTTGTCATACCGCGATAGTGTAAATAGCATATCATATCAATAATTTATTTAAGTTAGAACCCTGTCAAGGTATCAGACGAGTACCACTTTCTATGTAATGGATCTAATAGAACCCGTATAACTTGCTATGAGACGCGACCTTACTTGGCTCGTTATTTTGCGGAACCAATCAATCTGATAATTGTCTGCTCATTTTAAATTATAGGGTAGTATTGGTGCTTTGAAAAGCAAGGTCAAATATCAAAACATACCTTCTTTGTAATACGTTCAGTGTAGTCGAGAACTTAACACGTGTTTTGTATTTAAATGTAATTGCACGAGCTGCCTCCGTTTTTACAACTGTTATTAAAATAATTTAAGATCATTTAGCCGCTGTATAATTAAATACAAAAATGTTTTTTATTTCGTGACTAGGTGGGTTAACATTTAAATTAATCTTTAACTTAAGAATTATAATTGAGTCTGTAAAAAGGTGGTAAATAAAAATTGTCGGCCATTACAACCGCTCTTTCTGTTTTGATGGCATTAAATGGTAAAATTATATCAATAATTACTTTTCCCAAGCGCTTTTATTACGTACTACTATTTATTTCATTATTTATTCCCGAACAACTTTACCACCAAAATAATGCCTATTACATATTTCAACAAAAGCAAATTATGATGGAATTAATAGTTATGTGATGAAATGGAATTTGAAAGGAACACGTTTTGTTCAGCTGTTTTGAAATACATGATTGTCATATGATTACGGTGTTGTTGTCGTCAAGCTGGTTTTGGGTATTATTAGGACAAGTACATGTCATAAATAAGTAACGCCATTAAACCAAAACCCTATGATTTTCATCACATAAATTGACTTAGTCCGTATTATCTATGATCTGAGTTGAGTACTCCTTAACCACAACTGGAAAAAAACTACCAAGTTTTTTAGTGTTTTTGAACGTGTTTGTCATTAATATCTTTGAGTTTTTTGTCACTTCTAATATGAGCCCACTCTGGATTCAATCAATAGACCATAAAAAAGTCTAACACGCTAAATTGGCTCATGTGTTCTTTAAGTCACGACATTGACTTTGTAGCGAAGAGTTTGATAATGCGTGACCGCTATATAACTGCCGTAATGCTATACTGACGACTTGACGACCGCTGTGGCGCAAAGACAAAGGGGCAAAGGTTCGCCTGCGACGCAGGAGGTTCGATTCCCGCTTCGGGACAAATGTTTGAATGATCTGCATATATTTGTTCCGAGTGTTCTGGTTGTTTTCTATGTGTAATATAATGAAATATATCTGAAATGATATTGCATAAGTTTATCCGTCATATAGTAGGTACCAATACTATATATAACACAAGTTCAGAATAATATAGGACTAGATGATGTTATGTGGATTGTGGATTGTCTAGTATTATTTATTATATTTTTATTCATTTGATATTACGAGAGTTTCCTGTATTCCTAGGATTCTTATGAGGTGCATATTTAAAAACCCTTGCCGATCTATATATGGCAATTGGCGCCTATAACATAACTTATTAGGTTTGTACATAACTTATTTGGTTCATTTCTTGAACTTAACTCCTAAAATTATATTCCACGTTTCAGAAGCGTCATAAAAAAGCGGTCGCCGCTTTTGAGGGATCAATCGAAATTATACGCACTTTTTTTTGCACTAGAACGCCAAAAAAAACTAAGGGCAGTACACTCCATGAACATTAGGATAATTATGTTTTTATGGTCGTTGTAGAAATGGAGATCGATGATAGTGATAATAATAGATCATTGGATGTCATTGAACCTTCAAATTGGGGTTCCGTAATCACAATTGGGAACCCATGACAACAACTCTAAGCTAGGATCATTTTGCATAAAATTTATATAGAACAAATTATATTTGTTCTATTATTCACTATTCAAAACAAAATTGCCAAGAATTATGTTCTTTTATTTGTTGTTCCAAAGTAAGTTAAAATAAGTTTTTATTATGAAAAAGCTCATCTTCATTTTACACAACTATTCTACTTATAAAATGGTTCTGAATTCACAGAAATTTACTTAAAACGTAAAAATTAACACCACGCCACTATACAAGTTCTGCCTACGGCTATGCGTTCATTCGCTATTCAATTTAACCTATATGTACTACTCACTATACTACTATACTACTCATTCGCTATAAAATTTACAAATATGTTACTAACATAATAACTACATCTATGAAAAATTTTGTCTGCTACTTATAGTAGTTATAACGTAATTAAAGACCTCATCATCCAAACTCTTGCATTTATAATGTTACTGTGAAATTGACTTGGTCATAACTCTCCAAATCATAGAAAACCCTTGATAATCAACGCCTAACTCTAACTTAGCTGTTATTCTGTCGATGCTGTGCCGAAGGTGTGCTCGTTGATTTGCGAGGGTTATCCAACTTTTGATTTATTCTATGAGAGTGATGTCATGCTTTGTCTATTACGTGAATGAATTCGCGTCTATATCTTTTTTATCAGTGTTTGAGAGTAGAGTGGGTGACGTGATGGTATTCTTGGAATTGAATAGTTATATTTTTTAGGTTTAACTTCTCAAAATTAGGGTAAGAAAGAAGGATGTAAACGAGGATAAGAATTGAAATCTCGGGGCTAGATGATGTTGAGTGTCCAATACATAATTGACAGACAGCGGCAAGCGCCATTGTTTTGTATGAAATATGTATAGTGCCATTGTTTTAAACATCGACCGTTTGTAAAACATACTGATGCTGAGAGGTTTTCTATTGTTTATATTTCTACTACTTACTCATATAGTTAAACTTTCTTTGATTTTTCGATTTTAGGGTTTTGAATCAATTAACTATATCGAAAAGGTTTTGGTATCTTTACATACATGCAGCGCGTCTACTGCAGATATGGAATAATTTCTTATTAAAACTTATTTAAGTCTCATAATATTTTTAGGTGTTAGCGAGTTAGGTATAGGTTAGCAATTTTTTTTTGTTGGTATTTTGCACACTCATAATTAGGTTCCAGATTCAGAGAGAATTTCAGTAGAAAAGGATTGTCTAACAAATCCATCACCAAATTTGTTTCTGCAATCTTTACAATATAATCTTGATATGAATTGGTTTAAACTATTCAATTTAAGTTTATAATTTTTTGCTAATATCGATTACACCAATTTATCACTAACCTGTCCAACATAGATCCCCTGTCCGATGTCAGACAATTTATGAGATTTATTTACATCCGTAATTACATTGAATAAAGTTGTTTTTCTTTGAGCAATTTACTCTGCTTCACGCAGCTCCCTAATAACACGACTAATTGCGGTCGAGGCTATTTCGAGACCAGGTTTCGCCATTCGAAATACTAGGGAATCTTGGAGTAGCTGATGTCATAGATAGTAAGCAAGCGAAATAAATAATAATGATAAATCATTCATTTTAGGCAACATAAGTCAAGTGCAAGATATAAATCATATACATCTTTATTAATGGGTAAAACTTTTATTAACAAAGAAAATAACAATTATTTACAAAATTAGAACTATTATTTACCATTTAAACAATTGAGATCACTGCAGATTGCAAAAGAACTACAGTTCAACTGATCCATATCAATACAAATAATTTATTAATACATTTCTTTACAAAGATTGATCCATATCAGCAACAGAATCTGTTGATTCATTAATACAGGGTGTCTTTTTTAAAATCATTCGTGTTAATATAAGTCAAAAATAAAAGATAAAAAGAATATGGTTTTCGTATAAATCGAGAGCTGACCTCAATCACAACTTTTCTCTGACTAACGTGGTTTCGAGCTTGGCCATCACCACCCTTCTCCAAAAAAATCATTCTTTATATTTAGTATATTAATCTATTATTATAAAAGTGTTGTCAAATAGAGCTCTATGAAAATTTGTCCCTCCAAGGCACTTACCCACAGCAGAACTATCTCGCCGCTGATCTTTCTCTGTGAAATTGAATTCTCAGAGCAATTTGCTAAGGTTAGCTTTGACCAATTAAGTATTGCTAAATAAGCGAAACTGGGACTAGATAGCAGGATTTATTGCTATTCCAAATAACTGATTTCCTGACGCGAGACCATTTGACGACTGATGTATCGGAATCAAAGCTTTTTAAAAGTAATACTTTTAAAAAGCTTTGATTGATCAAATAATAAGTACGTCTCATTCTTTTTGTAGGTGTTAGAGAAATAGAAGTTAGACTATGTATGTAGGTCAAGAATTTTTTTATATGTATTTTACAAAACGATATGAAGCATAGATTAAAAATCATTGTCTTACAAATACCTCATCATAATTTGCCCAAATTTCTATCGTAATAAGGTAGGTAGTAGTTTTTATTGACAATAGTACATTATTGCCATAGGGTTGGAAGTAACTCATTTAGTCCCGAGAAGTTTACGCGAGGGCTCAAGTGAGAGTGTGAAACTGATATCTTGTAAAATATTTATGATATTTTCTTTCCCAGTAATGTGACAATATCTGAGTAGATCTGAAACTAGTGCATATATGGCAAGAGGCTTTTCTCGTTCTGTTTGACCCACTTCGTACAAATGACTTATTCAACGAAGAAACGCTGTGGTTTATGATGAGTTAGACTATATTACTTATATGACTAAGTAGACAACTATAGGATGGTTACCACAGTTAAGTTACTTTAGACTTGAGGTGATGAATTAGTCAATCGCTTTTTACACTTCTGACCGTTTCAACGTTTATCTTAATAAATAGATGATGAATGATTGTTTTGATGAAAATACTAAAACCGACTTCCTAATGCATACACTGTTTTTTTTTAACTTTTTCCGGAATTTTTTTATGGGGTCATTCTAACAATAGCAAAAGTATCATCAAACTCGGTCGACAATTGACGGAGTAATCCGTGAACAAACATACAGCCGAACATAGAGCCTCATTAATTTTTAAATTGGTTTAAAATTTAAAAATTTAAACATATTTACATTTTCATTAATTCTTCATATTTACATTATAACATAACAGATTTACATTTTCTTTTATTTACCGCGCCGCATGCACAAGCAAATTACGTGCCTGTCATAATGGATCGACAGTTTTTGTAACTTATCTAATTGCATTTGACATTTGTTATGTTATTATATTTTGACGTTTATTAAATTTGACGTGAGTTACGAATGGAACTGGTTATTTCATAATGTCAATAATAATAGCGAAACTAAGACGTCAATTTGATGTTAAAATTTACTCTAAACTGACGGTATTATTAAATCAATGAAAATAACGCTGTAGCCGAATTTTAACTATCGGTGAATCTGCTACCACAGTAATTATGAGTAGTGCGAAAATTTGGATCTTTGTTACCTCATCGCGCTTAAAGTTCCAAATGGACCCAAATGAAATTTGATTAATGTACTTACCTATGTAGATCTAAATCTAGAAAAACTTTTTATTCCGAGAAAACATGTGCGAAGCCGGTTATAGAAATGAAATAAAGTAACATGCAAAAGTGTTTTTTTACAGCAAAATAAAGGTTAGCTGTTATGTGTGGCGCTGAGTGTACTTATTATAAATCATGCATGTCAGAAACAGACATATCTTTGGTGCTACTTATATTCATATTTATATTCATATACATAGAATATTTCACTTTTTAACATTTGAGCTATATAGACAGAATCACAGCTAACCTTGATTTTGTGACGTGTCCAAGAGTTCTGTAAGGTCTAAAGGAAATAAAGCACTTTTGATTTTGAATCAAGAAGTTGCCAAACAATTATCCCACAGTTTCACTAGAAACCTTCCTGTAAAGAGCACCTGGTTTCGCTTGTCAGCCATCCATCAATCGGCGCAAGTTGCTACTGTTTGACCACTGGATTAGCTATAATAGGCGATACTTTCCATTCAATCTAAGACCTTATCACGATGATATAGGGTTTACGTAAATGCAGGTGTTGATAGAACAAATCACTATTAGCTCGTGACACCTCGGCTTTACCTAGCGTTTGAGATTGATCGTGAAGTGGAGTGGCTTATGAATGGAAATGTTTTTAAAGAGCACTTTACATAAGTTACCTATACAAACATACTTCCAGAAAAGTGGTTTGTAATGTTCATAAATGATGTAGATTCACGTGTACATTAGTAAAAACATTGTCAGTAAGTATATCGAAATATAGATTTTTTACTGTAATAAAACGAGAAGGGGCTACAGGAAGGGGCAGATTTTAACATAAATCTAAGGATCTTATTGTCGTGCGTCTTAGATGAGTTTTTTCTTTAAAGTAAATGTTTTTATAACTTGTATCCCCATTTCGACGCATGTTACCATACAATAAAGTTGGCAACGTTCAACAGAAGTAAGCAATTTATAGAAAAGATATTTCCTCGTCAGTCTTGTAGAAGTCCAGTCTTGCGAGAAGATACTAAATTACGTATTAAATAGTCACACCAAATTGTAAATAACGCGTCGTTGATGACCGTTTGAATAATTTATTGATTATTTACTCGGTTGTTTTATGGCCAATGATTGAGGCGAATGGCGTAAAGAGCTTAGATTTATGACTGTTTATTTTAATTGGTGGATTTGATTTTGTTATTCGGAGGTGTTGGCTCAACAACTCTCAACAGATCTCTCATCAACGATGAGAGATCATAATCAGTCTTGGTATTTTTATAAAACTGGTTTTCGTCATATTATTATTTTATTTTATTGTTAGGAACCTAGATAAATACTATTTTAATACAAATAATAGCAGTACATGGTGAAAATATGCTCAAATTATTTTTTTTTTTTTTTGATATTATTAAATTTATTATTTGTAAGGGAAATTCACCGGTAAGAGGCCTCTTAAGTAAATGCTATGTTAGTTATCTTAGTAATTGTTCTTCTGTAAATCTACTATTGAGCATACTATTATCTATCATAATTAACTGTAAATTGTGATGTATTTGACAAATATAAACATGTTTTATAACACATTTATGTTTGGCTTTTTATCCCACTCAGCTTCCTTCCTTTCTTCCGGTTTTCTCTGTGTCGATATTAAAGCAAAATCACATTACCTAAATATGATCCGCAAAGATTGTCGACGTGTTTTTTTAGTAAAATGAATAATATTATGGTCGCTTTTCCTATAGGATCAACTTCAGGTACTTTACCTTTGTCAAAATATAATTCCACGAATGCCTGGTCTATATAAAATTCAAAGACTTGCGACATTGTGCCACTTTGTATCAAGTCATTAATGCTTATTTCCGATCACCAGATTTTCCGGTCTTTCAAAAACCTCACCTTTTATGTAATACTGTTATGGCACTCATAAATTTATAGCTTCGGTTTTAGCCCATCCCAAGTGATATAACTTGTCACCATACGTAAAATATTACGAATTTAGAAACATTGGAGAAAGCGCAGTTTTATTCAATTTTGATTTATGCTAGGACTGTTACAAGTACTTTTTACCTAGAGTTTAATTAGAGTTCGTGACGTAAGAGTGAAACGTAAAAAAAGTAACGACTATTAACAGTGACACTCAGCTGTCATATAGATCTACACAGTTTTTGACGTATGCTAAAATAAATTAGCAACGCCTGAGAGCAACTGCCACTACAGATCTTCAAGAAAACACCAATAAACATTTGATAAACATCGAAACCAATTTTATACTTGCAAGACAAAATTTATCGTCGAAATATTTTGTTCAAATCATTCACATCAGCTTTGATCGAGCAGACGCAAACTTATCAATAGATCATCAAACTTCATATTATAGATAGTAGGTACGTATAATAACGGCACAGATGAGCCAACAGTTGGTATGGATTCAAAGAACAGTTCATTCTAGGCTTGGGTATGAATCAACGCTAGACATTGGACGGTAGCCAGAGGAAAAGAAAATAAGTTAGTCTAACCTTGGGACCGATTCCTTCGAGACTTTGGGATGAGTGACATGACAACTCGCTCCACAGTCGCGTGCTAATTAGAAGCAAGTTAGAAATATTAATGAACTGCTGAAACTAATTTCTAACTATTATGTGTCTGGCGTGTCTTTTGATCATACAATAGTTGAGATATAAACCTTGTTTGTTTAGCAAACCGAAAATATTTAATAATTGGTTTTCGCTTTTCAGCGTAATGCAAATATATAATTAAAACGGCTCACAATATTTTTATGGTTATAACAATATTTTTCCTGCTTTATAAAATTAGTTTATTCAATTATAATATATTTATCCTTCTTGTTAACTTTTTTAAATTAATTTATAATATTATTATTTTTACACAAGTTTTCTTAAATTAAAGTCAAATAAATGAGCATCAAAACAATCTAACAGCATTCGAATCTTGAAGCATTAATGTTATATAAGGTTATATAAAAAAAGTAGTCTTTAATAGTAGGAATAGGGTTTATTAGATCATTTAGGAATTATATGATTGAACGCTTATAGTACCATCCTAAAACTATAAAATAGTGTGATAAAACAATACGCAGTTCAGATTAGTTTTGCCTTGTCTAGAACCTCATCAAGGAATATCAACAATGTGGACTGCCAAAACCATTAACATAGCTTATCCAAACTTTACATAGTTTATATCATTGAACTTGCCTTGTCACAGCGGCACAATGCAGGTCGTCAACCTCCGTTACAAACAAGGTTACAAAACGTTACATGACAATTCGATTTGTCACATAAATGTCGTTATTGCGCGGTTATGAATTTAAGAGATGAAGCTTTAGATAAAGCTAGCGGTTTGATGACACCATATACAATAGACTTGGAGAACTTCATGATCGCTTACAGCACAGTAAGCTACTTGTAGTAATAGGTCGCATTTATTATTATTATGTAACAGAATTTGTAATTCAATATCTCGCTTCGTTATATTAATTTTCCTGTTATAAATGAAACTTACAGCAAAAGACACACTTTTCTGTGCTAAAAGCGTCAAGCAGAATAATAAATGAATTCTCAAATTTAAAGAGGTGTGTTTCGTGAGATAGCGAGATTTTTCATCAGTGACCAATGAGTTAAAAACAATACGAATGTTTTCATGTCTAATATTAATACTAATTAGGAAGTTCACCATGATGTGTCTGTTCTGTTTCAATTTTCATTTAGTTACTGCAACATAACATCAAAGCAAACTGATTTGAATAACCTCAAGCAAAGGTCACTGAATGAAATCAGTGTTACTGTTATAAATCTTTCCCCCGCGATCTTTATGATGTCGCTTAGTACCTTATTATGCATGGCAATTTAGGTGGAGAAGACATTGACCGAACTAAAGTTCATACAGCTTTTGCGTAACACGGTACGTTCCGTTTCAGTAAAACATATCAGTATTATAAAAGCCTTTATTAACAAAAAAAATACAGAGAAGTTACCTAATTAGAAGTAGTATTGACAATCAACCTAGCAGATTATTGCAATACAATAAACAGCTAGCTCTACTGGTCCATTTTAGTACAAGTCGGAAGTTCTTAAAACACTAGCTGCACTGCACATCATCATCACCAGCATATAATAGTCCACATAGGCCTTCCCTAATGAGCGCCATAGATGGCATTATCATTTGAGGGTTATTGCCCATAACCCCCACGCTGGGAATGCGGGTTGGGATCGCAGTTCAGTGGAGTTGTTTTGCAGAGGGCGCTGCTGCCCGCCCCCCAGTGTGATTCCCTTAGTCGCCTCTTACGACACCCACGGGAAGAGTTGGGGTGGTGAAATTCTATGCCGGCACCACACGGCCAGCTGCACATCGCTGTATGCAAATGATGAATAATGCCATCTATGGCGCTCATTAGGAGGCTTATGTCCAGCAGTGGACTATTATAGGCTGGTGATAATCATGATGTAAATACTGATGCGCTGCGCCAAATACTCACCAGCTCTTGAGTTACCTGAAACGTCATAGTGTCAAGACAAGATGCTTATTAGATAGAGGTTGTCCGTTATATGTTTCTTGTTTTAACTCTACAATTTTAATTTCTGTGAGTTGCGTTAGGTCAAATAATTTACATTTAGGCTTAAGCTGGGCTTCGAATTTATTTATCTGCTATACTTATTAAAACGTAATGTGTTTTAATGTAAAAAAAACAATATTAAACGTTTTAATAACGTCAATAAAGTAAGCCCGTTTTTTATACATTTACATATATTATACCTCTTATTGTAGCATATTAGAAATACAGTAATATTCATTTCAAAAGTAAAGTGGTTCTATTAAAATTTAAGGGTTAAATTATATAGTAACTAGTTTATATAGTTGTGACCCGTGGTCGAGTGACTGTCTTCCATACTAGTTAATACTGTATTACGATAAAAATAATATACCACTAAAATAAACCCACGTAACTTTAATATTCGACTACGGTAGTCAGACAGCTTACGTTGTTGGTTTGAATTATTCAAATGTATTTTTATGACGACAGTACGTAATCCCGAAAAATCGTCTTCTCGGTTGAAATTATGAGGAAATACTAATATAAGATATGGGTTTTATCATAGGATTTGTGACTTGCGGATTAAATAGGAAATAGAGTTTGAACTTGTCATTGTGCAATATGAACACAACAATAATCTTTAAAGTAGAGGTCAAGAATCTGAAAATGCAACAAAGATAATCTGATAGCATTTATGCCATATTCGTCCAAGATAGGTAAAGTAATTTTTATATAAACTGATATTATAAAGAGGAAAGATTTGATTGTTTGTTTGTTTGAATTGAATAGGCTCCGATACTAGTGGACCGATTTGACACATTATTTTACCGTTAGAATCCTACATTGACACATTGGTCACTTAGAAGATATTCTAACCAATATTTTCGAAATGTAACCCTTCGACCTTGTATCAATATGAATAGAAACGAGTAATGTATATATTTGTTAAATACCTTTACGAACCTAGTGTTTCATAAAGTGATTTGAATAAAGGTTGCGGAAAATTCAGTCGCCGTAACTAGGAAACATGAGTAAGGTCTATTAAGCAAGCTACGATAATAATCAGGGCCTGTACCCCGTGTTTCATGATATCTTTATGATACAACAATCACAAGCCAATCAAACGTTACAAAATGGAACAATAAACATTACAAGACAGTGGAACCATTACGTTATCTCCACAATCAGGAGAAAGTGACGGACCGCAATCCCGGCCCGTGACAAAACAATCGATCCCCACGATTTGAACCCTAATTTTATAACCTTAAAGCTTATTATTTGAAAGCTTATATAATCGGTCCCCCAAATCCAGAATAACAAGTTTAGACCCTAGAAATGAAGGGATAAAGTCGACTTTAGGTTTGAAGTGCGTCGTAAATTTAAGCTTAGAAAGCTCCAGCCCAGATCGAAGTTGTAAATAATGGTTTGGCTATTATCTGTCTTTACTCTAGATTGTGACGCGACACTAATTCGCATTGTTGGGTTAAGTGAAATATGGGATAACCTGTTTGTTGGTCAGAAATAAGATATTAGAATATCAGCGATAGAGTCCTCTAGAAACCAATGAGAAGATAATTTTTGCAAGAGCTACCTCAACCTTCATTCCTGAAAGTCAGAACACACAGGTATATCCTATTTCTATGCAATATGCAAACTTGGGACAATATTCGACAATGTCCTTTAAGTAAGAAACTTAGCTCTAATCATTTTAAAATAAATATAATAACATATTAACAGAATTAACTTGTCAAAAGCGAAGGTGATGATCAAATAGATGACCTTGGTCAACAAAAATTTGGTTCCAAGCCCTGAACAAGTCTTCAGAGTTCCTGCGCATGAAGAGAGCAGTAATGCCAGTAATGAACTCGTTTCGCACCATTCATTACGGGCTCGTCTTTCACAGACACTCGACGATCTTATTATCTGTTGCGACATAACACTCATGTAGGATGAGACGCAGGCGGCTGGGCTTGGTGCAAGGCATGAGAGACCTTCATGAAATATTCAGCTTTTATAGCTGGATATTCTAACATGATTTTAAACTAACTCAAGAAATAAACTTCCGAATTCATTAGGGTAGGTTCAACTTGAAGCCTATTATCGAATCGCGTAGCGCCTTTTCTTTTCCTCATGATTCATATTAGTAGAAAAGTTGGTTCAGTTTTCAAATTCATTCAAATTCAGTCAAATAAAGCGACGCCTGACCCCAGAACTGGTAATTGGCGTAGTGGTTAGCATTGCCTTATCTACAGCGCGAGGCAATGCCGTCTAACGTCTTGGGACGCTTCCAAGGGGGGGGGGGGGGGTCAAGTGAGGTACCTGTTGATTGTTCGATTAAAAAATACTAGCTCTAATTTGTTTCTTGTATTTTTCATTGTTCATAACGAATCAAAGAATTATACAGTCGGTCAACAAATGACGAAAGCCTCCTGAACACCTGCTGCCTCGTGGTAAAAATATGAACTACGAAGTAACTTAACTACAAAGTGGTTGGTACTCTACTTCATAGTTTAGTTTATTTCCATCAATGTTAGGTAAAACAGTGCCTAATTCACTTCTCTAACATGATGAAACTACAGGTAACCTACAATGATTAAATAATTAATTATGACTCCGAACTTAGCGAATGCTCTATCGCACGTCCATACCTTAGAGCAAAAATTCAAAGAGCCAGGACAGTGTAACTTAGACCACAAGCAAAGAGCAACAGAAGATGCTAAGTGGATAATATCAGCCAGAAGCCATTCCGCATTCCAAATGCTTGACACTGATGTTACATTAATTCATTGAACGATCATGGCGAATGATGATTGTTATGTAGGTGGATCGTACTCGTATCCTGTCGAAAGGAGCTCTTTTCCAAATTAGCTGTTCCCGTAGGCTATTCCTTTTCTTGCGTGGGTTAGTAAAGAGGTCGGATGTGTGCTGCGTACAAATAAACCGTTAAGGTTCAATATGAAGGTTTACTCATTCATTCACCTCCTTTGACTTTATTGGAGGTTTTATGATAAAGAACGAAGTACAACGATCTTGTAACCTCCTTTGTTTGATCGATTTTTATGGTCGTCAGCAGTCGTCAGACAAAGAATAATAATTTATTGATTTCTCCTGGTTCTTAGATGAGTACAAATACTTTGTTAATAAGTAATCTCTGTTAAACTTTCGTTAAAAATCGACTGAAAATAGTCTTTGTCGTAGGTAAGTACCTAATCTCTGTTGTATTTGTGATCATGTCTCTTTTATGTTCGTAAAAATCAATGATTAATGCGCCATGTTGTAGGCATTAGTCTTCAGTATTGAATGAATCACTATGAAACCTTGTTGACGGCGTCAGCGTATTAACTGTGGATTATTACCACAGTATACATATGGACCAGTATCGAAACTAAGCCTAGTTGAAGAAATAAATACCTACGCTCCATTATAGCACTAGGGTTGTAACTTTACGGCGCGCGCAGACACTGTAGCGCAGGTGGCGCGTGGGCAACGCTCATGAGCGGCTGCAAACCGTACCGTGTTTCAATCCGAAAATGCATGTGATTTCTACCTAGCAATTAAAAAAACATTTCTTAATATGTCAATCTTAATTATTACAAATGATTCACATAAAAGTACTTGCGTCTACTACGACACGTCGGAATTCTTTACTTTTAGGAATTTTTGTATAAAATATTCTCATTCTAGCTATACAACCTGAAAAACGGCGGTTTAACCGACGTCATTCTGGATTTTCAAATAAATTCAAGAATTCATTAAGATCAATTACACGGACTCATTATTCGATAACAATAATAATAATAGTACATTTTTCTTATATTAATCAGCAGGAAGTTTAAAATACGAAAGCTCCGGTTTCGATGAAACTGAGTTCACACAGCTGTATACAAAGCAATATTATCGAGCATTTTTCAAAAAACTAAATTACGCATGACCGCTCGTCGCGACGCGACAACCGCTACTGACAGCACTGCGAAAACCCCTTAGAGCTCTCGTAAATGCGCATGCTTGTGTGAGTGAGCCGTTTCGAGCGTTTGTAGGTAGTTTCCACACTGTCTATATGTACACTGTGTTATTACGGTGAAAAAAACGTGTGTGTACACCTCAGTGTACACGAGCCCTCACTCAAAATATTGTTACTAAAGTTTACGTATTTCAAACTATGACAGGCGAGTGACAGTTGACACATCACAAGTCCGGCGACATGTAGACTGACCTATATTCTAAAATACATTGCTAATTAAAATTTTGGCTGCTCCTGAACTTCTAAAATTATAGCACAGGTTTTATTAGTTTTATTATCGGTCCTTGGTTACTTTAAAACTTATTCTATTTTTGAAAGAGTTTAAAGCGCCATTCGTTTTATTTTTACACAAACTAAAAATAGGCATGTGAAAGTTTACGATCATTCATCGATAAAATTTTATACGAAGGAAAAACGAGTCAGAAATCCTGGAAATTATGTATTACTATTAGACCAACATTAATTAGTAGGTACTTACTATCTAAACGGCTAATAACTTTTCTCTTTCCTCTCTTCTTCGTGGTCGTGGGAAACATAAAACTTAAACTTGCAAACCTAAGTAGCTTTCCATGTAAGTTAAATGCATTTAGGTACTTTTGCACGTATGTAACCCGCTTAACTACCGTGCCAAGTAGAGTAGGTAACTAACAAAGAACTGTCATAAACCTACAAAACGTAGAGACTGAGTCGTCACAGTTAGCTTGTCCGCAAGTACTTCATAATTCACTAGGTTTTCATGGCCATGACAACTTTACCTGTATGACTTTACGCACATTATTCTAATATTTTTAGAATATTTATTTTTATTGCAGTTCAGTATACGCTATTATGGTAGGCATATATCTGTGTGTGTGTAGATCTATCTAAATCCTTAACAACAAACACTGTATTAAACATATGTACCCCCTTGTATACAAACTATTTTCGACTATTTCTAATTCCCTTGTAACTTGTCACAATTTTTCACATGCAAAAATGTATCCCACCGCCGCTCAGGATTGAACTGCACTTTCCAATTCCCAACAATAACAACTATTGTGTCCCACATACATTGAGATAGGGGGGGTACTTATATGTGACGCACACTGTACATAGAGCAGTTGCGTAGAGGTTTGTCGTTGGTGATTTAATTATTATATACTAACTTCACGGTGGTTTTCTGGGCAGATTGCGGAGGTTGAAATACACCGGGTTATTGAAATACTGGGTGTCAACCCTTTAATTCGAAGTTTAATGTTTTTAACTTAGAATAACTAAACTTAGAACCCTAGTAGGCGCACGCGAAATGAAGGTGTTTCAAGGGAGCCTTTAAAGGCTTCCTACATCGCTCGACGCGTCAGTGCTCAAGGTCAACACTAACTGGGAAGAGCTCCGTAATTTTTCAATAAAAATGACATACTGTGCAGTGAAAGGGTGTCACAACTCTTCACATAATCACCAGAAACAATTAAAGATTCCATTTCACAGGTAAGTACAACACATTATCGAGTAAAACATCCGTTTAGGCACAAAAACTAATTGTAAACAAAACAGACGCCATTACATAAAAATGTTGCTAGCTACGAGCGAAAAATATTTTACCCCGTACTTATTTGTTTTGTCTATTTCTACTTTCCACTGGTAGGTACTTTAATTTCCAAATGTTATTAGGGTTATACTAATTATCAGACTTGGTTTTTTTAGTTAAATATACAGGATGTTTGTGTAAACAGTGTTATCCTTAAAACCAGAGGTTTTGTCTATTCTACTTTCCACTGGTAGGCACATTTATTTGCCAAATATTATTAGGGTAACTTCTTATCTAACCTGGATTTTTAAGTAAAATATACAGGGTGTTTGTGTAAACAGTGTTATCCTTAAAACCAGAGGTTTTGTCTATTTTTTGACGACCTTTGTGGCGCGGTGGGTGAAGATCAGCCTGTGGCGCAGTAGGTTGCGGGTTCGATTCCCGCCTCGAAACAAATGTTTGTAAGATCTGCAAATATTTGTTTCGGGTGTTCTGGTCGTTTTCTATGTATAGTAAAAAAATATCTATCTAAGTATAGTAATTTTGTATTACGTATTTATGTCTGTCATCTAGTACCCACAACACAATCTCTGCTTAGCTTGGGGCTAGATGATGCTGTGTGGATTGTCCCGCATTATTTATTTCACCTTTCCACTGGTAGGTACTTTTATTTGCCAAATATTATAAGGGTTACTTGATTACTTCTTATCTTACCTGGATTTTTAAGTTAATACAGGGTGTCTGTGTAAACAGTGTCATCCTTAAAACCAGAGGTATTGTATATTTTTTGACGATCTTTAATTAACATAATTAATTTCATCCGAAGGTTGCCTGTCTTATCGCTTCTAGGCGATAAGGCCGCCCATTGTACCTGTTTTTTTGTTATTATGTTCTTTTTCTTGTGTTATAAATAAAGTATTTTGTTATTGTATTGTTTAATTTAATGATTTTACTTTTTTCATACTTACTACTCGACTTAACTACTTAACCTTTATAAAAACGCCCATAGAGTATGTAATATTAACAGAAAAATTATTATCATAAACTCATTACAATTATTACAATTTCCCTAATTTATGGGGTAAATGTTGATAGCTTGCAACATTATTTGTGCGCTTGTGTGCGTGTCGGCTAATGTAATCACGAGCCGCTTACGCACACATTGGTTGTTTTGTTGCTTCAACTTCGAGCGGAATTTTTGTGTGAAATTATCACTCTACGTCTTATTACTCTAAGGTTTTTAAACAATTCAGTGATTTTGTTTTCTATCTGATAAGTGATTTTGTTGTACTAATAATATCGTAGTTATCTACTTATGTTTTTTCTTTAGTCATTTGGAAAATGTTCGACACATTACAGTTACGTCAAATAAATTTAGTAATTTTATTTATTTTTCACTTTTTCTCTCTACCAACTTTCATCTAAAAATACGAGAGCATTTACATAAACTAACCACATATTTCTTTTTGTTACAGGTTGGTACAAATTCTACCTAAAGAAGATGCAATGCAGGAAAATAACGACTGTGAGTTTGTTCGTAGTGACATAAGCTTAGATAATTATAAAGTTTCAGGAGGACAAAAAAGTTAAAGTCACATCGCAAACTTCAATCCAGCCATAAAACTTTATGAACTCTTATTACTTTATTTCTGTTTCTTGCAAATTGAATCGTAAACCCAAGAACATAAGGAAGGAATAAGTACAGGAATATCTCGTTACTCAGCCGCTGCGGTATTTCGAGCACGTTTACGATCGGCCGATATTGATTCCGAGTGCCGCGACGCGGTAGGCTTGTGACGAAACTGTGTTATCGATATAAATGGTCCCATCTCTATTACAAACTGTTCAAATAATAGAATCTGTGTAAATCATTTGCACCGAATATATTTTTATTAGTACGTTCTCGAAAAGGAATTCAATTACTAAGTATTTTAATTTTTCTTATTCTACAAAACTATACCATTCAATAATTGAGAGCTGTTAAAAAACTGCATTAGCCTTGCAACATAACACAGCCAAAAAGATCAGACCAACAAAATCACTATTCTACCTAGATATTCTTCACCTGTATGGATTGTCCAGCATGATTTTTTTATTTATCTATAGATAAGCAGGTGAGCACATACTAAAAGCACATAAATCATCCGAGCAATAACCATGATGTACCGCATACAGGCTCGTAAACCCACTCGCGTCACCAAACCATTAGATATAGACGTTAGAGACGTAGGACGCATTCACGTATATTACGACTGCTAATATTATTTATGTGTCAACTTGCTCTATTTTTGTCATCGCCAGTCTTGTTTGTGATTCATTTGTGGATGCGAATGCATCTGACGGTTCGGGCTAGTGTATCGGGTTTGGCGGTTCTATTCGAGTGTTTTGGTTCTTTCTGATATTCGGTTAAAATTATTATTTATTATTTACATTTTTATGTACACATGGCGTAAAAATCTTTTTCGCTAACGAAATAAATGTCTGTTCTGTGTTGTATTTCCAAACACATTAAATTAACACTCAGAAAAGATCAATTCTTACACGGAAATAATCAAATATTTGCCTCTTTGGTATGATTAAATGAAAGAAGCGACGAAGAAACCTTTAGCCTGTTAGTTTTTGCCTGCAATTCAACCCGTAGATGTCAGGAGGAAGTTTATTTCTGTGTATTTCAACAATTTATAAATAAATTTATTTATAGAGTAGTATAAGTACCACTGCCGTAAATCCTGGTATTAGTAATTAAATTAAAATACCCTTCGTTGTTAAATATCCTTAGGTCTTCCCTGATTTGCTTTAGTAGGACTATCCGTTGAGAGTTATGCCACAATCCACGATGGACAGCAGGAATCGCAGTGTAGGTGTTAATAGTTAAAATCCTTTCAAAAGTTATAAGTCTAAAGGTTTCAGTCATTGGTCTTTGACAACTATGAAATAGGACTTCCGCTTTAAAACAGTCAAGAGTCAATCAAGGGCTTTATTTATTCCACACCTCATTTTAAATTATAATTTACTTGAAGTATGTATTGTACTTCTGTCCAGTTCGTCATTATGCCGCATTGTCGCGGACTAGTTTATTATATTTTAGAAAGTGTTCCGAATGACCATAAATCACTTTGATTGACATGGTGACGAAACTACTGTTCTAGCGCTGCCGACTTTATCTGAGTGCTTAGAACTGGCTGTGTTCATTATCTTACGAATTCTGTACTCCGAGTATAAATTTTTCCTTGCGATCTAGGTACCAGTGTACCTTCTACCGTAAGCATATGCATCGTATAGGTAAAACACGCTGCTGTCACAGAATAGGGATTGCGACAATTTCCTGTATTTTGAAGCTATAAACTTATCTATGTGTGAGTTGACAAGCATCATAAATAAGGTACCTAACTCCAGCCAGTGCTTTCATACATATGCACACGTATACGAATGGGAAAATTAGACGTATTATGTCGCATTTTTAGACTACACTATCTACTATCATTCTATGATTTCTTCTTCTAAGACATCAATGGTTCTCGAAAACGATTTAAAGCCTCTTGCTTACAATAGTTAGCTGCTATTGTTTGCGAGACTAACAGTATGGAGTACTAAAACAAAGAGCTGGTTAAGCTCATCCTCCTTTTTACAAGCAGTAAAAAATGCAGTTCGGCAAATAAGCTTGTGGTCCTGGTGGGAAGTGGTTACCGCAAGGCAATGACTTTAATACAGTTAACGTCACCGACATTACAGGTCTATAGTCTCCAGAATCTGCGGTAACCGCTACCGACCTAGCTTGTTTGCCACCTTTGTGGTATAAAAAAAGAACTTAAAGAATTGCGACTGCTCAATCTATCTTCATTCATTGATATTTAAGTCAGAGTGAGGTGTGTGATATTGAATCACAACAATTTTTAAGACAGACCATCATAATGTACGATTTCGGGGGTAGGGGGTTCGGTTCTAATACAATACTCACTAGCTACCACAAACAATACTCACTAGCTATAACAATTGAACAGATAAGTTTGTGGAACTTTATCGTTGACTCCTAGAGTCTAGTATAACTTCATTTGTTCATAGTTTATTTAACATAGGTTTATTCATGTACATAACAGCTATTAGCGTCTAGTCGGCTTATAAATGTGTTTATTATTTATGCTTGTCATTTGTTTCTTATAATTTCCTATTAGTAAATTAACCTGGCTTTTACAATACACAAATTTATTTCATATCTAAGTATTTAAGTACTGATTTTGTAATGACTTTATAGAAATGAAACTTATGATTGGTATTTAATGCTATAACGTCTGTTAAGATGCAGCCTTTCTAAAGATAAAGCATTATAGGATTATTAAACTAATTGGTCATCGCAACGGAGGTGATAAAAATACACCTTAAGAAGCTAGACCGTACAGGGGATTATTATATAAGGTACAGTATCCATACCGTGGTTGCTTGGTAAAATTATAATTACATCGCATAGTCATACATTGCGCACCTACTTAAATTATTAATGTTGAATTACTTAATATAAAAAAAATCCAATATCAAACTTTATAAAAATATTACACTTATATCTATTTCCTCAAAATCTAAGCCATCACCAGAAGGCTAGAATTACCACGATGGAGGAATAAAAGGTAGCATTTGATCACCTTTGAAATATGTCTAGGTTTGTAATATTTCATACAATTTAGACATTCAACGACGATGTAACGATTTTTTTTCTATTCTATCCCAGACAAAAATAGCAGTCTTTTGGCTAACGCTATCTATCCTATGATTATTATTATAACAGGACTAGGACAACACTGTACAAAATGGCGAAAAGCACTTGAGGCGTCGCATAGTGTGGTGGGTGGGCCCAGATAATTAGAATATATCCTATATCCCTGAGTTGAAGCCGCAACGATTTCAATATTTCTGATTGAACCCCGGCGTTGGTCAAATAAAGCAAACTACAGGGAGACAGCTCGGATATGTTGATATATTAGAATTGCAAACAGTGGAGAAAAAAAAACTCATATATACATATGTATAATCTATGTTTTTTACGGTATTCAAAAGTTTTATTCAAATAAAAGTGGAGTTATTCGTTTTACGAATTAAACTATCGATATATTATTTAAAAAATAACTAAGATCTGTAAGAGTGCTCTATCACGCACGTGACTAAAAAAATACAGCTAAGCTTGTCATATCCTGTCGGATTTCTCATCCGATCTCTGATCGATAAAACTCATTGACAGCCATCTTGACAGCATTCGATATTGTCACCATAATGAGCCGCGGTCACACCAAGCTGTCGTTAGTGTCATTATCTATGGTAATGAACGAGAATGAAAGTCGCACTTGGGAAGTCGATCTGAGATTATGCTCATTGCCCGTAATGAGTGTAAATTCAGGCGTTTTCGTTTTCTACTCGTTATTTTCTCAAATGACAGGCGGTACTGTGAAGTTTTGTAGTTAATGTAGTGTATAAGTTGTGTTTGTAGCGTTTTGGCTTAACATCAACAGTTATCCTTGTGTTTTATGAGATAATTCTAAGCAGCTTTGCTTTTTTATTAGCATTGTTTTAATAAATCGATAGAAAGAATAAAATTATAAGAGTAAAAGGATTAGTGGCGTCAAAAGAAACGTTACAATATTTCGTAAATTGTCTACAAATTTCGACAAAGCTTTCATTATAGGCAAGAGCTGTTCACCCCAAAAGCTTTTTTAAAAAATACACCGCACATTTCCGCACACCTGTTTGTTTCAAGTCTACTATTAGGTCTTCTATTGCTATTGGGTACCTCTTATACAAATAGCAATCCCAGCGTAAGAGGCTATATTTATTCTAACGTGCGTGAACGTGAAATTGGCAACCTTCGCCGTATCGTTTACCTAACCACTATGCTACGTTTGTACGCACAGAACGAACGCCGTATTAACGAACCTGCGGTTTTGCGTAGACGCTCAGTCTCCGTGAAAATAGCTTGGATCATAAATTTAAAAAAAAAACATTGACGTAATAATTTTTCTATTTATTGTAGGGATTATTTCCTGACGTTTCAACAGGTTTACACACTGTCGTGTGTCTTGCCGTGTGGTGCCGGCATAGAATTTCACCACCCCAACTCTTCCCGTGGGTGTCGTAAGAGGCGACTTAGGGAAACACAGCGGGGGGCGGGCAGCAGCGCCTTCTGCAGAACAACTACACCGAACTGCGATCCCCAACCCGCATGCCCAGCGTGGGGATTATGGGCAATAACCCCCAAATAATGATGCCATCTATGGCGCTCATTAGGGGAGGCCTATGTCCAGCAGTGGACTATTATAGGCTGATGATGTTGATGTTGGTGATGTTACACTCTGTCGTGGTCACGTAGTCAAACTGCCGTTGTCACGTGGTTAAAATGCTGTGGTCACGCGTAACTTTAAAAATATTATGTACCTACACTACCTAAAGTTTAAAAATAATTATACCATGCCTATAAGGCTAGGAACATTTTTTTGTTTTTGGAACACAAGCCTAGCTCAATAGGTCCATAATATTTTTCTACCAAAGTTTCGTTAATTAGCGACAAGTGAAACTTAAAAACTCTGTGGGCTTATTTTTATATTAGGTAGGTACATAAAAAATAATAAATTTTACTATAGATAATATATCTACTTTAGGAATTTATGATGCTGACTATACCCTTAACATTAAGCTGTGGGGTGTTTTGCAAACACGCATTTCAGCGATTATCTGTGAATAAACTATAATTTTAGATAATTTCCACTATGGGAACTGTATTTTCACAATAGCCGATTCGTCATAGAGCAATAGCGCACTAAGCATATTATGCAAGATTTCTTTGTCTAAGCTAAATCTTTTTTATGTATTTTTACTTAAAAATGATCAGGGTAATATAAAGCTAAATTAATGAATAATTATGTAAGAGATTTAATGTAGGTTATATTATAAAATATAGGTTTAATAAAATAGCGTTTAATAAGGTATTATGTAAGAGATTATGATTCTTAGGCGAAGATATTTTTTTTTTATAAAAATATGATGGTACTAACACAAAAACAAAAGTTAACCTATAAATACCAAAAAATCGTTATCAATAGAAGTAATAGTAAATATAATTCAATAAGATAACACGAAACCCATAGAGGTATTTTAATGTTTCTTCCATTTTAAGTTCAACTTTCAAAATTCCCTCGATATCTCAAATTTCTAATACCACGAGAGTCTAGATTCTAAGACTAGCTCTCATGTTATGATTGGACGAGATCGAAAGTTAATGATTGAATCCGAGACATTATTGGTTTTTCTACCATGTGTGCAATTACCTTTATTAGTTTGTATCAAGATATTAGCGTAGTCGTTATTTTAATGGTTTCATTTCTAGATGATAAGGTAGACGGGTGAGTTTTCAATGCAGTTAAATGTGCAGTAAAAAGTACCTGTGTCTTATTAAAACTGAATGGGGAATTAATTTCGCTTTGGTTGTTGAATTTATCTTAACTGGAATCAGTGAGTTATCTCTTTGTGTGTCCTTTCTATAAAACATAAACTTTTTTCACTCAATCCAATTCCTGGTCAAACCCAGCAAAGATATGTAACCGTATATCCAAATTATTCCATTAAAATTAAATATTAACATATATAATTATATTAACAACATATTATATGTATTATATTAAGAAAACAAACTATTGACTGCTTACGACTGTTTTAAGCAATCAACAGTTTTTTTAAGTTAACTCATTTGTTTCAATTGTAAATACTACTCCTAATTTGGTTATTGAAGTGTAATTATCTTTGTTAAAAAAGGTTTTACCCTAATAATATTAAACATATTAATTATAGAAACCAATAGCGCAGTACATCTAAATTAAACCACAGTTTAAAATATTATTCCTACCTACATACAGATCATGGAAGCTTTGATCATGGAAGGTTCGAAAAGGTTAATCTATCTTGCAAATGGAACATCAACATAAAAGTCAGGTAAAGTTATGTACCTACCATCGAATCTCAGTACATTACAGTTAGATCCATTAAGCTCGATCTAAACTTTAAAGCTCAGGTTAAACATAGCCCTGGCTAGATGCACGTAAGTAAAACTGGAAGGTCAGATACGCTAGCGTAAATTATTATTTTGGGTGCTCGCGTTTCGTGTCCTGAGGTTTTGGAGTAACTAGATCTTTTGCACCTCGAGTATTTTCGCAAATAAGAAAAAAAAATCAAACAGTTATAAGAAAATAGCTATATTTTGATCGCTACTGATTAGTAAATAAGCAAAGTAATTTGACAATTCTAATAGTAAACAGACATATCACGTGTATTTAATGTCAGTTTCAAAGTAAAGGTAAAAGTTTCAAGGTACCAACTGATTTGACCTTTTAGTTTTAAAAACTACGTTATGCATCCATCCACGGTTGTTTGGTAGAGATCGCTCTTGAGCGAGAAGATCGCCAATAGTCACATCTCTTGTAATGGTGATTTTGATTTTTAATTGTTTTGATAAGAGAATTACAAAGAATTTTCTATCTAGGTTTTTGAGAAGAATACAATAAAATATTTAATATCTTTATCTTTTCACGCGTTTGCCGTTATATTCGAAATTATATTTTCCAAGAATAAATGGTTTTGTTTATACTTTAGTTCCTAATATTTCAGTACAATGTGCCATGTACACGTAATAACTGAAGTCGTCTGAAGGTTGACCTCGGTCTTAGCGTTTAGCGAAGACCAGCTTCGGTGTTGTCCTCGGTAGCGGCTTAGGTCTTTCCCCAGGTCAGGGGCTGAACTGAGCCTGCTCAAAGACCAAATTTTACGTCCAAGATTCCGATTTGTAACGTCATTGATTTTCGGAATCATTGAAAACATGGACATAAATTGTTGCCTTCTTCAAATTTTTTTAATAATTGCCATATCATATTTTGTAACTAAACTTAACTAAGAAGTACTATAATCGTGATAGATCTTTCCGGCTTTTGTGTATGTCGGTACTTTAGCAGAGCTCTGTCCCTTGCACTAAGTCCCTGTAGAGCCTGTATTTCGAGTTACATATGTACAGTTTACATGAATGAATTAGGCATATCAATTATCTAGTACCCATAACGATCCTTAGGTTCTGGCTAGATAATGCTGTGTGAATTGTCCATATTTTTTATCAGTGTGTTCATTCTTTATTCTTATACCACTTCGTCCGTTACCACAGTATGCACCTTCCGTTAATATAAAGATAAATATTGCCCAGTACCTAATGCGTTAATCAATAAGCTTCTGGCATAATCTCTGTACTTACATTAGATTGATTTACCTCTAGGAAGGAGATAGTGTCAATGCCCAGGAAACATTAATGTTACCGCTAAGCCATAGCAAACTATAATTATAATCAGATTATGAGATTACCATAATAAATTTGCTAAGAACGTATCGAGTCGGACACGCCTTGGTAGATAAGGTAAAAAATTAAATGACTTTGGAATGGTTGTTCCAAATTTAATTTTCTTTTAAGAGTTTACTATAAAATTTTTAGGTTGACGAATTCATAGTGAATGTTAGTCGGGTAACTATGAACCTTATTAATTGTGTTGAATGCATTAAATGCGATACGACGTGACGTCAGGCGCACTCTCCCTGATGAATCCCTCGTTAAGGCTCCGGATACGGGTGAATTTGGTGTTTTTCCAACGCAAACTAGGTTCGTAGTTAACCCGCTTGCATTTCTGAAGAGTTCATATTCATATCGGTTGTACGTATATGCATTCAGGTTTAAGATGGACTTTTAAACTGCAGTGTGACATAGCTATCCACTATTGTATAATAATACCAAAGTGCTAAGGCCTAGGGCTTATACCGTTTTTATCACCATGACGTGTCCAGTGCTAACACAACGTCAAAGTATCACGTTTCTCGCTTCAGTAAATGGCACTTAACGTGACATTTGAGAAGGTGTTCACATTTTGCAAAATAATAAAATGATAATAAGGTTGTACTTTACGGGTATTGTGTTACAAGATGAACATTCTTTAATGTATGCTGTTCAAATTATTGACTGAATTTTATGAGGCATACATTTAGTTACACGTTGTTATGTTTGAGACATAAAACATGTACTGTTGATTAGGTATATCTACCACAGCCACTTCTCTTAGGAAATCGACGATTTTAAAACCAAGAGATACTGAACTGACTGTACGTCGACGCAGAGGCACTAATTAGCATAATATTTCATTTGCAAAACAATAAATATTTATCTTTGACGCACAGTCGTGTCGGGGGAGGGGGAATAATCTAATAAAATTAGATGTTTAAGCTTTAATGAAGGAAAGTTTATATGATATACATAGTATATCTATATACGGTAATAAATAAGAACTTACAAATGGTTCATTGTTAGAATGTCATAAAATCTACTAAAAATCACGGAAGATAAAACAACTACAACAGTATCAGACCGTTTCCATCTATGTCATATTATATCTTCATATTCATAGAGAAGAAAAACTGTCATTAATTATCTGCCAAAAAATGGAAGGACGCTGCCAACTCGGCTATATTTCTATCCATTCAATATTTATTTAGGATTCCGAACTTCCCGAACAAAGATCTCAAACGAAACTACCATCCTAACTCAATATTAATAGATCGTGCGACTCAATTTGCTCATAAATTCCCCCAGTCCGGCATAGCCTTATAAGGCCGGTAGACAGATGAGTGGGCGGCGGCGACGCGCAGGCTACTATCTGTCTTGGACAGCTACTGTGATACAACCAATTTCTAACTCGTTTAGTGTAAAGATATTAGAAATGTTTATCATTTTGTTTATGGTAATGTTGGACAAGGCTTGTTCAGCGGGGCTACTTGGGTTCTCTGATCTTGTTGAAGGTAAACCTACCTGCAACAAAGTTGCAACAAACTGGCTAGTCTTTGTTGAGGTCGCTGAGCCGAGGTGAAATTCGGGGACAAGAGACAAAAGTTTTTATTGAGAATAATCACAATACTACAGCGCTTATATTATTATATGGGTTCTTGATCTAGCTAGACTCACATATCAACAGAAGCTATAATAATAACCGAAATCGAACAAACTTTCGATATAACTCCTGGGTTTTCAATTAGGAAAAAATTAAGGGTTATGTCGATAAATGAACGTAGCTGCCCCACACATGAACAATATAAAAAAGCGGATAAGTAATTTCTTAATCCAAGAACCAGTGCGTAAATCACGTTAGTCTTAATCAGTAACCTTCACATCGATTCGATATTAATCGATATACATTGTTTAATCGACCTTAAATCGATACTTTCGAAGTTTTCAGACTTGTACCCGTCTCTGCTAATAGGGCTGTGGCCTCACTTTGCCCTGATTTTTCGATCATTTTCGACCATTAATTGGACGATATCCATTTTTAATTCTGTTTCATTCACAAGTTTTGCATTAATACATGTTTTTCGATTTATTGAAGTCCAAAATCAATGAGTCATTGATTTCATTGATATGCCTGTATGTGGGGTTAAATTGAATTGAATGATTCATAAAAGGTGATGTCCAGTGCTACATTACGTGCGTCAATAAGTACTTGATTTCTTTAGTTACCTTTGCTATTGTTGTAACTTGGTAAAATAACCTTTAATTTTTCGATTCCATTTTAATTAACAGTCGGATTGTCATAGCCATTCAGCATGGCAATGCTGCCAGCATTCTGGGGCTTCCTGACGGGTCAGATTTTTAGGAAGAAAGCACATAAAGCTTAAAATTCTAGTTATTATTGTTTTATTCTATTGTTATTATTTACAAAGAAAATCTTAAAAAAGTTTTAATAAAGGTTAATGATTTGATTCGTTCATGACCTCCAAAAACAAAAAAAAAACATAAGTAAACAATAGCTTTAGATAGACAAGTTGCATTTCTACAAGACAGTCAGTAACTTTATCATAAACAGTCAAGCAGAGTTCCATCTGTAGGACTGATTAGTTTACGACCAGTTTAAGGTCATTATTATCTTTTATAAGGTAATATCCATAATAAAAGCAGATATATTGGAAAGATAAATTGATTGACGAGCAGCGAATGTTTTGTACCTAATCGTTAACTGATTTGATGGCTCTATATTTAAATGGTGTTGTGAAATGAGGTTGGTTTTATAATAGCTGGGCCAAGATTGTTTTATTAGGTACTTTAGGTCTTCTCTTCTACTGCGGGCTGAGCCGAATGATCGACAAAATTATATCAATATTGAACTTTAACTTGGATGAAAACATTAATTCAATAAATTACGCTCTTCAAATATAAAGTTGATGTTACATCATTCACAAAATTTCTAAAATAGTCAGCATAAAGTTAATGACCACTAACGACTAATAAGGTTGCCTAGAAGAAATTGCTTTGAGCAATAAGGCCTTTTGTATGTTTTTATTTAATTAAGATATAAGATTATGTAACTGTTTATTTATAGAAAAAATTACAATGAAGTGTTCATTCATTCATACTAACTCAATGGGTCCCTAGCTATTATATTCTACCATACTGTTCAAATCAACTAAACGGATAGTACATAATTATATAGGAGATGAACGGATTTATTAAAAAAGTACTTACTGCTCGGTAACAAAAGATTTTTTCATATTTCTTACATTACTAATTAAGGCCGGATCAGACTGCTTTAAATATAGACCTTATCTGTAAAATCCAGATTATAATGAACATGAGGCGGAATTGAAGATAAATAATGATATTATCAGCAACAATGACATGTATGAACAAAGTATTGACGTACGTAATTAATTATTTAAATACATATTCGCTGACAATAAACCCATACTGTGTTATTTCCTTACAATTACAACTGAATTATCTACAGATAAAACAATACGAGTGCCTATTTAACTGATATGCTCATTATATTTTTTATTCATTCTATGCCTACCTATAGATATGTATTGTGTTTATAAAATCAACCTCATTCCTATTAAGGATTAAAACATTATTATAAAACTATCACCGTTAGGTTTAGTACATACAACTACATAGTTTTAGGACTAACTGGTTTAGTACACTCATAACAATAATATTAGTAAAACATAATGATATTAGTAAAATTGCATTTAGACATTTGACATTTGCATTTTTTTGATCATTTTCGTTAATTCTTTTAAACTCTATTCTCGTCAAACTCTGCAGTGTCTATGTACTTTCTCTCTTCAGTCTATCTATTTCCTCTTTTCAATATTATTTACTTGAGGAGGTGGCCCACCTCCTTTGTTTTATCTAGTTTTCGGTGAATATCGTTTCTTTAGCTCAGATTTCGTTTCCCGGAACTACGATATTATCCTGCCAAGATGCGATCAGCTCAAAAATTACTTCACTTTCCTGATCTCTCCGCTCCACAAGCTACCCAGTACTGAGTCTAATTGTGCCGAACTACCTCTTTCTAATATCATCATTAAATCTCGTTCAGAAGAATAAAACTACAGGCAGACTTTGCTTCTATGAACTTTCTTATAGACGTAACTCAAGAAAACAAACACGTAGATATGGAAAAAAAATACTTACTGGACAATCCATACAGCATCATCTAGCCCCAAGCTAGACAAAGCTTACGTTTTACTAGATGACTGATATACTTAATACATTGCAATACATAGACAGATATTTTTACTACATAGGAAACGACCAAAACACTCGGAACAAATATCTACAGATCGCAAATACATTTGTCCCAAGGCGGAAATCAAATCCGCAACCTCCTGCGTCGCAGGTGGACCTTCGTCCACCGTTCCATAGTAGTATTCAATATAGCCTAGATACTCCATTCTAGGTACATACTCAATTGAATTATCTATGGAGAAGATAAGTCAAGTTATGATGTTTAAGTGAAGAAATTAGATAATATGCTTTTTTGAGCGCCTTCGATCGAATCTGTATCAAGCGCGCTCAAAGAAATATTCCTCTAAGAAATCCTGTCTGTCCACGTCAATCTAGAAGTGGTTCCGTTCCATAACTGTTTTCTCAAAATAGACATGGGACAGTTAATAACGTGATCTTATCTCAAATTAATCTCGTTCCACTCCATTCTTGGGTAATATTGATTTATTATAAATCGAAATGTCGATGTCAGTTCAAATTATATAGATTTGCTATTATGTACAAGATGCAGGAAGTTTGTGTTTATGTTCGTGTAAACATTAATAAACAATATAACATAGTTGGTAACTAAGTACGACGGGCAAACATACTTTTATACTCGAAATATTATGCTGTTAGAAATTTTCCAGTCTTTAATTTTAATGTGCCCTCAAAAAGTGCCAGAGCCATTAAAGGGTTTAAGAAAGTAGTTCCGGTGGGTGTAACATCAATATCCCGATAAAATTTAACCAATAAATAAATGTTACCTTAACCAAACGAACATAAAGTTAAATCTTCAATGCTAACTTTCTACCTATAAAGGTACTGTCAAAACCAACACCATGAATATAAATACTGGCATTAAAACTCGTTAAAGTCATAAATATTTACATCGCGGTATAGAAAGAAAAGTGTACGATACCTCTGATAAGACACAAAGGAACTGCAAACTAATGGACATAATGATGTCTCGTTTGATTTTACGACAGTATTTTATTGGTTTATAACCAAGAATTAGGTTCATTTCGATTCAACTTGAAGAATGGGAAGTGTACTTTTTTGATCCCATGGGATAAAAAAGCCTACGTTTGATACTAGGTTTAGAGCTAAACCTATGCAAAATTTCAGCTCAATATGTACAGAAATTTCGACTTGATGAAGTAACAAACATCAATCCAAAATTACCATAAAGCCAAATACCACTTTTTCGTCTTTAGAGCTAAAATATCCTCCCTTTGACCAATCCCAATTATCATAACTTGGGTTTCTACTCCTACTTTCTTCTATCAGCGGCCATATGAATATTTTGTCTTGGGATTTCTAACAGACATTATGAATTATCGCATGGTAAATGGGCTCCGTCGGTCAAGATTACCTACTTCTTGTAACATAACTTAAGTGGACAAAAACCACGTAATTGAACATCAACAGTAAATCATTATGCTTGGCTCTAACCTCGATTTCTCCATAAATATAAATTTGCTAACGTGACACACATGCAAAATAGCAAGTAAATTACTCATCCCTAAGTAAGAGAAATTGATAAAAGATATGATTATGCAGCTTGAGTTAACTTCATTAGAAGGAACTTTACTATGTGCTTAATGTTTATATACCTTTTGCTGCGTGCTCAGAAATTTTACTTGTTAATTCTTGACATTTACTTTAATTATTAGGTCTAGTTGGTCTTAGCCATTCAAATTCACATTCGGAAACATAGCGCTAAAATAACCTGCGGAAATAACCGCTACGATTTTGTAGAGTATTTATCTAATTAATTAACGTGATTACAATCGATCCAACTGCGCAGAGGAGTGAGGCAGGGGGATGTTATATCCGCGAAACTGTTCACGAGCGCGTTGGAAGATATGTTTAAGACGCTGGACTGGAAAGACAAGGGCATCAACATAAACGGCGACTACATCTCCCACCTGCGATTCGCTGATGACATAGTCTTAATGGCGGAGTCGCTAGAGGAGCTGAACCGGATGCTGGACAGTCTAGCTTCAGCCTCCCGATGTATCGGTCTTGGCATGAATTTGGATAAAACCAAAGTCATGATCAATGCCCACATTGATCCAAGACCGGTGATCGTACATGGCCACCTTCTCGAAATTGTTTCTGAGTACACTTACCTCGGGCAGATTTTGCAGTTGGGTAAAAACAATTTCGAGAAGGAAGCCAAGAGGAGGATCCAGCTAGGCTGGGCAGCGTTCGGAAAACTACGTCGAGTCTTCTCGTCATCCATACCGCAATGTTTGAAAACGAAAGTTTTTAATCAGTGCGTCCTACCAGTCATGACCTACGGAGCTGAAACGTGGACACTCACGATAGGGTTGGTCCACCAGTTCAAAGTCGCTCAGCGAGCTATGGAAAGAGCTATGCTCGGAGTTTCTCTGAAGGATAGGATTCGTAACGAATTCATCCGACAGAGAACTAAAGTCATCGACATAGCTCAGAGAATTAGCAAACTGAAGTGGCAGTGGGCCGGCCATATATCGCGAAGAACCGATAACCGCTGGGGTAAACGTGTTCTTGAGTGGAGACCGCGACTTGGTAAACGTAGTGTAGGACGCCCTCTAGCCAGGTGGGATGACGATCTGCGAAAGACTGCTGGCAGATGCTGGATGCGACAAGCCGAAGACAGGGCGCTATGGCGCTCATTAGGGGAGGCCTATGTCCAGCAGTGGACTAACATAGGCTGATGATGATGATGATGATGATTACAATCTTGATTATTAACACTCTAATCTTGGCCAATACTTATCCAATTATCTTTTAAACTAATTTGAGCTCCAAAGATATAAATTTTGGAATAGACAACCTTTTATGTATTTGAGATCTTTTATGAAACAATTCTAGGAAAGTAGTATGTATGTACCTAAACTTTTTTACCTAGTGATCGAATGCACCGTATGTTCTTACTTAATTTAAAGCTAATAATAAAAGTGAAGAAGTAAACGGAAGGGAGGATCACAAATCTGGTTACGTCTGACGCCAGACAAGTTAATCTGGGTAATGTGATACAATAGGGTGCACCTGACTGCTTGTTATGGCTTCTTGCCTGTCTGTGACACGTGCATTACTGTTACGCCATGCACCAGCAGGATTTACATTATTTCGTATTTACCTCTAGTTGCTAAAAGAATTTGATGAAAGAACAAAATGATTTATTAGATGGTTTTAATTAGCAGAAGTATGTTGGCTCTCTAACACTTTCTTTTAATTTTTTATTCTTATTCTTAATTTTAGCAAGTTTTAGCTCATTCTAAAACAACATAATTGACACCATTAACGTGTGTAGCAAATACCCTTTATTGCAAATTGATGAATCTGATAATAAATGGGTTGATAATAAAACTTATGCAAAATTACATCATAATCCGTTTGTTAGCTTTGGCTTTCTTACGCGCAAACACATCTTTTCAAACGTTTATTTTTTATTAAAACAATCGTTAAATATATCGTGCATATTGGATTGTCCTGGATTATTAATTACTGCTTGCTTGCTTTAGAATTCGCAGTTTGTAACGTTGCCCCACCGCCGCCGTAGCATAATTTTTATTATTCGTCTTCCAGCTCTTTTCCCAAGAAGTCTTATGCTACTAACTACTTATGCAATTAAAATACATGTTTTGGAAACCAATGATACTCAACAACCAGCTTTGTCGAGGGTGTTAGAAAATGTCATCTCGTTTACTTCGCTTCAAACAAGTTCCGATAAGCTATCATAACAGCAGAGATTGCAATTCTAAGCGTTCATCCACACTGTTCTATTCACCGTAGACTTTCTGGTGTCGAAGCGAAATGTCTGGTAGAGAAACTGTGTGGGTTTTGACATGATCCCTTGGCTTTGCAAAAGTTGGGTTTATTTATTGCCTATCTATATATGGGCTGAATAGATAATTCAGCTCACTTTCACCTATTACTGGTAGGGTACTTTATAAAACTCAACTTTATAACATTTTTAATACCCAAGAACAAGTTTTTTGCTAAACCTGACACATCTTGCACTAGGTAAATGCATTTAGGTACTATCACTTGTTAGCAATTAGGCATTCTTTTCATTCCGGAATCTAATCAAAGCACCCTTATAGAGAGTCTTTGTCTAGCAGTGGATAAGTAAAAACAGTATAATATGATATTCACTATCAGTTGTCTATAGTTGTTTTTTGGCAGATTCAATAGATTTTTTTATGAATAAGCACTTGTTCAAACACCTGGTGTAAATGATACCTTCGTTCCTCCGCCCTCCCTTATCGTAACAAACGAGGTGTCATCAAGAGTGCGTGGGCTTCGTAATCAGTGCTCTGCGTAACCAGTCCCTCGTTGCATGACAGTGTTTCTGCAAGGAAATGTACATATGATTTATGATAGCGTTCGATGTTGCGACTTGTTAGTAGTCATGTGATTTAGATGCAACATTGTGCAAATCTTACGTGTCTGTACCTCAGTACATGTTCGGCTATTTTCATATTTATACACGTGTAGTGTATGGTGCAGTTTTGCAAAGTGCAAACCCGCAAAACAGCTGGTTACCATCTGCTGTGACGTCAGTTTTTTTACAAACAAATTGTTCGTAGCTAACAAACAGGATACTCTATTGTGTTCTGAGACAGATGTGTTGAACTTGTATTGTAAGGAAGGTAGGGTCGAAATGTCTACTACGGCCCTTACCGCTGTGTCACGAATAGTATCCCAAAGTGTGCTGACGTCTTTTTTGAATTGTTTACTCTTAACTTTAGTTAAATTTAGAATCATGTGAGCTGTCATGTGTTGGCTATCATTATTAAAAAATTTCATCTCTCTTGAAGAAAGGCGCTATACAAGAGAATGTCAGGTAGAAACTCTCTGATTTCATTAAAGATCATACAAGTGACTCAAAAGCTCTTTGTCTTTATTGGGAGCAATGTCACCACAAACATTGCATAATATCGTGTTAAATCACGCTGTGCTCACTGTGCTAGATTCAATGACGGTATCAAAAGGAGATCCTCCATTATATTCTTTGTTCACATGCTAAGATATTTCTCCGTAACCGCCTAACGTTTGTTGTCTTCTTTTCCAGCCTCAACTGCAAGCCGTGAGTCCCCCGCTGGCGCTGCCCCCGCCCCCCGTCGCCGCCGCGCCCCCCGCGCACTGCTCTGCGCCTCGCACCATCGTCATCCAGCGGCCGGACGCTCGTCACGGCTTCGGTTTCACGCTCAGACATCTAGTGGTCTACCCGCCGGATTCTCTGCAGGTTTGTTATCTGAACTACTCGAAACTGTGTTGAAACTAATTGATAAACAAATCGTACTCTCCAGGATTTCTTTATAGTTACAGTTAAGCTTAGTGAAGCTTTAGGAGTCGAATGCACCATGGAAACCAAAGCGATCTAAATTCGATCGCTGTAGTGGATATTATTTATATATATTTTTTTGTGGACTGAAACCTATTGGAACCTTAAACTTGGCCTCGCCAAGTCCATAGAATCATAGAATGTTAAGAATGTGTTCTTTTTATTACAAAACATTCGCCTTTGGCTCCTAATTCTGGATGTTTAGGATAGAAGTGGTTGGTGCGTTAGGGGATAGTATCAAAGGTGGATTTTTCTAGATTGTGTGCTGAAGTTCTCTCGTCTCCGATTTAGAACTCTGCTTACCTTCTAACATAAACCTGTTCTAATTCCAGGAGTTATACGAAGATGCGCGCCACCTCGCGGTGGGCGCGGTGGGTGCGCCAATGGACACGATCTTCGTGAGGTCAGTGCGGCCGGGCGGGCCGGCGGCGGCGGCGGGGCTCCGCGCCGGGGACCGGGTGCTGGCTGTCAACGGGGAGCCGGTCGCGTGCGGAAGGTCACGGGCGCCCTACGCGAGGGTCGTGCAGTTGGCGCAGAGAGAACCGAGAGTGTTGAGGCTGACGGTTGTGCCGAGGGACCACGATCTGCTGCAAAGGGTAGGTTCTTCATTATTCTCCAACAAAATAAAACAAACCTTCCTGGGTGGTGGCTGTCAGCGGGGAGCTGGTCGCTTTATTGTTTCTCGGTTGGTTAAACTCCTTGTATTTGCTTAGTTCTAACACGTATTTGAGAAACCAACTCGTTTCGCCATCTCATTAGAGATCGTATCGCCGTATCAAACGCACTTTTCCTAACCGTCTTCTTGTATGCAGTATTTCAGCGAAGCTGCCTACAATCCAGAGTCGAACCAGCAGCAGCGGCAGTTAGAAATGCCTGCGCCAGTGACGGAGCACGAGTCGCGGCTGTTTGACGCGTACCGCAGGCCTAGGGCTGCGCTACCGGCACCGCAGACGCCGATACGAAGGGATGATCCGGAGTACGCGAGTGTGGCGTCCTTAGCACCGTCGCGATATGATGTGCCGCGGATCGGTGGACAGCATTATATGTTGCATGATGGGTACGTTCCTGCCGTAACTTTTTTTTATTTAATGTTTTAACCCTAATTATTCATAGCAATTTGAGTCATTGTTATGACTATGTCAGTCCGGCATTTTCAACTTAAAACTAATTTACATCTAAAACTAACCTAAATAATTTTATTTACGCGTCCACTCACTGGTGCGACTTAAGCTTAATTGCTCATATTTCTCAGAACTTTGAATCAGAGTTTTGTTTTCCAGCAGGCGGGAATCAGACACGTCCCTTCCATCATCAGCGACAGAGAGCAAAGACAGCCTCGGCTCATTCGACTCAAACTCGACCCTCACCGGTCGAGAGCTGGACGACTCTATAATCCTCTCACGAATACGAAAGAGCCTCGAGCAAAAAGAGGCATTCCTCCGACGTCCCAGCCAGCCGACCGGTTGGGTCACCCCAGAAGCACCACCGTCTATAAAACAAAAAGAGTTCTATGCCAGACCACAGAAGCTTCAGAAGCCTGCGTGGCCCCCGCCCGCGACTTCCCCTCCCCCTTCCTCACCACCACCGCAAGACAAGAAAGAAGAGTGTTCGGCGAGCGTGGACAGTGGAACGTACAGTGGCTATGGAGAGGTCAACGGTTCAGACAAAGGAAGGCTAAAACCGGACAAGAACCAATTTGTGGCGACCCTTTCGAAGATACAGGAGACAGCGCCTAGTATTCACAGCACGAACGTTGGGACGATGAATGGATCAGCAGAGGCGAGAGATGACCCGAATAGAAATGAAGATAATAAGTAAGCATCTTTCTTCGAATCATGACTCTCAGACGCACACTCAGAGTAGTTTCATGACAAAGTAAAATTAGTAACTAGTAAACGTAAATTTACTATGATTTGTGTTATTGAATTTTCCAATATTTTGCAACTGTTGCATGCCTTAAATTTTTTGTAAGTATCGCGTTATAAGTGATTTTCTACTTAATAACAATTATAACCGTCTTAAAGTTAACATATCAAGTAACTATAAACTCTAAACTTTTGTGTCGTTGGTTCCAGATACCCAGTACCTGAATTACAATTAGTGACGGCGCGGACGAGGCAGCTCGAAGAGGCCCGAGGCGGAGGCGAGAGACGGACGGAGGTGGCTCGCAGTGAGCTGGCCAGGCTTTCCACAACGAGGCTTGAGCCGAGCGTAGCGTTGCGACGCAAGGAGTTCGAGACTAGGACGGCGAGGCGAGAAGCCAGGTCATTGGACGTGCAACCGCAAGGTAAAACTATAGACACATCTTTGCCTAGGTCCATCGTGACCTGGTGACCTAGTACCTAGAACCTACTTCACCAGTCTTCACAAAACAGGTATTTGTCAATACCCCACCTATTAAAAATATAATATTAGTCTATCTTTTGTGCATTGTCATATACCTTTGTGAAGAAAATAAAGAAATTTATTACTAATTATTTTGATATTGATTATTTAATTTAGATTTTATAATACACATAAAATATTATAAAACTAAGTATTTTGTAAATTTTGGTTATTTTAAGAGTTAGTTGCCAATTTGTTTTACAGAACTTGAAAATGAAGCACTCGGCGGCAGTTTATCAGGAAATCAGCTTATGATAACAGGCAGCAAACACCTCCATTGTCCACCTCCAGAAGGATTTAACCCCGGTAAGACTAATGTCTCTCATTTTGTATTCTCGTTTCATTTTAGGCTTAGCTAGCATTAGATGCACTCATAAAACCTCCATCCGCTTTCAGAAACAGAAAAGGTTCAAATGCGAACAAGGTCGAACAGTACCGGTAGTGAAGGATTACCCATTAGAAGACATCATGCCACAGGTAATCATCTAGCTTCTACAATCTAGATTCACGCACTAGAGCCTTACTACGAAAGGTGGATAACGGTGACTTAATCACAGTTGACCAGCTTTATGGAGGTGCTGTGTTTTCATTGTCATACGCAAACTGTACCATCCGGTTCGGATATGCTGAGCTTGAGCTTGTCGTGTCCTGTCATTGGTGAAGGGATAAAAGAACGTTCGTTAATACACCAAAACGTTAACACGAGACACGAGAGCATAAAATTTAATAGAATCTGTGAAAGCTTTCGGTGTAAGGAGGCAGGTATCTCAGGACTTGAATCAAAAACGTCTTACGGTGGGAGTTAAAGCCCATAATTTTGGTGGACAAATCTTAAAAGTTTAGGAGTAGTGAATGGTCAAAACGGTTTGCGTATACATGAAAACGGGCATACACGGCTTAGCACGCGTCTAACCGCACTGTTCGCCCCAAGATGGCAGTCACGCGAAGAGACGCATGGGGCTGAACAGGGAACAAATGGAGGCGATGAACCGGGTGTCGCTGCCAGGGGCCCAGGGTCCGCAGAGGCCCACGCAGCTGAGCCTGGCCCCACCCGTGGGCCATTCCGTGGGCCAGTCGGGGTCGTCGGCCGCTACCTCTCCGTCGCCCACGCCGAGCACGCCAGCCGATTCAGGTCGAGCACGCGACGTCGCATTCAATGCTTCCCAACGCTTCCGCTTTGCGAGTCGATGGGGTTCATGTGTAGGGTAGTTTGTTTGTGTAGTGACTGTTATTGCAGTTGTTTACTGCTTCTTGTTATAGGGTGCTTTAGTATATCTATCAGTGTTAGTTAACATCCGTACCTGAGTCAGTATGAAGTTACTTTGATGTTCTGTTTAATGTGGACCAATAATTGCAATAAAATTTGAGTGTTATCTTATTACTATGCATCTATTTCAAAAAACTACACAAATAAATGAACCTTTCTAGTAATAAGCAAATCGACTTGCATAAACTGTTTCTAAGTTAACAAACTGCGCCTGCGCTTATCTACGGTACTAACACAGCGCTTTGGATAAAAGATGGCGCTGAGCACGGGGCAAACTTCCACTAAACTTGCATCGGAATGCATTAATGTGCTTCTAGGTGTGCTATTGGGCTGATCCTTTAACAACATTTCCAGGGCTGAAACAAATTTATCATAGTTTTATGCTCGTTATTGGAATAATCAATAATTTTAACGTCGTATTTCGGTGTTTAACTACCTAATTATCTAACTGAAACATATATTGTCACTTTTTACTACAGCTTGACTCATTGCACAGGTTTTGCCGATGACGTGGTTACTAGAAGACAGAAGAAAGATGCTCAACTCGGGGGTAAGTTTATTTTCTTAAGTAACTCTTCTGGATTGGTTAAAAGGCCTGATTTTAATGAATATTTATTATTTCGTGCAGAAGAAGAACGAGCTATGCGAAGGGTTTCCTACCTAAAAGCGACTTGGGGAGATCGGTTGCATCTTGACGGTGACGTGGAACCAGAAATTGATCATCATAACCTAAGAAGGTAATATTTAATCTTGTCTTGAAACTTGTCTGAGTATTTAGAGCATTCTTAGTATTTAGCTGTCATAAATTTCTTCGGAGTAAAAGTAGAATAATGTATACCTAACATGCCCTTTGGAGATTATCTTGTTCATAACATTATATCTGTCTAGTAAGCCGTACATATTAGTTCTCCTGATTTTTTTACACATTATTTAAACTTTGTGTAGGTTACATTTTGTTGTTACTTAGATAACTCTTGTATTTTGTGGTTTTTTAAGTGTGTAACAGTAAAATTAGTTTCTAACCGCAATAAAGAATATACATACATTCAGTCAAAATTATTAGATTGTGTCTTACGCTATGGTAATACGGTTGAAAATACAGTGTTTACCGCAAGTGGCGCCCTCCTCGACTCACCGACGACATTACTCCGTTGCTGCGAATATTCGACCCCCATGCAGTCCTTCCCTTGTGGTACGTCGCATGACGACGTAGTTTACTCTATGTAAACTAGGTGGCGCTTTTTCGATGTGTGCAGCAAATAGACACGCATGATAGATGGCGCGACGAGTAGCCAGCTGATGATTTTATAATAGTTTTCTTCAATATGCCTCGCAAATCTCACAGTACATTGTTAAGTATATTTTGAAGCCTAAATTCCAATAATTTCTGACATCAAGCGCAGCAAACAACGTCCATGCTACTATAATATCCTTACAAAAGCGGTTCATCAAGGAATTTGAATTGACATAAACGACCAATTACATGGACAAATTCGGTCGACCTGTAAATAAATCCAAAAGCATTTTGTCAATAATAATCAACGGTGGCTATCTGCATGAAAAAAATCGTTAAAGAAACTGTGTTTCAATATTATGGTGCATGAATCACGTCTTAGATGATAATGTCGCATTCAAACCTTAGTATAAAATGTCTGGCATGATTGTAGCAACTTTAAGTTTTCAGCTATTTTTGTTTTTCCGTTGTATTTGTAATGAACACAAAGAATGAAAGCTTTATAAAGCTTGATGTTGCATCTTCAATCGCTTTTCTAAATTACTAAATCTTTTTGAAATAAGTATTCAGATATTTGACTAGGCCTCTCGAGCTGATAAAACACTTGTACAAAATCATTTGCTTAAGAATAACCCATGTCAATCTACTAATTACCATATTCTGAACCACCCATGTAACCTTTCATCTTATTTCAACAGCCAAGAGAAGAAGGGAGACGGGGATATTATAGAAAACGTAGTGGAACCCGTCGAAGGTGATGTGCAAGGGAACGTGCAAATCAAAATGGTGGTCAGCAACGGAAAGGTACGTTAAAATTGGAACTTTACAAACTGGCACCCAACGTGGTACGAATATTGTTCTATTTTGAACATAAAATTTGTAAAACAAACAATAAAAAACTTGAACAATAGTTTCAAGAAAGGTATAAAATGGAGATCGAGTGCGTCTCCCAACATTATTTTATGTAAAGTACCATTTTATGATAAATATAAATAAATTAAATAAAGATCAATAATTGAGTTTATAATACTGATAAAGTTCAATTACCTATGGTTTTTATCAGTCTAATTAATGCTTTATTGGCGCCCAACAACGCCGTAAAAGTCTGCCCCATGTTGGGCGATAAAATATGCGACTTTTGTCTTCAAAATTATAATAAATTCGTACTTTTGTCCAACAGCGAGCGAGTGATAGATCTTGGAAGCAAGTGTGGGGAGTGCTGCATGGGACAAAGCTGTACCTGTACCGACATCATCCCAGTCAGGTAAGTACTTATTTGTTATGGTACTTATATTATAATGTGTAGATACGTTAATACTATCTACAGCAGTTTTTAGTAAACAATGTTGAATATGAAACGAAAATACGAGCATAAGGTCTTTTAATAGAATCTAATCTAAACAAACCCATTGAAACTGTATTTGGAAAGGTCATTGATTTCCCATAAACCTGTCAGCAAGTGGCATTCCCTCTACAATTCCGGAAAAATAACGAACCTCAAGGACACCGTGTTTTGAATTCGCATGGAATCTTCCAACCTTTACGTGAGGAAGACACGTCCGTTTATTTGCCGCGCAGTGTAGCCTTGGCGTCAAAAGTACCATATGTGTACACTGCAAGACAAATATTTTGAAGCATTTAGCGTAATGGGATATTGTTTTACGTGGAACGTACGGACGGTTTATTTTGATTCCGCGGGTTTGACGCACATTGTGCACATAGGTGTAAAAATAAACTATGAGGGTGTGTCTGAACCTTTTTATGGCGAAGTTTTTCCATAGCAAAACAGTTTTCGGAAAACAGCGATTGGCTATCTAATAAAGTTGTTTTTCTACGTAGTTATAGTAGGTAGTTGTTAGTGTTATTTCATAACAGAATGATTAATAAACAACGTGCAGCCTTCGTAAGCCACTGAATTTACAAAACCCGATACCTATCGATCTCTTTTATAAAAGTAACATAACTAAAATATCACTTACTCGTAGTTACAGCCAATAACAAGATCAACATTTATTAAAAATTAAGTACTTAAGTCACCAATTTTTTGGAACAAAGATCGCTACACCTAATTAAACGAAAACATACTAGGTAAGAAAACTCTTCAGAGTTTTAAGGACTTTCCCCGCAACTGGTCATTCGAGGGTACAAAAGCCTACGTAACCACGTCTAAATAAATTTGTCATTATAACCTCACTTCTACAAAATAATTATACCACAACCGACATCTAATGTAATGAGCGTCATATTCGAATTCAGAAGGCGTTCGCCTTATCTCGACAATGCGTCTAATGGGACGCTTCCCGTTGCGCACACCTGGCTAAGGTACTTCCTTGCGTATGCGCACGCGTCTATGTTCGGGTTGCCTCAACACTGTAATAGGCAATGATCATCAATAATGCCTAACACGAGCCTGATGAGAAATTTTTGGCTTCCGTCAAGACGTCACTTTAATTTGGTATTATCTATAATTCTTTGAATTGGTTTTCGACTACCTAGCCTTAGGTACCCTAGGTATCTAGGTACCTAGCCGGTCTGTAACTCTTTCTGTTTTTTTCTGAAAGTAGGTACCTACATTTAAAGATCTTTCTTATGAAAAGTGTCATGATTTTTCATTGTATTTTTGCATTAACATTAACAATTATTTGAGCTTCCCCCCATGACAAATCCCCTTAATAAAGGAGGAAAACTGGAATCTTAATTGAAAAAGTCCAGAAGTCCCCCTCACAGTCGTCGTTATTCCATTTTCCTACTTAAAAATCATCACTAGCCAATATTAAACCACTGTTGGACAAAGGCCCCATGACATGAGCACCACCGCAATTTACCTGACTTAGAACTACATACAGTTCCTTTGGCCCCATCAAAGCACCCCTATATAGGTTCCAAAACTTAATGTTTTGAAACTTACGCGATCTGAACACATAATGATTAGTAATTAACGGGTATTTATCGCGTTTCTTCTTCCTCCTTTCTTCTTCTCGAAAGGAGGAAGAAGAAACGCGATAAATACCCGTTAATTACTAATCATTAAGGTTCCAAAACGCCCGCACGTTCCTTGCCTAACTGACTGTGAAGTGAACCCAACGGAATCTATGGCAAATGGCATAATGTTCAAACCCTCAGCGCCTAATGCCCATACCGTAGCGAATAAATTAAGATACCACTTTCTTGTTACAACAGCTGTTCTGTCTGACCGTCAGAATGAAATATTTATCAAGATATTATAATTTCGAACAGTCTTATTTAGTGCATTATGTTCTGTAGAGCATGAAGTGCTGTTTATTTTTATATCATCCACTATTAAAAGTTTACGTAAAACCTACACTAGCATGTTTGTTTTGGTTTGCACATTGGTTATTCCAACTAATTTAATGACGGCAAATCTTATAGCTAGAATTGATAGGTAGTCATGAAAAGAAATGACGAAATGCTATCGGATAATTTAACTCTGTAAAGTTTTGTACTTTTTTTTTCAGTTTTGTTTGCGTCAGCCATGTAATTTATCCCGATCAATTTATTAATATCGCTAGCACTATACTACGTTACCGATAGATATCCCACTAACTTCTCAACTTACAATTACACATAAGACCCTTTATTACATTTATTTTATATAAGACATCATCGTTCTCGTAAAAATCTATCAAAAACTGAAACTTTGCCTAAGTCATGTGCATGCGCGCCCCGCCCTATATTCATATGTTTGAAAGCAATGGCATCACTTTATACGCAATATTTTTTATAGTAAAGATTCTTAACTAAGCATCATAACATAAGTCATCTTATAAGCGCTAAACTTAACGTAAACGTCAACAGTTGTAGAATCCAAATTTGTCTCGTTATTCGTGATTTCCTCGCTCATTACTTACATGCGCCTACGCAGGTATCTCATTCATGAAAAGCACAGCCAGCGTCACTCAGCATGCGGTATAAATCGCGAAGTGAATTATCTTCAACAGCTGACCTTACATGCTGAAAGATGTCGTATGGCAATGATTTACAACTTAATTTGCTATCAAACAATGATTTTCATTGCTCGTTTGTTTGTACAAAGTGCGTCAGGTCAGTTACTTGCTCGAATTCATTTCTTTGTCCATGCTTGGGTGTTGGTGATGTTGCATTTTCAGAACTGTTTTGCTATTTATTAAAGTGATAAATAATGCTGGATGAACTATCCAAGCAAAGCAGAGCCTGAGTTATCGGCGCTAGATAACTGATATAATTAATAAAAAAATGTTTATTAAAAAGAAAACATAAATCACCTGGAACAAATATCTGATCGAACAAACATTTGTCCCAAGGCGGGAATCGAACGCACAACCTCCTGCGTCGCAGGCGGACTTCCATCTACCGTAGTACAGAGGTCGTCATTTGAACGATTCTTTTTCTTGAAAACATTGTACTCATATAATCCCTCTAATCCAAGAATTCCTCTAATCCAAGAATATACGTGACAATATTTTTCCTGCACTTTCCTCCAAAATATAAATTCGTCGTAGTAAAAATCATTCGTGATCTCAAGAGACTATAATAAGTCGATGATCTCTATAACCATAGCAGTAAAGAACAATTTTATCATCACTACAGCAATAAAATCGATTCACGGAAAACATTTTCGAGTGCTTTGGGTGGTTTGAAAGCTATACAAGCTACTCGGTTTTGTGAACGGGTTCATTTGGGTGGTATAAGATTATAATAAATAATACTGGAATGCTGAAGTTTAGTTAGTGTACATAGAAAATATCCAGAACACCTAGAACAAATACTTACAGATCCGTACAGATATTTGACCCGAAACGGGAATCGAACCCGCAATCTCCTGTGTCGCAGGACCTTCGCCCATCACGCTACAGAGGTCAAAGGAGTTTGAGGGTACAATAGACATTTTGTTCACTTCATTTACTGTAAGAATCCATCATCATTATACGGATAACAGTTAAAAAGTAAATCTAATAATGTCCTCGTGTACCAACAAGCTTTGTTTTCATAAACCAAAAGCGATCATACCGAACTTAATAATAGAGGAATATCGAGATTTCCGACACAAACTGTAAAGCTTTTCTAGCTTTACAGTTTATGTCGGAAATCTCGTAATTCGTCTATTATTAAGTTTACGTTATTAAGTTTAAGACCTATAAGAAATCTTATAACAAGAAAAGCAATAACGTGATCCTAAGTCATATCCTAGAAGGTCTTCAGGATTTACTCAAAGGGCAAGGCTGCAATGAAAGCTAACCCTGTGGGTCGTTTATGCGTTCGGATGTTAGGAGTATAAGAGAGACCTTTCAAGAAAGTGCAAGGCGATGTTTACTTTCTTACAGTTTTATACAGATCTTAACGAGATTTCAAATTTTATTTATTCAACATTATTAGTTCAAGTGTTTTAAATGGGGTAAATTAAATAACTATACATGTCATGTCATTATCTTAACGCAGACTGCAAATTGCTTTTGGTTCTTTTTGATTCACTTTTTCTTGTCATTTTGTATTTAATACTTATGTATTATTATTACATTGAAATGCTTAATTGTACAAGGCCCTGTAGTTTTCTATAATTAATAATTATACTAGACAAAAGCTGAGTTATGTAATGTTTCATATGAAACATTAGTGCTAAGCCCCAAATTATTTTTAGTACAAAAGCTCATACGACCTACTCTGACGACAGTCGTACAAGTGGAAAATTGATGGAAATTTCGAGGATCTTCCAAAGCCCTCCGTATCTGGGTGAGTAGGGTAGATGGGACGAGGTTGACCCGGGTCCCTGACACGAGGACTATGACGGAAGCTGGGCCCTTGACCTAGTTGCTATGACGTCACATCAATGGGAGAGAGCTTGCATGAGCCAGCCCCTGAATGAAAGGTATTGCGAATAACGTGTGTGGAACTTTAGTAAAATATTATGATGTTATTGTTCTATGAGTTATGAAAGTTTGTTGTTCTGTAGAGGGCGGATTTGTTACGAATAGTAATATTACTCCATCCCTCGAACTTATTGGTACTTGTAGGTTAAAGATTGTGTCACAGCTAACTTCGATATCTATCCGATGTTATTTTATGGCGCAACGAAAATACTTAATTGATACGTATTTTTTTAATACAAGAATTACTCGTCACTTTATTTTTCGTAATTTTCTTACTAACTTAAACAGTTAAAGCAAAATAGCATCTTCTTAGGGCTAAACAAAACAATCGCATGATGAAAATAGAGATGCTATGTTTCTTTAAAGAAAAAAGTTAGGGAAACAAGAAAAACAATAAAATAAAATCGTTTAAATTTTAATTTATTTTTATTTTTATTTTAATGAAATAAATGTACAAACAGAACAAATCTAAATAAACAACTGGAAGGAAATGCGTTTTAGAACATTCATATTTGCATCAGGTTTATTTTTAGAACATTATTTTACAGCTTCCGTGAGAGGTCACAGGAACAGAGACTAGGTACAGAGGTTATGACGTCACAACGAACCCGTGACCCAGTTTTGGGACCCGCTGTTATATTCTCTGACGTGCGGAAGCGGGCCCGCGTCATTTAGGTGAATGGAGGTAAACCTTTCATGAATGGAGTTCAATAACTGCAAGGTGAAACAGTGATTACTTTAATTTTACGGTTATCTATTGTGAGCTCTGTGGCACGGTGGGCTAAGGTTAGGGTTTTGTAGCTCGTCTCGGGACATAAGCTTGTACGATCTCCAATTATTTGTTAGGGTGTTCTGGTCGTTTCTATGTATAATAAAAAAAATTATATGTATATCAATTATCTACAAGATCACAAGATCTGCTTAGCTTGGAGCTAGATAATGATGTGGGAATTGTCCAGCTTTATCTATTTACTTATGGAGAGTAAACTTGTAAGATTCGGTAAAGGTTAAGTTGCATAGCAGAGTATGAATGGTAGGAATCCGTCCAGATTGAACTTAGGGGTAAACAATACTAATTGAACCGTATTGAAATTATTAGAAACTACTTCTCGTTGATTCGCACTATTTATTTCTACTAAAGGAACGTGTAAAGGTTATTATAATAGCATGGAACCTGATTTTTGGGATAAATATTGCCTATGTAGGTATTATTCTAGGTCTAGACTCCTAGACCTAGAATAATACTTACCTACTAGACTTACCTAAAAACAATATTTCAGAAATCTTATAACATTAGTGTTAGAATCAAATACATTTTGGAATCGGATGAAACAGATCGATCGGACGTCATAGGTATAGAATACAGGGCCGTAGCCAGAAATACTATTCGGGGGGGGTCGAGCCTTAGACCCGCCCGAGACAACATGCAACATCTTTATATATGTACTTATGCTAGTACCCGGAGTGGTTTTCAACCAAGCACTTCAAAAAAAATCGATATAAAAATAATAACCATGGGTAACGGCGAGCGTAGCGTGCCGCGAATTTTTTAAAATTTTTCCGATGTTTTGTAAAAAAGTAGGCAAAAGTATGACAATAAATGTGACAGCTAGCCCCAAATATTTAAAAACTGCGGTGGTCATTTTGGAGATTGGTTTGCCAGCAACAAAGAAAAAAATGTGAGAAATACAAAAAATAAATAACTTCGAGTGTCATTTTCAGGTGACAAAAAAGTTAGTAGTATTAGTTAAGGGGTACGTATAACAATTCACATTATTATGAAAGAATGGCGAGCGAAGCCAGCCGCCAATTTTTTTACATATTTTCGGCAGGCTGATAAAAATGACCAAAAGGCTACAGAATGAACGGCGAGCGAAGCGAGCCGCAATTTTTTGTGCGAACTTTCGGATGATCTATAAAATAGAATCAAGAGTGACAAAAGATTATGATTAGCGAACCCTGAAACTTTTAGAGCCAAAATTATAACAGTGAGTGGACTAGTGGAGTGACCGCCGATATTTTGCTGTGTTTGCGGCCGCTGAAAATTGTGGCATTTTCGCAAGGTTGTTAAAAAGCTTAGAACAATTCCGAATTTACGGCGAGCGGAGCGAGCCGCGAAATTTTTTGTGACCTTTTCGGCCGTTGCCAAATAGTTTAGAAAATTATGTCATAAATAAATACATGACAGTAAACGGAAAAAGCAATTCAATTACGGAACGACAACAAAATAGGTCTATTGATTTTTAAAATTAAAAAGTAATGTCGTGATCTGAATGCCTAGCTGGAATCGTAAATGAATGCGATGCGTGCACCCAGCTCATTTAAAATGTAGAGACGAATTTTGTCGAAAAAAAGTTTGAGTTTTCAAAAGAGAATAATTTAAAGAAATATTTAAGTGCTTACATACAGTACTATGTATGTAGATACACAATAGGAATCGCATGGCATGGTGCGCGAGCGCTCCCCGTCCGCCACCGACGACTCAGAGCGCGCTGTTGTTCATCGGAGACGAAATGAGACGAAAATTTTTTTGTGTTTTTAAAAAAGAATAGCTATTTAAAGTAAGCCGCACTTTCCACGTACGAGTACGTATCCTAGAAAATTTTACCTATTCTAGTTTGATTTTTAACGGTGCCTCAACATTTCGGGGGGGGTTTGAACCCCCAAAACCCCCCCCCTCCCTACGGCCATGATAGAATACCAATAATACTCGTAGTGTGCTACGAAGGCAGAAGTATTTTCCTTAATTCTTGGAGATTTCTTACAGTGGTATGCGATCAAAATAGTTCTTTACTAAATCGCCGCGAATTTTACAGAAACCCCGACGTATTTTAAAATTTGATGAGTGAATATACAGATAAATCATTGGCAAACCGAAATGCGGAAAATATTCAAATAAACTCATCATAATGTAATAAGAGGCCGTTTATATTTTGCTATGTTTTCGGATAACTTGTTACTTTTTAACATTTATACGAAATATGAAAGTCCGGGGTATTCTAAGTGATTCGTGGCGGTCTTGACTCATAAAAAATATTATATTCTTATAGTTGAAAAAATATACGTTGAGCAAACAAAATTATATAAATGACAGTCACTTATTATATTAATTTTAAGTATCTTTTGTCTTGATAGTTTATTAAATTCTAATCCATTTTTCGATCGTAATTTCAGTAATCAATAATAGTATAAGTACATAATATATAAAAGGGCCGTGGATTTTGTATTACCAATATTTTTTTTTTATTCGAACTTAAGCGTATGGTGGTGTACAGAAAAAACCTACTTCTCTACTAATTCTTCATTTTGTGTGGAGCGGAATAGAATATCTAGGAAGAGAAATAAATTGGAAATTCAAATGCGAAAGGGACACGTACTCAACGCGAGCGCCAGTTCAGGAATGGGTTCTACCCAGAATTATGGTTATGCCACAAATACTGTAATAAGGATACAAGAATATAAATTTGTATTAATTTCATATATTTATAATTCGTTCTTTCTCCCACCGCCGCTAAAGTTCAAGTAATTATTGTCGCGATTTTCATCACTCGTAAGTGCCTTTATACCGTCACTTCTTCCTTTTCTATTTTTGTTTAAATTCAAATTCAAATTCAAATCATTTATTTCGGACATAAATATAAATACCTACATATACAGTCCATATAATGTAAAAAAAAAATTCAAAGTAAATTCAAGTAAAATTCATAAAATGTAAAAAAAAAAAATTCAAAGATTTAAAGCTCCTTCAAATATTTTCCAAAGGTAGCTAAAATGTTTGAGAACCGCTGCTTGAGAAAACAGGCAGAAATATTTTCTTTCGGATTTTTTATAGTGTGGTGTGCGATCAATATTATTGAATCTTTAATTTTGGCTTTTTCCCGTCGTATTTCTAACATTTATTGAGTGATAAAAAGAAAAATCATTGTCAACAAAATTCGGAATATTTACAAATCTAATGAAAAGCCGGTTCGTAGTTTGCCATATTTTCGGGTATTTTGAAGCATTTGTCATTTTTCAACTCACAAAAATTATACATAAGTAGGTTATAGAAACTGAACCTATAAAGCCTAGGTATACCCAAAGATAATACTTAGATACGTTTCAAACCCCCACTAAGATTTCTAAAAGACTGAAAAACGTAATTTACAAAAGCACTTCGCAAATCCTCGGTCATTATCGACATGCAATAAAAACGCGCCTAATTCACTCTGGATGAGTTATTATGGTAACAGGTTCCAGCCAAGGTCATGAGCAAAAATAACAACAAAAGAAAAGCAACCGTATCTCCAAGGAAGTAAAGATCAGTATCATTCGAAATGCTTTCGTTAGAATCGCCTAGGGCCGTTTGCTGCCATGTCTGGAGCCTGGTCTAAAATATGGAGATTGGCGTTGATATTTATTGCAATGTTTTGGCATTTGCCCAAGTATTTTTCATTATGTTAATGGGCTATTATTGATAGCCGATGATTTGCTCGCTAGGAGTAGGTAAGTTTTGGGTGAAGACTGCGAATCGGAAAAAGTAGGATGGGCTGCCCTCCGACCTTGTCAAAAAGCATATTTAGGAGCGGCAGCCTCGGCCGTGGCTTTATAACGTAGTGTGCGAATACTCAATCATTTATTTTATTATTCTATAGGCGTACAGAAGTTTATAATCTAGCTGGATATGTATCACTCTAAACCCAGTTCGGCACACAATATGTAAGGAGAGATTGGAGGACGTCATTGTTACTATAAATGTCTTATTTTTTTCGTTCAAAAACATCATTTTTGCTTTTGGGTTCAATAAAAAGTGTTTTTTTTTTAATAGTTTCATAAAAAATTTGTTATTTTTCTAGTTTTTCAACGTCAGGTAGTTTATTATATATTTTAGCGAGAGGTTTAGGTTACTTACAGAGTTTTATAAATGCTTTATATTTTCTAACGATACTGCACATCTCAAGTATATTAAACAACAGGGCGAGGTTAGTAAAATGTTTGTTCTTGTTAGAAGTGCGGTTAATGTTTGATCTATGTTATTTTTGTTGATTTGTTAACATTATTTTTGGTTTGGTACTATAATCGCTAGAAGCATTAGCCCTAAATGAAGCATTTGGCTACAAAGCGGCCTAACCCTGTAACACATTACCAACCATTGAGTCTGTATAATAATTAAATAGAATAAAATTACAAATTAAATTTTTAAATGAGTACTGCGTCGTTGTGGCCATGTAAAAATGTTAAAAATTAAAAATTTATCTTAATTTTTAAACATTTTAACCTGGCTCCCAACGGAACACCCGATGTTACGACCACTCACACTCTTACCAAGTATTATATAAGAAAGGGCTGAAATAGTTCAGTAAATTTATCTTTTTTGCTTGTAAATCCATTTTCACCTGGCTCTTCTTGTTTATTTAGATCGGATGATAACGGCTCGCTCGTAAAGTTCTTGCACGATAAGGTTGGGTTTATTTTATATAATAGTGAGATGGTTTACTACCTATTTTAGGGTTTTCAAATCAGATATTTCAGTAACTACGAGCCTAGTTTGTGTTGAAAGGACCAATGTTTCATCCCTTAACGACGGAAATCATAAAAGTACAAAAGCTGTTTTTATAGTAAAACCGATGTCTAGTTTCTAAGATACAATGATTATGAAGATTCAACTTAGGTTTGGTACTAAACGAGGGACGAGTTTTACTGCTAAAAACCTATAGCTACATTTTAGAGGTCATAATTTAACTCTAGTCTTCTAAAATTCAAATTTAAGATCAGAGTTCTCAGAAGATTCCTGGCAACATCGACGATTCAACAAGTAATACAACATTTAACTCGTAATATTTCACAGTTTTTAGTATCACATTACAACTAAATGACGCACGGAATCCGTCAAGGTAACAGAACTATAAAACTTTTGGCATCTATTGAGTATTCACCACTTGAAGTGTGAGGATAGAGTTCATGATCAATATACGAGTACAATGCATCTGGTCGAAGCGACTTGTGACCCGAGAGCTGGTATCAGCATTGCCATACAGCGAGGCAATACAGCCAGCGTCTTGGGGAAGCTTCCGACTGTATTTATATGGATTATGACCTAACTGTGTATTGTGCAACAGGCTACAGTTAGCTTAATTGTCTCAACTGTAAATAATAGTTCTTATTTGGTTATTTTATTGTTATTTTCGTTGTCAATAAAGTTTAGTGACTATAGTAAAAGTTAATTGGTCGGCTTCCTAAGCCAGGATCCAGTCCATCAAGCCAAGTCCATCGATCACAGCTCGCGTGCCTCCATCCATTACTCGATTACACGGACCATTCGCAATCAAACCTGTTCCTGTAGTTACAGCCTGTTTCGTTTTTACGAACTAAAGGTTTTAGCGTGAAATGCAGTAATAAAGTGATGTATAAAATAATAAAGTGATTTATTCACAAATATTTGGTGATTTCTACTTCCTCATTGCTTTTTAAATCTAAAAAGATTTCGAGATTGGTTTCGATCGATTAAAATTCAGCTAACTGTAGACTGTTGCAACAACCAACAAGCTGCTCAACTTATCCGTGTCAAGATGCTGGCAGCTTTGCTTAGCTTTATGACAATGCTTATGCGCTGCGCCACGCCAGAACCTGATCAGCTCATGGGTCACACGACGCTTCAACCAGACGTTCAGATTTTTTTTAAAATCCCCGTGAGCCTCTATACTTTTTGGACCTAGTATCTCGACTCCAAAGGGAATTAAAGTTAACCATGATGGCACAACAAGGCTAGCATACACAGTTTACAACACTCTATTCCAGAAAAGAAAAGAAAACCCTAAATATTTTGTTTAATACGAACGAATGTGTTTAATGTATCAAAATAAGTATTATAATATTTTTAATACGTATATATACTGATGAAAAAATTGAACCGTAATATCTAGGGTCGCGATCATCGAAACCGATGAGGAGGGCCATATACCTAATACCTAAATTGTACTTACGTAATTTTCAGTGTTCCATTATTATTTCTTCATTCTGGGGGCAAGGGGTCGTAACACGCTCTACTAAGAAATAAAAAAACTCGTAAATCTTTCTTTCTTATTTTGAGATATGTCTGAAGCTTTTAAATATCCAAAGCATTGCACTCAGACGATAACTTTATTAATTATAACTTTAATATGCATTTTCCTATATAAATCCGCGAATAATAGCAGAGGAAAACTCGAAATCTAGGTAAAACTTTTTTATATCATTTTACATGACGACCTCTGTGGTGCAGTGGCTGAAGATCCCACCTTCGACGTAGAAGGCTGCGGGTTCAATACCATGTTTTTTGTCGATCTGCATATATTTGTTCGGGGTGTTCTGATCATTTTAGTATGTAAAATATGTAACTAGTAATATTGTATTAAGTATTTCAGTGCCCCATAAAACAAGCTCTGCTTAACGTAAGGCTAAATGATGTGTGGATTGTTGAGCTTTATTTATTATGGACCTGCAAAGTACGTAAAACACAAACATGAACTAGTAGGTACGCTATTTGCGGTGAAGTGCTTAAACTAGTCTAGTAGATGGTGTCACGAACCGAGCTCTCATCCCAAAATAGCCGCGCTAACCTCAGTTAGTTCATGGCCCGAGAAATATATTTAGTAACTTTTAATTGTTCTAAGAATATCTAATTCCACAATACATTATACGAGAAAATATTCGGCAGTTTGGTCCTTACGGAAATAGCCCTTTCCTGTGACGCATGAAAATTTGATCTGGGTTTTTGAAATTGGAATTCGGATCGTACCACCAATCACGTGTATCTACGGGTCGTTAGCTTCGTCGCTTATTGGTTTTCAGTGTTACCTGGGAAATCGTAGGTACCTTGCCGAGGTGAAGGAACTCTGGTAACATTTATTTGGGAACCTTCGTCAGATGGGAAAGCCAATTAGGTACTCGTTACTGACATGAAGTTTTAGAATCTATTTGAGTTGGGTTTTTTGTTGAGCTCGCAATTAATCACGTGGAATTCGGACGCCAACTGCGTAAGAAAAAAAAATCCGACGAATTTTCTATCTGGTCTTCTATAGTTTAAAGGTGCGACATCTGGTTTACTTTTTCTGCAATGGTGTTAAAATCTATAATGCAAATAATCAAGGCCATGCTATTAATATCCGAAGCACCAGTTTGCAGGTTCCTTACAGGTCGTTTTATGATCATGTTTAGCTCCCGATATAGTTATGGAAAGAGGTTTGCTATAAATAGAGTTGAGTGGAATCGATAATGTATGCAAAAACTTCTATCGAGGCTCCTCGCCTTTGGTGTTTCGCTTGTAGGGCTTTGCTGTTTCCAGGCCTTCCATTAGGATATATTTTTACATAATAACGAGAAACCTGTAAAATACCTAGGCGCAAAATATCTACTCACTAAGGACAAATTAATTATTCGTTCGTAACAAATAAGGTACGTACCTCGTTAAATATCAATTAAGAAATTCTCATTCCAACTATTAAGAGAAGTCGTGTTTACCTGAAGTGCTATTTCGAACGCGTTATTTTAGGACAGGTGCACAATGGAGAACAATTATAATGTAACAAAAGCAGCTGTTTATTTTCGCTGAGGTCGTGTATTTGCGACTCGCCTGTGGCATTGGTCCCGCGTAACGGGAAACTTTACAGTTTGTAATGCTACCGCAGTTTTTTAATTCCGAAAAAATGCTGCGGTAATCAGAAAAATCCAGTTAATCATGTCTGTTACTGTTAAAACATGTGTCTAGAATGATCAAATGAATGTAGACAAGGCGACTAAGGATGGGTAAAGGTCTCCGTCAAACGCTGTATAATTTAATTCAAGTTCATTTCAAACTGACCACAGTCAACGCCACCAACAGGTTTTATTCTGGCACCGAACACTTCCACAATCCAAAAGTAACGTAACCAGAAACCTTCAAGAGCTGACGCAAACCACCATACATCATTCCAAGACAGACCACTCAATAACCTGTCGGCGTTCCCTCAGCGTCTTCTGATTTAATTCACAGATACTTCCTGTCACGCCAATTATAAAAATAAACAATAATCACTTCCTATGGCAATGGACAGAGCACGGAAAAGTTAACGAGAGCAGTGTTGTAGACACGAATTACCATTATACGGAATTTATTTTGAGACAGATCTACGTTTTGGAGCTCAATGATGACAAACATTCAAATACAGGAATAATGCAGAAGCAAAACTCGAGCGATATTCACGACCTTTCATTGTTCACTATTTCCATTGTTACTGAGCAAAAACAAACTGGCGAACTTCCGCCTCTACTAAAGCGGCCCCTCAAAGCTCTGCGTGCGAGACAAACTGAACCGAAGGCGGCTAGTGGTATAATTTGAAGGCGGCAAGTTCTCCAATTTTCGTAATCGACGTGTGCGGCGGCGTCGCCTTGTAGGGAGGACAGAGCCGCGGGCGCCGGTAGCAGAGAAAGAAAACTCAACGCAAATAATGGAAATGAAATTATTGGCTGTAGTAGGTGATGGAGTCTTTAGGCTTTTTGTTGAGAGCGATTCTTTTGTCCTTATAGACAAAATAAAGTATGTCTTTGTTTTACAAGCAGTTATCTGTACAGAAATTAAAAGGGGAAGCAAAAGCGTCAAAATCTATGAACTTCCTAATTAATTAAAGTGTTAGAGCAGAGATAACGACATAGCAGTGAAAGCTAAAGTTATTGCACCACTACAATCTCATATGGTATTGTCCATATAGGAGCCAAAGCGATATCCACTTGTTTCTATAAACATTACCGAACTGGTTCCCAAGCAAAACATTGCATAACAAACACGTGAATGCCAATGCCGAACTAACGAACCCGGTAACAATACACATGTCACTCCAACAAACAATATAAGAATAGAAATAAATAATTACAGATACTTCGGTAGTTTTGAAAACTTGCAGCCTACACTTTCCATCATATTTAAAAGCCTGTGTGTAGAGTTGTTCCTGATGTTGTTGTTTAGGGTTGTTTATACCAGATCAATAAGAAACATGTGATTTGACTTTGTTCCCGCCCTTTCGCAAAACGAGAGGGCGAAGGCCTAAAACGTATCAATGAAACATAAAACAATCAACCAGACAAGTCAGATTTTCAGATTTCAATAACTTTATTTCTTTAGGCTCATAAAAAAGCACTTAGACTGACTAGTCTAAGTGCTTTTTTATGAAAATTTACTAACTTTCATACAACAATAACTAATTAACCAGAATCGGTTCGCCCTGTTGATGCTCGGGGGTAAAAATAAAAGGAAGAGTACCTACCAACCGAGTAGCTTTTTCGAGTGTTTCTAACACTCGGAAAACGTCACGTCTTGACTCTCGAGGATAGAAATGGATGAGGAAAATCTGAATTTTACCAATGTTGAGCATAAGCTCAAAAGATCGCCCTACATTCAGCATAAGAACATTGAAAACGAGGTTGTCCATCATTAAACATAGGATTACTATGACAAAAACAGTCGTGTAGTTCATCTGTTTGACAAACTAAGTGATGAAAAACCACTCGGCCTTGACGCTGCTGACTCTCAAACACCACAACCCATGTAGCTTTCTGCTTCACAGTTTATTAATTGCCTGTCGACAGCACCGCTAAACAAATACCCGTTCTCACAACTAATCTTCCTTTTGACCCAGAAACTATTACGTGTCTGAGATATCGCTTAATCCTGTATCAGCTCGCGAAACTACGGTGGCCCACATTCGGAGAGGTTGAGTAATACTCGTACCTTTGGGTATTAGATCTATTTTGGGGTTAGAATTAGTTTCTATCTATATCCGAGACCCGCAAACTGGTGGCATTTCCTCAATCGCTAGGATCATTTTGGAATTACTAGTGTGGGCTGATGAAGCAGTAAACTTTGATTATAGGAAGTACCTATCTCTTGAATCGTACCCATTCATCATATTATTCCACCCGTTGATCAATCATCGTAGCATCGATCACTGAGAATAAGTTATTTCCTGTATTATTCTTTCTACAAATATGCGATACCAAAGCCCGATTTCACATATGTTTCTCGTGATACATCACTGGTAATCACATTGCAAAATCCGAGTCAGCTTAACTCTGGATTTACCCGTGGTTTAGCAATAAACACTTGTACCTAAGATACCGTAAGACGATTTCACGGAATAATAAAATGTGATTATTGTCTGAGGGGCTTATCAAAGCTTTTGATTATTCTGCTAAGAGTTTTTAAGCACATACGTTTCTTATTCGTGGGCTTCCCTGAAAAAGGGGACTTCAAGGACTTCACGCGAACTGAAACAACACAAGGTATTGCTATGGGGAATTAAAGCGATGCTCGGATATTTTGTGGATATAGTTTGGGAAAAGAAGCTTGGAATTTTTTTCATTGTTCTTTCATTTTAAATATTTTATCAATATGAAGAAAAAACACTATAATATGTATATTATGTAAATATTATATACAACGCATTGAAATGAGTCTCCAAGAATACACTCTAAATATTTTGGCAGACCAAATGTTAACAATGGTTATTGAGTTAAGAGCACATTCCACAGAAACGTTAAGAAAACAGGAAAAATCTTACCTATTCGAATCAAAACAAAAAAAACAGTATTCTAATGGAATGTTGATTCCAATATAATGAAGTATAGAGAAGAAACATAACTGCTCAAAAATCACCTCAAATACACCGCAGCTGTTCCGAAGGCCCAATAATTTCAAAGCCACATATTTTACGAGCAAACCGAGAAGTGGAGCGTAATGTCAATAAAATGGGCCAAAGAGAAATACCCTTTACGTAATTGATAGGTACCTAACGAAGAGCGACACAGACAGCTGTTCCTAGTTGCACGCCCCAATTACGAATAACAGTTGGAATGACCTATTATGACAATTAGAAAAAGTAGACTAAATTCCTGAGTACTTATTCAATGTTCAACCGTAAATAAGGCTTTACATCAACGATTTCGGTGAGACTTTTATTTCATTACTGTCGGGCCATATAGTGTCCTCTTTGGAATACATGCGTGGGGCCGTGGCCAACGTCACAGATGCCTTTTATGAGAGTTAATCTAAAGGCGAGGGTTGCACAAAGCGGGTATCATTCTCGGTTGTAGAAGATGATACACCCGTAGGTGATATTCGCTAGGTGTCGAGACTATTGCAAAGAAAAATAGTAATTCACTTCATTTATTTAAAATTACGTTGTAAAATATATTTTTTTTTTACTTATATATAAGAAAATAATTAAATATTATTATAAAACTATTCTACAGTAATAAAACTAGCTAGGCTCAATTATTAATCCCACAGCATGGCAAAGGCCAACTAACCGCCCCCCAAGACGAACGCCAAAACTTATTCTGAATATCTAAAATTTAAGTGATAATGCACTGAAGATCGAGACTTCGAAATCACAAATCACTGAAAATATTAAACAAATAATAATATTTTGATTGTTAGTAAAAACACTAACAATGTGCTTTCAGACAACAGATATTTTGGTCATCCAAACAAAACTTCCAACACAACAACAAAGTCCACAGATTCGTATCATGTCCAAATACTCCACATCCCACCATCAAAACACATCTGGGTCGAATTCCATCCACTCCACTCATTAACTTCCTCTAGAACTCGGCACATTTCTGTCACCGCTCCATTTAACAGGCATTTATCCGAAAGAGCAGGTATTATTTAATTTCTGGAACGATTAATACTGTTATCCAATAATTGGCGGCTAGCATTTTTCATTTACAACAAGATTAGAACCATCCGAGCTTCTTTAATATATTTAAGTCTTCCTGTTCCAATCTTGGTAACTTACATTGAGCATAGTACTATTTATGAGTATCTAAATCGAATTTACACAGTTTATTGCGATCTTATGTGATGATGAGAGAAGCCTCTATGAATAAATAAACTAGGAAGCTAGGATAGGTTCTATTTATAGTTATCTACTTACACAGCCCTGTCATGTTACGTGACAAAATGGTTCAACCCTGATTGTGCTAAAAACCCACATCTGATCATAACAAGGGTTTCCGTGTCACCTCATTTCCATGACAAGCCTAGGGTAGCGTGTTTTTCCATGATGCCTATTTTTCTAACGAACCGACCCCAATCATAAGTGCCTATTGGTCAAGGGTTGGGGAGAAATGACAAACAAATCGATTGTTTGTTTTGATATATGACAAAACAGCTTTATTGGACGTCCGTACTTTTCTCACTTTATCAAATTCTACGGGAGGCAATTAAGCCCAAGACAGCTAACATAAAACAAACCTTATTTTGCGAACAAACTTTCAGAATTATGCTCTGTTGTCACAATGATAGGGTGCAACGTGATTTCATGGGAGACTTTCTGTGAATTTTCGCAAGTCGCAGCGTGTTGATAGCTTGGCTAAAAATAAAGGCATTGTCTTGAATTAGTTTGTTTACTGCTACGCTTTTGTTTTACGCGAAAATAATACCACTGACCTATATTGGTTATTAGGTTGCGCTATGCGGTTCACCGCAAAACGGTGATTTCGCAACAATAGCTTCTGTTGATAGGTTTGATGATTTAGTTCTCGCATATTACTTACCATCAGATTTAAAGTATTTTCTTTGAAATAAAAAATCTAAAACTATCATTGTTCTCGTAGTTTTGTAAAAACAAAGGTTTAACAAAGGTACAACACCTTTGTTAAACCTTTGTTCACCTTTGTTAAACCTTTGTTTTTACAAAATCGGAGAACTTAATCTTAACTTATGTTATCTGAACCTAATTAATTACTTTTTACAGTTTGGAAGTATAAACAGAATGAAATTACTTATTGATTGTTCGTTCCCAAGTTGGTAGATGAGGGTATCTGACGTCACAGTCTCATGACGTCCATCTGACTTACTATTGTTTCTCACTGGTCGAATATTTATTCGTGCTTTGAATGAGAAATCAAAAGGTTAACTTCTGTATAAGGAACACTTGATTGTTGTGGTGATAATAGATTACTTGATAAATGAAATTTTTGTTATAAAATCATCCTGATACGTTGATTATTATGATAGTTATTATTTTGTTGTAAGTAAAGGTAGGCAAGAGTTAATTATCCAGGAGTTGAGGTGCCAGTAGGTACTTTCTTGTTTCAGAGTTAAAGTTTTTTTTATTATTTAAGTAAGTAGCAGCACTTATCCATATATACCGATTAAAACTAAATAAATCCATCAGACGTCTTCTAAACTTTTAACAACAGCTTTCCGAAAAGCACTTTGTTTTCCATAATAATGAATGTCAGTATTAAGAGGAAATGGGTAACATTTTAACATGATGACTAAACGGGAAAAGGCAGACGGAAAATGAAAAAAGCATGTGTTCCATTTCTCGAGTGCATTGTTTGAATAAAGCTGTTTATACACTAGGTGACAATATTTAGCTACCAATCTGAGAAAATCCAAAGTGGTATAAAAAGTTACATGAGCACTTGAATCTCGTAGGTGTCCTTTTTATTAGATAAATTTATTTGACCATATAAAACAGGTAGGTAGAAGGTAAACGGTAACCATCATCAACAGACAAAAAACTGATTTCTTTTTTTCCCAGAACCTTTCTCAGATCAAACATGCATACGCAAGCTTTTTGCAATACGCTATTTGCGGCTTGAATTATTTCTTGTAGCAATTTTGGAAGCCATTTGGTGATATAACGAAAATTTCTCTCGTTGAATATCCTTTCCGACAAATCACTAGTGTAGATTTTGTTTTATTTCATTGTAAAACGAAAGGGTAAACTGGAATGCACCCGGAAATGTCATAAATATCTTCAGTTATTCTAATCCTGACGCACAATTGATCGGTCTTTGAACTCTATACTCGGGCAATGTTCTTTCCACTGCTGTTTTTGGCATTGACTCGAAAATTTATGTAATATTAGGAACTTCCTTAAAAAAAACCAACGACTCGGCTCTATAATTCAAGATATTTTATAGTGAAATTTAACAACACTGCAGAAAACAACTAGGTAGGTACTAGCGAGGTTAACAGTCAAACAAACACTCAAACTTCAACAAGGCATAAATGCGCCAGCACACAGAAAAGTATAATTCCAAAATGGACGATAGACGTATGAAAGCTTTCAATACCAAAAATATATTACACTATGATTTTCTCCGGTGATAACTATATCGTACCTAATAGATTTTCCACCAATATTTTTTTAGTTTTTTTTTTCTCTTCTCGCTCTACACAACAAATGTTTGGGATTTTAGAATCAAGTGTAAACTACAATAATAATCTACATTAATATTAGATTCTCCAAACTATGCAATAATTTATCTCGCAGGAAATAGATATGTTTCCACCTAGATAAGTCAATAACAACGCTCACTAATTATTTGAGAGGCCCACACAACAGCCACTATCAAAATAACAGATCTTAATTCACCTTAAAACTAGCAATAACCTTATCAGTATGAATAAACAATCATAAGGTACTGCGCAATGGATTCTAATTGGCAACCAAGAAGCGTGGTCGGCAGGAATCTATTGAGTGTCGAACTGAGCCCTCAAGGCAAAGAACAAAATATGCAATTGGTTGGATGATTTGCATTTCGATCCAACAAAACTCTGTCAGGCCAATCTCAGACAGACAATAAACTGTATTTTTCTATAAAAACAGTCGTAATTTGTCATGTTTATTAAATAAATAAAATAAATTTAATTTTGTCGGAACACTTATATTAAAATTATAAATCAGCTGAGCTGTGATGTTTATGGTAAAAAAGTATATTATATACACAGCAGTATTAAAACAATTTTTTTTAAATAGGTTTACTAAAGTCTGACTTAGAAACATTGTATTGACGGAAAAGAGAACGTGCAATAAGACGTTGCAAAATTGGTTCACTGGGTTGACTGAACCATTTCTACACCTACAGCATCTTCGCTTTGTAAGTTCGTTTTGATACATATTTGAAAGGAATATCATCAAAAAATGTTGCATAAATCTTTCGACAAATGGGGCAGTCTTTGCAAAGTTACATCAGCTTTGATGTGTTTTAAAAAAATACTGTAACCAGGTCAAATGTGCAAGGAAATCTTTACGACTGCAGTAAACATCAAGATTTTCGTTGTGACTGTTGCTCGGATTTTCACAAAATATTTTTGTTTGACTTGTGACAAGTCAATTTACTTCTCTTTGTGGTACGGAAACAGTTTATTAAATAATATAGATAACAATATAATAAAATATTTAATTTAGGAAACATTCCCTGAAGCGATAAGACAACTCAATTCGAGGCATCGCTTTTTTCTGATTACTATTATCATCTTGCTTTCGATAGTCTATCTAAACTAATTTACTAGACTAGACTAAAACAATAGACTATTAAACCAGAAAAGTAGAATCAACGCGTAATCCACGTAATTCAGAATATGGAACGATGTCGGACGACTCTGCCTCAAAAATGCAAGTCGTTAAAAACGTATAAACGTTAACCCGCTTGTTTTGCTACCTTTAAATCGCGTTTATGATCTGCAATAAGTAAAAGGTCTACATACATGATTGGAAATTTCGCGTTTATGATCTGCAATAAGTAAAAGGTCTACATACATGATTGGAAATTTCGTCCGACTAAGTTACTTGCCGCAAGCACCATGAAATTGAGTATTATGATGACGCTAACAGTGATCTACATAACGAATCTCGCTTAGTATCGTTTCAAATATTTGTATAGTCCCTACACCTGTCATTCCTTAAAATAAATAAATAAGAGTCGTATGTCGCTCATTCTTTGCCTTCATAATTCTTTGTCAGGAGTGGAGTACCATGTGACAGTGTGTAAAAGTGTCTCAAAATGTGTCGCAATTGCTCCCGCCTTCCTCATAAGATCTCTTGACACTACTTTGTTGGAGGTTCAACAGCTGTAGATATACGCAAAAGAGCTTAACCTACGGGGTAGGGTAAGTCGCTCAAACATCAAAGATCGGTTACTACGTTTTAGCAATATAAACTGTTAAGATGGCACCACTTATAAGATGTCCTAAATGCAACAGACATATCACTCTCTTTACGATCCGTCAAAAACATAATTTGAAACATAAATTCTCCGGTTTGCACTGCAGGCCGTATATCATACACATTATCATTTCATGCTGCATGTAAGCACAACAATAATTAAATCTAATTTCGTGAACCTAATTCCACTGGACCTAATTCTAGAATAAATTGTCCAGTTAAGTGCAGTTGCTATTCTGAGGCGCGTTAAAATATCTTGCGTAAATCATAACATTAGTGCTGCACGTTGTATATTACCTATTACGTAACAGTACAAAACACTTTCCTTACAAACATAAGGAATATATCAAATTATGTCACACTCGACGTTTATACTTTTGTGCATCTTGATTTCATTCTACGAAGTCCATTATATTATTAGTTATTGCATAACAAAAAATACATTCAGACTATGTATTTCTCAGAGCAAAATGTTATTAATAGGAAAATGTCCGCAAAGATGATATGTCATGAGAGCAAGCGTACCTTGGCGGTAATCTTTTCACAGCACACTTTAAAAATAAAAGTGTATAATCACTATTTAGGTGTACGGTTTACGGTTTTAGAAATTTATTTCTCAAAAGAATATATATTCACTTATAGAGAAATACAGTAATCTTAACTAAACATGTAGAGCGGACATAGATTGTAATTAACAATTGACTACCTAACACTTTTATTGGTACGCGACTTATTCCTATAAGAATCCATGTAACGCGAAAAATAACACACAATATAATATAAATTTACCGATTTGAATATCCCTATAGTCTCACATCAGATTACGTTATACTTGAGCATGTCCGTAAATATCACATTAATTATTAATAAATAAATATAATTATTTAGTTGATTTATGTATTCGTTTATTATTTGTGTATTAGAATATATATTTTAGGTAAGCATATATTAGTCAGGTTAGCATAAGCACCGCCATCCTATGTTCCCCATAAGGCCGCCAATTCCATTGCCATAGATTAAGTTAATTTTAGTACCGATTGTACTATTATATTTGTAAGGCTATGAAACAAAAAATTATCTATCTTTTCGCTCAATTGCAAAAATCAATCAAAAAAGCTTAAAACAACAGTCTACAAATGAACGACAGAAACAACCTGAAATGGAACGGTTTCAGTTTTACAACCATATTCCTATATAATACAATAAATATAGGAATTATAGCCTTCATCGTACATTATAAGGCCTCCTAGCAACTACCTACAATTACCAGGTAGAGCTAATAACGGCAACCGGCAAATAGAACATTCATGTAGGTAAACCCACCCGGGCTGTATGCGTAGGCTTGTTGGTTAGACATTAGGGAAGCCCTGTTGCCATCCCGCGCCTTAATTCTTGTACTCCTACGGACAAAAATGACATAAAACCATCGAGAAACCTGTAATAACCTATTAGAGGATTCTACAAGCTTCGGTTCAATTAATTATTGATATTATTTTATTTCAGTCAGCATAAAGTCCATAATAAACGCAAATCCTAAGTCGCGGATTTGCCTAATACTTGCTTGGCCGTGTTACCACGTTACTTAATTTAATTGTAAAAGGTAATAGCTAATTATTATTAAATTCCATATCCCAGACACTAAGGCATTACAGATATAGGTACCTCCTACGAATTTAGGTCTTAGACCATTGGCCCTTGATAGCAAAATAAAACAAGGTCAACCTGAAACTTTTGTCTCCAACAGTATTCTACAGGTAGCTTGGGTCTTACGAATTTGAGCCTAAAAATAGATTCGCGCCCCTCTCTCCCTCAAAACCAGGTGGAAATTAATTAACCGTGCAATGTCTGGCATTCACGGCCGACATTTATCAGTGTCGCTGAGGGATATTGTGTTTTATGTCTATAAATAGACGACTCAATTTAAGGTTGAACTTTATCACGATTTCACGGCGGGTGTTCAGAAATGAAATAAAAATGTTCTGAAATGTTATTAGATTTTCTGACGAAGAAGAATTTATGCAACCGTAAAACTTTCTACACCTGTTTTCCATACATTTTGGTTTGGAATGAATGGATGCGCAGGAGTGCATTTTTCTCAATTCAAAATAGATTTCCAGATGACAGTTCTAATTCGAAGTTACACGCGCGAACGCACTGTCTGACATAACTCGGCCATGTATTTTGCAACTCGCTATAAATAATCAGTTTTCGCTCGTCCAAAATAGCCAGTGTTTATTTTATTCTACTTTTAATTATTGCGGTGTCTTTAACCGTTAATTGGAGCTTAGACGTTTACACGTAACAGATATTTTCTGAGAATTCTGAGAGGCCTATATTTTACGTTACGGGTAAATAAGTAATACGCGATAAATCAAGGACGACGCTTTCATTTTTCAGAAGTGAGTTCTTGGATAAGAATTCGAACGGAGGAAGTACCGTGCTAGTAACATAAAAACCATTAAATAATATTAAACATAACACAAAGATGTCTATTCCTTCGTGTTATGTCGTTTAGTTTAATTCCTTATATGAGGAGAGTCAATATTTCCAATTATTTATCATTTATTTACATTATGTAAATGGTGCATTACTTTGTTCTTTCAGAAACATCATGCAAATCGCACTGAATTCACTGCGACTGACTTTATAACATGTGTAGAAAACTTGATATCATAATAGCTTTCTCTCATTTGTGTCTCGTCTTTGTTCTTCAAGTCATCTTTTTTCATAACTATTGTTTCCGCCGCTTATTTTATATTTACTCTGGTTTATTTTTTTTTTCCTTGATTTTTCTTTTCACTTCATCGTGTAATCGATCAACAATGACTGATCGTAAATAAGACGTTTCCTGAAGATGAAAGCTTATACGTTTCAATTCCTGAAACGGTACGTTACGACACGTCTTCTCAGAAACTTATTGTATTGTGGCAGTTCACAAAATTTAATAAGAAAGGGAGATGTATTTATTGGTTCATCTGAGACACTTCCCCACAGCAAACTAAAAACTAATAAAATTAAGATAAAAGGACGACGACGACCTGTGTCAACATTATAAACTATTTTTTAGTTAAAAATATAAAGATATAGGTAGATGGGTAATTAATTTCGTACCTTAATCTGTATGCTGATATAAATGCTTGATATACATATAAACGTTCCTCTTGAGTCAATCTATCTATTAAAAAAACCTAATCAAAATCCGTACCGTAGTTTTAAAGATATAGATATAGATCATACATAGCGAGCGACAGACACACAGCGGGATGCGACTTTGTTTTAAATTATGTAGTGATAGATAGATAGAACATATCTTTCGCCTTGGCATCAACTAATAAAGAAATTCACAAATGTTTACCTAATCCGATTATATTTTACGACTTAAACTAGGATTGAACGGTTTGCGGAAATTAACTTTACGGTTTCAATGAATGTAGGGGAAGGTTGCGATCATTGGACCAGCGCTTTCATTGGACCACCAAGGTATTTCCAAAAATGTGCAAGCTAGCAACAACTAAACCTATCGAAAGAAGTCCATGGCGACTCAATCGCACCCCCCTCTAACCTCAGTTACGCTGCGACACGAGGCAAGGAGTGACGGGAGTTAGTGTGTTTGCGACGGTCAAAATCTAATAATTTGTCTCAGGACATCTTCATGTAAGTATCATTGTATTCATAATTGTCTGCGTGTACAATAAGAAAATAATCGATAATTTATTTGTTATTCCATGTGTGTTATTCAATTTTGTCGAGTTATGTTCATGTATTGTTTGGATTTATTTTTCTTAATTAGTACCTTGTTGCCATCAATGGACCGCAAGAGAGTTCCATCGTTGGACCGGTCCAATGATAGCAACTTTTTTTTCTTTTTCATAATTATCAGATAAAAGCTATACCTAGTTTTATTTTTATATTACAGATTATTTCATGTTTCAGAATTTCGCCTCAAAAAAGAAAATATTTTGCATGGAATGAAGCAAGTATGAACCTTGCTATAGAATCGGTAAGGAAAAAAAACGTTGGTTTAAAATAAGCAAGCAGAATATTGGGGTTCCGAAAGCAACACTAAAATAAAGATTAGAAGGAGTGAACCAAAAAGCCAAAGATCATGTCCAAATACTAGGAACTGAAAGTGACCTTCCTCCAGATATTAAATTTAATTACAGGTGTCTAATAAATATTCATAATTATAATTAGTTGCCATGATTGGACCTCTAGAACAAATATCTCGAAGTCCATTGATGGCAACCTAGTGGTCCAATGAAGGTACCCATGGTCCAAAGAAGGCAACAGCCAAAGATTTAATTTTCTTCGTAAATGTCGGAAAGTGTTAGCCCGAATTGTTTGTACGATTGATAACTATAAATAAAGGTCCTAAGAAATAAAAATTATAAACTGGTTTCATTTAATCACTTATACTTTTTGAGATATGAGGTCGTAAAGTTAGGTGGTCCATTCATAGCAACCTTCCCCTACTCGCTGGCTTCAGCTTCTTACAACCGATAAACCCACATCTTATTACCTCATTTGTAAGTACCTAAACTGAGGAATATTTAATTTACTTTTGCTTGCATCTACATTCATTCATAGGTAAGTGAATGGTTAGTTAAATTGTACTCGTGCCGTGAAAGGTTATTGTAAAAGAGTAATAAACAGTAGTAGTAGGCAAAAAATCCTTTATAATAATAATATACAGACACAGCAGGAAGCGACTTTGTTTTATACTATATGTAGTGACAATTAAGTGTATCTAAGAAAATTCATATGAAGTGCCTTTGTTGCTGTATCGTTATTACTTTTACTGAAAATAAATATATTTTATGTTTGTTGGTATAGTATGATACAGCATGACGATCGATTGTCTTCCTCTGAAAACTAACTCTCAATTCATCCTGTTGTTCCTTAATCATGGCGCATGAAACTGTGCCTAAATATTGTTATGTTGTAATAATAATATTGATAATATTGTTGTATGTTATTTCATCTTATATATCATGTCCTACGTTAAAACAACGTTGAACTGTACGAAATTCTATATTGTCAAGGACATGAAACAAAGAGCTTACCCTAGATAATTTATAGGTTAGATAAAGCTAAAAGGGTAGGGTACAAGGGTCCTCATCCCAACAATCAAACGGGATTGAGGGAAGCAGTACAAATGGAGTTGTCTCCGTATTTACACAGGAGTCCGGTTTTATGGGTCATCGCCGTAATTAAGATTAGTTTACATACAGACGGAATTAGCTCGTGAAAGAGAATGGAGATTGCAAAGTTGAGTACACAAATCACAATGAGTTTTGAAATTAGCAAATCTTGGTTAACTTATTAAGAAAGAAATGAACTTGTAGAGTAGGTACATTACTTTACACACTTTGTAGAGTATGTGAAGTTAAACCAAGGACCAAACATTAAACTTTATTTTTGTTACCCGCTTTACTAACGTTACAAAAAATTAATTGACGTTGTTAGATGTTTGATGATTGTCGATGATTGACAAGATAAAGAATAATAGAAAATTATAGATATAAGAAAACTTTTTATTTATAGAACCCAAACAGGTTGTCCTTGAATTAAAGACAAAACAACTAGATACTATATCGGTCATAAATCTTCCTCTAAGATTAGTGAGAGCAGGACAAAGCAGAGATGATGGATGTAAAGCTTAAGTAAATACACGTTATTCCAATGTATTTATACGAAAACACATTGTAGAATAAAGCTTTTGTTCAGATCCTCTTTAATGGACTGCAAATAAAACCAGGAAGAGTAGACAAAGAGTTTCAAGCGAAGGAGTTTACGAGTCATCAATTACAGGCGTACCTACAGAGTCGGTGAAAATCTTTTATTAAATACGTAAATAAACAAAAAACTGGTTGACTGGCAATCAATATGACGATGGGAGAAAATAATAACATAGCAGACAACATACATTATTATCATATGATTTTAAACTAATTACAAAAAGGAAAAACAGTGTTATTTTATTCTCTTCAAGTTTATTGTCCTCTAGCGAAGAAGCGTAAAATATTCTTAGTTTGCCTGAAATGGATACACACTGAAACGACTCTGCGAAAAGCTTAAAAGCAAATTGTTGAAATTTTACATTATCATCGTTATCAGTCCAGTAAATAAACTCGCGTGAACACACTATAGCCTACAATAAAACTTAACCTTTTGCTTTATTGCGGTTGGAATTGGCTCGTATTACTTTCAGTTGAATTACCGATAAATAATCTATTTAACGTTGTAGCGGACGATAGTTGGATGTACAGCTCCATGACTCATTTCCGCAAAATTTTGAACAAAAATCAGCAATAGACATATCTATACTAGGTAATTACATAGGTCCGTTAGATTTGGACAAATCACCAGTAATTGTTAGAAAAGTCCTTAAGTTGATAAAAAAAACTTATTGAAAGTGGAAGGATGAATCATCTTAAAAATTTAAATGATACATTAATTGAAAAAATAAGTACCATCGAAATATATTAAAGTGCAGCACTAAGTACCTATATATAAAATAAAAATAATAATCTTCTTAAACAGAGTACAAAGGACATTATATTTTGTGAAAACGATAATGTAGGCAGTAGTTATACCTACGACTGTTTGTATAATAAAATGTTGGTTATCTGTCCAATATGTGTCGAACTTCAAAAGGGTAGCTGCCCTGAAGGTTACTAAACTTTGCTGCAACCTGTAGAACAGAACTATACATCTAAATAGATGAGTATAGGTACTAGGTAGGTGGGGAGAATGAAAAAAAACCGTTGAAATGCTTTCATTTATGATTAGGATCGACGTACAGAAAAGACTTCGTGAGTTCAATTAGATCGGAACATAATTGAATTATCTAGAGATGGAGCGGATATTGCACATTACGTAAGCTTGGTGTTCATGACTAAGCGGTGAACGTTAAATGACGGACTTGATAGGTTAGAAATAAACTTAACAGCACTGGGAGAATAATGTAAATTATCAATGCCCTGGAATTAGGGAATACAAGTTGAGAATTAAGGATGTTACTCATTACGCCTTCATGATGATCCCATTGACACATTTGTTATAGCTGAATTTCATAAAAATACGCAATTATTAATATGTTTCGGAACCAAAATCGGTTCAGATACTAAATCAAAAAGATCTAACTACTGAACAGTTATCAACTTAAGCCAATTCAAATAACATGAAAGGTTTTAACTTCTCGGTATCCATCAAAACGCTCTTGTATCCGTCAATAAAATGCGACAAGTCTTATCCACCGGAATTTTGTAACAATTTTTCATGTGTTTCACCTTTGACGATAAGATTTTTCCATTCTATTCGACCACAGCTAGTGTGCCTGCGTTGCATAATGCACGGTCGTGCCTCAGGTCCATAAAAGAGCACCTATGGCCCATTGATTGGACCGAGGCGTACGTAACGTGCCTAAAAGCGACCTTTCCATTGTTCTGCTGCCACTCAATAAAGAAATGGAGAGTGTCTGTGTCGTGATGCAACTTGATACCAGTAGAAACGTGCTTTATGTCTTCAGTATTATTGTCTACAATAAATAAATAATGCCGGACAATCCACACAGCATCAGTAGTTATAGTAAAGTGAAAACTTCTAGCTTTCTATCTGAAAATTAGCGCGATATTTATTTTCATGTCTACCATTATAACCTATGCTAAATTCATTAGCTTTTGCGGGAAATGAAGAATTAGAAAACGAGAGTATGGATAATTGCATTTATAATTTCGCAAAAAAATCTAATTCGATAAGACATACATATTTAGATACCTATGTGTGATGAAAGTCTGATGTAGGTAAAGTACAACTTAACCTGGGATCTTTTTTTTGGACTGTGTTTGTTTTCACTGTTCTTGAAAACAAATCATTTTGAAGAATGCAGTCATTATCATTATCTAGTGTTTTTGTAGGGAAACGCAGAATATCGACGAAATAGCATACCTACCTATACAATCAGTATAATATATCACCTTTAAGTTATTTCTAAATCCAGACAATTAATTTAATATTCTTCATGCATGAAAAACTCCACCCATGAATTCGTTACGTCTTTCCTCGCTTCTAAAGGTCATTCATAACTTAGTAGTAGGAAATTTTAATTACTTTGACTACCTATATGACGTCATCAGCTATCGAATGTAATTTGATCAAGAGATTATCTTTTTCTGTACATTTTCCTCTAACTATAAAATGTTCAGTGTTAACAGTATCCTCTTAAAGACCTTGCTAACCCGCACTGGGAACATCTCGGAATAAAGTCGTTAAACGCACGCGTCACAATTAGTTAACTCCTTTTATTTGTACCGCTTTGTTGTTATTTGTTACATTTTATTGTTTGCTCTTTAACCTAAATACTGGAGTATCTACGGTCTGTTAACAACAGAGATGTTGCAGACGGTTGACTTCATGTGCTACCAATATTAAAGGAAGGTTACTTATGACGCAACTACCCTAATCTAGTAGAACGTTTAGTGGTCACCTAAACAAAATTAGAATTTGATTTTTTATTTCTAAGCGCTATGGTATTATTAGTAATTAAAAAGTAAATTATTTAATAATGATAATAAAATAAAAAATTTGAAACTATCATGGTTATTAGTAATAACTATAATAGTTTAATTTTTTTTCTTTTGAAAACTTAAATGACTGTAGTGGTAATAACTTATTACCACTAAAGTCATTAAGGTTTTTAAGTTTTCGAATGTTTCCATTTTTCTCAAATCAAATATCCCGCTATAATTCACTTTAGCATTGTAACACAGTTCTAAAAAGAACTATTTATCAAGATAAGCTTAATAGAGTTTGAGTTAGCTTGGCTAAAGCTTTTTTAATTCTAGCATTACGGAGATGTGGGCGAAATAGAGCGATGCGGCGCCAAGTGTTGTGACGGCACCAGTGGACACTGGCCTTATTTAGAAGACGAATATTGGAGCTTCTGTGAATCACTTATTACTAGCGTTGAAGCGTACTATATAATAAAGCTAGGACTCACTTTTAACCCAATTAAAGCTAATAGCAAGTCTATTTTCGTCGCCACCGTATTTAGACGAGACTCTAAATATAGCCAGTTTACCTATATAGTCGTAGAACCTTTGAAATGTCAAATATTACGTGAGCTGAGGATCCCGATGTAATTACCTATCTCCAGGGTGCCCTCTAAAGGGCGCACGTACGTTGCTCTATATGGAATCTATTTTGTGTTTCAATTTATACCCAGGGTAATCGTGTACACTGAAATTGGATCGACGTCGATTTCAGCCATCGCAAATTCTATCAGGCCGCTTAGTCATGAAATGGGCCTTTCAAAAAAGGAAACAGTCAGAATATTTGGGCTGATTTATGACAATTTCAGCTCATTGCATTCAGCACAACATTGAGATCGCTTATTTTATAAATTCTTGTTTGGTATTTATTTTCCAACGTTATATAACAAGATTTTGCACTCAATGGCCGTCCGTTCTCCGTCTTCACAAGAGTGTTGTGACATTTGAGGACACGAAGTTAAAATAACGCGCCATCTTTCTTCATTTGCCAAAATAATCAAATGCGGGAAAGGAATTTAATGTAATATTCAGCCAAATAATGACAGGTGCATACAAAATGCTCAGGTTTTAAATTTGTCTAAAAATGGTTTCACATTTCTTGCGGACAAGACCTCAACAAACCATTCACATTTAATATTATGTTTTTTGTGCATCTGACCTAATTTGTTGGTCTGCAAACTGCTCGTGATAAAATATTATCATATAAATCCCTTGAATATGGATTATAGAAAAAAAATAGAACACTTATTTATTTCCTGAACGGAAGACGTCGTTTTGTTTTGACAGATTTGTTTTTAACTCTCAAAATCTCTCTGCCATGACTCATTTGTGGCACTTTGATCCATATGATGAAGCATGTTTTCTTTGCACGTTTGATCAATTAGGTACACTTCTACAGTTTTACATAATAAAAGATCCGCCGATGTCGCAAATATAGCTATATAGCTAGCTTGGATTGTAAACGCAGCGCGCTGTATTGAAGCCACCTTATCCTTTTAGATATTAGGTACGCATTATGCATCTGCTCTTTAGTTGTGACTCTACTTGTTATTCATAAAGTTGTTTTTTGTTGCAGGTATGTTTCATTTATCATCGAAGCCTGCAAGTCATCAATAATCCGTACGTACGCATAGTCTGAATCGATAACGCCGATTGAAAACAGGTTCATTTTATTCATTTTTAACTCAGGAGTTGGTAGGTATCTCTAGGAGTGCTATATTTTTATCTAACGAGGAGAAGTTTATCATTTTATGGAATTGTAATTTATTGGTATATAAAAATGTTTCGAGAGACGTTGCAAATTAATATTGCTATCAATAATCATGGTTTCTCGCAATACATTTATTACATATAGCTGATAAGATGGTCGAGTCTTCAGTTTCAATCTGTATCATCAAATAGGATACACCTGTTTTTTTTATGATATCTTATTATCCATTTAGGAGTACTTTAACTCATCTGCTCTTTAGCTTCAACAGGTTGCTTGTGGTGATAAACATTTATGCCATGAATTCGTAGTGCGTCATGAGGGCCTAGCTCAGGGGCGTAATCTCGGTCCACGCTTGTATAGTGCTCCTATTTATAGGATATAGAATTTGTCTAGTTGGATTAAAGAAAACGATACGTCCTTGGCGTGACGTGATTGCGTGAAACGTCACGAAAAAGTGCGTGAAATAAATCTATGTCTGACGTCAAATCTAACGAAAAATGTCAAGTATAAGTTAGGATAACTAAAACCTAAGATCCATAATTGACTTTGGCGTGACCTTATGTATTTTAACTGTGGTATTTAAAACGAACATGAAGGTCTTATTTGCGGAACCAGCTTTATTTATTTTCCCCTTTTTGTTCCATATACTCATCATTTAGAGAACAGGGAACATAAGTACAAACACGCTGTTCACTTGAAAGATATTTTAAAAATAACTCTACATTTGCAGACATGTTATTCCCCATATTTAAATTTGCTGTTATTCAAAATGGACACGGTTTGTCGAATTTAAATAAATAAATAATGCAGGACAATCCACACAACATCATCTAGCTCTAAACTAAACTGATATACTAGATGACTGACTATTTAGTAATATACAGGGTTAGGTTAGGTTAGCCGACCTGAACACCCGGAATTTGCAGATCGTTAAAGTATTTGTCCGAAGTGGAAATGAAACCCGCGACCTCCTGTGTCGCAGGCGGACTTTCGTCCACCACACCACGCAGGTCGTTATTTATGTTTTACCTTTACTTACTTATATCTAATTTTGGGCAAAGACAACCAATTCTAAGTGAAACGAACATTAAAGATGAAGAGGTACGAACATTAGGGAAAGGTTATTGATATTGGCTAAGCATATTAGTTGAAGAAACTGCAACTTTTATATATTTTTATGTAATTTTCGTCTTTATCTTTATGTTTAAATCTGTTAAAAAGTTCATTTGTGAACAACTAGTGTGCAAAGCGCAAAACGTATCTTTTCTGTACGCAATACCTGAAAATATAGAGAATCTCTCAACAACTCGTAATCCCCAAGTTTACCGGCACAACAATACGTACGATTAGCCATGAATTGTCTAACCAATGTCTTCCTTTGATCACCCATTTATTTGTTGGTGAACTTGTGCCTCATCATAACAGTCCTTGAATCCTATGAAACATTAGAAACACATTCAGAATCAAGGATTTGTAAAATTAGAAACATATGTTTTGTGTTCATAATAATGATATTTTTGCAACCTATTTTCATCCACCCAGATGATTTATATCTTCTAATTTTATTTTAATGTATTAATAGCTGTCTAAAAATACGTTTCTATTCATAATTCTCGTGAATAATACAATAACAAATTTCCCCGGTACGCAGATATTGGTAATTTTGTTGAATGTTTGTTGAAGGAATAATCTTTATTATAATAAGATCTATTGAAAACATTACAAGGAAGCGATTCATACTTAAAATGATAAAGAAATCAGGTGGAAAAGCCTTTATTAACAAATAAAATTACAATGATCTAACTAAACAAAAACTAGTATTTACAATTGAAACAATTGAGCTAACTGCAGACTGTTGCATATCAGGTGAATAATATGATTTTTATATCCATGGATAGTTGGAGACAATTGAAGTGACTAGATTTATAACTATCAGGGTTCACAAATCCTACTAATATTATATATTACGGCAAGAGTTTGCGGCGCTCTGTATAGATGTTCGGCTGAATAAAACACCCAACCCTAAAGAATGGATCAAGCTGAAATTTTGCACACATAAATGTCATCGAAAAACATAATTTGGTCTTTACATAACTGCGTTTCGTTGTATGTTTTTTTTATGACACATAACTAAACTCTATCAAAGAATAAATGATAGTAAGAATGATTTACTTTCAGTCCTAAAAGAAAACCACAAAAGATTCCTCAATAAAGTCATTATTTAGTATAGAAGCATTTTAAAATGAATCAAACTGAAAATAAACAGAGCTGTATTGGATAATATATGTCCTACTGGTTATTTACGTCGATGTTTGTCGTAACACTGATTTATTGACAGGCGCTTCTGGTGTGTCCTTATAAAAAAGGTCACGACGACAATAATAAACTAAGAGTTTATTATCTAAGATAGAAATAGTAAACATTCCGTTATATTTATAAATTTAATGAATTTCTGACTTCCTACACAGAAATAAGCTGCCATGAAACTTTCACGCTGTCTGGTTAAGGTCCAGCGTTTTCCTACAATACGAGTCGAATCCGCTAGCGGATTCGAACGCTGTTTACGGAATAAAAAGTTATCTATTATTATTCATACGCGAACCTTTCGTGTGCAAAATTTCAGCTCGATTCATTCTTCACTTTTCAATTTATCTTGGCTGAAACATCTTCACAAAAGCACCAACATTCGGTATTATAATATGAGTAGGATTCAATCGGAATTTACGGAGAGGTCTATCCTCAGTGTAGACTGGCGATTATGAAATCCATAGCTATTAGACAATAAACTTTAATTACAACGTAATCAGATCAAGGTAATCTGAAATAAATTTTGTTTGATTCCACGGCCGCGGTTTCCGCGATCTAAGATTATAAGAAACTTACTAATTAAGGTTTCGTAAGTTATTCAAATGTCATAACTTCCCGTAGGAAACGTTGCGAAGTTAGATTTTTATCGTTGCTCAGCTAAATCGTACCAAAATTTATGAATTCGTGTTATTTTACGCAATTGTCTATCTTTAAGAGGATATGCAATTAGTGGAAGTATTCGCGTGACAACACCAAAAAAGATTAGTGGGATTCGATTTCCAGATCCCAGGCCAATTCCAGCCGATCATTTCTGAATTGAAATTTCTCAAACCGGGAGTTGGAGACACTGTAGTAATGATTTTATTACTTACTTCAAAAACTAATTGGAAACAAGGGCTAGGTTAGAACACAGTATACAATATCTATACTGTTGTTAGAATTCGCCTGGTAAAATACTTTGGTATTTAGGTAAACAATTAGCCTTTAATAAATCTTAATAACCTAAATCGATCATACCATGGTCGTGCGGGCTCCAATACAATGCTCGAGCATGTGGCAGATAGATTCCCATTCAATAGATAAGCTGCTAAGATAAACGGCGTGAATGCCTAACTCGGCTTAATAACTAGTTAGACTTGCATCGTGTGTAGGGTGCGACTTTTAGTCGCTAGTAAAAAAAGTTAAAAAGCATTTCAGAACGTTAGTACCAATTTTCACTTTTAGATTGTCATTTCTAGCGTATCTTGTTAGCGTAACCGTAATCTAACAAGCTTTTTACAAATTATCGCTGTACGTAACTGTAGCAGTTAGAAATTAGCACATTTATTGCAGCAGATCTCTAAAGCCCAAAGAGCTCAACGCTGTTCTACTTAACTGGTTAGCGTTATAATATAACCAATCAAAAGGGCGTCGCACAAGAAAGTCGCGTCTGATAAACCTATAGTTACTCTGTATCCTACGCGGTATGTGGGCATGCGCATGACCTAGACAGGGTCGTGCCCACTCGCATTGCTGGAACCGACAGGATTGGAGCCATCTGCATCGATAGTGTTAACGTTGGCGGGACAAGGTCCTATCAATAAAAGTGCCTTTTTGTTTACACTCGCAGTTTTAGTTTCGGATATCCGGTAGATTGGAATTTACATTACGAAATCATTGTCGTTTTAGAATAGGAAAAGTCTGTGTATATACCATTTCTAGAACTTTTGTCCATAAAATTCACTTAGAACGCCCGCAGGAGATTTGTAGACGTATAATAGGTTAATTACGAGTATAAAGAGGAAACATTAGTTTGGATTAAATAGGCTCCGATTTGAAAAATTCGAGATGATCTCCTGGTTGAACTTCCAAACAATATTTTTTTATAAATTTTGAAATTAGTGTTAAATATCTGTGCCGAAGAAGCCGGGGCGGACCGCTAGTGGGCTTATAAGCCAAAGTATTTCAGTAGGAAACATACCATCAATTGCAAAAAAGCTTTTTGATAGAAAACAGTTTTATGAACTTCGAATTCTAAAACCGTCTAGGTCAAACAAGCCTTCATTTATAAGCATTGATTCCCACAACACCTGTGTGACCTGAATTTCAGCTGGAAAACAAACTTGATTTATCTGGTCCTTGCAAAAAGTCAGGGAAGCTCTAAAAAGTGATTTACGCAATACCAACTATCAGTCAACATTTCACGCGGGATGTAAAACAGTGCAGAGTAGTGTAAATGTAATGCTAGGTACCGATACTGGTACAAGGTAAAGTCTATGAAACAGCCTTGCAATTTTTGGAAGCAAAATAGCAAGTTTGTTTTGTATTATTTATATTTTTTCTAAATAATCTAAACTTTATTTAATTTCAAAAGGTTTTTTAGGTACAAAGCAGGAGTTTAACCTAACCTATATTAAAATAAAGAATCTACTTAAGACTAATAAGGTAAAAGAGTAGTAGAGCAAATACGTACATAGTGCTCTACTCAGTGTGTTGTAAATAACAAAATAAATTATTCGTACTTCGTTTTAAAACCTATGTTTAGTATATAAAAAACCTATTATCCATAACACAAGATCTGCTTAGCTTAGGGCTAGATGATGCTTTGTGGATTGTCCAGCATTATTTACATATTTACTTAATCCGCAAATTAAAAAATTAAATATTAATAACATAAATTTAAATGAATTAATCCAAGATTGAAAAAGATCTAGGTCCTTAGTCCTTGATAAATGATCGATCAAATAAGTTTTGAATAGCAGCTAAAGATTCCATTCAATGGTTTAGCAAAAATGCAACATAGGAAATTAAATTCATACAATGTATCAGTGATGTAAACTGCATACAAAAAAATATATAAAATACATAAAAGATCTAATTTTGTTCGAAAGTTTCTTAAATCGTCGTGAGTTTCGCTGCATCTCAGATCAATAGACATTTTGAGAGGAATCACATAAAATCTTTAGTAGTGTAAATATTTGTCTCGGCCTGTCGATTGAATAGGCCATTGGAGTAAGATAACTGAAACAACAATATAAACTGATGGCCTTACCTTCAGGACCGAATAGAAGTGAGAAGAAGCTATACTCATGCCAAACTCAAATCAACTCAAAATGTTCATATGTCCCTAAAAATCACTCTCAACAACATCATTATCAAGATGTTGTTGAATTTGTCCTACCTACATGCATCGTTAGCTGTCAATTTATTTTGAAACTATAAGTTGGATTACTGATTACGGAGTTGTTGACAAACATTATATCTTAAGAATGGCTTGATTAAAGGTCTAGATTGCCTTAATTTCTTAACTAAGTTATAGTTTGCCCGTCTGATATAAATCGTATGGCAGTTCTGTTCCGTCAAAGAACGACTCAATGAGTTAGTGCCATTTTATCTTCATAAAATATTACATTTGTTTCAGCCATTTAATTCGAAGGTTTTCACGCTCCAAAGCAGCACACGAAAGCTTCCTCACAAACTATTCTGTAATCCACATTTCTTATCTGATGTAAACAATATAATTAACAGATGGCGTTGCAGTATTTATTAATTGGGTTCTAGCATAGTTCCACCGACATATTTATTTTTATTAGTTTTTGACGCCGGAAGAATTTTATTCTGAGGGTTGTTTTCGATGCTAAAATTAACTAACGAAACGGTTTGGTCAGATACTATCGAGGTAAAGCATAAATCGTACAAGTCCGTACCTACTCTAACATTAGCCAGGTTCCTTTGAAATTAGAATAAACAATATTTCTTTTTAGCATTTTAACTAAACAAAAGTTGTATTATATGGCAGGTATCTCTTCAAATCGATCAAACATTATATCTATCAAACATTATATCTATTTCAACCATGGATTATTTAATAAAATACTAGATAACAATCACATCCTGTTAAAATTAAAACAGCACAACTAAAGTAGAAATGTCTGGTTAGTTTCGCTTCTAAAATTTATAATAAATTACCTAAGATGTATAGAAACTTGAATGCTCAAAACTTTAAACAGAAATGTTTTATGTTTTTAATTGTTATTTAAATGTTGCTTTAATAATCTTTAATAATCTCTTTTATAATCTTTACTTATTTGGCGTACCGTAACCCGTCAAGCATGTTGGTTCTCAATTATATTATTACCATACACGTGTTTTGGCAAATAAATATCTTTAAGTTTAATAGTTCAACTATGTAAACTATCGAAGCGACCTACTGGTCAAAAAACTTGTAACACTTATGAAATTATATTGAACAATGGAAGATCACAAAACTACTCACAGATCAAAACTTACACAACCGCAATTAAACTTTATTATAGATCCAAAGCTTATTATTCAAGCTTTAAATTTGTTCTAGTGACTTATACGACTGTCATAATCAGAGTGCGATAAATTCACTTCACAGATGATAAAAAGAAGCGTTTTCGCAATCGTCTCGATTTCGTTTATAAAAATGTCATTAATGCCACTTTAAAGTTTAATGTTGAGCGAAAATGAATAATAGGTGTAAGGCAGAGCTATAATAACCGGATGCTGTTGTAACTGAGATGACATCAGATGGACATTCATACAGATGTTTTATAAGACAGTGTGGTTCTTTGAATTCTATGACAATAATGTTCTAATCGATTGATGTAATATTTTGTTTCAAAATTTAAACAAAATCTTGTGGCTTTTAGAAACATTCAGGGGTTATGAAATATTGACTCGTTCGATGAAATAAATTGACACCCACCCCCAAATCGGTACTTTACGTAACCAATGTCTCATTTGGTAACCTTGATCCTAACCGTGTTACTCGTAGTTGATGGGAAGATCGGAAGACTCGTCTGTCTGGTCTTGAGTAATTCAATCAACAGTATCAATAAACAAACAACAAACATGATACGTATGATTTGGCAATGATTAGACAAACTCAATATAACTAATAAATAATATATTATTAAACATGTAGGAATACTAATTAATAAAACCAGTGATAACGATAGAACTTTTTACTAAAACTGACCAGACTGAAAGATCTCAGAGCCATAAATAAAGAGGTTACATATTTTTCCATAGGTTTGTTATGAAAAACAACTTTTCATGGAAAATGGTTGATTAGTGTATCATTCTTTCCTACGCTAGTCCTCGGATGTCAATCAAAGCAATGCCATTTGTCAAAATTGATACCACAGCGCCAGACGGCACAATATTATGATAGACCGTCTGTCGCTTTGTGACTACAATGTCTACTCGTCTTAACTCTTACACAGAATCTAGTGACATATCATTATAACCCTTCAAAGTTTACCTCAAGGTAAACAGAGGTGCCAAAAACTTTCCCCACATTCAGAGAAGTCCAAGTGCGTCACGCTCACACCCAAATGTTACACGACACTAATAATACGTTTCCTATGAAAAAATGTGAAAAAGGGGTGTTCTAATTGAGATTTTCGTTTGGGCGGGCGAAGGCGGGCGGGGCTGCTTTCCCGGCGCGGTGCTCAGATCGAGCGCGTCGAGCCGCATTCGCGTCGCGACCGTACGACCGCACGGACGCATTCTCACAACACAGAAAATAAATGAACGGCACAAACCATGATTGTAGCGAAAGTAGAAGTAATTAATACCTAAGTTCAAAGTTAACAAAAAACCCTTGACTTTTATCGGTCGACATTCAAGTGACATTTGTGGTATCGGAAATTGATTTGACAGTTGCGTGTGATAGTGTAAAATGACATTGGACAAGGGGGAGAGTGTGGTGGGCAAGATACAGCCTGCGGCGTCTGTGTCCTGCCTGTCGCAGTGCCAGAACATTTTTGGGAAGAGGCTTAAGCGCTGGGGCTCCACAGGATCGTGGGTAAGTAAGTGGGTCCCAACTAGCAATAAGATTTCCAATTGCCTTCTTATAGACAAAGTGCTAGACATCGTGAACTAAACAAATAATCAAAAGCTTGTTTTTACCCACACCTATTTAAATCACAGTCATTTCACACAGCCACAGCCTCAATTATGAAACAAAACTAGAAATCAAAATTTTAACTCACATTTGATGTTATCAAAACATTTTGTAATCTTTCATTATAATTCGTTTTCACACAGCTTTTAAGCATCTTGCTTTATGTAAATTATGTTTTTGCTTTTGATATCAGATTAGATAACTTAATTACATGCAAATTGCCTGACTGACAGTGACCTTGTGAGGAAGATTCGGCGGTCGACCTCCGACATTAGGAACTTTTTATGGCTATAAAAGTCACGTAGAAAGAAATTATTATGTGAAGAAAGCTGCTTTCTTTTGACATTTATTAGCAAAATGAGATTTTTAACTATACTATAATATTATTTTACAATCAACTCCAAATTTGCCCAAAACCACTTTGAAAGTTAACCGATATAGGTAGGTAGTAAGCAAGAAGCAGTACAAAAAATCAAAATTTTCAGGAAAAGTATAAGTCCCTAAATATATAAGTCTAGTATAAGTCTAGGATTTACCTATCAGATATACCTACAAGTATAAAAGTTACATAACTGCGTGTCAAGTACTATTCTACGATTCATACTGATCATGTACGCACATTGTCGTATTGTGAAGCCTTGTATCGGCTCAAAATTGCCCGGGGTGGCAATCGCGTGTCGCTCACGTGACGATGTCATTGTCAATAAGGGGCTTCGGGCATATTGCCTGACCAAGGAGGGCTTAAAAAATGCCGATTGCCAAATTTATGGACACTTATTTCTCTCCATAACATATGTTTAATAAGAATTTTTGATGACGAACGATTTGATGCGGCGGGCTTTCTAGCCTTGGGAGAAAAGTCCACCATAAAACAAGCTTTGTTTAGCGTGGAGCTAGACAATGGTGCAAGGATTGTCCAGATATTACCGCTTTTCGTGTGTATAACAATTTATTCATAAACTTTTGGAGACCCCTTCACTTCTAAATCTACACTTGTAATTTGTTTATAAAATTTCGTAAGCAAAAAACAACAAAATAATATTTAGGTGTAACAGCAACGCTTCTTTAATTTCCGTTCCATGTTAGGAGAAAGGAACTTATTGCCATACACGTATCATTATTGCTGAAAAACCAGTTAGCAGAGAATAATAAGTAGCTACCGATATGATACGAAACCCGTTCGCTCGCATTTATTTGGTTTTTATCGCGATAATTAAACATGATAGAACTTCTCATTTAACAAACCTGCCATTTACCAGAATTTTATATAGATGTCATGCCTTGTATAGGAAAGTGTGCATCGAAAGCGTTTTGTAAATACATAAGTACCTATCGTAATTGCTATAGGAGATCGTACAAGACGAGTGTTTGGTTTATATTGGAACTAATGTGAAGTTCTATTGAAATGATCGCTTTCATTTTCGAGATTTTGCATAGAATCAAACAGTTTATGTTTTGTGATTTTTACGATACTCGTGAGAAAACAAATCAAGTGATGTTTGGGAAACAAGAGGTCAGTTTTTTTAACACAGTGTACTTACTTGATCTGGTGGAGCACCCACAATGTATAGAAAATTTCAATTTATAGTCCAAACTACTTCTATTTGAACTTTTTACTATAAAGGTTACATAAAAAATATTTTAAATAATAGCGGTTCTGTAGAACAACTGAAGCAACGATCTGTGGAGCAATCCGTGTCGGTCAACGAGCATATAGGCGCATCAGCGTTTTGTAAGTTTTTGCATCCTTGCTGTGGAATATAAAAATAATAAACGGGTATAGAGGCTAACGCTCCCGTCGTTCTTACTGGAAGCTATTGGTTGGTGCAAAAAGGAGCGTCTAAATTGTCTGATTGTAAAAGTTATATATACCTGTTAAATAGCATAGTAAACAAGGAATCCAAGATATCTAAAAGAAATTCTAACTTCATCGGGAGTAGGTATGAACCGTATTCTAAGATCTAGTCTTTTATATTTCTATTTTCTATCAATTTCCCTTTATCACTGGCTATAATTATAGAATGATATTCTTCTATGTAGGTACATATAACTAAATGTACAGATAAGAGGGCAGAAATTGTGTATACCGCTTTTACTTAATAGGCATCAATAGCGTTTAAGTATCTACAGGTCTATGGCAAGACCTTGCTCAGTCGCGAACTGGTCCCGATGCGCGGGCGCAGAACTGGTTCCATCAGGTGCCGCCCGACCTGCGGCTTTACGTAATTTGCGGAATTACTTTAATGTCACTGTCAAAATGCTCAATTCGCCCTTGTTATAGCCTCATATAGCTTCAATAACAATAATTATGAAGCTTATAGCAACATTATCGTGTGTGATCATCTTACCGCATTCAGTCCCTGACTTTAGTAAGGTGATTTGTTAAATTGTAGTGCCGTCAAAGTGATTCACCCTTGTTATAGCTTCGATTACAATAATAACGACACTTTTTCGATCATAAAATTAAAATCCATAAAAGGTGGTATGTTGCAGCTATTTAAATCGATGTCCATGAAGTTGGTATGAATTTAAATATACTTACTGAAACTCGAAATTTTCGGTAGGTATACATAGGTAAGTGAAATTATAAATAAACACCCCTACGCAACATAAAACTAATATGTCAAGGTTCGTTTAGAAAATGTTTATCATTTCACGCGGGCCGTGTAATTATCTAAATTCTGAAAGCGACCGCGGAAATTGGCGTGTAATTTATCATTCCGTATCCTCCACTAAATATTTACAATCATAAAGTGGATGATTAATTTCTATTTGACGCGAAAATCGAAAAATTTCATGAGAAGATATTTTCTTGCGTTAAGATATGCAATTATCTTTTACGACGTTTTTCTCATATCATCAAATCACGAAAGTGAAAGTGCACGTTACATTGACACAAACAATGGCAGCTTCATCGAATATTTTTTGTGTGTTATTGTGTTTAATATGTCTGTGAAATTCGACCGACTAATGGTAACCCTGACATTAGTTGCGTGGGCGTTCTTTTGTTTTCATTTCTCTGATTTCAAGGTTGTCATTTATTTATATCTACTCATTAAATTAAGTGTGTGATTTTAATAACGAAATTTGTCTGCACGAGTATTCGTGTAGGAAATATGTTCGTACTGATACATATCTGTTTATAATGTCTGTGCCGTTGTTGTTATGCTAAATGAATACCTACCTCCTTCCAGGCATTTTGAAAACTAAACTTAAAATAAGTATTTCAACTCAAACCATGTCGAAAAGACGACTGACCATAAGCTGCAGATAAAAATCGAAATTCCGACAGATATCCACGGAACGCAAATAACCTAATGTTTGTTAACGATAAGTCTATTTGCATTGGACTAAAAAACGAGTCCTTTTAGGGGTCTCTTCTTATACTAGTCGTTTCTTGAATTTGTTTTAAATATTCAAAATCACTGATCATAATAGTAAAATGAGTTTAACTACCGACATCGCCTGGATTTCAAAACCGCAGAGAGCTGGGTTCACGCGAATCCAGGTTTTTAGGAATCCGCCACATGTTCTGGGGCGCGGTTGCGGTTTCCACCGGGCACTTATGTAAATGATGTTAATGATATTCATTGGAAAATGTGGGTCTAATGTACATTACTGTAGGCACATCACCCATAAGTAGGTGTTTTTCTGTAACGGCGAAATGGTAAGACACTTCAGTAGGTACTTACATACATACGTATGTACGTACAGTGGGGGCGTTCTTTTGTTTCCATTTCTCTGATTTCATGGTTGTCATTTATCTATACATCTACCCATATAATGAATTAAGTGTGTGATTTTGGTGAAGGAATTCGTCTGCAGTACCTATATAGTTGAGTAGGTAAGTACATTACATAGGTATGCTTTTGGTTGGTAACCAATATTTCGGCTTAAACCTCTGGTTTTATCATTACAACGGGTGGATTCATAATTATCCCTGGATGCGTAAGGCGATAAACGAAAATAAAAATCATTCCCAAATAGCCCTTTTTACAGTCTCATGGAAATTGCCTCGCCCTATAGTCAGAATGTTAAATATGTAGCTTTATCATCTTGTTAGGTATAGTTGGACTTCAAGATTTTCGTGTGATACTTATAATATTTTGGTTATTTGTATTCCTTATTCACGTCACAAATTTGATCACGTACGTAAGAAAAATTGTGAACTATCATTCAAATTTCGCTTTCAACCTATTGACTTAATCTTTGGTGTTATACATATTTATATGTATATCTTAAATATACGCAGATTCGAGCAATAAGACCCATAAGCTTATAGGGTACGTAAAAATTGCCATAGCAAAAAAAGCTCTAGGACTTATAAGATCAGAACTGGTCCACAATAGTCGGTGCCTTTACAAAGGGTGTCGAAAGCAATAAATAACCCTAGACCTTAGCCGACTGCACGACCTAGGCAGTGTAAGATCAGCAATGGGCATGCCTCTTGTTCATGGCCAACCACACTGACTTATTTTAAAACAAATGTCAAGATAAGTGTTCTTTTAAATTTTTATTGGTTTCTGTTTGTTCTATGTTTTGTAGGTAAAATTAAAAACAATAGCGAGGAGAGCCTTAACAAAAACACGAATTCTATGTGGTAGACGCTGGTAAGGGCATAATATCACATAAAGGTAAAAAATCAACGAATTAAGCTTTTAGGCGTGTTTAAAGCTCCGGCGACAGATTAATTCCCCATACAAACATAATACCAAAACGATTTGTAATTCTAGCATATTTTTAGCATGATCTGCTTTTATTTGTATGAAGTATTTAAAAAGGTTCCTGCCACAAGCTTTTTTAAAATACTTACCTATCTACACAAAAAATAAGAAAACGTGTCTTCCTTAAAAAAACCGGTTTGGTTTAATTTCATTTCAGTAAAGTATTTTGAAACATGAATTGTGTTAGGAACCGAGATAAATACAATTTTTCTCAAGTCCTGTATTTAAATGAAGTTTTGCCAATTGACAACTATAAGCCGTTGTCGTTAACTGCACTTACCTATATCTATGAGGTTTCATTGAACTCAAATGTATGATTTCCATTCAACCTCAAACCGACCGAGTTTCCGACAGCCGTTCGTCCATTCAATACTAAAGTAGGTACCTACTACGTCCGCGATTTCTAACATTTGCGGTTTTGTTCGCCCACATTACAAGGGTTGCCAGTTAATTACACCAGCATTACAAGAAACCAGTAGCTCCCATTCAGGGATCATACAACTTTTTATTCCTCATGTGGTCAATACTCTACTCATTCTACTCATATAAATGATGTGTAAAAGCTAATTGGGTAAGGTTCATGCCATAATAGCATGTTCATATAATGATTTATTAATAGAAAATGCAAAAATCGCAAGTCAATACTAATATGTATAACAAAAATATTTTAACACGACATTGGTAACGACAGCATGGCAACCCTGATTCGAAAGGCCGGTTACACAACGGACGGTTAACGCGCGGTTTACTCCCCGATTATTACGGACCAATTGTTGTGTGTTGTAACCCACGTGTGCTCTATGGCCGATGCCACACCATTGTGCAAATAATTATAGCTCTCGAACATTTAGTAATAACGCTGATGGGACAATAGGATTGAAAAGTATTTCGTTGCTTCAATGTTATTGGAAGTATCCGGTGCCCTTTTATCTACTAAAGTAATTATTGTTTCCCCTGTCTAATAATCTATCTCTCAACGAATAACAGCCAGAAAATAATGATCTTATATAAAAAAATATCTCTCGATAAATAAATCTCAGATATCATGTTTTTTTACTCGCAAGGGTCACTGATCTAGGAGGCTACTCCATAACAAGCCTACGCGAAGAAATTCATAAAATTTTATATCTCTGAGATCAGTGAATACAAGTTGCTGAAATTAGGCATTTTTACGATCTTTTCCAATTTTCTTTTATAGTCTTATTTAAAACGAATAGGCGTCAAAGCCTTCGTAAATGTTTCCCCGGGGTCGTTGGCCACGTTATGTTAAGACGGATACAATTTAGCGTGGCTTTGTTAATATTTATATCGGATCGGACCATAAGTCTGTGGAATAATTGGCAACTTTAAATGAGGTGGTAAGTATTTACCATTTAAAGCAAATAACCATAAATCATTCTGAGATTTAGATGTTATCTGTTTCCTTGTACCCACCTACGAATAACTGCTTATTGAATTCATCAAAATCGTGACTTTTATGGCGTCTTCTTATAGTACCTACGGCTATAAAATAAACAAAATAATTAACAACCCATGAACAAAAAACAATTGACGTTCGCCGAGATGTTCCCACAGCACGCCTTGAACCTATCGACAGCATATTCAATGCATCGACAGACGAAACTCGCATAAAGGAAAGGCTGAGCCGACCTCGAGCACAGCCTGGGGAGGTCACATGTCTATGCCTCGAATGGGCGAGAGATGACAGCGATAAGACCGTACCTGTCAATATTACTGAGATGCCTGACGCGCTATGCATCCGACATTGCAAGCCCTTGAAGCCGATGGTTTCCATATTGTGTTGGAAATTAAGGTTGCCTTTGAAACAAGAGGAAGTGATCTTCTAAGGAATATCACGAAGCCCAACGAAACCGTACTGGTTTCAGTAATTTATCAATCCAAAGAAATCGTGACGGTTTCAGTACCAAACAGATAGAAAGAAACACGTTTATTTGGCTCACACCGATTAAAAAAAAAAACATTAGAAAAAAATAAAGTAAACATTCAGCAGTGTGTGAATCAAAAAGACCTTCCTCGGCACGCTGGCTGGTTTTCAGTCGGGACAGCTAAGAGATGGGCCCGCATGTAAGAATGTATGTACCTACGAAAATTATCATGGTATTGCCTCTACAAAAAAACACAGAAAACGTTGTTATATACAAACACGTTTCTGGAGTGATTCAAACGCAAGCCGTATCAAACCCTCTGAAAAAAGAAGCGGCACATTTTTTGTCATCAACCATCGTCAAAAATGCGTCGAAATCACCGCGCATTGCCGAACATAGCGCTACCTTGCGCGCGCGCAATTCTTTTATTAATTATCGGTGTCCAATATAGTGGAGGATATGACGCCATGGTGTCGGCGATCGCGCGTGATCTACCTGCAAATCGATCCTGCCACGCAATCGGTATGCATCCTTGGACCGATCGAACCACAACTGTATTGTTACGACTTTTTTGTGTTAGCGCGTGCCGAAACGACGGGCCTCTGCTGTATCTAATTAAAGTATACATTTAAAACGGGGCACAGGAACCGACCGTTTTAGCCAAATTAATGTGCTCCAATTTTCATTAATCCTGATTCTCAGAGCCGTTAGGTAAATTATGTCTATTTTGGCAGGAAAGGAGTAGGTAGGTATAATTGGACTCTCTCAACACAACTCGAAGGTAGGCGCATATTAAGTCTTTTATATAACTCGACTCGTTCTTGGTTAATAATCAATGAAACAGCAATTGGTTTGTTTACGGTTTCAACGACCCCAGTTTTGTCATGTAATCCGAAACCACAGACGAAATTATCGGTTTCGTAATACGTGTTGTATTGTAGTAAATGTGGCAATTTGTATACAGTTATCAAATCAATCATTCCGTGATCGAAATCACGAATCAGAATCTAGATTTTACAAATGAAAATCCAAATAAATGGTTACTAAATTTCATTAATTAAATTCCAGGAGTATAACCATCTGATAAAACAGACCCACAAAAAAATTTAAATGTCTTACGAATGACATAAAAATAAAAATAATGCATTTCAACCGCCTCGGCGACTCCCGTCGAGAGTGGTATTTCCATCAGGGATTGCAATACTTTCTTGATCTTCAATGTACAAATATTTTTCAAGCTGATGTCACACTCAGTCAGTAATGTTGGCCAAAATGCTTGTGGAACTTTCTTGGATGTTTACCAACTAGCACGTCTGTCTGTACGAATGTCCCTTTTACTGTACATACTTATATGGAGAGCTTCCTATTTCTAAAACAAGAAACCATTTCTTTAACTTTAGAAATATTTATGCCTTCTGTAAGAGAATGTAACATCTTAAATCAAGAAAATATCATGGGGATAAATGTAAGAATGGTAAATATATGAGTGGTGGACTATGCTTGATGCACACTACAATGTAGAACAGTCATTCAGCAGTGTGTACGTGAATTGCCACACGGCGGCTTCACAAATTTTAAATTCTTTCGCAATGGACCGACGCCGGCCATCGTAAACAAAACGTCCATCAGGCCGGGCGCACCACATTACATATTTACATTTTATTACAACTCCTTGGCATAAAACAGCGGTTTCCTAACGCTCAACTATTCCAGGGAATCCGAAAATAATAGTTTATGGCGAGTTATGTGAGTGCCATTGACCTATTCTCGCTTTGATATCACAAATTATATAATTGATTTAACGGCATCATAAGTAATTTGAATGTATGCCGACGAGCACTTTGTATCAAAAGCGAGGACACTAATAAAATTACACTGTGTCCGTAGAAAATTATTGCTACTTTAGTTCATAAAATTTAATATTTATGCACTTTCGACTCAAGAGAAAAGTTTACCACAGATCACGCTATCGGTTTTCCATTTATAAAACTCGTTTCAATATCACTTCAAACTATCAGGGAAGTGTATTTTTGTTTTCCCCATCTATACCGTCTGCGCATATCTTTGGATGAATCTGTCGAGTCATGTCTACCTATTCTGACATATCTGGCCATCAGATCACTGCTTCTATTCCACATTGCGAGTTCAAGCGTCTATCTGTCTGCCGGTTCTCAGATCACGAACATGTGTGCTGGATTCCAAGAACGAATGCTGTTGGTACACCACAGGGAATGCTAGCTCATTACGTATAATATATAGATGTTGAAGAATCGTTTAAATTGTAGAGAAACTTGTTTTTGTCGTGATTTTTCAGTAATGAGCACACTTATTGGCAGGAGAACTTGTAGGAATGTTGGCAAGGCATGTGTCATTGCAATAACGCTCTTTAGATATGCCCATAGGTATTCTGAGAGAGTAATTTTATTTACGCTCTCAATAGATTTCTCATCTTATTTATTCCAGTACACATTCCACTTTCTTGTAAGTTTAGTGTAGATTGATCTTCGCTTTACATTCATTGAATTGTGTTCGGATAGCGCAAATTAGCCTGCAGCTGCCTTTTTAGGCTAATCAATTTGTTAATCGAACACGAATCGATCGAATACTCATTTCCTATAGAGTCCGCTATCGGGTTGCGATCTCGCGTGTTGCTAATTGCTTACAGGTAGACCTACATACACACCATTAGATTCACGCACATACTCGTACATACGATTATGTCTTAACAGTTACTGTGTCTACGGGTGGGTACGTGGTTAAATAGCAGGATGGAGAAACTTTTAACTGCTCCGTTACTCCCCTTTGTAAAACGTCCAAACACTGGTGTCTTTGGTCGTAGTAGAAATTCTATCTGATTTCGCATCGCCACTTTCCGGTAATTATTTTCAAAATTTAGTAAAGTGACTGAGGCGGTAAATGAAGAAGAGCAACAATGCTTGCAGAGAAAAATTATCTCATAGTGACTGATATTCAGATTCTAGAGCTCGCATCTTAAAACAGAGGAGCACTTGATCAAAACAACATGTAGTAATTGCACAAGTAGTCCAATAAGGCAGTGCGCCACATGGCCTGTGCGGCCGCAGACCGACTGTCTGCTTCGGCGAAACGTGAGTAAGCTGGTGTTTATAATTATTGGATGTTATTGGCAAAACAGAACTGTGATGAGTTGTTTAAAAATCACAAGCAGCTTGTTAAAGTCCTCGTTATTGACATGACACAGGCCACGAAGTAAATGAACGTAAATACGTACGTATGTACGAGTATGTAACGCAAACGAAAAACTTTTCATAAGCTGTGATGGACCATAACGTTACCCATTAGTCATTTTGGTCCACATGTATCCATCGAATTTTTTATGAATTGGGAAAACTGTCCGCATATTTCTAGACCGCCCTTTAGTGTAAGCCGTAAGGGAAACGAGGCGATGCAATTTTTTATTGATAATAACAAAGTTTATTGTCCGTCAACGTATGTTATAGGTAGGTGCGTATTTGGAAAATAATCGCAACTACGCTGTGGAGCTGTTTACTGTCAATCGTTGATCTCACAATCACTTGTCTATGCGTGCACGCACATCGCAATGCGCAAGCGCGTCCGCTGCACTGCCGGGGTCAACGAACCCTCGTACCTAGCAGGCTAGCACACACTTATAAATACTGTTTATGTTTTTCCCGGAAAACTGTTATAGATTTATCTAAATTATGAATCGCGGCAATTCAAATGCCAATTTGCAGACTCGTATTTAGCTACGTTTTACTAGTGTGTATAATATTATAGTGTTTGTTTGAGAAACGGTTTTCCTATTTCGAGCGTTTCGAACGTCAATGTATATGAGAACCTAACTAACGTCAACAGCACAATTCTTGTTGCCAAACATGTCTAGATTGTCTTCCTCAAATTAGTCAAGCGATAGTGCGCTTGTATTGTATAGGATAGCTAAGTTTCCTCTGACAATCACGCCCACCGGTGCATCCTGGTCTTTCCGCATGACTGAAGACTGAATACTCGAGTGGGTGGACGGACATTTGCCAATTACTCACTTTCTATTGGTAATTGCAAAATTGTTATAGGTCTAGGGAGGCGTGCTTCATGTCTATCAGTTTACCTATGTGTGACGTATTATGGTAACTTCATTGAGAATGATAATAAAAAATGTTACTTCATCGTAATCAAATTTGATTCTACTGATTAAAAATGTTACTTCATCGTGATCTAATTCGACTGTACTGATTAATCTGCTGGCAAAACTAAATAATAATAACCGTTTTACATGACGACTTTGTTATTGCGCGAAACTTCTGATGTAAAATCGATTAGATGGTTTCATCGCCTTTGTTATGTCTATAATATATGGTTTTGGAACTGTTAAACTAAACTCCATTACTAAAGATATTGACAGAAGAAAACAAATCGCCAAATCCACGAGCATGTACCGTGTGCACAATCTAAACAACAGGAAAGTAAATTTTCGGATTCGTACTACAACTTTATATTTTATTTACCTAATCAATAAACACCACGTTCTTAGAACTTAATCAGATTCCGTTTACTGATCTATAAACAACGACTATCGAACCGTTGAGAACGGCTGCAGTGCCCAATGTATAAGCAAACGAGTCCTCTCCGGCTTCACACTGGTATTAACAAAAATTTAATTTTTACACTCACTTTGGGTATATTAAAGTAATTAGAGTTTAGTTATGTTCGTCACGGATAATGTAGGATTCAAGTAGTGAAATAAATTTTCAAATCGGCCCAGAATTTCGAAGCCAATTCAAACATTCATTAGTAATATAAGATTTGCCTATATATTTATAGATGGCGTCTGATATATTAAACTTCTAAATATTGGACAGCGTTTATAGCTACAGCTACATCAAAGGCACAAAAGCGAACCCTCGACATGCCCTACTAATCCTCTTGTTAGACAATGGTCATGCAGAGCCATCGCGGCTATAATGAAGTCATCAAGAGACAAGCTTTCCGCGCGATCTGCCGCCGTTGATGCGTGTTCGTGCTGGAACACTGCCTTTCTAGGTCGGAATAGTACTCGTGCATATGGAAATGCAATTTCAATCTTATTTTCTCTAATGTAACAGACAAAATCGCTGAAGGAAAGGGGAAATTTTGAATATTTACAAAGGATTGACCTACAACATTTTGCAAGAGCATAAAATCTTCTGCATTAAAAATATTTTGTTGCAACACTGTCATAACCTAAATATTAGTACAATATTACTATATATTTGTAATTAAAGTATCGAAATCGGCGGTTATTTTTATAATTACACTGGTTTAATCGGAGTCAACGCCGCTTTGGTATTTGCCGCTATCGCTAGCTCTATTGAACTTTCAACTTAGCCCTAAAAGTTTTCTTCAAGTAGGGCAAAATTTTTAAAAACATTAGGTTTTATCTAGAGCGAATTTACAAATTTGTGTATAACGTACGTAGATTATACGTCATTTTTATGAATGAAACGAAGTGGTTTCATTCAAATTTCTCATTTTCCAACGGATAAATTTATTGCAATTTTCACGATCATCAGATTTTACTACGGTACTACTATAGAGTGCCAAAATAATATTCGTGTACTTTTATATGTATCAATCAATGAAATATCGCTGATCACGTAACTGCTCTACATTCCAACAATAACCAAATTTATAAATAGAATAAAATAGGTTATAAAACTTGATTGTATGGGCAAACTGACCCAAATGCGAGTATGACGTCGGTACCTGACGTAACTGAACGTAATGCAGATCAGCCTGGTCCGGGGTGAGCTCATTGACTGCTTGAACTGATCTAGTTTCCGAAATTACTCCCCGATTACACTATTTCATGGTAATGTTTGTAATTAAACTACTGAAGTCTCATATCAAAATATTATGAGTGCAAAACGGTTTTATGTCTGAAGAAGAGTACCTATATTGCGACTCTTTGTCGCAACATACTCGATCCTTGCCCAGACTCTTTAGAGTCCGGTGTCCTTAGGTTAGGAGCACCACATTTTCAGCATAAATGCAAACAGCAAAACATCCTGGCAAAATCCTAGCAACTGTGTATCCTATAGAGTAACATTTTTTTAACCCATAAACAATTGTCAATAGATTATTCTAATTCTTGATACGTTGTATGAAAACTGCCATAAAAACCTTTTATCTGACAGCCTGGGTAAGAATTAGGCTCATCCACGTGCACAAGTCAACTAGCAAATCACCGGATGACCATTAGGCACGCCTGTTAATATGAAAATCACAGGATGTCAAGTGGAAAGCTGCAACAGGCATCGTATTTATTGCTATGAAAGTAGTTTTGAAATCATTATAATCATTATAGTTTTTTAACTTTGCATATTGAAAAAGAAAAGATGGAGAACCTTTTTGTAAATATGTAATTTTTGTAGATATGTTTTTCAGTGTGAAAAATACAACGAAACGTTGCCTAAAAAGGTTTATTTTTTAGGACGCGAGATACGTAAGGAAGAGAAGTGGTGCAAGTCATCCCCTTGTACCATCCAATTGCTTAAAAATCATAGTTTGTCCACGATTTTTTAGTTAACCATCTCGCGATGTATTTCTTACCAAACTAAATATGATATAAAATACTTTTTACAAAATACATCAAATAAACAGATAAGTGAAGGTCAACCCTAATTCGAATCTTAACTTTTATGATTTCGAAGGGTTCAGAGCAAATTTGCATATTAATACAGTACCCAACATACTTTTATGTAACTCAGTACAGAGATGACTCAGTAAGTGACAAATGATATCAAAACAAAAACAATGACTCAACTCTTGCTATTTTATTACAATCTAAAAGCTCTATAAATCTCAAGTGTCTAGCGAGTGTCTCGTCTCGATGCTTGAGTTTACATAATGCACTTACTGCAAAATACTTTTACAGGAAATCAGATTCCCTTTGAAGTAATTCTCAAAGTATACCTACTGTCTGACTTTAAAGATTATGCAAGGTTGACTCACCTCCAAATTGAGGCTCTACTTGTAGGTTATTTCTTTGTACAGACTGATGTTGAGTCACCCGAACTAAACTTTCTTTGTTTATTCGCCTTTTAGTAACCATGAGTTACAACGTGGGGTTAGCCTAAACTATTAGAAATATAACTGAGAAGTTACGCAAAACAGAAGAGCAAACATTACGGAAAGCTAATGTTCGAGTGATATTTGCAGAAAGCGTTGAGAACATATAACTATTGACGAAATAGTGGATCAATTAGATTCGCAGTTTAAACTATTAGGTACATACGTTCATTCAATCGTCTGCTAGGGTTTCCTCTTATCTCAATGATTTGCTGTGTGAGCTGTTGTTTTCTATGAGTACGTCTTTGATTGATAGCCTATTAGTATAACCTAAATTGATAATGTCTGGATCATAGCAGAGAGATATCCGTGAACGATAACACCCCTGAGTTATGCAAACTTCGATCATTCGCACGGCGGGGCAGCGGCATACTTCTTTAACCGATTGAAGAAGCTATACCTATCTGAGATTGAGAATCTATATTTTTTGTTTCCGATGAAAGCGTGAAAATTTAAAATCTCGCGAGGTCAATGACAAGTTGGTGACAAAAACGGAAGGGTTGTCGCCCAATGATATAAGACGGCTGTATAAATAACGTTGTTGAATGAAATACGGTACCATGAGAAAACGATTCCTGGAAAAACGCGAATTTTAGACTCTTGGCGGGCGATAACATCCTAATTTGACGTCATTTGGTAAACATGGGGATATATGAGATTATCGGAAGTGCTGACAGCCCTGTGGTTGAGAGAAGGAAAGTATGACAAATCGCGATTAGCACGCGGTGCGTCCGATCAACGGATGGAGTTAGCTACACGGTCGTTCACGACTCGAAGACACGACTGCAAGTAAATTATAAATCACTTTGTAAGTACTGATGTCTACCCGGATCTAGGAACTGAGATAAACTCTGTGGGAAGTGCACAAAACCACAGTGAGTATTACGAAGACACAGAAACTGCTTCAAATGACTTTACTTTGCACTCATAGCTCTGAATGACAAACTAAACTTGCCTCTATGAATATAAATTGAAACAGATTTTATTCATAAATCAATTTCCCTCTTGGCTGATTTACTAATAGGTTGTAAACGACTGTAGCAGCGAATAGATTAATAGGTAGCTACGCAAGTTCCTTCATAAATCAAAACCTAAGTTGGCTCGTTATAGAAATAAATTATACTTACATGAAATTCTACGGTTCTTCTTTGTCAGCGAATGTAGGTGAAAATTAATTGGTCGTCCTGATTTTCTCAGAAAAAGAAGAAAGCAACGAGATATAATCAAGTAATATCAAACCATGATACATGCGTCGTTTATTTATTGTTTTCCATAAATTCTAAAGTAAAAGTGTGTGCACTATTGTTGCGCACAGTTGCTCCAGAAAAAAAACATTAATTTTCGAACCGTGAAAACGACGATTTGGCAGACGCCTCGGAGTCTGCGCGGGAACACTTTCTTTTCTCTGCGCAGACGCGACTCGGAGCCGCTGTCCTCCAGACGTGCGCGAGCGCCGCCCGGACGCTGCCTGCTTCCGCAAAATTATTATTCACAATTCGTGTATTATTATTCAACGGATTCAATTTCCCGAGATTGATGGATTTATATTATCTCCGATCGTGTGTTGAAATCGAGTCGTGTCAGTCATCGCGGTGATAATTCGGAAGTTCGAGTGATGGGGGAGAGCCAATGCCCTCGTGAATTTACGTGTATTTACTGGAACGATAAATACAGTGAATTTCTGCGTTGTATAGAGTGATTGGAGTGCATTGTGCGGCAGGTGCCGGTGCCAACATGTGACAATGACCATCGCGTCGTAGTCACCTGTGTGTGACGCTTGTGGATTTAAGCCAAAATGACTCTGTGGTACACCAATATATTGGTGAGCCTTTGCTATTGTTGTTTTCTTATGCATTCTTAACACAAAATTATGATGCTCTTTTTACTCGTTTCTGGTGTTGCCTCTATAAAAAATCGAATGGTAGAAATATTTTTTATACCTAGTATCCTTAAAGAAAATAACAATCTAATACCAGACTCAAATAAGAACGAAAATATGACTAATCGTGATAGAACTATATAGTACTTACAGTTCTGTACATTCTTATTTTCAAACTCCGCTCCATTAAAAGTACAAAAATGTACTTACTGATTAATGTACTCGTACATAATAAGAGTTGGTAAAATTCAAATCTCAAACCAAGCTTCGTTTGTTGATATACCTATATGTAGTAATAATAATCTGCCTCGCATCACCTACAAAGAGCTTTCTGAGTGAAATCGTTAATGAAATTCAATCAGTATCAATCCATCTTCACTGTCCATTCCCATCTGGGGCAATGTCAGAAAGTCGTTATCATAAAAACTTAATTTCTCTCTAACATCGCGCGTCACATCGCACGCCTTACAATTATTTTTATTGGGAGGTTTGGCAATTGACCTACAAGTAATATGTTATTACTAGCCATCGATAAAACTGCCGCCGGTGCTTTTATCGGGTCAATTTCGAATTTCTTCACTTTCTACACAATGGCCACCGGTCTAATCAGAGGATCCTCATTACTGTCTGCGTGGGTGTCGCTGTCGGAGGCGCATTTGAGGGGTGTTACGTCATTGTGCCAATTCTGACGAGACGCTGACCCTCTAATTACATTTGATGTGAATAGGTTACGATCGCGTAATGTTGTCGCCGGACAAACGGTCTTTTCGGTATTGCATTATTACACACGGAAACTAGCATGTGGGTCGAGCTCGCGAGCATAATAATGGTCGATTCTTATCGATGCAATTTTGAAGCTATTGAAAGCTAGTTTTTTCTTGAACCAAAATAGCCCGGTATCGTAACACGAATTCACCGACTAAACGCTTTTGTTCCATTTTACAATACTTATTAGAAGTTCTAAGAATGCTTTGAAGATTTATTTAGTGCCGGAACTTTATTTTCTGGGAATCGTGATAATTGTAATCTTTTGATGTAATACAACAAAGTAGAGCAACTGAGCTTTTCACAGAGCGTTAGAAAACTAGTTCGTTGAGAATCAGGCTCTGTGGATGCCGCACTTTCCATTTCCTGCGAGAAACATTATCATCTGTTTTCTGATTGCCTTCAGGCTGCAATTCCGTAGCCAGTTAGATATTCATTGACGTGCAACAGTCATCGCCCTAGTTAATTCTAGATTTTTGTTCTTTTCTAATTGGGTTCGAAGCTCTACATTTTGCCGACGTCAATTCATTCGCAAATCAGTTCCGCATGGATATTGTTTAGAATCCATAAACCTAAAGACGTAACACACACCGCAAAATAAACAGTGGTGAGCGCGCGGAAGCTAATAGCCACGCTCCAAGATCTGTATCTTCATAAAATTCTATTTTCGCGTCCGAGAACAATGGCTCAGCCAGAAAAACCGTGGCGAATGTTCGGGTGATCGTGATTTATCGGTCAACTCATCGTAGTCCCGATTGCCATTCTTTTTCGATCAACGTTGCAGTTATAATAATGACAAAAAGTATAATCTTAAGCACTGCTCCGATTCACGTCTATTCACTATGAAATGCCTATAATTAAGGGTGAAAGCTAGACACGTTAATTTTCGTGATTGGTGTCGCCGCAAGAGCACGATTTGTCGACGTCTCGTTTTAAAACAACCGTGAATGATGGATCGGTAATGGCACCACTTTGTGGTGGAAGACGATTTCACATTTTCAAACAATTTTCATTGTAAACAATGTTCATGTGATCAAAGCCTACGCCTACGCAAAGCTTAAAATTGTAATGCTCGGATACTCTTCATTTCGTTTCGATACTGATTCAAGCGCAAAGACCCGAACTCATTGGCATTTATGGAAATTTCATTGAACTGTAGCAATTATTTAGCTCCAAAATATTTTAAATATTTCTTAGAATCACTCATTTATATTTACAGCCGTTTGTAAATAAGGTGTACCTACCCAAATCGAAAATGTTTTCGTAAAAAGTTATGCTTGTTATAACAGTAATAAACCCAGAAAATTTTACACTAATATTGTTTTTTAAACGATTTCGCTTCCATATACATATATCCTTATACTGGGGTACCCAATATTTGAAAGCTATTTATGTAATTTTTCGATGACTCACTATTTATTTCTTTCGTCCACAGAGCCCCGGCGGTGTCAGCGGGTCCGGTTCTGAAGCCCAGCCAGGGTCCAGAGACGCCCTGGACGTCCGCTACTCCCTTGCAGCCCTGGCAGATGATTACACTAAGCGGAAACACGTCGTGAGGGTCACCACTGCCGCTGGGGCTGAACTCTTGCTACAGGTATGAATCATTCACTAATATTTTTTACAAAACGAAAACCATTGTTATGCCTTAGCCAAACAGGTTGTGCTTAGCAAACCTTAAAGCGAACAGCTATTTATCACCAACTAAAAAAACAGGTAGCTGAAATAGCTGAGTGAAATATCGTCAAAGACTTAATGAAGTGTGACCCGAAAATTCATAAAAGCGAGTTATAATTTGGAACCAGAATAGAGATGTCTTATTTACTTGGTTCAATATTAAAACAAGCAAGATATAGGTAATTAAAATTGAAATCGGACCAAATTCTGACGTGAGCATAATGCCTAGGCGGAAGGTGCAGCAGACGCGCAAAGATGGCTGGCAGCTCTTCGCAGACATTCTGCGGAGCCACCACCGGATTCAGTCCCCAGTGCGCCGTCGTCTGCGCCGCCTACGCAGACCACGGCACCAGACTGCCCCTCACCGTTGCCTCCTCAGCGGAGCAAGAAGATCGGAAGAAATAGATCGCCTACTGGTAAAAAATTAAATATACAAACTCTACCTACACTAGGTACTAAAATATAAACAAAAACAAACCCCAACCAAAACCGAGAACGTCGAACGGTCCTTTGTTTATGTAGTTGGTTCTAATTATGATTCCTTGTCTTCAATGGTACGTACCATTATCGAAAGCTTTAGTTTATTGATCAGTTGAGTTTTAAAGGACAGTTTACTCAAAATAATTTGCTATCGAGTAGGTACCTGCTGTAGCTTGTCTGAATGAATTAGCAATATTTGCTTCTAGGTCCACCAACCCCAACGTTACCATCGTCTCCGAAGAACAAGACATGGAAAGGTCGGATGGCGAAGCAGCTTCGCCGAATGCATGGAGGCGCCAACACTCCGGCCACGCCCGCGGTAACAGGCTGGTTGGGCGCACCGCTGGAGCGATGCCCCACGGACCCTGAGAACCCTTGTGTGCCTCGAGCGGTTACACTGCCTGCTAATGCGGTGGAGGTATTTTGACAATCAATCTTTATTTTATTCATTTAAGAAGGTAAATCCCATTTTTTGGAAGCTACTCAAGGTACACAAATATGGTGCGGATCTTCAAAAATTTCGAATGGTTACTTAACAGGATTATTTTACGCATACCGAAGCCATAAAATTGGTAGATTTAGGAAAAATCTCTTCCAATTTTCTGGCTTCGGTAGAAAACTGTCAGTATCTAATCCATTTACCTATGAGGGTTACTCACCGATTTTCTTGATGACCTTATACACTCGAGAGCAATGAATCCGGGTCACTCAAAGAATCCAAAAAATCTCGGAAAGTAAGAATGCTAGGTTAATGCAATAAATTGTATTTAATAGACAATTTAATACTCCTTAAATGAAAGTTAAAAAAATATGAGTCACCATACATTTTATTTACACAAAATTACATAAAGAAAAAAAACTGCTGATCTCTCCTTAAAACAAAAATAGGAAACATGAAATTTTTGAACTTTATGACGATTTTCTTGAATTTCAATACTTCGTATTACCTCCTCGTGCTTCCATTACTGCGTTTACGCGGTTTGGCATGCTGTACACCAAGTTCCTTATACGATTTTGGGGAATATTCTCCCATTCCTCTGTGAGAGCAATTTTGAGCTCAGGAAGCGTGATTGGGGGAGGGTTTCGTTGTTTTACGCATCTCCCTAGCTCGTCCCAAGCATGCTCGATCGGGTTGATATCCGGGCTGCGCGCTGGCCACTCCATACAAGTAATGTTCATCTCTTGAAGGTAGTCATTCACAATCCTACCTGTATGAGGTCGGGCATTGTCATGCATAAATATAGCATCCTCACCCAAATTGACCATAAATGGACCAACGTGTTCGTTGAGGATTTCTTCCACATATCTTACGCTAGTTAAAGAGCCGTTTTCTATGATCACCAGCTCTGTGCGACTTTCAGAGGAAATTCCGGCCCACACAAGTACAGACCCACCACCGTAGGCTACTTTTTCTTCGATGCATGCTTGCTTGAATCTTTCCCCTGGTCTTCTATACACTCTGTGTCTTCCATCGTGCTTGTAGAGCATAAATTTTGATTCGTCGGAGAACAATTTATTGCATTAACCTAGCATTCTTACTTTCCGAGATTTTTTGGATTCTTTGAGTGACCCGGATTCATTGCTCTCGAGTGTATTAAAATTCATTGCGCCTTACCTTACCTCAGATCTTGCATAGTATAAAACAAAGTTGCTTCCCACTGTCTGTCTGTCCATATGTATGCTTAGATCTTTAAAACTACGCAGCAGATTTTGATGCAGTTTTTTTCTATAGAGTGATCCGAGAGGATGGTTTTTGTATTGCACCCGTGCGAAGCCGAAGCGGGTCGCTAGTTAACTATAAAACTGATCTGACAATAACCAAGTTCATTAATTCTTACAGACATTCGGCCTCCGCACAGTAGGCGTATACAGAGTCCCCGGCAACGCAGCCGGCGTCGCAGCCCTAGCGGCTGCCATGGACCGAGGGGAACCCCCGTTGGAGGGAGACCCGAGATGGGCGGATGTCCATGTTGCTTCCAGTCTACTGAAAGCCTATCTGCGACGGCTGCCTGATCCGTTGCTCACAGCTGATCTTTACCCAGCTTTTATTGGTATGTTATTTAAATATTTTGTTATAATTATAAGTATCAGTGTCTTTGCTAAGTGTTCTTTTGTGATTTTTCTTCTCGACCTTCTCTTTAGTGTTGTTGATTTGGACTCTCTTCCGACATTCCGACGTCACCAACATTTTGCGAGCATCAAAAGCTCAGAACACATTGTTTACACTATTCTTTATTTACAGCCGCCGACCGGTCGCCAGAGCGAGCGAGAGAGCTGCGACGGCTCGTTCGCGCTTTACCAGAAGCACATTACGAAACACTCAAGTACCTGATACAACACATGAGGAGGGTGGTCGCACATTCCGCGTATAATAAGATGGAAGCGAGGAATCTGGCTATTGTCTTTGGGCCGACGCTGGTTCGCGCGGCTAGCGATGATATGCTGGCGATGGTCAATGATATGTCCAGCCAGTGTAGGATCATCGAGTCTTTCTTAACTCACGTAAGTTTACCAAATAATACATCAATTGTCATTCATCGTTGGTAAGCAGCCTACGCGCGCGATTCGAATGCTTCGACGTTTTCAATGAACTCAGAGCAAGTATTGCAAATTCCCAATGTAGTTTTGTTTTTTTTTCACCAATTTTCGGTCTTCTTTTGTTCTCAGCCAACAACCATATTGACTGTCTATGTTTCATTGTATTTTCATAATGGGAATCCACGCTTCCTATTGTTCCAAATTTAGATTATGTCTTGTCTTCTATTATAATTAAGGATTGTGCAAGCCACTCTTACGTTGGTTCTAAGTTTATATGTTGTCTTCTGATTATGGATTGTCTCTTGTTGCAGTATGATTGGTATTTCGAAGAGGAGGAAGGTGATCCCCCAGTGGACCCTCCGCCGACGTCAGAAGAATTGTCCCCCGCACCAGCGCCATCGCGCGACTTGCTCATACATAATGTTAAGAAGATCGAAGGTATATATACAAACTATCTCCCAAATTCTTTTTTTGTTTTATTTTTTGTTTCAACTTTACTAATTCTCTCATTTCTCTCCCCACTTGACAGATCTTAACCACGTTCTTTCAGGCAAAGACGTGTCGACGCGAGACATCGTGTCGTCAATAATTTCAGCAGCTAATAGGAAGATCCAGCGGAAGCCTCGATCGAAACCGTCTGCGGATAAGAAATGGGTGGAAGAGAAGCGAGTGGAATCTCCCTCGGGGTCGCCACCGAACTCGCCGCTGACGTCACCGCCGCCGCATTTGACCACTTCGCTGGCGGAGTATGATGGGGTTACCGCATAGGATACGGCAGCATGAGGTTAACAAGTAAGTGTTCTTATCCAACAAAGATGTTACTAAATTACATATAAACCGATCCTGTCCTTCCAAAGGTTGACTGGAACTGGCTTTCAGCAAAAATGCTGCCGATTGTGCCATGCTAGATTTTATTAGTAGGTGGGTACAGTTTGTTAAAATTTTGTTTAAGGTGAATAAAATTGTAACTATCTATCTATAATTTTTAATGACTGGTGGACTGAATAACAGATTTGGTTATTTTGTTCTAGGATCGAGCTAGAAACGATGAACCGCGGTCGGCATGAGATCTCGCGGCAAACGCATACGCTGACCAACTTCTCCATCGATGGTAAGTTTTACGTCTATTACGAAATAATAATTTTCAATTCATTTGTTGATTTAGTTTTTTATTTCATTAACATGTATAAACAGTAAAATCTACTATTTGCCCACTAGGTGTCCAGTACTGAAGTCAGAAAGTAGACACAGCATCCCTTTCTTTTATCCACAATAAAAGGTATAGGAATGTGAGCGTGTTGCGTGTTCGCGTCGATGTGCCATCGCCTCGCACCCGTGTGATCGCAATGTTATCATATAACGTCGACGGAGTCATTCGACTAACGCTTACCGTCGGCCGGCTTCGCGCATCCGCTGTACAAACGACCACCGATCATCCACTCACTCATCTAACGAGGCTCCAAGCTCAACCCTAACACGCTTAGTCACCGACTCATCTCATAACCACACATCATTAACTTTTGAGTTCGATTGTCGCAGGAGCGGGAGACCTCGTGTCGAGTCTGACGAGCACCTTCGACCAGAAGCTGCGAACGCTGAACAACTCGTCGCCGCTGGACGACGG